>CM040436.1:10309780-11057790 GCA_022702705.1 Papilionanthe hookeriana x Papilionanthe teres | reverse complement strand
CTCTCGGACGATTAATTCATTTGTATAATTAAATTCTCTTGGACTTAGAATAATCCTAGAAATATTGAAAAGATGTTTAAGATTCGTCTTAAGCACTTCCTCGATATGATAGGATGTTTATAAGAACAATTGAACTTAATTGTTATTTGATGAAGGAAATCGTCCTCAAACCAAAATACCGACACCTAGACGTCATAGGAGATGACTAGCTATAGGAGTAGGACCTTGGTAGAAAACCATAACCCTTCCCTTAATTTTACCTAGGAACTTGCTTTAAATGCTTAAATATTATAATTGTGTTTTAAGTGCAGCTTGGGATGACGGGAAGACCCTCCAGGTACGCTTTTATTTTATTGCAATTTACCTTATTGCAATTTATTCAATCGCATCGCACTTACTTTTCTTGCATGATAAACAATTCGTTGCATGAAAACCCACACCTTTAGGATAGTCACTAAAGCCGAAACCAAAACTAAATTAAAAGTCATTACAAGATAAAATTCACCGCCACAACATTTCAAAATATAAAACAACTCAAAATTTAATCACAAACGAACAACAAAACTACAACTACAACTAAATTAAAACGTCTTGTTGGATGATCGGGAATACCTCGGATGATGTAACCTACGTGTTGCTAACGGGATTTCCCACGGTCTAAATGAAAGTGTGGAACTCATTCGAGTTGAGTTTAGCAAATTCATCCGGACTAAGTGAATCCGATAAAAATAACAATGCCGGAAGGATGGAACCGTGGGATCTTAACCGGTGTTGTTATAATCAACTTTAAGATTTGTTTAATTAAAATATTAAAAAACACATGGATTTTAAGATTTTCTCTAAACCAGAACACTTATCTCATCTCCTGATTTATGACTTCTAAAACTAAACCTTTGCAACAACAAGGAGCTCAGAGCATGGTGGGCAGCACGGCCATCGTCATCAGCAAAATCTAAGTCTACTTCAGCAAAACTTTCCTAGAATTAAATAACAAAGCCATAGGACTTCGAGGTAGTTTGCTTAGTACAACATAAATCCTCAACCTCTTCGTTAGGCATTTGCATGATCATGTCATGTAAATTAAGCCTAACCGGTCTTAGGACTCAGAGGTAGTCGTCCGATACGACATAAACCCTCACATCTTTGAAATTTATTTGTATGATTTTATCATACGAATATAAGTCCTAACTAATTAAAATTAGCGAATCAAAACATTAAATAAACATTAGGGCTTTCCTAAATTCAAGCCAAACAATAGGATAGTCGGGAAATTACCGAAGTTCGCTTCAAATCTGTGATTTCTCCTACCTTTCTTCCTTTGAATTCCCAAAATAAAAATGTTCCAAATTTGATCAATTCCCTATTGAAATCCCAAAATTTGATCCCTTGAAAACTTAAGCTTTGAAATTCTTGAGAGCAGAACTACCGATTATTATCGAGAGTTTTCTTGAGTGATTCCCATCACTTAAGATGTAATTAACTATAAGGGCTTGCCCTTATAGGAATTTTAAGAACCGAGTAATATAAACCCCGTTTCATGTTTTCATATTAGACGGGGAAGCTTGCGGCTTATAAAATTGGTTCGCGAGACAAACGGATGTCACGATCCTTTCTAGTTTATTTAATTGAGCCCCGTTATCGAGCAGTGTGTCTATTCTTCGGGATAGATACACGGTTTGTGGTGTGGCGCTTCGTTTATATAAACTATTCGGGATGTGAGATCAGTTTGATTTAATATCTTAAAATTTTCAAATTTAAAATTATTTTCAAAAATCAAGTACTACTTTTTCAAATTATTTATTTAAATTAAATTAAAAATTCGCAACAAATTCAGTAAGCGACCACTTTTTTAAAATACAACACACTAACCTAAAAATATGCCGACAGACCATTCATGAAAATGACGCTCATTCAGTTATTGGTATTAAAGAGACAGTAAAATTAAAGTTAAATAATATTTTTATTAGGTATCACATTTTAGCAAATTTATTATATAAAATAATTTTTCATCATAAATAAATTAAAAAATAACAAAAAGTATAGCCACATTTAATTTCATTAAAATTTAATTAATATAAATCTAATTTCCAATCAAATACCTACCAAAACTTGAATAATAGGAAAAATATGATTGCTATAGAAACCGATAATTAAAACCATTTACAGCCGTTGGATTTGATAAAAACGCATCCAAAAGCAACTTTAGAAAATGCCTTGATTCTTCAAGTAAACTTCTACCTCCGGAACCCTAGTTCATCCGGTGTCTAGTGATCTCGTGTTCGGTAGATTTTCTCTTGTTTTGAAATCAATGGCGACAGAGACGAAGCCTTCGGCGGGCGAGGACGCCAAGATGGACCTCTTTGAAGACGACGACGAGTTTGAGGAGTTCGAAATCAGCGAAGGTAACCCCCATTCGGATTTTAATACATTATGATGTACTTTGTCTTCTTAAATGGATTATATCTTTCAGTTGTTTCGTTGGTGTGCGTGCTTGAATTGTAACCGTATTTTGTCTGATGTAGTGGGTTGATTTGCTTCTTTCTTTTCATTCTTGGCCCTCGAACTAAAAGGCTCAGGTGCTATAGGACTAGCGTTGGGAATTTCTAAGTTACAAGAACAGTGTGGGATTATGCGGGAGATATTCTTGATTTAGCTATCTGTTTTGCATCTATAAAACTTAGCCTAGTTAGATGTGTGAAAACGTTGCAAGGAAGAATGTGAATGATATTTGGCACTAGGAGGGCTTGAGTCTTGACATATTCTGTTAGGAGAGTTCAAGAATGTTCATATGGAAGAAAATGGTGTATTAGAGTGGCTTCTGTCTGATGGATCTGAAGCATGAACTTTTAATTAGTTGGAAGAAATGATACCAAACTGATTTGTGACTAATTGTTGGGAATGGGAAGCATCTGCTTTTGCAACTTTTCTTTCTTGGGCAAATTAAAATTTTCTTTTTTAAAAAGCATGTAGGGTTTTAGTGGAAGAGAATGAATATTGAATATTGAAGTTGGCCGGCTGTGGTTTAATATTTATTGTAAAGATGATGCTATGAATTAACATGCCGCATTATTTTATGTAGGTTATATTTGTGAACAAATTCAAGGCCTTGTAAAACATGTTTTTATAAGGAAACTTATATTTTGGATCCAATTTTTCTAAGAGAAGATTGTTTAGTCAATGCCTTTAATCCTCTTGTTGAGTTCATTCAAGTGTAGAAAAAAAGCCATGACCATATACTGGCTAGTTTATTAAAATTCCAAAGCCTTATTTCTTCTTTATTTATTATATTAAACCTACATTATATGTTTTCTTTCAATCCAACAGTACACTGCCCTCCCCCAAATGTACTCATAGCAATGCACCTCTTTTGAAACTATTGCCAAGTAATAAGTGGAAAATATTGGAGTTGGGTTGAAGTTAAGCTTGCATGATTATGTGAATTGATGATGGAACTTCCCTCCTCACTCACTTGCTCTTACAAGTTTATTTGCAGTTTGATTGGATGAGTTATAATAGCATCATCTAGTTAATTAATGATTTTGATATTTTGTTAGTTTAGTGGTTATATAAGTTTACATATACAAATATATGGGAATCAACATTGCTGGTCCTAAACCTAGATGTGAACTGTGGAAAGTTGATGTTAATATACGTCCATTTTGGAATCTATTTCAAAATCAATTAAATGAATCTGTGTTGATGTTTGCTACTAGTGCCAGGGATTCCCACAGAATGGTGGCTTGCTCCACAGGTCCACAACTGTATTGGGGTAAGAAGCTAGTAGGGGTTGGCTAAAAAGAATAAATAAAAGGAAAAAAAAAAAGATGGATGGGCAACTGCAACATATGCTACACGAAGAGAAGGATGTTTGTGTTTTAAACAAAGATGCATGTTCTGGTTTTAATTGTTGTAAGAGGATTTATGATGGATATAGAATAGAATATAAAATATGATTAGAGAAGCTATATTTAATTTTACAATTGCATTTGATCTAGCAATAGTTGACACATACATCAGCTAATGAGTAACATTTACTTTTGATAGTGGAGCTATCATAAATACATCATTTTCCTCTTTGAAGGAAAGATTTTTTCTGTAATGATTGTAAGGTAATTTTAATAGAATGTTAATGGCATAGCTTAAAATAGTAATTATAGATATATGCCCTAAAAGTAGTGAAGTTAAAGAAATTGTTTGCGCTGGGTATGGTGGTACTTAAATTTTGAGAAGTTATTAATTTCAAAATAATTTTTTTGTTAAGGAGGCAAATTGAAACCTTAAAGTTATTAAAGGCTTGTTCAAATGGCTACTTTCTTTAAGAAGAATGCCATATCAGAATTTCATTAAATAAAAATAATTTAACTTTAAATAATGAAAAGTTGGATAAATATTTGCCAAGGTTTTGGTTAATCACTAGAAAGCTCAAAGATTTGCGTAGAGAGTATGGAACCATATTTTAGCTTTTGATCATTAATAATGAGAAAGGCTAGCTGCTAACAAGTTACCCATAAGATAGATGATATGCATTTACAAAGTCAAAGAGAGGTGTTCTAAGATTTTGATAAATTTTGGTGCATTAAGACTAAGGATAATGTTCTTGTTCTTGTTCTTTTCTGGAAACCCCGAAAGAAATTTTATTAATACCAAAATAAGAATACGTACGGTTACCTACTACACCCAAAATACAATGCACACAAATGAAAACCTATAAGAATGCTGCCGATGGGGACAACACGAGTAATGATAATGAGTTATTTTTTAATGAAGAAATCAAAGAAAGATGTAAATTACTGTTTCAAAGAAGTATTAAATAAGAGTTTAGAAAAATGACATTTTTTTAGAAGATCAAAGTGAACTCAATCATCTAGTATTTCATTAATTTACCAACATAGGGGAAGTTAAATTAGTTTTGAAGATGATGTGTTAAGAGTAAACTATAGCTTTACAAAACGATGACTTTTTAGATTTAGAGGGTGAAGTAGATGTTTATATCATGTTGCTAATAAATTTAAAATGAAATATTAAAGAATAAGAAGATGTTAAGTTATTGTGGATGAAATATTTTGGAGTAAAGGATGTATTCATTATTGTAGTGACTGTAGGAGAATGAAACTTTTATGTCATGTAATGAAGTTATTGGATGGAAAAAGGACTTGTAAAGTTGCATGATTATAATCTATTAGAAAAGTTAATTAGGTGCTAAGGAAGTAATTAATAAGTGTAGAGCGCAATGAAAAAAATTTTGAGTGATTTTTTATTAATATAGAAAAGATTTATGATTGAGTATTAGTAATTGATTTAGCCGACCTGAAGGAGAAATTGTATGCTACATATATGTTAAATATAAGTCGAGCACACACGAGCAGGGTAGGTGTTACTAAGACAGTACCTAGGTGATCACCTTGCATTAAGGTGTCAGTATTTGGCGTGAGCTCGTTGTCTTGATTCAAGAAATCGTGCTCTAGAATGGAAAAGATGTGATGCTTTTAATGATAAAAATTTAATTTATGGTTATTTAGAAGCACATCAACAGTTAAAAGTACTAAGTATACAAACTTACAAACAATCAATATCAAATGTCGGTGTAAGAAGTTAAAATATGGAGTGGTAAATCTTGAGAAACAAGCAAACAAGGAGAAAGGAATATAAATCCAGTGATAGAAATAAAGCTTGAATAGAGAGTAGAAAATTAGGTATACCTAGGCTATGTATGCTATAAATTGTAGTAGCTTAGGGCTTGTTTTAGAATCAATTTTGTTTTTTTTTTCCTTTTATCTTTAAAAATAGCTTTGTTTAGTGTTTTTTTTTTACATATTTTTATTTAGGAGCGTTAAAATATATAGCACACAATTCTTATGTATATAAATATCTCACTTCTAATCTTTCATATATACACACTTAACACTCAAATCTTTAGTATTAACATTTTTAAGAAGTGAAATATACATTTTCATGCATTGGTTTAAAGCATCGAATTGTTATTTATTTAACTATGAAAGCTTAGGTGTGAGATATGTCAATGCATAAGAATTTTGTGCTACCTATGTAAATATACCTTTTATTTTTTCTTTTTAAAAATAAATTAACATGACTTCGAAAACACTCAAAGCAATATTTAAGTACTTTGAGTGTTTTTAAAAACAACCATATCTTATAGGTATTTTGAGTGTTTTCAAAAGCAATCATATTTGAATTAAATTTGTCAAACATGTTTTGTTTCATATCAAACCATAAACATAATAAAATAAAAAATAAAAATGATCCCAAATGACCCCCTATTTTTTTATGTTATCTAAACTCATCTTTTAGTTTTTTTATTTAAGGTAATCTATTTTGTAAGATTTTGAAATGGGAAAGTAATTTAGCGTAAAATTTATATTTTCTTCTCAGTATTCTTAAATTTGATTTTTATTATTTCTTGCTTTTAAAAGTCTTCCTTATAAATGGAAAGTATTTTAAAAGAAAAATAGCCATGAATTTTTTAGTGTTGTTTTCACTTGACAAGCACCTAGAGTTGTGCTTAATGTCTCATGTATTTGTTAGCCACATTGACCTGAAGTTGCTTTCATCTTTGATAATATTAATTATGATTATATCAATGGTCACATTAGCTTCATTTTGTTCTTGGCTATGAAGATTTTTTACAAATTTATTTAAGACACGCTAGTTATGTTTTGCATTTTGTGTCATTATGGACCCATTTGGGGCCGCTTTTTTGGCGCGGTACGTTTTTGAAAACACTGGAATACCTGTTTCGAAAATGCAGCGAGGTAGCTTTTTGAGATAAGCTAGGTTAAATGCAGGCCGCGAGTTTGATCCCGCGGCTCGCGTCTCTTCGTGATTTTATTACGTCTCTACCCCGCTATCCTCTCTCCCATTTCCTGCTCTCCCCTCTCAAGCATTTCTTTTGCCCTAGGGTAACACCTCTCTCACGTCTATTTCGCTCCTCTCTCGCTCTTCTCTCTGGTGGCAACGAGTTACCTTTATTCTCCTCTCTCTCCTCTTCCCTCCAATCTTCAGCTTTTGTTTGGTTATTGTGCTCTTCGTTCTCCCACGGTGTCATCTATCATATATCTTTGTGGTTTGGAGTTAATTTTTTTATCTTTGGCTTTCTCTTTGTGATTTATGGCTTTCTCATTTGTGGTTTGAAGCCCCAGGGTTAGGAGTTTGGATTTTGTGATTTTTTTCCGCTCTATTCGGTTGATGGTGCTATCCGGTTGGTGTTTATTGTGATTTTATGGTGGTTGCCCGAATAGTGCTTATGATTTTGTGGTGTTGATATTGCAATGTGTATTGTGGATTTACCTGAAATTGTGGTTGCCCAAAATTTTGGTGGTGATTTTATGGTGGTGAATTATGGCGGTTGCCCGAAATTGCATCATGATTTCTTGGATTCAATTGTGGTGGTGATTTTGTGGTGGTTATTTTGTGGTTGCTTTGCGTTGGTGGTGGCGGTGGTGGCGGTGGTAAGCGTTGGTGTGGTGAGGAGGTGATGGTATTGTGGTGTTGGTGGTGGTGATGTTGTGGTGGTGTGTTGTGTGTGGTGTGGTAGTTGTGTTGGTGTGGTGTGGAGGTAGTGGTAATGGTGTTGTGTGGAGGTGTTTGTGTGGTGTTATTGGGTTTTTAGGTGGCGGTGGCGGTGGTGTTGGTGTTGATGTTGTGGTGTTGTTGGTGGTGTTGATGTGGTGGTAGTGCTGATGTGGTGGTAGTGCTGATGTGGTTGTGTTGGTGTGTTAGGGTTGGTGGTGGCGGTGGTGTTGGTGGTGGTAATGTGGTGTGGAGGTGATGGTGTGATGATAAAGGGTTTTTGGTGGTGGTGTTGGTAATGTGGTGGTGGTGGTGGTGATGTTGTGGTTGTTGTGTGGTGTAATAGTGATTTTGTGGTGATGATTTTTTTCATTTATTTCATTTATTTTTTGGTGTGACACTTTCTATTTTTTCTGACAATTATTTATGTTGCTTCTTTTCATTCTAGTATCACCATGGTTAAGACAAAAGAAATCGGTTCGTCTGCTATGTGGGATAAAGATGTCAAACTAATATTTTGTGACATTTATCTTTAGGAGGTGGAATTGAGAAATAGGCTAACAACATATTTTAACAAGGAGGACTGACAAAATATTATAAAAATGTTCAAGGAAATCACTAGAAGGGAATACGATATGATGCAATTGAAAACACGTGAGATCAATTAAAAAAATGGAATATTTCAAAAGAATTGAAGCGAGGATCCATAGACTTGGGTTGCAATTCGATAAAGCGAACAATTGATGCTTCGGAAGAATGGTGAGTCGAGAAATCGGAGTGAGAATTTATAAAATATCAGTCCTTTTATCATTTTTTTTTCCTTCAGATACATCAACATATCAATCTTCCAATACTTTGTAGACAGTGTCAAATGCGAAAATAAATAGGAGTGGGCTCAAGAGCCAACTGACACTCCACAACATCAGAAAACGTGGACCAAACCTGTCTAAGCGAGCAGGCTCTTCGTAGGCTTACGCGTAGGAGGCCCGCGTTTTTTCGCTTTAAGGTCAATTCTGATTAATTTTGATATCCTAGATGCACTCACACAATTTGGTATTATGAACAGATAAGCGTCTCATGGTCAAGGCAACTTTGAGCTTCATTCATGAGTGTAGCGTTTAATCCCTGTCATTTTCATCATGCTTGCTCATTCCTATTTTAAAAGGCCATTTCTCATGTAATTTTGCTGCTGTAGGCATGCACATGCGATTTGTTTTAGGAGTGGGTGTCATTTGGCTATTTTGGTTTGATCGAAGTGATTTCTGATTTGATCATAAGACATTGCATTTTGATGACCTTGAACTTTGTTTGAGTGATCTTCCTTCGGCAATTTTGATGTCCTAAAGTCACTCATGTTCATTTTTTATGTTAATTTGTTCTGCGAATCATATGTGGTGGTCAACCTCCCTCTCTCTCTCTCTCTCTCTCTCTCTCTCTCTCTCTCTCTCTTCATATCACTATTCCATTCACCATAATATGTTTCTCTCTTTCTCACATGCAAAATAATCAAGTGTGAGATATAGACTTCTACCTTACTTCTATCTACAGCACATCCAAATAAAAGCGAAAAGAAAATGAGATTCTCATTCAAAAAAATATTATCTTCTATTTTCTTGATGAGGGGAATGTGCTGAAAAGGTAAAATTAGTGATACTGTGGCAAAGATTGTATTTTTTAGGTTAAGTTTTCCTTACAAAATCTCTGTACCCATCAACATGCAATGTGCTTGCACAATTTGGAGAGATCAAAGAAGGTACTCTTGATTGCAACTTTCGACTATTGCTAGGGGAACATAGTCCTCCCCACCAATATAGACTCCTTATAGGCTATTGACATTTCTCTACGAATTTTGCAACTTCACATCACACATGCAGATAAAGTGGCAAATGCTATGTGAGTGAATGTATGAATTCATCTTTCCAATCAGCATTTCACATTGAGTGAATCACAATGCCATTGACTTCGTGCAAATCAGACAATTAAAGGATTTGATGCCAGTGAAAACACAATATTTTTGAAGCTTTGATATGTCAAAATGGTTATGGTGCCCATGTAAGACGTGCCAAATACAGCATCAAAACACCTCAACACACTTTGCATTTTGAATCATTTCTAGGATTTCTTTATAAATCATGATTATTCACAAGCCATACGTACGCCAACATCCGGATGACCAGATATTTTACTTCTTTATTTATAATTTTGTGGTTTGGGTCACCATTCATTTCAATCTACATAAACACACATTTGTGCTGTATGAATCATCTATTTTGTTTGGTTTGGGTTTTTGATTGTTAGCAGAACTCCACCCTTGCCTAATGCTTGCAATCTTCATCTTAACCAAGCTTTCATATGATGCTAAACTGCCTGAGGCTTCTTTTTTCCTGCTCCCAATGTGCTGCTCTGGCCTTCATCACTGAGTCTGTTGTAATGTTGCAATGCTGGAACTAAAGCTCTTCCCTCTCTTGTTTTGATGCCTTATCTCGAATTGTGATGCCTCGAGGCCATTTGTTTGACTAAAAAACTCTTATTTTTCTTGTACTCTGACTAGTTATGACTAATGGCTGTAGCTTTTCTCCTTAAATCTTATATTTTTTATCTTTGATTATCTTTTTCCCCTCAAAGTGGAGATTTATCTTTAAGACCTATATTCTACATTGAAGCTTCTTATTTCGGGCTTTCTTGGATAAATAATATTGATGTTATTTTTCAATAATAAGTTTTCTATTTTTGCCCTTGGCAGTCTACTATTCTTATTTCTTTTATTGTCTGTATTACGAGATTGTCTTATGTATTTACTATTCTAATTGGTAATAATCTCACATTGTATGATAAATAAGCATTTGAGAAAGTACAAAGTAGATGCAATCAGAGCCAAAGGAAATATAGAATACTAATGTCATTTTCACTAATGAAATCATAATGGAACATACTGTAGGGTAAGTGCGTACTTGTCTTGATAATTTGGTGGAGATATTCAATCATACCGAAAAATTCATTCAAACCAACTTGCATAATTTCTATAATTAGATGTAGAATTTGAGTAAAGGAAAAAATGCATGTTACTATTAAGAAGGCTACTCTTCGTCGTTGCAAAGTGTCTTCCATCATAAGAACTTGCAAAATTGCAATGACGATATATAATAGTCGGAATGCCACCATTAAGAAATTTCTCGTGGTCTATGTTGCTCCAAACGACATTCTATTTTTATAATGAAGTGAAAATATTTTTATTTTTGAAGTTATAATCCCAAATAGAGGAAAGCATATGGACGAAAGACAACTATTAAGAAAGTGCTTGTGGGCAATGTTGCTCCAATCAGCATTCTATTTTACAATCAAGTGAACATATTTTTCGTTTGGCATTTATAATCCCAAATAGAGGAAGACATATGACCCAATGACAACCATTATAATTGCATTTACTTTGTAGGCTAAAGAATAATTGCATGAAGAAATAGCTCGCATGTTTATATTTGTCTTTCCATTTCACTTAGCAAGGAATTCATATTATTTTAGTTCTTATGCATCGAATTCACTATCACGTAATGTAACCCCTAGGCTATATTGTCTTTTGGGAATCTATTTTAACAAGAAAGAGCTAATGTCAAGAATGTTTGTGCTAATCAAAGAAATTTGGAATGAATGAGTTACCATTATATGTGATCGTTGAAATGTATAGAAAAGCTTCTTTTTAACTTCATGGCAATTGAAAATCAAGGACAATGTTTATATTGGCCAATACTTGTATAGGAACATATAAGGAGAATTGGTTTGGATAAAATGGTTCAAGCACTGGTACTACATTATTATATGGTTGCATGAATACTAATTGCGACCCAATACTCTTAAAATTTTTTATTATTATTATTGTTTATATTTTGAATCATACATTAAAGAGCACTTTTGCTCGAACGAATATAAAGGATAATGAGATCTCTTAATGAGAACGGAGTTGGATCAAATTGATATTGCAAGGATGCAAACATTATACAAATAACTTCATCATGAATTATTTGATGAGAATTTCAATTTTCAATCAATCTGTGAAGCTAAATTGTTAGCTATAGCAGAGAATTTGCATTAATAATCATCATGCTTAGGAGAATTAAAACTATAATAAGGACTATAAACCATGATAATTTGTGACAAATGAAAAATACATTGGTAGAATGATGTTGATAAAGTCAAGTTTCTGCAAGAGAAGATATTGAATGGTTTTGGGTGAGATAAAATATATTATAATTTTCTTTTGCAAATCCATAAGAAACCAAGAGTTTTTTATGCAAATAAGCTTGTCCTCACCTTATGTATGCCGTGTGGTATTATATGATTGAAAAAGTGAACCCGATTATATATTTCCATGAAGGAAAGAGTGATAAAGAGTAGTCCAACTTTTGTAGGCTAGCTTTTGATACAGTAAGATGAATGAAGGCAAAACTCATTCATTGCTTAACTCACTAACTTAATTCAAGAAAACTTTGGTTAATCTTATTTATTAATTGTCAATAATTAACATTTTAATTATTATGCCCAATTTTTCCTAAAATTTTATTGCTTTACTTGGCTAGTTGATGCTTGAAATTATCATTTCACTTTAAGATATGTGGACATTAAATTCGATGAATAAATATTTAAAAATTTTTTTTCCAATTATTAAAAATAGAGCAATGATGAATTTGGAGTTTGATAATATTTTTGAATTTGGGATATTTTGTCAATTAAGATTGTACTGCTTCGGAAGCACCCTGATAGGAAAGACGTGGTAGATTATTTACGCAGCCCATTGCTACAAATTTTACTGTTTAAATTGTAAAAAAATTTCGAAGATAATTTTTTAATCTATTTAAGAGAAAAAATCACTCGGTGAAGATTGGTACATATGCCCACTAATCATTGTCTTTTATGTAGGATCCTAAAATAGAGATCATGTTATGGCACTTTAGTAGGGACACAAACTATATTAAATGGCACTGGGTCGCTCAAGTTTCTAAATCACTTTTATGATGAACCAGCTTTAGAAACTATGTTTTTCTCGATTATTTTGAAGGTGCTATTGAAGAAGCATTCGAGCATATGTCAATTATAATCATAGTTGTGAACATACTAGGTTTAATTAGTGATACATTATGCATATCTATATGCTCATTGTTTGTTATTCTGAAGAGGACATTGGCATAATGTTGCTACTCTTTATTAGGATTTGAAGCATTTTGTAAGTAATATTGACAGTGCCAAAATTTGTCTAATGATTAATGAATGTTTTTATTAGCATGTTGTTGTTAAGTAGCGTATTTGATGAAATTTCAAAACAATTAGCAATGTTTATTTTTATTTTGTTTATCATTAATTTTTTGCGTAAAACATATGACATTACACTTCATTATGTGATTTTTTTAATCAAATATTTTCACATTAGTTTTTTTAATTGTGCATTATGTATTTTACTTAATAAAATGGAAATATGTTTCCTAGACATGTCACATCCTCTATTTCCTAGTTTTGTTTGGAAATATGTTTCTTAGACATGTCATGTCCTCCGTTTCCTAGTTTTGTTTTGTTCACGTCTCATGTCAGTGTCCCCCTCATTGAACATGAAACCTCAAAATGTTTTGATAATTTTCAAAATCATCTAAAATTTATTCAACCTTCTAATATCGATTGGAAAGTAAGATTGCGTCCATCGGCTGAAGTCTAACCTCATGGAACTTTAAGCTAGTCCAAGGTCTATAAGATCCAGCCTTGCACATGTTTGGGTCCAACGTGCACATGGCATTAACTGCACGTTATAATAATATTTTTCACTCTGAAATAATAATAATTGCCTAATCAAAGATATTCTCTTTTTGTGGTTTGACAGAAGGCAATTCCATAGCACAATAAAATTACTAGATTACGCTAAGGTGCCCTTGGCACCACAAACTCACTTCTAATCAGTAAGTTCCAAAGAAATTATTGGAATCTAAGGGAGTGCTTATGTATGGGTCAACAAAGGATATGCAATCATTGTTTTATTCCGGTGGACCACCCACAGTTGGGCCAACTCAAAATATTTGTAAAATCGAATGTGAATACATGGTGTTTTGTGGTGCGCCCCTTGGGTTCGTTATACATACATAGAGGCCACAAACAAAAAACCAGAATAACACAATGAACACTTTAAAATTAGCTCAACTAATTTTGCAAGTTTTCAAATGATATGTTGCATGTTGCCCAATAGATATCCTTACAGAGCAATGAAAGGAAACACCTAATTCTAAGGGCCCACAAATACGGAACGTGGCATGCCAACTTGCATTGCATTGAGACCCAATGACATGGGTTTGAAAAATACTTGTCTATTCATTTGCACAGGGCTTTCAATCTCCTTTATAAAAAGGTTTATTGGACTTAGTTTGCACTGCGGGAGGTCATATGGTCGAACGATGGGCTTTCCTCTAAATTAGAGATTTGGAGCCCTATTTGTGCAGCATTTTCCCTGTAAGGAGAGACCATTTCGATGACAGTTCATCTAATTGAGATGTTGTAAGCCTCATTTGTAGGTTGCATTGCCTATAAGACGAGGTTGGTAGACCCATCCTTGGGTTGTCCTTCAACAAAGAGTTTGTAGATCCCTTCATATGCTACTTCAATATCAAATTAGTAAAATTTGTACTCGTGCTTCCCTTAACACTCAAGGTTATAAGCCTTGAGCCCCAAGCATCTTTAAAAATTTTTAAGCCCTAAACCTCGATAAAATGCATGTCAAACCATTTTTAAGTCAAATTAAACATTCTGGAGCTAGTTCACATCCTATTAGTCTTTAACTCTTCTCTAGTATCAAGCTTGTAAGTTCTCGAGCTTACTAGTATCACAACAACATATCCATTCTACCGCGAATCATGCTTTTGCTTTCTTTGTACGAAGTTTAAAATACTCGCATTGTTTACATTGGGATGTTTGCTTGTTTGATCATCACCCTCACTAAATTTAATAACTACTCCACACATGCTCAAGTAACTTAGTTGAGTTAGCCCAACTCCAACCTATAAATTAGGTTAATTTAAGGCTCCTTGAGTCCCGCCACTATGATATGATAAGAAAATCTTCCATGTAGTTTAATCACACCTCAATAGTAAAGGATGGGTTATCAAGAATTGCCTCAAGTCAAATATCTAATATGAATCATGAACTCAACTGGACCTTTTTAAACTCGACCTATACCAAGTAATATATTTATAGAGTATTCTCCTCTCAAAGTTGATTAAGAATGCACCTATGAATCACTTAAATTGACCATTTCTACTCTCAATTTGGCTTGTAAATGAACCGAGCTTGAGCAAGTTCAAGGCTTGTTTGTGTTCAGCTTGTTCGAATTTTTTGTTTGTTTGTATTCGACTGATGTTCTAAATAACTCGAGATAAATGTTCATGTTCAACTTGAATTTATTTGAACTAGCTCGTTTTTCTGCTCAAGCTAAAATCAAGCTGCCCATCTGCCTTCACAGCCTTAAGCTCTCAAAGGGGTGAGCTCATTTCTATATTAGATAGGAATGGGAAAAGTATATTTTTAGACCTCCGATGTGGGACTAAAACATATACGGGCATTTAGATACGTACCAACCCTTATGCATTTACTTATCTAACCCTAAATTAGAGTAACATAATATGGGTGCTCTGTTTTAGAACATTTACATACATACCACCCAAATCTTATTTATTTACATATTGAACACCTGAAACTTATATTTTTTATAATATATCACCCAAATTTCTTAAAAATAAGAAAATTTAGTCTTTTTTTAGTACTTATAAAAAATTAATATAATTAAAAAATATAATTATTTCGAGCCAAAATTAGCCAAACACGAACAAACGAACATTTCTTCGTGTTCAACTGGTTTATAAATAGAGCTTAAAATATTATTTGTGTTTAGCTCACTTGCTTAACGAACGAATCAAACACAAGCTATTTAACGAGCCGAGCCCAAGCCAGTAGCGAACAATGAGCCTTTTTGACAACCCTACTCTCAGCAGTATTTGTGATCTTGATCCAATTCAATTTAGATATTCAAGCATAATCATTGCACTAATACCTCTCAGCCACTACCACATATTGGTATCCATTGATGCTTTTACAATTCAAGTTTGAATTTCTAGATCTCATTGCAAGTGGATGGATTCCATTTGATATATTGTCACTCTATGGCCTGTTGAGAACGCAATCCATAACTGCTAATTAGACAACCTAGATGTTGGTGTCCCCTTGGCGTTTCTTCATTGGTAGACTAGGTACATTAGATGGACAAAAGATAATGGAGCTTTAGAATCTTGATTGGGTTAACTTTTCATCCCATCTATTCTTTTCATTAGTTAGTGCTCATAGCTATCACAAAAAGCACATTGATATAGGGTCTGTTTGGGCAAATGTACAGCTTATCCACTATTGCGATAAAGTAACTTATTCCGATAATCCGCCGATACGCAGCTGATCCTGATAACCCGTCCTATTGCTTTGCTTCGTAGCGTTAGTAAACCACTCGATCCAGGATAAACGACCATTCTCGCCTCGTTTTGATAAGTCAGTTATGGTGTTTGCGTTTATGCGTTTTAAAAACAGTAGTACAGATTGTAACAAATTATACTAAATAAATTTTTTTGATTGGAAATTATAATTTTCCAGGAAAAAATATTGTGTTTACAAATTGGAAATTATAATTTTCCAGGATAAAACTGAAATTTGTAATGTTTAATATGCGTTATGGAAAATTATAATTTGTAATCAAAATAATTTATAATTTGTGCCCGATTCAAGGCTTAATACAACCATAAAACAAGAAAGAATCAAGATCCGAGGCATAAATCAAACATTTCAAAGCAGTTCCGAGGAACACCCATCGTCAAGAAATACCCACTGCCGAAGATGGAGAGAGATGTACCTATTGAGAGCGCCTGCGAGAGAGAGGAGACGCTAGGGCTTGCGCGAGAGACGAGAGGGGCGCTTGGGAGATGAACGTGAGAGAAGAGACAGGCGCTGATTTTTCAATCGCTAGGGGGACGCGGGGGGCCGGCACGATCCGTGTTAGACATTAAACCAAAACGCAGTTCTCAAATAAGCTATCGATAAGTGCTATCCAAACGGTACGGCGGCGTGGCGTTTTTGAAAACGCCGCCGCACTTTTAAGCCGTCCCAAACAGATCCATACTTAATCGAGAATATTCCTTGAGATTAGGTTTGAGATGTAATCAATTATGGAAGTTTGCCTCCATAGAAAATTTCGATTTCCCAGATCTAAAATAAACTTTAGTCAGTTCCTATTCCATCGTGGAGAAATCTTTAACACCCTACCCCAATTATCCATCAAAAAATTCATGTTATACTTTATCTTTCATTAACTCCAAAAGAGTGAGGTGGCTTGACTCAAGCATTTGAGCTCTTTCAGTGCCTTCACATTGGTCCTTGTCGAAGTGGTTGTAGCTCCTAGAGACTCCCCTAGAATAAGCTGCTCTCTCCAATTTATTCAGACAAGTAAAAGTTCTGCAACATATGTATAAATGCTACTTTACAGCTTTTGGCTGCAGGTTTGAGCACAAATTTGTATCCTTAATCTGCAGCATGCAACCTATAATAGTTTTGCATTCATTGTTGTGATATAATCTGAAAAATTAGTATAAAACCTGAAATCAGCCTTTGCCACGTATAGGTCTCATAAACGCATTAGCAAGCTTGCGACAAGCTGACTAGCTTTTCCATCTTGATGAAGATTTTAAGGGAAACTAGTATTTCATGCTACAAGGAAACAAATTTTAGAGCATTTACAACAACAACAACAACAACGACGACAAAGCCTTAATCCCACTAAGTGGGGTCGGCTACATGAATCCTTTTTCTCCATTGCGTCCTATTTAGTGCCAAATTTTCGCTTAATTCTAATAAATTATGATCATTTTTTTTGCAATAAGCCCAAGTTTTCCTAGGTCTAGCTCTGCCTATCTTAACATAAGTTGTATCTAAAACATCTACTCTCTTAATCGGATCATCAGGTGGTCGAAGTTTGTCTAAAAAAAAATAGAAATCTAGACTAGTGTTATGACCTTCAACACATCCTCCAACCATTTATTCTTGGGAATTGTAACATTCGTCTACATCTTTTACAAATTTGGCTGTGGCATGTGAACTGATCATAAATGACGGCATGACCATTTTCTTCAGATGCAACCAAGTATGCAAAAATATCTCAACTTCATCTTGTTGATTCCATCCAGATGCTGCAGCTCTTAAATTATCGTCACTTTTCATGTTTAGGCACTTGGACATAAGCCCCCAAAATTAGCATCGCTTTTCAATATTTAGGCACTCCAACCTGATATATATATATATATATATATATATATATATATATATATATATATATATATATATATATATATATATATATATATATATATATATATTTCGCTTAGAACTTCATGAAATATCCCCAATAGCGTTTTTGCCTAAAAAACAATGGCAGCATTCCTCTATCTCTCTCTCTCTCACACACACACACAGTCTCACACCTGCACGCGCCCCACACACACACCATTCCTCGCTGGCTCTACCACCCTTGTTTTGGTTTCTCCCGGTATCGATCTTTGTTTTTCTTCTTGTGATCACCCATTAGGATCAAGATTCCTCCCGTGCAGTTTCGGAAAATAATGATTACTTGTATGTCTCACCAACCTTTATTTATGTTTCACATTATGGAGTTCAGCATAACATTATTAATTTTGCAGAGTGGGATGATAAGGAAGAAGGAAAGGAAGTCCTGCAGCAGTGGGAAGATGATTGGGATGATGATGATGTCAACGATGATTTCTCTCTCCAATTGAGAAAAGAATTGGAAAGCAACTCAGAGAAGAAATGAAGTACCTCCTCTCCTTCCATGGATATACAATTTCTATAATGCTTTCTGTAACAGGATATAGTCGCTGGAGCATGCCTACTAAGGGATGATCCTTCCTCCTTATTGTGTTCTATAAGCTTCAACAAAATGCTCTTTTGAGGTTTGTGTGCTTTCCAAATGTATTTTTAACCTTGTGAACCGCATTCTGTGCTGCATTTGCATCAGCTTTCTGCATGACTTTGGGAACTTTGTATCAGTGAACTAAACTAGGTGCAGTTATTGACTAAATGACTTGTTATTTTACTTGCTGATTATGCAGTGGTTTATAGAAGATGTTCTAGAGTGCATTATGATGATTTATGCTCTTTCTTCTTAAGTTTTCAAATGACAATTTTAGTTGATGAGGTACTATTGAAATAGATGCAAGGGACTGAAATATTTAAAAGATATATGTTTAAGATTGTATTAATTTTGTAATTTAGCTAATTGAATTTAATAATTATTGGTTAATTTAAATAGATGATCATGTGAGTTTAATATCCTTGATTTTATTATATGAAAGAATAAAGATATAGATGAGATAATATATATATATATATTTGACATTTAAAGGGGAGAAAATGTTTCATAAAATATTATGGAGATAAAAGATGATTTTTATTAAATTGGTTGTATTTTGTATGGGGTTGTCAAAACTGCTCGTTTGGGAACATCTCTTGTTCGATTCGTTAAGGAGCTCGTGTTGGATTCTTTCAAGTTAACGAGCTGAAAACATTTTTTTTGTGCTCGATAGATAAACGAGTTGAACACGAAAAAAAATTTGTTTGTTCATTTTTGGCCCATTTTGGCTTGAAATAATGATCATCAATTATATAGATATTTATTTATAATCAATTAAAATTATTAATTAAAAAATAAAATAAAAATATATTAAATTAAATTTAAATGTTGTTTAAATATAAACAGGAAGATTTAAAACTTGCACTAATCATTAACATTGATTACGGTTGTCAAAATTATTCTTTCTTCGCGAACAACTCATGTTCGACTCGCTAAGCAAAACAAGTTGAAGTACACTTTTTGTGCCGAAATATAAACGAGCCTAACACGAACAGTGATATTTTTTAATGAGTCGAACACGAGCTGAGTTTGGCTTCGGTATTATTTAGTATAAATATCAATGATTTCGTAATATTCAAATTCATAAAACATTGTTGGTGCAATTATAATATTATAGAATGTATATATATGTTTTTATCAGAATATTTTTTAGGTATTTTTATTTCAACCATCTCACCTTAATTCAGGAAGTTATGCTCTCATTTTTTATTCTTCTGGATAATATATTTTTAAGATAAAACAGTATATTATATTCAGGTAATGCTTTATCCTCTTAATATTAATTGTTAACTATAATTATCATTTACTACAATTTCATGTTACGTATTTGTAGACTTTATTCTATTAATTTAAATTCAAAACATTTATTTTATTTTAATGACTTTTATATTTAAACGGCGATTTGCTCGTTAGGGCTGTTAAAGCGGCTCATTATTTGTGAATAGCTCATGTTCTGCTCAGTTAAGTATCTCGTGTTTGATTCATTTGCTACGCAAATGAGCCGAACACTAATAATTTTTTTTTTTGCGATAGATATAAAAACGAGCAAACACGAATAATGTTTTGTTCGTTCGTGTTCGGTTCGTTTTGGCTTGAAATAATTTTTTTGCGATAGATATATAAACGAGTCAAACACGAATAATTTTTTTACGATATATATATATATATATATATAGATGATGAGCATTTTTTTTAAACAATTTAATTAATTATAATAAGTAAGCGAGTCAAACACAAATAATTTTTTTTGATCTTGATATATAAACGAGTCAAACACAAACAATAATATTTTTTATGAAGCTAAGTCTGGATTCACTCAAGCTCGGCTCGTTTACAACCCTAACGGCTGCATGCAGAATTAGGGTTGTCAAAATAGTTTTTTGTTCGCGAACTTGTGTTCGGCTCGCTAAGCAAACGAACAGAACAAGAACAAATTTTTTGTGCTCGAAATATAAATGAGCCGAACACAGACAGTGATATTTTTTAAAGAGCTTAACACGTGTCGAGCCCAAACTCGCTCGTTTTCGGCTCGTTTACACCCCTTTTGCTCGTTTGAATTGGGTTATCTATAAAAATTACTCACCGAGACTTTCCTTTTCCTTATTTTTATGGCAAATTTCTTTCCTGCACGAATTAAAATAGGCCGTCTAAAATTGTCAGAATTGAGCCATTATTTTAAGACTCTTTAAGTTAGATCATTTTAACACCTTGAAATTTGATATTTGCATACCTAACATAAATTTGAACTCTTTGTCAAATTAGTGCATTATTCTCTTAATTAGAGAAAAAATTTGCGTACGTAAAGTATATGCAGCGCTGCGTCTGTCATCCAGGTTACATAGAGGTCGTTGAGAGGGTATTTGGGGGTATTTCCGTGTTTTATTCTACGTAACCACCTTGTAACCTGTCTGTAACCTCTCTGTAACATTTTTATTTTTTGTAGGTTACAAGTAGATTACATGAAGGTTATACTTACGTGGCGGCCTCCTATTAGATGACAGACGCAGCACTGCGTACGCTTTACGCACGCAAATTTTTCTCCTTAATTAGCGGTGAAACTTAGGATTTGGTATTAGAGAGGACAAAAGAGTTGACTGAAAATTTAATGGGGAGATTATTAAGTTTACATTATAGCAAGGGAATTTAATGATTAAATTTTCATATTATGCATGGCAATGTAGATTTTTGGCAACTTTAAAGGGGTGAGAGCCACCCCTGTTGGGTTTGCACAAAAAGCTCTTGAATTAAAACTTAATTAACTTTATTTTACAAAAAAATTATGTTAGTTGAATTAATCACAATAACTAATTACAAAAAGTGCACAAACCAAATGAAAGAGATAGGAGGCACAAGATTCTTACATAAATCGACAAATCATAGGCCAACGTCTACGTTTAGCGAAATCTTTCGTTATGATCTGTTCTACTAAAAAATTAAATTGATACGTACTCTTCACCATGGGAGCACAAACTCTCATAGCAACACACTTATAATTTTCTCCCAAAAAAAAGTATAATAATTAAAATGTACTCTCCAATAACGGACGAGTACAACAACACACAATGGTGACACAATAATAAAAGACAAAATAAGGTCAGATTTGTCATAATTTTGTCACCTTTTAGCTTGATTTTTCTTGAATTATAAGACTTAATGACATGATTTTGAAATTCATGTAGATGGAGTTAGAAGAAATTTCTTGTCCAAAGAATATTAGTCCTAGAATCAATATTTTTGTATATCCATTCCCCCATGAGAGACACTTAAGAAGGTGTTCACCTAACATTAGATCTCCTCTCTATTAGGCATTTTTATTTGGTTTTTTGAGAAAATGTAAATTCAATTCCTATAGTGGGATAATTCTTTCACTCTCATTTGTGAGGGTGAATGTCGAGTTGATTACCCCAATCATCTTGTTGTCTTAATTATGTGGATTTTAACGATAACAATGTCTATCTTTATGAATGACATATTTCTATCTCTCTGATATTATATTTGTTTGTAGTATTCTTTGAGAGTGATTCATATTTGTCACTCTATCATTGGATAGAAAAATAATTTAAAACCCCATTGTACTACAACAAAAATACAAAAGAAAATTCTTTATCATTTTTTTATCATCTCATTTGACATATAATTATTGTTCAGTTTACATCATGAAATGAATTGTCTTCGAAATAAATAAACACCCTATTTAACATTTCTTCTCATTCAATGAATATTAATAAGAAATATTTCATTTATTTTTCATTCTCATACTAATGAGATAAAATATAATTATTTCTCACCCCATGAAGGCAACATAATTTAGCATTTTCCATTAGCATTAAGTGGTTTTTAAATCCCACATCTCTTACCAAGCATTTATTGTCATGATGCACTTTCTTTTATATTGAATAAGATCTTGGAGAATATTAGTGAACTCATATCCATATAAAAGAACACATGTTTAGATGATAACCACCATGAATCCTCATATATAGTCCATCCTACTTTAAATATATAATTATTTAAATCGTTTGTAATAAATATACATTTTGTATTAAATATAACATTAAAACAAATAATTTATTTTTTAAAATTAATTTTTAACAAAAAAAAAATAGTCAAACTTAAACAACTTAAACACCAATTACATCATAATATCATCATTGACAATTGCTTTAATAACAATCTACCTATCATTACATTTTATCAATCCTAAGGACTTTAGAAATAGCATAAAACTTAACTCTAACTTCATCCAAGCTAAAGACAAATAATACCAATTTCTAAATGGTCCAAAAGGATCAAATTCGGTCACATGAAGCATTGATATGATTAATAGAAGCAACACTCAAAATAATACATACACTTTGATTCTACCAACAAACATAATAACACCAATGGCCAAACAATAAGCTACCCCCAATTGTAAAAACCATATTTGTGAATAAAAATCATAAATAAGAAAGTAAAATGATACAATTAAAAATGTCAAAATTTAAAAAAAATGAAATAAATGATTGATAAAGAAATATTTCTAAAAGACAATGGGTGATAAATTAGAGAATAAAGAGGTGATGAGAAACAAATTAAATAGGATTTTATTATGTGCACTTATTCAGTACATGAATGGGTCTTATTTATAAACCAGGGAATAGCAATGAAGTAAATACAACGAAGAGAAAATAAGCAAATATACATATATTTATTAATAATATGTATGTTCCTATATTAAAAACCCTTGCATAAGTTCTAATAGATGGAGGTGAGAATGGTCGAGGCAAGGGCATTTGAAGTGGAGCACAACCATACTTTTTGAAGATAGGTACGCCTCTTTACCCCCACTCAAGGGAGTGATCAGCAACACAGATAGTGAGCTTTATTTTAAGTATTTGATGCTTTGCAACTGATAGAGATTTGGTGATAATATTAGTGGGTTGATCTTCAATTGTAATATGATGTAGATCTAGTTGTTTCTACTTAAGATGCTCTCGAATGAAATAATCCACATCTAGGTGTTTAGTTCAAGCATGAAATACTGGATTGTGGGCTAGGGCTATTGCTGAGGTGCTATCACTTAGAGAGTTTAGTTGATGGTAGTGGCATGTCTGTGAGTTTCTGAAGTAGTCTCCTTAGCTAAATAATTTCAGTGGTTGCCATGGATAAAGCCCTGTATTCATTTTTTTTTTTTTTTTTTAATGATCTTGTGATGTTAGATTTCTTCTTGGAACTCCATGAAATAATGGTAGAGCCAAGATAAACACAATATTGTGTTATAGATTTGCGATTAGTTGGATTTCCTGCCCAGTCTACGTCAGTGTATGCATGAAGCTCCTGATTTTTGGATTTAATTAGTAACCCGTAATGAATGGTGCTTTTTCAGTACCTGAGTAGTCTTTTTAACATTTGAAAATGTTAAGTATCCAGAGCATGCATATACTGACTTAGCAAATTGACTGCAAAGGTTATATCCGATCCAATTACTGTTAAATATTGTAGAGATCCTATGAGTTGTTTGTAATTATTTGTCTTGGCAAGCAGAGAGGGGTTGTTATTGACCGCATGAGAATTGATGGCTAACTGACTTAAAACAGGTTATTGGCAATTTTAAGAAAGTTGATAATATAATTAGTTTAATGTAAAAAATATTCATTATCAATTTCATTTATTTGTAAGTCAAGAATTTGTGAAAGTTTGCCCATTTTTTCAAATTAAATTGAGTTCCTAGAGTTGTGATGAGTTTGTTTATTTCAATTATATTGTTTCTAGTTATTAAAATATCATCTACAAAGATAAGAAAGAATATTTTTGTTTTATCCTTTTGATAAAGCAGTAATGAGGAATCATCCGTGCTTAAATGAAATTTTTGAGTTAAAAGAAAGTTTGAAAATGTGGAATCCCACTACCATAGAGATTGCTTTAAGCCTTAAATTACTTTTTGAAGCTTACAAACATAATGGTGATATTGATTATCAGTGAAACTCGGTGGTTGGAGCATAAAAATGGTATCATCAAGATACCCATGTAGAATACATTGGATATGTCCAATTGCTGAATTTTCTAATTTTTCGTAGTGGCTAATGTAATTAGCATACAAATTGTGGAGAATTTTGCCGCTAGACTTATGGTTTCATGATAATCAATGCCCTATTGTTGCTAAAAGCCTTATGCAACAAGGCGAGCCTTATAGCGAGCAATTGAGCCATCTGTGTGATGCTTAATACGATAAATCCATTGATAACCATGAATGATTTGATTGAGAGGCAAGGGAACTAAAATCCATGTGGCTTGTTGTTGCAATGCTAGAAATTCTTCAGGCATAGCTTTTCTCCAGTGGGTATGGGCAAAAGCTTGTTGGAAGGAGTAGGTGTGTTTGATTGTTGTTGATGAAAATGATTAAATATTATGACTGGTTTTAAATGACCTATTTTAGATCTAGTAATCATAGGGTGAGAGATAGGACGAGGTGGAGCGATAGAGATTGGTGTGGGTTGTATGTCGTGCTCTTGGGAGAAGTTGACAAGTTGATGTGGAAATGTGGAAATAGCCGGTGAAAAAGACAAAGTGGTTGTGGTGTTAGATGTATTAGAAAGAGCAGATGTAGGAATCAGTAGAGATGGTGGTATGTTGGTATGAGAACTGTTATCATAGTGTTGGAACGAAATGAGATTATAAAAGGGAAATTGAGATTTTATGAATTTAACATGAAAGGAAACAATGTTTCATTGTTGAGAGAGGTCATAACAGTTATAGCCTTTGTTTTATTTGCTATAACCTAAGAAAATGCATAAGGTTCCTTTAGGAGTGAATTTGTGTGTGTTAGTGGGAGGATACCATGGAAAGCAGGTGCAACCAAAAGTTTAAAGATATTAATGATCATGTGGTTGCTTGAAAAGATGTTAAAAAGGAAAATTATTGCATGTAGTGGGTGAACGGGGTCTATTTATAAGGTAAATTGCATATTCAACCACAACAAACTAGAATTTTTTAGGTAATTTTGCTAGATTTAATAAAGTTCGAGCAGTTTATATGATGTTCCTGTTTTTCTTTCAGCTATACAGTTTTGTTCAGATGTGTAAGGGCATCTAATTTGATGTTGAATACCATTACTGGAAATATGTGTTTGAAGCTGAGTATTTTGATATTCCTGTCCACCATCCAATCTTAAGTATTTAATGTTTATATGAAATTGAATTTTCTATTTGTTTGTGGAGAGTAATAAAACAGTAAGTGACATCAGATTTAGTGTGCAACGGAAAACACCAACAATAATGGGAAAAATCATCGATAAATGTGACAATATTTGTAGCAATTAAGAGAGGGGTGAGCAAAAGAACCCCAAACATCGATATGTAACATATGCAAAAGATCATATTTAGTTGTTGTCAAAGAAAATGGCATTTTATGACTTTTGTTTTGACTACATGAAATATAGATAATATCTTTTGTTGATATCTAAAGGTGGGGATTCATGTGAACTATTTGTTGTAAGATTTTGATATGTTGATGCCTCAGCCTGTTATGCCAAACCTCAGTATGCTAGAAAGTAGTAAAGGCCTTAATTGGGTATAACCCATTAAAAGCAAGACCACATAGAAGTGTTTCCTCGTAATTCGATCCTGTATAAAAATCCACTAGCGTAAAAAAAATAGTAGTTATAGTCATTGGCTAATTATAAAAAGAAACGAAAATTATGTGAAATTTGTGGCGCTTGAAAATTTGATGAAAGAAATAACTTACGATCCGATGTGGGTATTAACCCAACACCAACATTAGAGATTTTTGTTGTTTGGCCAATGCCAACAGCAATTCTATCCTGACCAGTATATGGTTGAGGATTAATGATGTTCTCACTATAGGGAGTGAGATGACATGTTCTAGAGTCAAGTAACCATTTTTGGTTTTTAGGAGCAGTAGTAGAAGTAAAGGCCTTTATGGGCTGAGGAATAGTTGGTTTATACTGAAGATTTGTGTGATGCTAGCAAGTTTCAACGGTATGTCATTTCTTGTGACAAATTTGACAGATGTTGGTAAATCGCGGCTTGGTGTTGTTGCTACTAGTTGAGGGGTTCATTTGATTGACATTTGATTTAGGTTGGGATTTGTAAGTGGAATTCTTGTAATTGATGTGGAACAAAGTCTGATGGGTAGATTTCTTGAGATTTTCATTCATTAAGTTGCTTTCTTCACTGGGCAGTAGGGCATAAAATTCTTCTAATGAAAGGGATTGTGTGAGTTCTAATTGCCACTTGGAATCCTTGATATGTAGAAGGCAACCCATTAAGGGTATAAAATGTAATATCTTCTTTGCCTATTGTGATTTCGGCTATAGCTATGCTGTAAACCATGGTTCTGATGGTCGTAAGATAATGTGTCATACTGTTGTGTCTCATGCTTGTGTTATGCAAATCGTTTTTTAGTTGTGGCTTGAAATTTTCTTTCAAGGGTTTCATATTTCCACTATTGTGTTTAGGTGAAGAACACAGGGTAAACCAGAAGCAGACATTGTCGAAAAAATTGCAGTTGTGAGATTTTGATAAACTAACTTCCATAGTTGATAATTGATTATCAACAATAGTGGTGATATCTTCAGAAGATTTGGAAGGAGTAATGATAGAATCAATAAATAATTCAAATCCAAAAGCAAGAAAAAGTTTTTTGACTTGAACTTTCTAAATGGCATAATTCTCATATATAAAAGGAGAGTTTACCACATTTTTAGTACTTATCATCAGAAACATCAAGGAAGGAGAGAAGGGTCCATGAATCTTGATGTGGAATGACTATTGCTCTGATACCATGATAAACTAAAAAATAAATAGCTGAAGAGAAAGAAATTAAATAGGATTATATTATGCGCACTTATTCAATACAAAATCGAATCTTACTTATAAAACCAAGATGGCAAAGAAGAGCAAATGAATATAATTTTTATATCTTTATTAATAATATGTATGTTCCTATATTGGACACCCTTAGAGTTCTAATAGATGGGGGCAAGAATGGCCAAGGCTAGGGCATTTGAGGTTGAGCGGCAAGCATGCTTCCTAAAAACAAGTACACCTCTTTAATGGGGCTTATTTTATTTTTGAGAAAATAAGATAATCAAATGTAAAACTAGTCAATAAAAACAAAACTTATAATCACTAAATTAAATAAAATAAATATAATAAAATACTTAGTTTAAGATAACTAATAAAACCAACAAAGGGTGGTTTAAGCAAAAATATTACAAAATGCCTAACAATAGCTACTTGCAATACAGGACATTAAGCCAAAAATTAAGTTGACATTAGTAAAATATTCTATTTCTATTTTTATTAAGCAAAGCTTCTTTAATTGTAATTAAAACTTACAAATTACTCCTTTTTCACTCATGCATAAATCATCTCCTAAAGAGTGAACTCAAAATGTTATGATATAAATCATGTCCTAAAGAATGGTTGATCGCATTAGACACTAAGGATTCGTTTGGGGCAGCTTATTTGGTGCAGTGACATTTTGAAAACACACCAAACATGTTTAGGTAACTGTATTTTAAAAACTTATGTATTTTCAAAATATTGAAAACATCTTCATACCGCACATATCTAAATGAGGCGGTAGCTTTTCGAGTGAGGTCTAGCTTTAAAAAAAAATTGTAATAACTGCTACATCTAACTTATCAACATATTATTGTTAATCAACTTATCAACATATTATTCAATAAACTACAACTGCACCAAAAAAACCATAATTACAGTTAACCATTCTAATAAAGTGTCATTAATAGAAAAGGAATATTACACATAATCCCCAAAACCTTATTATTTACAAAATGATTACCCAATAATTTTTTTTAAATTAAGAAACTCATGTTTTTAAATATAAAATAATAACAACAATAATAATAATAATAATAACTAAAAACAAATTAATTGCTTGTAATTACAAAAAAAGTACCATTCATAACCAATAATTAAATTAGATAATCATAAAAAAAAAAAAAATTAGCCATCAAACAAGACAAATTAGTCTAGAATCATGCTGCAGTTTGTTGAGCAGAAGATACATATGTGATAATAAATCATGAAATAAGTTTTTTTATAATTCAAAAATATCTTTAAAATAATAAAATATAATTAATTATTTGTTTCTCCAGCGCCTGCACCAAAGTGTGGGAAATTTGTAGGAAGAGTGAAGGTGGGATCATCCCCTCCTTTACCTTGAAATGCAAGGCCTAGTGAATAGCCAAGAGCCCTTGACACTGGCACAGCCACTGCATTGCCCACTTGGATGT
The DNA here is from genome assembly GCA_022702705.1 of Papilionanthe hookeriana x Papilionanthe teres. Taxonomy (NCBI): domain Eukaryota; kingdom Viridiplantae; phylum Streptophyta; class Magnoliopsida; order Asparagales; family Orchidaceae; genus Papilionanthe; species Papilionanthe hookeriana x Papilionanthe teres. The sequence continues at coordinate 11,029,015 of CM040436.1, read as the reverse complement.
ACCTCTCTTTCAGAGGGCCGCACAATTTATAGTAATCAGGGAATCCCTGAAGCCGAGCATTTTCTCTTATGGTTAGCACCCTGTCCTGCTCAGGGTGTAAAATAATCTGCATACCAAAAAACAAAAGAAAAAAACTTAAGCATAAAAACAACTAACAACAACAACAAAGTCTTTAACTTGCTAAGTGGGGTCGGCTACATGAATCATTTTTCTTCGTTGTGTCCTATTTAGTGTCATATTTTCATCTAATTCTGATAAATTAAGATCATTTTTATGCAATAAGTTTAAAGTCTTCCTAGATATACCTCTGTCTTTCTTAATATAAGTTGAATATAAATCATTTACTTTCCTGATCGGATCAACAGATGATCGACATTTAATGTGACCATGCCATCTAAGGATACTCTAATTTTGTCCGTCAATGGAGCTACCCCAACCCTATCACGGATATATTCATTTCGCATTTTGTCTTTAAGTGTAAAGCCACTCATCCACCTAATCATTCTCAGCAACACTTAACTTAGCATTATGCCTCTCTTCTAAACGCCAACACTAAGCACCATAAATCATTGGAGGTCTCACCAACATCTTATAAAATTTTCCTTTGTCTTATAGGTACAAAAAAAAAAATAAATAAATAAATAAATAAATAAATAAATAATATTACAGTAAGAACCATCTTACCTGATTGTGGGGTTCTGCCCTTGTTACTACAGTAGGTACAGTCTCATCCCACCATAGCCGTCCAAAAGGCCTATTTCGAACAATAAATATAAATTAAGTAAACAAAAAAACTCATTTTCTGCAAAAGATTGATGATTTATAAATAAATTAAGCCATACTTTGGGGACTTCCCCTTGATATATGACATGGCATAGTCAGGAACCTGCAGCCAAAAAAAATTGTGGATAAATTTAGATTAATATACAACTAAAATAAGAGATAATTACATACAAGTCGTCTGAAACATTGATATTTATAAATTAATCATTCATTTGATTTTTTTTTTTAACTACAAAAATGAAATATTTACGCATGCCACGAATTTTAACATGAATCTTGATATTTGAGTGAGAAGTTGAAAAAGGATGAAAGAGAGTGGTTGATTTGTAAATAGCAAGTTTTCAGGGTGGTTTGTCTATAACTGTGCCATAAAATAAATAAATAAATGAGTAATGAATTTACCAGAGGACTCCCTGAAGGAAGATAAACCCGTTCAACTTGGGGATCAAACTCCACCACGTTATTGGGACCAACTACAACACCAGGAAAATCTCGAAAGTTGGCTCCCTGTATATATATAATAATTTACAAAAATAGCCGGAGAATTACAACAATAGTAGAAATATAAGGGAATCAATCTAGAAGGTTCACTTGGAAGATCATAATTAGAGAAATAACCTTTTTTTTAGGAACCCTACATACACGCATGTAGTCATCTTCATTCAACTGCAATGGCCTATGATCAAACAGGGTGTTATGTAGAACTGCCATCTTTGGGTTGCAAGAGGGGTCCACCATGTCTATGCAATGCAAATAAATTTACTAAAAATTAAAAATGTTAAAAGTTAAGTGCTACATATCTTAGAAGAAAACTAGCATTGTAAATGATCAAAGGGAATTGATGTAAATAAGATGAGATGATTGATTACAAAATACTATGGTTACACTACAAAAATATCACAAAATAAAATTCTTATACTATAAAAATATGTTATTTTAAATGTGATTATAATAAAAGAAATATTTTTATTGTAATCAAATATATTTTTGTTGGACTTAAATTTGTCTTGGAAATCATTAGAGAAAAATATCGTACGCACCAAAAAAAAGAGAAAACAAAGAGTAAAAAACTGAATTTTGATTATAATTCCTTGGTAAAAGTTAAAGCGGATGAAAAATCCTCGCCCTTTCAGGTGTTCCCTATTTATATGAGTTAAACCTCATTTCCTTCATTTGGAGGGAAACATTAATAGTATTTTTAAAAGCTTGTGTTACATGAATTCTATAGTGGACTCCTAGACTACGAAAAAAATTGAGGGTTGTTTCCTTTCAATCTTTCATTGAGTGGTCCTCAACAAACAAAATTGAGTCAAACAAGGCTATGTGGTCGCTCAAATTAGTTCTGCCCCTGTAGCACTCCAGTGTCGAAATTTGGAACCTTTATGGGGGCTCGACCTTTAGAGCTTTGCCTTGAAAACGTATCCCTGAGCTATCGAAGTGCATCAGTATGTCTGAACTGATATCGATCAATCAGCCTCGACCAAGCACTATTGAAATACTGGGAGTCACACTCTATTTTCAAAGCCTTGGAGATTCTTTAGACATATGTCTGAACTGATATCGATCAATCAGTCTCGACCAAGCACTATTGAAATACTGGGAGTCACACTCTATTTTCAAAGCCTTGGAGATTCTTTAGACATTAGGCATCGGCGCTTCCTCTCGGGGGTGTTGCTCTCTTCCATAAGCCAGTGCATCTCAGATGAAATTAAACATTTGATCTTTCAACACTTAAATCTGTTGGTTCAAACTCTTTCTTACACTATATGTTCTCAATATCTCTGTTATGAGTTTCTTATTCATGAGTTGTTCCTCTTCTCACTATACTTTTTAGAATGTTCACTCCACACACGCACACTCTTAAGTTTTACAAGCTTCCTGCTTAACATAGTTTTTATATCACCACTAAGGAGCTTAAAAATGGCTCATCTCATTTTTATGGGACTTGAATAAAAAGGGGAATCTGATAGGATGTACCAGGTTCAGTGAGGCGAATAGAGTATTGAAAATCTGTTTTTGGACGGCCTCCATAGGGCATTTCATCTCTTGCTTCATTATTTTCCGCCTGAGGTTTCACAAGCAACAAAATAAGGATCAGCTGTGAAAAATAAATTAAAATATCCTAGTAAAAATCATACATACTTTGGGTAGATCTGAAATAGCATCACCAAGCAACAAAGCCTTCGGAAGCGGAGGCCGTTGACCTTCATTATAAGCAACAATGTTTTGCTAAACAAATAGAATCACCTGTTATTACGCTTCTCTGCCACACTAATTATTTTTTAATATATAATATATATTTACCTCAAATTTCACAGGTGCACCACCTCGAACTAGTACATCATGTGTAGGTAATGGAAATTGCGGTAAAACCTGAAAATGAAAACAATATTAATAGCACTGATCGAAAATATAAAAATAAATACGAAGTAAAAAAGTGGTGCATTTATAAGCATACCACACTATATTTTTACATATCTAACACCTAAACTTTCATATTTACATGCAAAACTTTTAAATTTTTTACTATTACATACTTTTTAATAAAAACTACACCTTTTTTGTACATTAATTCATAACACCAAAATTTTATAAAGATAAATATGAAAGTTTTAGTGTCAGATTTATAAATACATAAGAATTGTGTTGTATGTAGCCAAGATTCCCCCATTACACAAATATAAAATACCTCACTTGGCTGAGCACCCCAAAGAAATACTCTCATTCGAAATTGGGGAAGACCGTAACATCCAGCAGCCATTATTCCTAACCTAGATTGATAATTCATTTTAATCAGCTTGCTTAATGCAAACCGGCCAAGATAACCTTCAGCAAACTTCAGAATGTCAACAACATTCTCCATCAAAACAAATTTAGGCTTAAGAAAATCGACAATTTCCATAAATACAGCCATTTGTTGGTTTCTGATGTCCGCAAGTGGATTATTAGAATCCCTAAATCTGTTGAACCCGCTTATACCTTGGCAAGGAGGACCCCCACAAATAACATCAACAACTCCCTATAAAACGTAACAAAATTATTGTGAATGTAAACCTTGCCAAATGAATATATATATATATATAAGTACAAATTGAAAAGTAACTCACAGGCAAAGGCAAAATTTTGTTTCGGTATCCTTTTCGAACAAAATCTTCAAGTCTTTCTGAGCATTTGCTATATAAGATTAAAGTACATGTTAATAGCAAATAAAGAACAAGTTATATAAAACATGAAAATAGTACCTTAGGCCACTAATTGGTTCCCATGTGTCTTCACTTGATCCATATCCTTTCCACCGCACCTATTAAATAATAAATACAAAAAGGATGAAATGTGCAAAGAACACTCAGCATGAACACTAAGAAATAAGACATTGGTTCTAGGAAATCTTCAAATGAGGAACGACTCAACAGCAATTTTCATTTGTGCTACACTTCACCTTAAACATCAACTCCTTTTTCCCAATTTCATTTGGATCTCCAAAGCAAATATCCACAAAATGATCCACCTCAAACTCCCCTTCAGACACAGGAGTTGAATCAATATCACCATCATCATCACTAAAGTCATCCGTCTCTTTGTTGGGCTTCGGTGGATGTTTCACGTCCAAGGAAAATTTCTCACATAATTTCTTCCACTCTCTTAAGAGAACAAGAAAATCTTCAGCCTTCTCATTTCGGACCTTCATTTTAACCACGAGAAAAGGTTAATGCCTGATCATAAAAAAGAAAAAAAAGTAATAAAGCGCGGGTTCTCTGTAGAATTGAACATCAAAATAAAATTCAACTCTTGTAAATTGGTAGGCAAGAAGTTTATTACAATCTCCTTATAATTGAACAACTAAGAGGGTGTTTGGTAGCCGGATTTAAGCAGGATTTACGTATTATTTAACCTTAATTCGGCCAAACGAAAAAATCTGAGAAAGTAAATCCACAGTTCATTAAATCCAATTTTTTTTTGCTTCAGTTAATTTTCTAACAAAAATCTGGATATATCAAATCCAACTATCATGTGGATTTAACGAATTTAGCTTAGGAAAAAAGTCATGAGTGAATTTATGCCAAACACAGTAAAAGAAGTTAATGGATTTAATCATAAATTGAAACAAACACTATTCTGAATTTACAGCATTTGGATATGATAAATCTAGATTTACCAGATTTACTAAATCCTATTTAAAATAAATCCTAGTTACAGCCAAGCACCGTCTAAATTAAAAAAACAATAATTAATTAACCAAAGAACTGACAAGAAATAATTTATAATAATACAATTACATCAAGCATTAAGCCATACATTTGATGGATACCTTGGTTTTCGGATGATTCAATCGCAAGCTTTGGCAGGCAAATGAATTGAGATCTACAGCCCAAGTCTACAACAAAAACATGACCAAAATAAATTAAGGGAAATTAGAGAAAGATCTTCATGATAAATGAAATTATGAACCAAAAGAAAAAAAAAAGGTGAATTTTTTCCATGACTAAGTTAACGTTCACAGCTTACAGTGTGAAGATTTAGACCGGCAAGTTGAGCACCATGGCACAAGCCAGTGGACATTGCTCCACAACCAGAGTACAAATCTAGCAAATTGGCATTCGTTGAAGAAGATCCCTGTTCAAAACCTTCCTCACTTGAAGTAGTTGACAAGGAGCTAACACCACTAATATCATCTAGGGCAATAGATCCATGGCATGCAGTCACAATAACAAAGATAAAATATAGAAATAATAGAATGCTAAATATAAACGAAACATATCCAGAGAGTACCTTTTGTGAGATTAGCAAAGGTGGAATAAGAGGGCGAGTATGACATATCATAATAATAATCACATTCAGGAATCTCATCTTTTATCTACAAAATATATTAAAATGAATAAAAATCATAATAATTAAATAACACAACATATAGATAATGTAATGCAGACGTCAAGATTTTTTCAATAAAACACTAGAAATTACATTATTTGTTACACGAATAATTCTAATTTTGCTAACAATGCAATCTAATTCATTATCATTTTGGTCTTCAGACAAGAAAACTCTTCTTTTATCATGGTCATTGGCATGATAACCAATTACCTACAAGAAAAAATAAAAGTTTGATCAGATCATTTATGACGACTAAACAATTGAAAACAAAAGTTTTGTGCATCAAATAACTTACAGTATCCTCAGCTTTATAGAACCATTGGGTCCTAAAATAAAGCTTCCCTTCAATAGTTTCAAAAAATTCAATAATACGCCCAATATAATTTGGCTCATCATCACCAGCCTAAAAAACAAGCAGTAGAATTTTGTGAGCTTCAAATAATTACTCTTTCACAATGGCTTGTATCAGTATCCAAGTTAAAAAAAATGGCAGCAATAGTAGTCAACAAAGATAAAAATTACACCAATGATAATAATAATAATAGTAATCCATAGCTAACATGCCACTATCATGAAACTGGAAAACTTCATGTCCACCCGGACCATACTTTTGATTAGAAAAGTATTAAAAATAGTAGGGAGTAAAAATGCCAAGACTTTCATCAATTATGTCCCACAATTAGAGTGAAAAGTAAGAAAAATTTTCCAACCAAAATTGAACTTGCAAGAAAAGCACTTGATTTAGTGGTAGCAAACTAAGAATCAAAGTTGAATGCATAGCTTTTTATTCATTTTGTTATAGATGGACTGTAAATCATGCGCATATAAAAACTTTACTAAGAGCAAGGCAGAGTTTCCTTTAAAAGATAGGTTAATGCACCAATGCAAATGAACAACAAAAATGAATGTACAACTAATGAAATTTAAGAAACAGTTAACGTGTTACCAATATGACTGCATATATGAACCAATTGCATTGTTAACTTATATGCTGTAAGAATTGTATAACTAAATAAAATAGGATCTTCAGTATTGATATAATTTGTAATCATAGAAATAACTAAGAGGTCAGAAGCGTTGATAAATTTTTGGCAGAGAACTGCCCTAAGATAAAACGAATCAATAGAGTTGAATTTCACCTTAACATGTACGTCATCATTGAGGTTGTAGGTAACGTCATCAACCATTGCCTGATAATAATGGCGTTTAGCTTTGGCAGGCTCATCTTCACCTTCGCTGCCGGAGAAAATTTAAGTGATTGAAAATGGTGAAAATGACGATGAATGCAATCGCTATCAACAAATGTCCCTCAGCTATATATCTTGAGATTCATATTTTCTCCAAAAAAGAAGTGTTAAGTAAACCATGTTTTACCCACAACCCAATCATGCCACTAGGAATCCAATAAACCAGATTGACTCAATTTAAAAACAGAAAGAGAGAGAGAGAGAGAGAAAATGCAACAGCCAAAATTGCATTTGATAGATGAGATAAAGCGATTAGATAGTGCAATTATTGAAGAAAATGGAGACGATCCCACTCATGTAGAATAAATAAAATGTTTTATTCTAGAAAAAAAGATGCAAGCTTTCAGTCAAGAAGCATACTTTCCAGAGACCGATGAAGATAGAGACTTTTGCCCACCAGCCTAGAAAGATTAAAAAAACACAAACAATTAAACAATGGGGAAAGTGTATGAAGTATTTTTGCAAATGCAATGAAATAAAGCAAGTTCATAAATAAAAAAAAAGGTCCAGGCAGAACATAATTAACTTCCATTTGCTTCATTGTTTTCAAATAAAAGGAATAGTAAACAAATTACTAGCAAAATGAAAGCCAAATTTTCATAAACGCTACCGCAGGATAAAATCTAATCAACTAAATTGCTTGCACTTTTTTTTACCGGTATCCAACAAATTTGTTAATTATCATGCTATGGCAATATGTCCATGGCATGCATTTAATCACAGCAACAACGCAGTCACCAGCCTCATTTATTATCTACTTTCTTTTGTTTCATTTATTTATTTTCAAGTGAATAAGAAACAATAAAGAAAATTTTGCTTAACAATTTCAACTAATTATTATAGCCAAGTTAAATCTAATAAGATATTCGAACTTACAGAAATTTAAAATAAATGCCTGTAAAGTGAAATTGAAGTGATTGCCTATTCTGAAGGATTAAATAAAGCTATTAAATTTTAATAATCCTCACAGTTCATCCAAAAATTTACATTCACATGGTCATAAACATGGTTCGTAAATCAATTGTTCAGTGTGAAGTCTATTTTCCTAAATCACTTTTATAACAAAATCTAGAATAAATTTTATTTTTTTAATTTTATGGGTGCCAAACTCAAGCTGCTGTTTACACCTAATTCTTTCTACCTACCAACACATGTTACTTTATAAAATAAAAACAAAGCAATAGTTGCAAGGTATTACTTAATCTATTTCCTTACTTAACATTATGCTAAAATAGAAGCTACATAAGTGATCAATAAAGTGATAAGAGATTAAAAGTTATTTTAATTTATTTCATTCAAAGGGGATTTTTTGTTAGGTTTTAGACATTGCCCTCTAAAAGGAAAAAATATTACGTCCAATAAACAGACGTTTGGTCGCCAGCGTGGATCATACCATGCTAACAACCGCACAGTGTGTTGGGATTCACTCTGATGTCCACAAGTCCGGATGTAATATTTTCTCCTCTAAAAACTAAGAATAAAAATTGAGAGTTAAAAGTCTTCTACAAAAAACATTGATGATTGTAACAATATCGAGTAACCAACAAAATGGTCAAACATAAAAATAATATTCTTTTGCTCAGTTTAATCAATAAAGACTTGTGTTTAACTTTGAAATGAGTAAAAATGAGAGAAGATCAAGAAACACATCATAGTTTGTCTCCAAATTAATGGTCATTTATCTTTGAATGCAGCTGTAGTCATAAACAACTCTCATCAAATCATAGAAATCATCTATTTTTGCATTCACATAAATTGTTTTCCCCATTTTTGGGATCATTTTTTTCAAGTGCACACTTTTCTTCAATAATTAATATCAAAGATAAGTACGATTGTGTTCTTCGATCAAAGTAGAAGCAATGGTGCACAAAGATGAAAGTGTGAAAATCGATCAATTTGATAACAAAAATTTTGAGTAATTAGGATGCTTATCCATATGAAAGAAACTTATATCTACCTCTTTTTGAATTAAAACTAACAATTGTGATCCAAGAAAAGAAGAATTTCTTCAATAAACATGTGTCAAGAGTTATATGATAATCAAGCATCAAGAGTTGTATGCTAATCAAGTATCAAGAGTTGTATACTAATAACTAATTGTACACTCAAAAATGATCTAAGAAAATCTTGAGACAATCTAACAATCCAGATAAAAAAATAAAATACAAAAAAAGTGCCAAAAATGATTATGAATATAAAAATGCACTATAAAAACATGTAACTCCCCTATTAAAGTAGAGACAATAGAAGAGATCATAAAAATATGTAACATCCTCATTAAAATGGAAACTATAAAACGATAATAATATGTAAATCCCCCATTAAAGTAAGGGCAAGCATGTAATTTTAGACTTGATCCCCCTATCTCCTATAACTAAGAGAATCATATGATGTATAAAGAGGAAGATAGGGATTTTGGGTCTTTTATCGAGACTCATCTACTGTAAGAAATTCTCTCTTTTTTGTAATCCTTATATTATATATAATTGCATGGGGATATCCTAATTCTCCCTTGTGGGACGAGTCTATGCATGTTATTTTATTTTTTCTCCTATGTCTCTTTCTTTTTCTCTCAAGGAACCTACCGCGATTCTTGTGCATGGCATGCCTCAAAAGATAAATTTGAATTCAACATCCTAAAAAATACAATGAGTGTGGAACATACTACCAACAATAAGAGAAGCAACACCAACAAAAAACGAAAAAAAAAAAAAAAAAAAACATCCCAGAGACACTCCCAATAATAAGCACGTTAAGGATGCAACAAATGATCTAGAACAGAAAATATTGTTTTCATCATCTTCCTAGAGATTGCCGCTACGAGGTGAGTACCATTTAACAAATTGTCGATTCCCAACAGTCAAAACAAGCTGACCAACTGTATCTGAGCACCGCTCGACCCATTACAATTAGTTGACACTTCATCCAGCAAATAAAGAGTGTTACTTCATAGCTTATATTGTGCTATTACACAGATTTCTCTAACGTTGACCCATGCTCAACTGCACTCAAAAAACTCGATTCCGAGTGAGCAAATAATACATTAGCAACAAAATTACTCCCCTACGAGGCCAGTAAAAATACTTCCCTCCGGACAAGCAAACAAAAAATTCTCTTTCGAGGCAAGCAAATAAAACACTCCCCTCTGAAGCGAGCAAAAAAATACTCCCCTTTGAGGGCAAGCAAACGAAAAATACCAAAGCAAGCAAACAAAAAACTCCCCTCAGAGGAAGAGCAAAACAATATATATATATATATATATATATATATATATATATATATATATATATATATATATATATATATATATATATATATAGTATGCATGTAAATTCTAGTCAAACTCAATTTGAATTGACATGTCGTCCCAATTTTTTACAACTTTAATTAAATCACATTTTTAGGCATGTAAATTTTATTTCACAATTAGTTCATAATTTCCAAACTCCTATTCTATTTTATAGTTCCTCAATCACCTTTAATCCCCAAGCCCTTCATATGCAAGTACATTGCAATATAATTCAACCAGCCAAACAACCCCTTTAATTAAATCCAACGGAAAAGTACTATTAATATGGCGTGTTGAATTATACTAATAGAACTAGAGTTTCTTAACACCCTCTTCGGCTGGATTTATTAAATTCAACGGATAAATACTATTAATATGGCGCTACCAAACACCCCCTTAGTATAACATGTTTAGGGCTGCTAATTACCTTCTTTGCGTATCTCTCCGGCCATCTCATTTGAGCTTCACTGACAGGAACAGGATCACCCGCAAATCTGCTGCTTGACTCATGCTCTCTCTTCGCTACTTTCTTTCCGGCTTTCTTCTTGTCAGACGAATTCACAACTGGCCCTTCACACAGCCCATCCTCCTCTACCTTGTTTTCATTTTCTTTTTCCAGAACCAAAGCAATTCCCTCATCGTCTTCGAGCTTATTCACCACTTCCGGCGCGGGCGCCTTTATCTTCTTCCGCGACGGGCTCTGTCCTTCATACGCAACAGAAACCTCATCTTTTTTAAGGAAACTTTTTCTCTTCAATGATTCTACCGTCTTCTGCTCACCGGCGTCACCCTGCCGCTGCCGAGTACAGCGGACGGAGGATGAAGGTGTTTCAATAAGCTTCGGCGTGTTATCAACCGCATTATCCCGCTGGTGAGTACGGCGCAAAGACGAGGGGGTTTTAAGGAGCTTCGACTGCTCATCGACAGTATTATCCCAATTCCGAGTACGGCGCACAGAGGACGAAGGGGAGTCGAGCTTCGTCTGCTCGTCGACGGCATGATCCCGAAGCCGAGTGCGGCGCACTGATGACGATAAGGATTCGAGCTTCGGCTGCTCATGGACGGCATTCTCCTGCTGCCGTGTGCGGCAGCGCGCAGTCGATTTAGACATGAGAGGAGAGTGCCGACAGTTCAGCTGCAGATACGGCGTTTGGCAACGATATATCACCGGATTTACAGCCAAACGCTAAACTGCAGGAGATTCGCCAAACAACCTGCTAGGGTTTCGTCGGAAAACCTGCAACTATGCTGATTTATCCGAGAGATAAAATGCACGCGCGATGTTTGAATTCAGAGAGAGAATGAAGAGCGGGAATTGGAATTCTTTTCAGGCAGTTAATTAAATTTGAATCTTTGGTTGACGTCCATAGTCGGCTTTTGAGGCAACTCTTTTATGTTTTAACATGACAATGGTCTATTATATAATTTAAATTTATATTTTCTTTACTCTAACAAAATTAGTTCTATTTGAATATAATAAGCTATGATCAAGTCATTAAGTTATTTTTTTTAGATTTTGGATAATCAATTAATGGTCAAATGCGCTCCAAATATGACATATTTATATTCAAATTGAGTGTATCCTTTAATTTTGAGGTCGTTGAAACTCTCAAATTATTAACTAGTTTTATATGATTAATAGGAATCATATGGTTCGCCCGATCAATCGTTGGGGAAGTTATTTGTCGTAAAACTAAAATATCTCTACCTCGGATGTTATAAATATACAATGTATATTTGCTTGAGAGAGGAGGAGAAGATAAACAATTAAGAGATTGTTTTGGAAAGGTCTCAATGATAACTTCTGGCATCTATAGTCACAAACCACCATTGAACAACGCATGTTGCTAGCCACCCTTGCTCGCTACCATCGGCAACTCTTGTTTGGTAACGCAGTATCTCAAATGCGGCCATAATGTATAATATTGTATCGGGGTCCCAAAATAACTAATGACTTCTGTAACCATCAACCACTATTTGTCAATCACTGTCGACAGTCATCGCTGCCCCTACTTATTGCAATTGGTGACCCCTGCTTTCTAATATCATATCTCAAATACGATTGTAACAGATAGCGATGTTTTGGAGCCCTAACAGTTCCAGGCTCCGTATCCGTCAATCACTGTAGATAATCATTGACTACCACCCATCAACAATCATCAATAACTAACAATTGCCCTGCTCATGGATGTTGACAACCCCTACTTGCAAACATCGAATCTCAAATACGAACATAATGTATAACATTGTATTGAAAAAATCATGATAATTTTCAACCTCTATAACCACCGTGAACCATCTCCCATCCGTCTCTATCGACCATTGTCCGCACCTCTGTTTGCCACCGTCAATGAGCCTTTTTGACAAATATCATATCTCAAATATGACTATAACGTACAATACTATATTGAAGTCCCGATAATAACTTTCGGCCCTCTGTAGTCATTGACAATCATCAATCACTTCTCATCAACCATTGTTGACCATCGTCTGCAGCCCTTGCTCGCCTCCGTCAGTGACCTTCGCTTGTTGTTATCGTATCTCAAATATGGTGGTTATTCCTAGAAATTGTGTATTTCTTTACAGTGTATACCAACAAATATAGAGTCTGATGCAAATTTTATAACCTTGTTATGATAGAAGGGTTAGCCACTTACTGCAACCCTTATGCTCAACTAATTCATTTGCAATCACCAACTATAGCTTATGTGGCTAACTAGCTCTACTTTAGTCACCAACTACATCCTATGTGACCAAATAATGATATTATCGTCATTAAATACAACTTATGTGACCAAGTACTATTGTTACAGCTTCCAACTATATTTTTTTTTGTAAATTATCAACTATGACTTATGTAGCTAGTTGCAATATTGCAATCACAAACTACAGTATATTTGAACAACTACTACTTTAAATTTCAACTACGGCCTCTATGGCTAATTAACGTTATTGCAGCCATCAACTATAGTATATGTGGCTAACTTTATTATAGTGATCGAATATGACACTTGCGGTCAAGTAACAATATTGCATTCACCAACTAAAACTTATGCAACTAACTATTACAGTTACAACTTTCAACTATAGTCTCTGTGGTCAACTGAAGCTATGGTAATCACCAATTACAGTCTATGTGGCTAACTAATGATATTGTACTCACCAACTACGACATATATGACCAACTACTACCATAAATTCCAACTATAGTCTCTGTAGACAACAAACACTATTGCAATATAGCTAATGTTGCCAACTGGCACTATTGTAGTCACCAACTACTGTCTATGTGGCCAACTAACGATATTACAACCATATATTACAGCTTTTGTGTCCAATAACTATTATTAAAGCTTACAGTTATAGCTTTTATGGCTAAGAGACAGCATTATAGTTACCAAATATGACATTTACGGTCAACTGACAGTATTGCAGCTTCCAACCGCGGCCTTTATAACAAATTATTATCTATGCAGCAACCAACTATGATATTTGTGGCTGACTATCATTATTACAACTTCCAACTACAATCTATGTAACCAACTTTCGCTATTGTAGCGACTGACTACAGCTTTCATGATCACTTATATTAAGTATAGTCAGTGCTCGAAATTCGTTATGAAGTAGGTTAGTCAATCACGCAAGTATATGCGTCAATCCATTTATGTATGGAAAACAAATTTTTGTATCGATCCCATGAGGATATTTGTTAAAATATTCCTCACAGTGGAAGTTTGAGTGCACTACATCATTGAATCTAGTTTTAACTGATTTAAATGTAAATATGAAAATCTACCGATTCTAAGAGAAACATCAAATATGATAAAAATAAGAAAGAAAATAACCGAAAAGCCATGAAGCAACTTTGAATCCCTCAAAAGTGACGCAACTCATGCTCATGTGATGCCGGTTAGTGTTTTCTCAATATTTTTTCTATGAGTTCTCTTACACGATAGTTGATGCTATAAACAAAATCATCATTAGCTTATTTCTTGGTCATGAGAAGAGTCAAAAGCTATACTATGCTTGAGAGGGACTTAACCACGCAACATTTTGCATGATTCCTTGGATCCCTTATATACGTTGTAGTTTCCTAATGACAATATGTTTATTTCATTGGGTTACTAAGTGTCAACCTACTTGTTCCATCAGGTGACGTTTACAAGTCCTAGTTCACATCAAGTTTTCACATCCTAATTGATCATATTAGGTGTATACATCGATCAAAAGGTAAACACATCACTATGCATAATTAAAAATTATTGAAAACACATATGGAGCAAAACTACTATTACGTCACAGAGGCATGAAAGCAGATCAGCTATAAGACACGAGATAGAAAACCACGGAAGATTTTATTGACAAACATTGAATAAATAAGTGGAGGAAATTACAAACTTACAACTAAGCCAAGTCCTCTAAGCAATACATCAGTCCTCTGTTGACCTCATTTTTGATGAGGTCTTCTCTTCTTCTCTTTAGTACTTAGGATCTAGCCTTAGGCTTTTCCTTTGACTATCTTAGAGGACTAGAATTGGGATCCACCATCTAGAATTTTAAACCACTTCTTAACTCCCTGCAAACTCCACAAACTTGATCGTAGACCCCTAATCACCTAGAGGGTTGAAATCAAGTGTGGAAGTTTAAAGGATGAGTTCCTATAGGACTCTTTGGCCTTAGGACTGCCCTGGGTGGCCTGGTCTGGTGAAGGGTTGACTTACACACACACTACACTCATACACTACACTTCCATACACCTCCTAAAACACACCCATACCCGACTTGACCTCCTGACTCATGTAGATGATTCACATGGATGGTCCTTAACCCCTAAGCCCTTGGCTAAGAGGGTTAGGAACAACATAGTGAATGCCTCAAATGAGTCCCTTCATGGCTCATGTGGGCTTGATATGGCTTCATGGCTCAACCAAAATGATTTTATTCCACTTACATTCACCTAATCTTCCATTTTCCAAATTTTTTAATTTTTGACCCCCGGGACCCTACACCCGCCAACCTAGCCCAAATGAGCCCAAATCCCAAAATCAAAACCTAACCAAAGCCAAAACCTCTTTGAAACACTCCCATAAACATTTCCCAACATTAATTTTACATCAATTTCAACTCTAGCCCAACTTTGGCCCATGGTAGCCCATTTTGGCCCACCTTAGCCTCTTTACCAAAAAAGGCCCATATCCAACCCAATTCAAACCCAAATCACCTCAAATTTGTTTCAAACCACTCATGAAGCATCCCTAAACCAAAACCAACAATTATTTGGCCCAAACTTTTACAAAAAATTCTCATCTATGAACACATTCTTAAACTTAAAAGCCCACTTCCCTTAAACCTTCCTAAAAGCCCATTTCCTTCAAAATTCAAAAGCCCAAATCATCCTAAAGCCCACATGACACTTCCCCTCATCATCCATTTGATCAAAATCACCCCTAAGTTTCAAAGTCATCAATTAAACCATTCCAAATCAAGCCACATGTCAAATTACCCCCTAAATGTCAAATATTTCTAAAACCCTTTTCATGAAACAAGTCAACCTTTTCCCGAAGCCAAATGGAGCCATGAACAAGCCATTCTCAAGCCACATGAAGCCATGAGGGCTTTGACTTATCATTAGTCCATTTATGGCAAGAAGAGGGGGTCCTTTCCTAATCCTTCTTAAACCCTTTTTACCTTAAGCATGTCACACACTAAACCATGCTTAGCCACCTCACCATGGATGGAGACTTCACCACTCCATGGCAGCTGACCCAAGTGACTCTTTTCAGCCCAAAACCAGACCTTGGGTGGTGCACCTAGCCCAAAAGGATGGGTTGACCCAAACCTAGCCAAAATGGCCTCTTCCCCATTCCATTCCAAGCCATCTCCTTTACACATGGCAAGGCCCAGTCGATCGCACTAAACCCCGGCCACGACCCACTGGACCCGAGGGTGACCCTTGCTCGCCGGCCAGCCACCCCGTCGCCGGAAAACACCATGGCCGAGAGCTCGCATGTGAGCCAACTTTGGAATTCTCACTCGCTGAGCCGCCCCATCCCCGAGTGGCCATTGTGGTTGTTCTTCACATGCCGGGAGCAGCGCGATCCCGGCCCTCAACACCCCCCGGGAGAGCCTCCGACCATGCCTATTTAAACCCCTCACTCTCTCGGCCATGAGAGGTGCTGAACCAAACCTTAAGGAAACTCGCCAAAATCATTCCGGATCACTCTCTACACATAGAGCATTTGATCCCCACCGAATTCCGACTCCAATTCCTCCAAGTCGAGCTCAATTTTGAGCTCAAACTTTAGCCTAAAAACCGGGACACTTCTCTACGGTGAGCCAATCCCCAAATTGATTGGTTCTACACCTTCACCGGACCAAGGGAAGGTGTCCACCAAGCAAAGCCCCATCTCCGAGCCACCCGGTTGCTCCAGGCTCTCCAAGCTTTGTGATCGAGTCGTGGTCGAAGTCCAACCTGAGACAATTCACCGGACCGGAGACTTCATCTGGAGCTTGCTAGGATCCAATCGAAGGTGCAACAACTCTCAGATCGAAGCTTCACTTCTCTGAGCAAAGGTATGAACTCATTCTTCTTCCCGAGCTTACAGAGATTCTCCATTTCATTTGAATAAATTTCAATGCATGTTTACCGTATGGATGTGTTCGTCTCTTCAAGACGAATCCATGAGCATAAGAACACGAAAATCCGTTGAGAATCGAGTGAGAAATTAGGGTTAGAAGGTTGACGGTCACGGGTGCACACCGGTCGTAGACGATGACCAGGAGCCGCTCGGATCGCGCGTGTATCGAGCGGACGGTTCGAATCGCGTCGGATGAGGAGACGGAACGATACGGCGGGCCCGGGACGGGCCGACTCAGATGGCGGCGCCCAATCACAGCGCGACACGTACCCCTTCGGAGCTGCCGATGTTTCGTTGGCGCCGCGTGGATAAGTAGATAAATAGGGTATTTAATGTATTTATTAAATATCAAAAACTTTAAAAATTCATAACTTTGTGTAGGAAAATCAGAAAAATAAAATAAAAATACCCTCTTGCTCAGTGAACAGAGGAGAACAATGTGGGAAAGAAATCATTTAATTTCATCAAGTATTTTATTTTTTATAATTTATTTACTCTCTGCATACATTTAATTCTCCATGCATGTATACAATTCACTATGGCATGAGACCATAGGGCTTTTGAAGCCTCTGAATTTGGGAACATTCCCTGAATTTTCCAAAGTCAGAGGCCATCCCTATGAAGAATTATTGATTTTTCAAATTCATGTCACTGTTTTGAGTATTTTAATTCCAATAAATAGCATGTTGTGAAATAAATTCTAGGAAAATTTGGTGATGTTCCTTATGACCGTGAGAACCCTAGAAAAAATAGGTTTTGAGTTAGTTCATTTTAGACAACCCTAATCGGCTTAAACACTCAAAATAGGTCTCTAATTAATTAGAGCTAACCATACATCAAATTGACTTCAAATCAATTCTCCATTGACCTTTAGGGTCAGAAGAACCCACCATAAAAATTTGAGGTCAATTGGACTTGGTTAGCCCTATTAATTGGGTTGATTAAGCCATTTAGTCATTTTAAACTTTAAAAATTCATAACTTTCAAAATATCTTTCAAAAATTCACCAAATTGGTTTTGGAACCTCTCTGATATCAGGGGAATTTAAGAAAATTAAAATTTCAATTTTCTAAAAAAGTTGATTTTTAATATTATTTTAATATTTTTAATAATTAAAAAATAATAAAAATCACAAAAATAATAAAATTCACCAAAATGTCACATTTTGAATTTTAATCACTTAGGAACAAACCCCATATTTTTCTTAGGCCTATTTGGTGAGATATTAATTTTTAAAGCCCTAGGGTAATTTTAAAATTAAAAAATGTATTTTCTAGCATTTTCACTAAAATAATTGTAATAAATCATAGAAAAATCAGAAAATTGCAAAATTTGCTTCTCTGATTTCCTTGATATCAGAGAGATTTTTGAAAAACATAAAATTCATTTTTCAACATTTATTTTATTTTTAAATTAATTAACACTCCAGAACTTAAAATATTTATAATAAAAATAATATAATTCAAAAAATCACCAAAATTGGTCCAAGTGGTCCCCTAGTCATTAGGAATGTCCCCTAATTTTCTTAAGGATAGAAACTTTCCCTTGGTCATGTTATTAAATTTTCCTTGGAAATCTCTATTTTCTACCAAAAATAATCATATAAATAAATTAAATACAGAAAAATCACATTTTCTCCTCTCATGTCTTTATTGACATATGAGTGAAGTCACATAAAAATTTCAAGTTCATTTGAGTTCAATTTAGTGAGTTATGAAATTATTAAGCTTAAAGGGTAAAGTGGTAATTAAATTTCTTTTAATCCTTAATTAAAACTTTAGGTTTAATAAAAAAATTAACAAGTAAAATATTTGATCCTAATCTGATTTGGATGATTGAAATTTAATAATTGAAGGGTAGAAACCCATTAAACAATTTAAAATGATTAAACTTTAATTAAATAATTGATTAAATTTGGAAGAATAATAAAATTGGAATTATTAAAATAGGGATATTATTAGGAAGAGATTTATTCTTTAATTTAAAAAAATCCCTAAATTAATCATTTCATTAGTGTTTAATTCCTAATTAAAATGATAATTCAAATTTAAAATATTAGAAGACTTAATCATTAAACTAAAATTAAATTATTGAACTCTTTTAAAATTTTAATTAAAATTAAAATGAATAAAATTAAATTAAATTAAAAATTAAATTAAATCAAATTAAATCAAATTAAAAATTAAATTAAAAATTAAATTAAAAATTAAATTAAATTAAATTAAATTAAATTAAAAATTAAATTAAATTAAATAAATTAAATTAAATTAAATTAAATTAAATCAAATTAAATAAAAAAAATTAAAATAAATCAAATTAGTTCAATGTAACATCAAATCAAACTAAATTGAATTAAATTGAATTAAATTAAATTAAATTGAATTAAATTAAATTGAATTAAGTTGAATTAAATAACATCACTTAAGACATAAAGAAATAAGCCTAAAATAACTTAACACTATTCCAAATTTAAACCCTTCAATCGAAATTAAGCTAAATCACAAACCATTTGAACACCAATTTACCCTCAAAAGTTTTAGTTATCATAACTCCTAAACGGAATATTAAATGAAATGTTACTTCACTTATAGGACATTCAAATATCCTAGTTCATTTGAGCAAGTTAACAAAACTTGAAAACCTCGGACGATTGATTCATTTACATAATTAAATTCATTTGGACTTAAAACAATCCTAGAAATATTGAAAAGATGTTTAAGATTCTTCTTAAGCACTTCCTCGATATGATAGGATATTTATAAGAACAATTGAACTTAATTGTTCTTCGATGAAGAAAATCGTCTTCAAACCAAAAACACAAGGAACCTCAGACGTCATAGGAAATGACTAGCTATAGGATTAGGAATTTGGTAGAAAACCATAACCCTTACCTTAGCTTTACCTAGGAACTTGCTTAAATATTCTAACTGTGTTTTAAGTGCAGCTTGGGATGACGGGAAGACCCTCCAGGTACGCTTTTATTTTATTGCGATTTACTTTACGGTAATTTATTTAATCGCATCGCACTTATTTTTCTTGCATGATAAACAAAAGTTGCATGAAAACCCACACCTTTAGGACAGAAACCAAAACTGAAACCCATAACTAAATTAAAAGACACTACAAGATAAAATTCACCTCCACAACATTTCAAAATATAAGACAACTCAAAATTTAATCACAAACAGAACACAAAACTACAATTACAACCGAATTAAAACGTCCCGTTGGATGATCGGGAATACCTCGGATGATGTAACCTACGTGTTGCTAACAGGATTTCCCACGGTCTAAATGAAAGTGTGGAACTCATTCGATTGAGTTTAGCAAATTCATCCGGACTAAGTGAATCCGATAAAAATAATGATGCGGAAGGATGGAACCGTGGGATCTTAACCGGTGTTGTTATAATCAACTTTAAGATTTGTTTTAATTAAAACACAAAAAACACTTGGAAATTAAGACTTCTCTAAACCAAACACTTTTCTCATCTCCCGATTTATGATTTCTAAAACTAAACCTCTGCAACAACAAGGAGCTCGGAGCATGGTGGGCGAGCACGACCATCGTCGTCAAGCAAAACTTGAACCTACTTCAAAAAACTTTCCTAGAATTAAACAACAAAGCCATAGGACTTCGAGGTAGTTTGCACTAACGCAACATAAATCCTCAACTCTTCGTTAGGCATTTGCATTGCAAATTAAGCCCTAACCGGTCTTAGGATTCCGAGGTAGTCGTCCGATACGACATAAACCCTCATGTCTTCCAGGCTATTTGTATGATTTTATCATATAAATATAAGCCCTAATTAATTAAAATTGGCAAGATTAAAACATTAAATAAACATTAGGACTTTCCTAAATCCAAGCCAAACAATAGGATAGTCGGGAGATTATCGAAGTTCACTTCGAATCCGTAATTTCTCCTACTTTTCTTCTTTTGAATTCCCAAAATAAAATGTCCCAAACTTGATCCATTCCCTATTGAGATTCAAAAATTCAATTCTTTGAAAACTTAAACTTTGAAATTCTTGAGAGCAGAATTATTGATTATTATCGAGAGTTTTCTTAGGTGATTCCCGTCACTTAAGATGTAATTAACTATAGGGGCTTGCCCTTATAGGGAATTTTAAAGAACCTGAGTAATATAAACCTCGTTTAATGTTTTCATATTAAGCGAGGGAATTTGTCGGCTTATAAAATTGGTTCGCAGACCAAACGGATGTCACAAATCTTCTAGTTTATTTAACCGAGTCCCACCATCAAGCAGTGTGTTTATCCTTAGGGATAGATACACGGTTTGTGATGCGGTGCTCGTTTATATAAACTATTTGGGATGTGAGATCGGTTTGATTTCATATTTTAAAATCTTCAAATTTAAAATTATTTTCAAAATCAATTACTACTTTCTAAATTATATCTATATTTAAATTAAATTTAAAATTCGCCGACAACTTTTGTAGGCGACCCCTTTTAAAAAAAAAATACAACACTCAACCTAAGAATATGCCGACATCCTCGCAGTATAATAAGAATCTATCAATAATATCCCTCACACAATAACATTCAACATCTCTCACACACAAAATCTCTCAAAACTTAAAATAAAAGACACCCTGAAAGTTACATCCATAAAGGAAGGGAAAGAGAACCCATGTGGTTTGAAATAAAACCTAATTCCCACTGTAATAAGCCTCTGAAATTCTACTCCCCCCCTTCCTCTAGGGCTTACAAAAATCAAAATGCAAAAAGATATCAAAATAAGCCTTGTTGGGCCGCAACATAATTATGCTCGTGCCCATCATAATTATGTCAGATAAAGGTGTAGGTGGTAACCAAGCTCGATCTAACATAATTATTCCAGACATACAAAGATGCTAGCATAATTACGCAAAAAAATGGCATAATTTTATTAAAAAGTAGTTTTTGCTCGCTTCGTGTTTTGGTTTCACAACGTGTATTCAACACGTATAATCTATACAATACCACCAAAAACCTTTCATAAGCATAAAATCACAATAAATACAGAATAAATTATGATATTTAAAGTATACAAATCACATAAATTTATATCATTGTCTTTTTTTTTGAAAATATATTTAGTATGCATATAATCTTGATTTTGAATATAGTTTTAAAATTTTGAAAGATGATACTGAACAAATCTCATATATCAAATAGTTTAGATAATTGAGCGCAATATCACAAGTGATACATAGTCTTGAAAGATAAGTGTATCACTTGATAGTATGCTAGATTATTTAAACTGAGAATTTATGACATGGTATGCAAAATTTATGATCGACAATTTTCCTATCTAATATAAGGATTATATATGATTTAGATTATTTGTGTCACTACTTCTCCTATAGGAGCGAGCTCTATAGTTAATTTCATCTTAAACAACTAAAGTCACATAAGAAAACTCTCAATTAAGATCAGAGGTTTCGTCTTAAAAAATTCAACGCTTAGTTTTCATGATTTGTTGTAGGAATATCAAATGAGAAAGACTCAAGGTGAATAATTATTTATGAAACCCAAATAAATGAAAAAGAGGAGATGTCAAAGATATCGAGGAAACCTCAGTGACATCTCGGACTATCCTACGGTTTGATTTTGCCATTGAAAGGGAGATTATAATGTTTTAATCTTGTAATTTATTAGAATTTTTGGACTTATGTTTACACGACATATGTTCATGCAAGCGGCTGTTGACCTCACTTTTGTGAAAGGTCTTAAAGACATTTAATAAACATTAATAACCAGGGTAAAAATTTAATGAGTCCATTTTAATCCAAATTTTAATGAAGATTTTTAAATGATATAATCAGCAATGACAAACCCTAATATGATCAACCCTATTGACCAAACAGGTCAACCTTTGACCAAAAAATTCAACTTTGGTCAACTTAGTCAATTTCTGACCCAATGACCAAGTCAACATTGGTCAAAATGGTCAATCTTGACCCAATGACCAACCCCACTGACCCAACAGGTCAACCTTTAACCCAAAAAGTCAACTTTGATCAAAATGGTTAATATTGACCCAATGATCAATCCTACTGACCCAATAGGTCAACCCTTTGACCTAAAGGTCAACTCTGGTCAAAATGGTCAATTCCTGACCCAATGACCAATTATTGACCCAATGAGCCAACTTTTATCCTATAAAACAAATTTGAACAAATTAATCAATTTTTTACTCAAAGATCAACCATTGACTACCAAGTCAATCAAAACACTAAAATAGTTAAATATGACCTAATTAACCACCTAAATACATTACATGACCATTAAGGCAACTTTGGTCAAACCTTTGACCTAGATTGGTCAAAATTGGTCAAAAATGGCTAATCCATACCCCTTTAATCACAAAATTGACTTCAATAACCGACACTGACATAATCAACTTGATATTGATTAAAGTTACCAAAATTAATCCAGAAATCACCACATTGACCTTTGGGTTCACCAAAACCCTAAATTTGGTCAACATGACCAATTTAGACCCCAAAATGTCAAAATCACTAATTTTATGACCAAATCAACCATGATAAGGTTGAGAAAGTCACATTGAATATCTTTGAACTAGAAATCAACTTGGGTTAACTTAGGTCAATTTGGGTCAACCAAAGTTAAACTTGGTCAAAATATTCAATTTTAAACTAAATAAGTATAATTAATTAAAATTATTAATTCTAAAAAATCAATTTAATTAATTTATGGGTTAATATTATAATTTCATATATTTCTAATTAATTATATAATTAATTAGAAATGAAATTATACAAAAATAATCTTAAATTGAATTTGAATTTATGGCATCACACATGATGTCATAAACCCCATTATTGATTTTTAAACTTCAATTAAATTATGGGGAGTCACTAATGGGTTACTTAAGAACCATTGAATCCATCATGATATGGTCAACACATTACCTAATCCATAACTCATCACCTTTAACCAAGGTTAAGAGTTGTCATGATATTATCATGATGGTTAGGCATATGTATCATCCCCTCTCAAGATAAGGTGTAACGTGGCTTCATAGGTGGCAAGCACCTCTTTCCCAACCCAATGGAGAAAGACTAATGCATGAGGTTAAATTTCCACTAAGGTTAAAACCATCATGAGCAAAAAAAATAAATAACGAGGTAAGGAAAATATATGTCATCTTCCTTTCAACTTGCTTAATGATTCATCTCTTCCCATAAGGTGAGGTGACTAACCAACATGTGTGACACCACAAACATGTTATAGACTCACCAATGGGGGTGCAACAACACTTAAACCATCCCCATTACCACAGTTAAAGACCATCATGACAAACCATAGGAAATGAGGAATATGAAGCTTATGTGACCCCCTCTTCTAAACCCAATGAATGACTCATGAAGCTCATATGAGGGAAACTAATTCAGATCATATGAAGAAGCCTTATCCACCTCATAGGTGATCCAATATAAGCAAGCCAAATTTTAAACTCAAGTCTTCGCCATAGTTAAACTTATAATAGCTAGGCTTGGAAATTGGCAATTCATCATCACCACAGCCAAAACCTCCCTATAGACATTAACGAGAGAGTTAGCAACTCCCCCAAGAGAATTCTGATCAGCTCAAACTTATGCACAGCCATTGTCATGGCTATAAATGGAGCAAACCTGAGCACATGGAGGAAGAGAGGACCAAAATAGGAGACCCCCAACCACTGCCCAAATCCTCAAACTCTCAACTCCAAAAATGTTCTCTATAGCCTAAGCAGTTGATCCTCAATGAAACTAGGCCCTCAAACCCACCATATCTCCTTAATTTAGCCAACTCGAGAGCACAAAAAATGGCCTAAACAGGACATTTTTCAATTTCAAAACCAAACTACCTAAAACTTTAAATTGGCCTTCCTTGAAGCTTCCTAGGGCCCTACGAAGACGATCATAATCAAAATTAACCGTCCCCATAGCCTTCAATCCACTGCTCAATCTCTTCCCCTTAAGCCGAGACACCTTGAGAATGAATTCATACTTAGGCCCAAATCAGCTCCAAATTGAAGTCAGATCAAGCCTACTGAGGTTGACACGAAGGTGTAGAGCTATTCAAATCAAAATTTCATCCACTAAGGCCAAGGTATGGCTCACTTGACCTATTCTAGCCTCGCGTTTGATGTTTTGTGAAATAAACCATTTCAAAATGGTATCATCACCGTATGGATGGCTTTGTCTATTCCAGACGAAGCTTTAGGAACAAATCTCACTCAAATCCATGGAGATTTGAGCGAGATATTATGCTTAAAACATGGACGGCTCGTGTGATGAACCAGACGGAGTGAGATGAACCGATATCGTCTGTTTATATGTTTTAAAAACATACAACTGAGATTAATCCCTATTTGCTCCGATGTTTAGAGCCCCGCAGTGGATCAGCCTCATTTCGATGGATCCGAGGACGCGCTGCACTCTTAGGGATTTTCTGATTGAATATGATTTATTTAAAATCAGAGAAACCTTAAAAAAATCAAAAATTCATATCTTTTTATACAAAAATCACAAAAATAAAATAAAAATACCCCTGAACTCAGGGTAATGAGGAGAACAATGTGGAATTAAAATTTTGAATTTTTTATTTATATTTGATTTTTTATTAATTAAATAATCTTTGAAGTATTTTAATTATTAAAAATTAATTATAAGTCAGAAAAATATAAAAATTTAGGGTATTAACCTTTAGATCCTTAGAAATAATATTTGATTTTTCCAAGGTTAAGAAAATTCTCTAAAGTAACTTTTCTTAATTTTCATGAGATTTGGTAATTATTTTTAATAATAATTCTAAAAATCATAAAATAAGAAATTTAAATTGGCAATTAATTAGAAATTTAGGGGAACAAATTTGAACCGTAAAAATACAGATTCTAACCTTTTAAAAATTTAAAATGACAATTTTATTGTTAGGGATAAAAATTTTAAAGTTTTAAAATTTAAAATCCTAAAATACTTTTAAAATTTAAAACTCATTTTTCTTAACTCATGTCACTATGAGTTAGGTTAAATTTAAGTCCAAGCATTGAATGGAATTAAATTAGAACATAATTAGGATTAATCCAACATTAATTCTAATTAATTCTATTAAACCTTAATTAAAGTAGGGTTAAAATAAAGAATAAATCCTAATTAGGTTTAACCCACATTAAACCTAATTAATCAACTTAAACCTTACTTAAATTAGGTTTAAGTAACCATTAAACCCTAATTAGGTTTAATCCACATTAAACCTAATTAATCAACTTAAACCTTACTTACATTAGGTTTAAGTAACCTTTAAACCCAAATTAGGTTTAATCCACATTAAACCCGATTAATCAACTTAAACCTTACTTACATTAGGTTTAAGTAACCTTTAAACCCTAATTAGGTTTAATCCACATTAAACCGAATTAATCAACTTAAATCTTACTTACATTAGGTTTAAGTAACCTTAAAACCCTAAGTAGTTTTAACTCACATTAAACCCGATTAATCAACTTAAACCTTACTTACATTAGGTTTAAGTAACCTTAAAACCCTAATTAGGTTTAACTCACATTAAACCTGATTAATCAACTTAAACCTTACTTACATTAGGTTTAAGTAACCTTTAAAACCTAACTAGGTTTAACTCACATTAAACCTGATTAATCAACTTAAACCTTACTTATATTAGGTTTAAGTAACCTGTAAACCCTAATTAGGTTTAATCCAAATTAAACCTAATTAATCAACTTAAACCTTACTTATATTATGTTTAAGTAACCTTTAAACCCTAATTAGGTTTAACTCACATTAAACCTCATTAATCAACTTAAACCTTACTAACATTAGGTTTAAGTAACCTTTAAACCCTAATTAGGTTTAACCTACATTAAACCTCATTAATCAACTTAAACTTTACTTACATTAAGTTTAAGTAATCTTTAAACCCTAATTAGGTTTAACTCACATTAAACCTAATTAATCAACATAAACCTTACTTACATTAGGTTTAAATAACCTTTAAACCCTAATTAGGTTTAACCTACATTAAACCTGATTAATTAACTTAAACCTTACTTATATTAGGTTTAAGTAACATTTAAACCTAAATTAGGTTTAACCCACATTAAACCTAATTAATCAAGTTAAACCTTACTTATATTAGGTTTAAGTAACCTTTAAACCCTAATTGGGTTTAAACCACATTAAACCTAATTGATCAACTTAAACCTTACTTATAGTAGGTTTAAGTAACCTTTAAACCCTAATTAGATTTAACCCGCATTAAACCTAATTAATTAACTTAAACCTTACTTACATTAGGTTTAAATAAATTTTAAACCAATTAGACTTAACCCTAATTAAGTCTAATTAATTAATTAAACCTTACCCAAATCAGGTTTAATTAACCCTAAATTGATTACACTTAACCCTAATTAAGTCTAATTAATCAATTAAACCTTATCCAAATTAGTTTTAATTAACCCTAAACCAATTAGACTTAACCCTAATTAAGTCTAATTAACCAATTAAACATTACCCAAATTAGGTTTAATTAATGCTAAACCAATTAGACTTAACCCTAATTAAGTTTAATTAATCAATTAAACCTTATCCGATTAGGTTTTAATTAACCTTTAAACTGATTAAACTTAACCCTAATTAAGTCTAATTAATGAATTAAACCTTACCCAAATTAGGTTTAATTATCCTTTAAAACAATTAGACTTAACTCTAATTAAGTCTAATTAATAAATTAAACCTTACCCAAATTAAGTTTAATTAATCCAAAAACAATTAGACTTAACCATAATTTAGTCTAATTAATCAATTAAACCTGATCCAAATTATGCTAAATTAACTTTTAAACCAATTGGACTTAACCCTAATTTAGTCTAATTAATCAATTAAACCTTACCCAAATTAGGTTTAAGTAATCTTTAAAACAATGAGACTTAACCCTAATTAAGTCTAATTAATCAATTAAACCTTACCCAAATTAGGTTTAATTAATCCTAAACCAATTAGACTTAATCCTAATTAAGTCTAGTTATTCAATTAAACCTTATCCAAATTAGGTTTAATTAAGCTTTAAACCATTTAAACTTAACACTAATTAAGCCTAATTAATCAATTAAACCTTACCCAGATTGGGTTTAATTGACCTTAAATCTATTAGACTAAACCATAATTAAGTCTATCACATTAGACTTAATTAAACTATTAAACCTTAACCTACTAAGGTTTAATTAATCCTGAACCATAATTTACTCTATCACATTAGACTTAATTAAACTATTAAATCTTAACCAACTAAGGTTTAATCAATCCTAAACTATAATTAAGTCTATCACATTAGACTTAATTAAACTATTAAACCTTGGCCAACTAAGGTTTAATCAATCCTAAACTATAATTAAGTCTATCACATTAGACTTAATTAAACTATTAAAATGCTTTGTCCAATTTCATATCCAGACCATCCGTAAATATGTTTTACTGTTGGTTATAATGTTGTTTGCATTTTTCACACAGGAGGATATGTGGTATTGTGGTTGTAATTTGGTGATATTGTGTTGATATTATTGTGTTTCGGTGGTAGTGGTTTTGTGGTTATTTGGAGATAATTTGATCGTGTTTGTATAAAAATACAAAAATGATACATCCATAAAACTACCACAATACCACCACATTGTGAGTTGATGGAGCAACGAGTTGCTCCTCATCCTTTAAAGTCATGAAGGAATCAAAAACCTACAATAGCTGATCAATCGAATAATTTGATCTCATCTAATTTTTCCTAAAAGTTACAATATAAGAGTGTTACTTGGTCCAGTCTGAGTTCACAAAAAATTCTATCAATAGATGTTGAGCTCCAACTCACATTCTTTGGCCATCTCAACATATGAGATATAGCGTCGAGTGTGAGAAGAGCAAACATGGACGTATGCTCATAAAAACAAAGTTATTTAAAAGATAAATCACTAGGTACTTCAAATAAAAATACATAGTTTAGTTGATATATGCATCATATTGATCGCGGGTTGAAAAACAAAACTATTCATATATCATAGTGAATGATTTTGTCATAGTTTTCTAATGACGACATCAAATTGCTCAAAGAGAAAGTCTCATATGGCAGTATGACAATTAAATGAAGAAAAATAATGTACATTCTCACAAAAAGTGTAAACCCTTATGAGCATACTGACATTGCTCGAAGAAAAAAGATATGTTTGTCAATAAAAACTTGTCGAACAATTCATCAACCAACGTGGAATATAATCATGAAGAAACCTTTAATAAGTCATTATTTATCTATAAGAAATTTACACTAGATGAGGGAGACTTACCACAACCTATCGGTAAGGCAATTTGGTCTGAATCTAAACATAAATTCTTCCCACCAAGTTTAAATACCTTATGCTCAACGAAAAGTTCACAATTTACAATGTCATGCATGCAAACATCTTGAAATATTGGAAAATACATGTCTCTTTCAGAGTATTTACTGTTTCCTCAGTTAGGCTATGTACAATCATATCAAGCACAAATCTATCAAATGATGGCCTGCATCTACATGTAATCATTCTTGGGTTCATAACCCTGCAAAAGAAAAGAATATTGAGACATAAAATATGAGGAGAGTAAAATGATAACAATCTTGTTTGTTTCATATCGGTAGAACAGAAGATTGAGATATATTGTGTGACACCACAAGGCCAACACCAATTTAACTCTACATACCACTAAATTACCTCCAAAGTATTATCATAATACCATCATATTACCACAAGAATACTAATAAAATACCAATATAATAATGTTAAATGTCGGCTAATTTTATTCTTCTTATTTTGAAAATAAAATTTTAAAATTTAAATTTAATGTAATATGTAAAGTATTTTATTTTGATTTTGAAAATGGTGATATATTATTTTATTTTTGAAAATAACGAGACCAGATAAATCTCATATCAAATAGTTTAAATAGTTGAGCACGATACCACAAGTGACACATCATCCCAAAAGATGAGTGTACCACTTGTTAGTAGGCTTAACTATCTAAACTTAAAAGTTTATGACTCTATTTTGGTCTGCGTATTTTATAGCCGACAAATTTCCTTATCTAATGCGAAGATTAGATAAGGTTTAGATTAATCTGGGTTCTTAATTCCCTATAGAGGCAAGCCCCTATAGTTAATTACATCTTAAGTAACCGAAGTCACCTAAGAAAACTCTCGATAAGGATCATAGGCTTTGTCTTCAAAAATATCAGCGTTTAGGTTTCCACGATTGCTTGTAGGAGAATCAAAGGGAATGGTTCAATGTGGAACAGTTATTTTCAGAATCCAAAGGTATGGAAAGTAGGAGAGGTTGAAGATACTGAAAGAGTTTCAGTGACATCTTAACCTAAACTATGGTTGGGCTTTATATCTTTGAAAGTGAAGTTGTGTTTATATTTCAATCTTGCAAATTATTTAAATGTTTTGGGATTTATATCTACATGTCATATGTAAATGACCCAAAAATATGAGAGGATTTATGTCGTACCAGACGACAACCTCGGAATCCTAAACAGTTTAGGACATATATCGTACGATGTACGATCGTACTAAGTCCTAAAAGATAGTGTGAGGGTTTATGTCGTATCAAATGACAACCTCAACGTCCTATAGATGTTATTTAAATCTACAAAAGTCCGATCGAAGATCCTTCATTCGTCCTTTGTCGTCTCGTCTCGAGAAAGGATAAAGATAGGAGAGAAAAGAGAAGACCATGCCTCGAACGGCCTATCCTAAGGGTATGTACAGGTATGTAAGAAAGGTAGTATTTAAAATAGACATGTGTAAATAAAAGAAAATAGCCATGCCCTAAATGGCCTATCCTAGGGGTATGTACAAGTATGCAAGAAAGGCAATAATCAAAATAAACATGTGTAATAAAAAAAAACTAACCATGCCCTAGATGGTCTATCCTAGGGGCATGTATAAAAGAAAAGTATGAATACAGGTAAGTATGTACAGAAGTAAAAGAATGCATGTAATAAAGAAAGTAAATGAACTGTATAATAAAAAAAAATGTGTACCTGGCCAACTCCGTTAATGCCTCGGAAGCAAGCTAATAACTACAAGTAGCTATACAATCAAGTTTAGCTATAAACATATAAAAGATCAAAGTGGGGGAATAAGAATTCTATTTGAGGATAGGCTCAGTCTGTAGACTTCTTTTTTATCTCGATCCCACAGGCAACCCGAAGTATTGAAGTCTGTATCAATCTCAGATAAAGTCACCAGCAAATCACCCTAGAGTAGGCAATCCTAATCCCTACCACTTAATTAGTGAGTGAACCAGTTTGTAGTATCTGAATTCTTATAAGTGTAATATCTGGTATGTAGTATCTGGTCTGTGATGTAGAATGTGTAGTAAATAGTGCATAGTGTGTAATATATGGTATTATTTAATACGTGGTGTGTGTGTGAGTGTATATGATGTTTGATATGTGGTGTGTATAAGATAAATTTGATAATTATATGTGTTGTGTTTGATATGATATGTTTGATGTGATATGTGTTTGATGTGATATGTGTTTGATGTGATATGTGTTTGTTGTGACATATGTGTGAGGTGATATGTGTTGTGTTATGTGTGTGACATTTGGTTTGATGTGTTGTGCTATGTGTGTGATGTGATATGAGTTGTACTATGTGTGTGGCATTTGATTTGATGTGTTGGCGTAGTATCTGTTATCGTGTAGGTGCAGTGTAGTATTGTCGTGCAAGTGCAGTGTAGTATCTGTTGTTGAAGTATCTGTTACTGAATCAGTATAATGTCTGATATCGTAGTATCTGTTATCAGTTCACGGATTTTTTTTAAAGTAGGGATTAGAACTACCTAACTCAAAGTAAAATGGGCATCTATCTCTGAGTATTGATTTTTATTTTGTTTCGGCTATAAAAGCACGATTATTAGTCTGTGAATCATTGCCTGTACCCCGCATTTCCAACTTATACCCACTTTGATGTTTCATATGCATATCCAACAATTTAGACATTTTACATCTCAAGGCACAAGGATAATGTTTAAACAAATTTAAAAC
Organism: Papilionanthe hookeriana x Papilionanthe teres; assembly: GCA_022702705.1. NCBI lineage: Eukaryota > Viridiplantae > Streptophyta > Magnoliopsida > Asparagales > Orchidaceae > Papilionanthe > Papilionanthe hookeriana x Papilionanthe teres. The sequence goes on along the minus strand of CM040436.1, from coordinate 10,997,083 downwards.
ATGAATCACGAGTTATTTGACACAGCATACAAGTTTTGAGTTTTCAGCATGTGGAAATGAGATGAACTATATTAAATATCTCCATATTTTAATAAACTATTATAGCTCGTAAAGAAGGTCGTAAGGAGGGTATATGCTTTAGTCCAACACATTCCCCACTACACATCAATAATTCTTGGTTACAGACTTCAGCTAACAATTTGTTAGCATCAATCTATCATTAACATACCTCCATTTGAATATCTGATTACCACTTCCAATCAAAACCTTCTTGTTTCAAGTACAAATAGCAAGACAATTATTTTTTTTTTATACCACTTCAATAACTTACAATCCTAAAGCCACCATTCTGTTTATCGAATTTAGATTCAGAATAAGTAGAGAATGAACATAAACAAAAATGTAACCTCTTATTTAGCCACTAAGGATGAGGTGGAAACCATGTAAATCATTTCAATATAAAATAAGAGACTTGTATTGTATGTTATATCAATGATACCATCAGAATCGTTAATGTAGAAAAGAAATATATGTATATACAATACATATGTAAATTTCTCTGAAATGAAATTATGATCAATCAAAGATTTAGCTATCCTTGAAATAACAGATTCAAATAATATTTAATGAAATAACTGGTAATGATTTAAAGTAAAAGCAGTTTCGCGTTGAGAAGGTCCTCAACTTGCAACAACAGGTTCCATCACCTCATACTAGGAGATGAAACATTAAAATTAAACTAACAACAACAGCAATCCTTATTTTCGGCAATATAAAGAAACAAAGGAAATTTCAACTGTATTCACATGCCATTCAACTCTCATGCACAGCTGCTAGAAGTAGTTAATAAACATTTATAACATTCAGCCCTCATGTATTTACATATGTAGCACTTAAATTCGTAATTGTCCTGCATATTACCACATTAACATTAGAACAAATTTTATGTATGGATACCTTTAATAATAAACCTACCATGGGAGCAAACTGAAATGTCCAGTTAAGCTTATTTAAAGAACATATATCAGCATGAGGCATACAAATGTAAAAAAAGTTGAACAGCTTGTATACAAAAATTTCCTCTTATTTTATTTTGCCTCTAAAAAAAAAAAATAATAATAATAATAATTAAAATAATAGCAGAGAACATCCTAATAAGATGATTACTTTCCAATATAAAATATAAGTCCAATTTCAAATAAGGAATGTGATGTATGCACGACAATGCTCGAGAGGATGGCAAACATGCAAACAACTTAAAGGACAGATAAATCTGGTCTGAAAGCATTATATTAGCTGCCTCCCTAAAATTTATTCAAAAGATATGCAAACTTCTAAACTAATGTGATACCATCAACTCATTATCTCTCAGTAATCCTTGTAAATTTTAGATGGCTTTAATAGAATTTTAATCTTATCTTAGTCATGAATGATTAGAATCAAGAAGCAAGAACTCTCATAATCCTTTACTCAAAACAAATTTGTACGTTTTGGTATGATCATATGAATCCCAAGAGAGCATAATAGCACTCTTTCCAAATATTAACAGCATTTAAGGTCAACCAACAATGTTCTTAATCAAACACAATTCAGAGCTGCCATTGTTTAAGGAAAACCGAGAATTCAATGCTTGATAGCTTGAAACAGTAAACCAGAGGAAAAGCTAGAGCTTTTGCAAACCAACTAGTGAAAACTGGATGCAGAGATCTATATATATTCCCCATCTCACATTATGAACCAATTTCAATTATTGCTGCAATAACCCTTTTTAATTTCTATCTTCTCCCTTAATTCCAGAATTTTTATAACTGAACTGTAAAGAATGAAAACAGTGCGTGTTCATAAACAATCCATCATGATATCAGAGAAATATAGAAAGCTCTGATTACCTTCTTGCAATCAAAGAAGAAAGAAATTCTGTATCACTAAACCAATAGAAACGGGAAGGTCTATTACCTCCAAATCCTTGCAAATGATGATTCAAATCTTATCCACTAGAAGTATAAGAAAGTATTATGAAACAACTATAAGCTTTATCAATTCATGACTGAGGATTGCCATTTTAACCCTTAATTGCTTATCATAAAACATACTAAAATATCTTATTAACTGACTGAAGAGAAAAGGAGAAAATGAAGAAGAAAGAAGAAGAAGGCTTACTTGCGAAAAGGCCTAAAAGAAAATTCGAGAGCAGCAAACAAAAATTCCTCAGGTTGCACACGAGAAAAATCGTCACCCAAATTCTTTCCATAAGGATTATTTATAGGCACAGACAAAGGGTATATACTCACCGTCGGTGAGAATCGGAGAGGTAAATAAGCCCCGACTTACCAAGAAGCCACAGTCGAAATCGAGTACAGGGAGGTTACCTGACTCGTTTGAGCGGGAAAATCCGTTAGGGAAAGGCGACCGGAAGTTATGACCGACAGTGAATGTCGGTTATGATCAGAGAGAAAGGAGGTGACCGGAAAACCGGCAAGAAGCCTCGTGACGACGGTCGTTACCGAAGAAGAAAGGGGCGAGGTCCGGTTAGGGCAAAGAAAAAAAAACGCGTGCGTGAGTAGGGATAATGAACAGTAATCGTGCCCCGTGAACCGTAGGATTAGGGTAAAAAATATCTTTATCATATATATAAAAAAATATTTATTTATATTATCATTTTATTTAAAAATCGTCAATTTACGCGCGATTCGAGTCGACTCGAAACCCTATCAAATTATATGTCATTCCCGGCTAAAATCGACGTTCCGGACGCATCGGAGCAGTCAGTTTCGTCGTCCGGGGTCGTTCGGACAAGTTCACCGACGGTCGCATCAATTTAAATTAAATTTGCGCAACGTGGCAAAAATGAATTTATTTTGACCCGACCGGAGCCACTTATCGAGCAAATTAATGACCGATCTTCGCCTAAGCGAGAACCACAGTCAAACATATTGCTCGCGGCAAAAAGTAAAACGTCGCACGCAGTGGGGTCCACCTATGGCTTTCAAATCCTTATAGGAACTCGACAAGAGTTTCAATACGTCGGCTTTTTAATCGACTCAACTAGGTGTCGAGGATTTAGAGCCGTCCATATGAAACTTCGAGGAGCGAGGAAATGGCTTGAATTTCTAAATATAGTGGGTCCCAATCTAGTCTTCTAAGAGAGCCCAAAATAGGAAAATCCTAGGACTAGATCCTAAGCTCTAAGGAGAGAGAAAAGAATGACCTCAAAAAATGAGGTCAACACTAAATTAACACCAAAATATCACCAAACTTCCACCTTAATAACACCAATTCAAAACCACAGTACCACAAAAAAACTAGCTTATAATTATAATAACAACAAAATACACCAGACTGCTCGCACGATGCCAACAAAAAAACACCAAATTAACACCAAAATACCATCAATTTACCACCAAAATACCTCTACAATAATACCAATTTAAAATCAGAACAACATCAAATTACCATTAAAAATCACTATATACCACTAAATTATCACCAAACTACCATCATAATAACATCAAATTAACACTAGAATACTAATGAGATTTACCATAATAACACTAAATTAACACCAAATACCACCAATTTACCATTAAAATATCCCCATAATAACATCAATTTAATACCATAATACTATCAATTTACTACCAAGTTATCACTAAGATCATCAAATTAACAACCTAATAACATCAAATTACCACCAAATTATCACTAATTTGCTACTCTAATAACACCAAATCAATACTAGTATACCAAAAAATTACCATCCTAATAATAAAAAAATTAACATTAGATAAACATTATAATATCACCATGATAACATCAAATTAACATCACAAAACAATCAGGATGCCAAAAAAATAACTCCCTAATAACACCAAAATATCACCAAATTACTACCACAATACCACCACATCACCAGCATAATAACTCCAACTTAAAAGCATAATGCCACCAAATCACCTCTACAACACTTTTAAATTACCCCAATAACACCAATTAACATTAGTATAACACCAAATGTGGTTATGGTGGTATTATGCTTGTTTTCAGGTGGTATTGTGATTATAATCTGGTGATATTATGATGTTATTATGTTTGTTTTCTGGTGATATTTTGATGTAATGTGATCGACATCATGGTAATATGTTTGTCTCCTGATGTAAAGTGGTTTTATTATACTGATTTTTGTGTAGTACTGTGGTGTTACTAATGTGACAGTGTGGTTGTATCATGTTGATTTTCTGGTGATATTGTACTAGTCTCGTTCTTAATAAACCCTACCAGATAAAATATTCTGTATTCCAACACTAAATCATCATTACATATGATTTAAGTAGATGTCAAGTTTTCATTGAACAAATGAGGTAAAATGGATATGATGTAATACACGTCTCAGTTACATAAAATCTATACATATAAAAAAGAAAGCTTTGAAAATTAAATACAATCACATTTTGTCCCGATTTACCTCGATGATCTCTATCACTTTCCTCTTTTTCTAATTGCCTTTCTGGATTCCATTGTTGTAAATTTATCTTGCTTGAAAATCATAAATAAACAAATTTATATTGCTTGAAAAAACTAAACATCACTTGAACAACTTAAAGGAGAGAACTAGAGAGTAGCGATATAAATAAACTGAACACGAACGAACAGAGCTTGTGTTTGTGTTCGGTTCATTTGAATTTTATTTTGTTTGAAATAAGCTCATGTTTGAAATTGTTCGTGAAGTCATTGTTCGTGTTTGTTTCTTAACGAACGAGTCGAACACGAGCTGTTCGCGAATGACGAGCCAGTTTGACAGCCCTAATATTAATATATATAAATAATATATTATATTAATTATATAACTTATATTATATAAATATATAATATCTATATTAGTATATTACTAATATAGTATATTAATATATTATTATTATTAATTTATTATATATTATAATTTATAAAATTTAATTTTTTTAAATATCATAAATTATATATATATATATATATATATATATATATATATATAATTATTTAAAATTATTTTATATTTCAAACAATAATGATTCGAACACGAACGAACACATCACTGTTCGTATTTGGTTCGTTTAACTAATCGAATGAAAAAAAATTGTTCGTATTTATCTCGTTTACTTATCGAACAAATCAAACACGAACTCCTTGACGAACCAAACACGAACTATTTACGAACAATGAGTTTTTTTGACAGCCCTATGAGTGTGTGCATGTGTGTGTGTAAGTTATGAAGTTCGTGTGCAATTGGAGGAGTGTTGGTTGGCAGTTTTGGCGTAAGTTCGCTCTGTCCAGAATTTGACTCCATCTGACTCGAATTAACACATATGAGGTGGACAAAAAATAAAAGTTTTAAAGTTTGGATATTAGATATGTAAATATATAGGAATTGAGTGGTATCTATGTAAATCTTCCCATTTTATTTTTTGAATTATGAGTTCGGCAATATAGAAATTACGTGTATGTGTCCATCACACTAATAAAAATGTTTGACTTTATAAATGGGAGAAACATGGTAAATTATATTATAATTTATATTTATGATTATATGATAATGTGTCACGTTTTATGGATCAAGACCCGCCGCAGTCTATAAAGTAATGCCTCATTTTGATTTTGGAAGGAAAAAAAAAAGGGTAAATTGTGTTTATGCCTTCATTCATGATTAGGGGTGTAAATGAATCGAACACGAATGAACAGAGCTCGTGTTCGTGTTCGATTCGTTTGAAATTAAGTGTGTTTGAAATAAACTTGTGTTTGAAATTATTCGTGAAGCTACTATTGGTGTTTGGTTTGATTTGCTTGAAATTAGTTTGAAATATTTGAAATATTTAAAATGTTTGAATTGTTCGAACTATTTGAATTTTTTGAACTGTTCGAAATCTTTCAAATTTGTTTGTATTGTTTGAATTATTTGAATTGTTAAAATGATAATAATTTTTTAGATAAACTTTATATGATTTAATTTTTTTAAATATGATGAATTTTTAGAGTATATAATTATTTTTAATGTATGATAAACTTTTTATCTATAATAATTTTATATTTCAAACAATAACGATTGGAAAACGATCGAATACATGATTGCTCGTGTTTGGTTCGTTTAGAAACCGAACGAAAAAAAAATATTCGTGTTTGTCATGTTTGCTTATCGAACGAATCAAACAAGAACTCTCTAATGAGTAGAACACGAACAATTCACAAACAATGAGCTCTTTTGACAGCCCTACTAGAGAGGTAGAGAAAGATGAAAATGCAACATTTTCTCAGACATACGACACATGGGAATTAACATAACCTTAGACTCCAAATATTTTGAAAACCTTAGTCGAAAGTGGAAAATAAAAAATCTAGGCGAGGCACGCTAAATAAAATCGAAAATAGGGCGACACTGATTTAAAAATAGTGTTTTAAATTCGTCGGGCTGCTTTAAGGTCAGGCTCAGTGACCACCAAAATTCATTTTTTTAATATTAGGCGATGGTAAAACTATATTTGCGTAATCTGAGGGAAAAATATTCGGTCAAGACTTCTGCACATTCAGATGCCCAACCACCGACCGCCGCGTTGTCCGGCAATGAGATGTATGAAGACTTAAAAGTCGATAGTGAACCGTTCGGTCATACGATATCCAGATGAAATATTTTCTCGTTACGGGACAGTATTCTGTCTAATTAAGTTACGGGGACAGTATTCTGTCTAATTAAATTGGGTTTTCAATTGTTACAATTAAAATTAAAATACCGGTAGTTTAAAACAATGTTTAAAACAATTCCGACGGGCGGATGGCTTGAAACTCTGAAAAATGCTCGCTTTCATTCTCTCCGCCTCCGTTTATCCGTCCTTTTCGGCAGCGAGCCGGCGAACCCTAGCGATAGCGTCGACGATCGTCCCTAATCCAAAGTCGCTGTTTGCGCCCTCCACATCCTCTCCTCTCCGACGCCACCGCCGGCGCAGCAGAAAGAAGGACCGTTGGTGGGATCCAAAGGCGAACATCGTTTTTCCCCGTTCCTCCGAAGAGGATGCAATTGTCACCAAAAGAAGAGCCTCGGCTGACGGGTAGTAGCTTCTGTTTCTATAGTTGATCATTCTCTTGTGGCTGTTTGGCTGCAAGAAGGATTTAGCATAAGTAGGATTTAAATCCTAAGAATTGTTTGGTATGATAGAGTTTAAATCGAGTTAAATTATGTTGGTGTTTGACAACTTACCTGGAATTCATGCTTGTTAGTTTTTAATTAAATTTAAATATTTAATAAATGATTTTAAATGAACGTCAGAAATAAAACAGTGAGTGATATTAATCATTTTGCCCATAAGCTCAATAATTCAATTAGAGCCATCTTGTTCATGACAATTTAGCTTACAATAACGTCTGTATTATATAGATATCAGTACAACCAAGAACATTTCAAATATATTAGATTAAAAAAAAACATATTATTCTTCCATTTTCATCTAAATCTTTAGCAAATGATCATAACTAACTACTACATTCTTTATTTCTTGTGATAAAAGAAAGTGTATTAGTTATCTAAAAAATACAAATGGCACGACTTTAAATTTAATAAATTTGAGGGCCTATGCATGAATCCCACATATTTGTAGCAATTGCTTGCAGCATTGCATATTGAGGTTTTCATCGTTAGCCGCGACCTCACTTAGCCTGCTATCATGTTTAATCATTTGGTTAGAAGATGATTGGTATAGATGAGAATATTTACAAAAAATGTGGACAATATGAATTAAGGTAAAATTTTCATTTGTTTTGGAATGATTAAATGTTAGTTATATATATGAAATTATAAAATGATGATTATCACCGCTCGACCATCTGTTCTCGCCTTGATTAATTCCAAAGCCCCGATCTGTGTCGTGACATGTGATGGCAACTCCAACAAAAATTTGGGATTGGGAGTAGAAAATTGAGAAAATAGGGAAGAATAGGACTTTGGAGGAAGCTTTGTAGCACATTTTTCATATCTTGAACGAAAAATCCGTAGCTAAATTATTATAACCCTTTCCATTATTATAACACAGCACTTGCTCTTATCTTTTGCCAAGCAACAACATCCTGACAATGGCCAACTACCCTCACAATCATGTGCAGACGCTTGCATCTATGCTAGCAATATTTAGGACAATAGCATTGTTTATTTTTTACCAATTAGCAGTCATGGACTATTCCCCTTTCAAGCAGTATGCTTTGAACCGTGTTTGTAGCAGGCACGTGAGTTATGGTCATTTGCATGGACGTGGGCACTGGCCGAGGTCATCATGGAGGTTTTTATTCAGAGATCTAAGTTTTCTTGCTACCGAGCTTAAAATCATGCACTTGTGATATTCTAGGGGAGTTTCTTGAAGTTTTTCTCAATTAATTTTTATATCTCATTTAATTTTGCTGTCATGCAATTCATGTTGTTACTAACACATAACCTTATAAACATGGAGGGATGAAGATATAAAAGAAGTGATGCGCTACTAATGAAGTCAACTACATCAATTGAATCTACTGCTGGATTTTAGAACATTTTCTTGCTTCAATAACGTTCTCCGTATGAATTTAAGTTTTATATTTGGCTGTTGGCCGGGTTCTTTAGTACTTCTAATTAAATATAGAGTGTTTAATTCTGAATGTAAATTGGAGAGGATTTATCATATATATATATATTTTGAGGACATTTTAATAGACGTTGAGGCTTCCATGAATATCTATTTAATTTCAGGTAGCACTAAAAAAATAGTTTGCTTTAATAATCAGTGTTAAATAATAGTTATTCTTTAAAAGGGAGGTAATCTAACATGATCGGTAATTTTAATTACATAATGAATTTACTTGGCATAGCATGTGGTATACAGTTTTATCTAATAGGGACTGCAAACTGCATAGAGCCTCCAAACAGATTGAACACTGTTGTGTATTCTTATGATTTTGTGTTTAACTACTGTTTTCTAGTTTTCTTCTTCGGCTTATTGGTTCTGAAGCACTATTTACAATTTTATGTATAGTGATATTGTTTTTATCGTTCAGATAGGATGATACCTGTAGGTTGTAATTTTTTCCTTGCATATTAAAATAAGTATGTTTGTTGGAGGAAGGTTTTATGCAGTTTTTATTACCATTAGTACTCTATTCTCCTCCCTGTCAATTAGATCATCGGTTTCATAATTTCAATTGTGCAGGTATACTGAATACAGTCGTTTATTTCCATGTCCATCACACAATACAGCGCCTAGAATTGAACACCTTGTAGTTTCTGAAGGAGGAAATGTTCTTGATTATATCAGCAAAGCTCTGCAACTCCCTTCTATGTAAGCCTGCATATTTCTCATATATGCAAATTGCATTATTTTTCAAATCAATGGTTCTTTCCCCTTTTTTTTTCAAGATTAGAAACACAACAGAAACCATGTCTGCTACTCATCTCTGTATCAATCTACAAGTAAATGAGGATATTCTTTGGAGTTATTTAACCATATAATGAGGAAGATTCTCTTCTTTCTTCTTTGGTTATGGATCTTCAATGCTGCCCCTACACTTTCCGCCAACACACACACATACGAACACACCCGACCGATGAATGAGGTCCATCTTTCTCTTTTCTGCAATGAAATTGGCGATTTGGATTGACAATCTATCATATCCCTTACCCAAAATGGAAATGGGAACTGTACTATACAGAAATTTCATTTAAGATAGTTTTTACGGGAAATGGAAATGTTTCAAAGTTGAAGACTAAGTTTTGCGATATGATTTCTTTTTGCTCATTAATGTGGAATGAGCAAAAAATAAGATACTTTAAATGTGGATATTAATGAAAACAAATTCCAACAATTTGAGGGATTTTCGTCCTTTTAACCTTTTTATAAAATGTGTCTGTTTCCATTGTAATTTTGCATAGAGACATACTTATTAGCTTAGGCTAGCTAACTATTTTCCACAAGATGGCATGGAAATGGTTTGTGCTGGGAAGTTTTTTCTCAATGGTAGTTTTATCTTTTGCTACGTTTTTTATGTATTTATTCGGTTGTGAAGTTCCCAATGACTACGGATAAGCAGAGAATGTGGGAAGGTGCACTTATCATGACAAAACTGAATATCTTAACTCTTTTTATGTTGAAAACCATACGTGGAGTAAAGTAGGAGATAGGAAAAGCTGCAATTCAATGGAAAACACAAGTTAGACAACTAGAATGGTAAGGATATTATACATAATGAAATTATAGACATAATAGTGTGAATCCTTATGGTCAATATTGTAGCAGCCCGAACTCTTATCCATCAAGATATTGTCTATTGTGGTTTAGTGGCCTCAAGATTTTATCTCTTTGGTGTAACTTTCCAATAAGCTACCCATCCCAAGTGCTCGTGGTTTCATGGTTTTATCTCATTGTTGTAACCTTCTAGTAGGCGACTCAGTCTGAGTGCTCCAATACAAGCATACTTAACTTTGGAGTTTTTGATAAAATTTTAACTATTACACCAAAAAACACATTGATTTTTAAAAATTCCATCTTCATTTTATTTAAAAGGTTTCACATTCTTTCCTACCTAACTAACTGATGTATTGACAGACGTCAAAATTTCTAACTCATAATCATCCACCACATAGATAGAATTCTAGAGGTGGCCCCGATATATTTAAATGCTGGCTCCCACCATGTGACACTTTGCTCCATATTTAAGTTGGCGTAATGCTCAGATACCATTTATAATAGCTCGAGCTCTTACCAATAAAGATATTCTCTATTTTTTCATAATAGTCCCATGGTTTTGTCCCATTGGGGTAACTTCCCTGGAGTTCATCCTTCTTAAGTGTTCCCATTTAAGTATGCTTAACTTTAGAGTTTTTGGTGAAATTCTAACAGATATAGCAAATGACAACAATGTTTAAAAGTTCAACTTCAATCTATTTAAGAGGTTTTATAAATCAGAGGCTCCAAATTATTCATTAAAATTGACGTTGAGGGCTGCATATTGGAATAGGATGAGAAGTGAAGTTCTATTGAAGTATTGATTCTCATTTTCTGGACTTCAACAAATTTATTTCTTACTTTGTCAATTAATCGTTTGTGATTGCTGTTTCTGTTTAAATACCCATGGAAGATTTTATTTGTAATATTTTATACGCCAATGTATGATTGATATTTTGATGGTTCAGCTGAACAATATATATTAGCCTACATAGTAATAATCAGGACTTGAGGATTTCATCATTGATTTATTGTATTTTGATGTTTCAGCTAATTTGATTTATTGTCATGTGGTATATGGTGTGTTTGTTTTGGTTCACATTGAAGATATCATTTTTAATATTTTATACATGAAGGTATGTTGCAGATCTAATTCAATTTGGTGCTGTCCACTACGCATTGGTTTGCCCAAACCCTCCACCAAGTGCTACTCCTGAACAAGTTCAGATCTACAGGGAAGTCACAGATCCATCAGTTCTGCAAAAGAGGTCTTCCCTCAAAGGAAAAACTGTGAGAGAAGCACAAAAAACATATAGAATTACAGATGCAAATGAATTTGTTGAAGCTGGAACTTACCTTCGTGTTCATGTGCATCCAAAAAGATATCCAAGGTAAAGCAAATAAGTATGAAATATCATGAAAAAGCTTGTTCCACCATTTCGCCTTTGATTTTGTCCATACTTCACCCTTTTTTTCTTCACTCAAGAAGATTCAAACTTATGGGTGCCAATTATTTCATTTGGTTGGGCCATTGGAATCAAGGCCTTGAGTATGGACCTCATCTAGCCTATAAAAGGAGTTTCGGTTGTGGAATCAATATAAATTTTTAATGTGTCTCTTATGTTCTTGTGTTGTAATCAGGTGCTATGAGGTTGATTGGAAGTCTAGAATCATAGCTGTAACAGATTCCTATGTGGTTCTTGACAAACCAGCTGCGACTTCAGTATGTAACTCTGATAATTATAGTTTGCTGTACTACATATTGATATCAGTACATATATGTTACATCCCCTTTTACTTGTTCATTCTTATCATTTTCTTTTAATGTTCTGGAAATTTGCAGGTTGGAGGATCATCTGATAACATAGAAGAAACTTGTGCAAATTTTGCTTCTCGTGTTCTAGGATTAGATACTCCTTTGAAGACTACTCATCAGCTAGATAACTGCACAGAAGGCTGGTTGGTTCATCTTATATAATTACCTTGAACTCATATACAACAACACAACAACAAAGCCTTAATCCCACTACGTGGGGTCTGCTACATGAATTCTTTTTCTCCATTGCGTCCTATTTAATGTCATATTTTCATTTAGTTCTAATAAATTAAGATAATGTTTTATATAATAAGCCAAAGTCTTCCTAGGTCTACCTCTACCTTTCTTAACATAAGTGAAATCTAAAACATCTACTCTCTTAATCAGATCATCAGATGGTCGGCGTTTAATGTGACCAAACTATCTAAGACGTCTCTCTCTAATTTTGTCCGTCACTGGAGCTACACCAACCCTATCATGGATATATTCCTTTTGCATTTTGTCTCTAAGTGTAAAGCCACTCATCCATCTAATCATTCTCATCTTGGCAACACTTAACTTAGTATTAAGCTTTTCTTTTAAAAACCACATTCAACGCCATAGAGCATTGCAGATCTCACCACCATCTTATAAATTTTTTCTTTCAGTCCAAGCGGTATTTTTCTATCACACAAAAAGCCCGAAGCATTCATTCACTTCAGCCAACCAGCTTGAATTCTACTATTAACATCCCCATCTATATCACCATCGCTTTGAACAACAGACCCGAGATAGTTAAATCGTTCACACTTTTTAATAATTTGATCAACAAAAGTTACACTTTTGTCGCTAGATCTACTATCGCTAAAACTACATTCCATGTATTCAATTTTAGTTCTACTCAAATGAAGGCCTTTAGACTCCAGTGTAGACCTTCATAAACAAGTTTTTCCTGTGAATTTTCTCTCGTCTTATCCAAGAGAAGGATATAATTAGCAAAAAGCATACACCAAGGTACATCCTCCTATAAATGTCCAGTAAGAACATCCATAACTAAAGTAAAAAGATATGGGCTTCAAATCGATCCATGATGTAATCCAAGAGAAATAGAAAAATATTTGGTCAATCCTCCTTCAGTTCGAACACAAGTAACAACTCTAATATACATATCTTTAATTACTGGAATATAAGTCATATTAACACATTTCTTCTCGAGAACTCTCCAAAGAATATCTCTAAATCAATCTAAATCAATAAAAATCAAATGTAGATCGTCCTTATTATCTCTGAACTTCTCCATCAAACCTCTCAATAAATCTATAGCTTCCATAGTAGATCTGCCATGCATAAATCCAAATTGATTACCTTGAACTTATATATAATAAAAAAAAATCAGTTATTTTGTTCTTCTTGCAGCCTCGTACTGGCGAAAACAAAGGAATTCTGTTCTGTTTTCCATGGGATGATTAGGGTATGCTCATTATTATCAGTTTTACATTTTATTCGAGTGTTCATCATGTTTGTGCATTGTGCAATATTGTGTACATTGTAAATTAGGGGTGTAAACAAGCTTAGTTGAGATTGAGCCATCTATGACTTGAGTTTGAGCTTGATTAATTAATGAACTTTCTACGTCAAGCTTAAGCTTAATTCTATGAATTTGAGTCGGCTCATGAGTTGCTTCATCACTTTTTAAAACATAGAGAGTATTTTTTACTCAAGCAAATTTTGTAATAAAATGGAATAAAATTTAAATGATTATGGGTGAAATAATAAGAAATCCCTTGATATTAAAATTTAAATATATATTTTAAAGATTTTTAATACTTTATAGTTGAACTCATTAATTTGAATAAATTTATGTATGTTCATATTATTCTTAAATGAGCTCGCTCATGCTTGTTAGCTCATTAAGCTCAATTCATGAGCCATTGATCGAACCGAGCTCAAGCTAGCTCACAAGTTGGCTTGGCTCAGTTTCACCTTAAACTTCATTTAATCTTCTTTACGACTAAAAAAAACATTTTTTTACTCAATTAATTCTTACATGAAATTTTAATTTTGAACTCTAGGAAAAACAGGTAAAAAAGCTTTATCTTGCACTTGCTGCTGAACCTGTACCAACTGGAATAATTTCTCACTACATGCGCCCCGTAAACCTTGCTCCCAGGCTAGTATCACAAGGTAATCATCCAGTATTTGCACTACAAAATTATCATATTATTATATATGATTAGCTTTCAATCTTCTTGTTCTGCATATCAACTGGGTCATGCTTGCTTCTTTATATTAATTTTTTTCTTTTATCCATGTACAACTCTTGGACTTTTATGATGAGTCCTGAAGCTATAAATTTGGATTATATTTTGCCTTGTGACTGCTAATAAGAAAAACACCAAAGTCCTCATTCAGGCAAGAAACTTCACTTGTCTTTCATAACAAAATTTTAAGAATGTAATTTAAAGTTTACTGCTGGATTTTAGAAAAAAGAGCACAAACAAAACTTTAAAATATACCATCTTTCTTATTTGATTGATCTACCCCATTATTAATATTTGAAAACTTCTAGGAGAATGCAGAATTTATTGAAGGCTGGCATCTTTGTCAGCTGGAGGTCCTGGAATGCAAGGAGGTTCCCTGGCCAAATGCTGATGTTGTAAAAACTTACAGAATTGAGGACTGTGACTGGCCTTCAAAGAAGACCGCCTATGAATGTAAGATCAACCTTCTAACAGGAAAAACACATCAGGTGATTTCCTATCCTTCTGCTTCACAATCCTGGCAATATGTTATGAACACGAAAAGATTTACCTCCATTGCTGCTTTGAACGCAGGTGAGAGCTCAGTTAGCCGCTATCGGTGCGCCGATAGTTGGAGACTCGATGTACATCCCTGCCGCTTTGGCTGCGCTTTCCAATCCTCACATTAATCCATTTGGAAAGTGGAGAAAGGAGTGCTTAAGTGATGGAGAGAAAATGGCAGCCATGGTTGAGTGGATTTCATGCCATGGTAAAGAACCCAATTCTGCAATTGGTCTGCAAGCTTCTCAGATCTCATGGAATGATGGCAACTGTTCTTATGAGGCTGGATCTCCATGGTGGATTAATCGTTAGAGAATGAATGTATGAATATTTGTAGTTCATAGGTAGTTAATGTTTGTTAGTTAATTTTTAGGTGTTAATGAGTTTATTAGAAATCTATAAATATCCCTCTTGAGAGGAATTAGAACAAGCAAATGGAGATGAGATTTGAGTTAACACTCTCCTCTCTCTCTCATATGTTTTATGGAGTTTTTTTTCTTATACAGTTCTTCTCTGTTCTGTAAGATTTTGGTTTGAAGTAAACTTAAATTTGTGAATTTAGCTTAAGACATTAATGCTTGAAAATTAATTCAAATTTAAGTTCGGATTGAGATCATATCTAATTTTAAGCTACTATAACTTTCACCTTATAATAGTATCTGAAGGTGGGGTTAAAGTTGGTGGGGCTACTGATTAATAAACGGTGGTCATTAATGCATCTATCATTGGCATATTTAACCCCATCCTTTTGAAGATCTTAAGAAAAATACAAATATAGTTTGAATATTCTGAGTGGGCGCTTGCTTGAGATAATGTCAATGGGTCATTTTATCATTTATGGACCACTTAGTTAATTTATTTGATCCTCTTAATGTTAAATGTCAATAATTTGTATTAAAATTTAACAATATTTTTTTGGTATATATTCATATACTTTTATAAGAAAGACAAAATATTGCGTACAATTACTAAAAGGAATTAAGACATGCATCTGAAACACTATCAAATAAAAAATATTAATGGATGTCAAAATATTTTCCATTCTTATATTTTTTTATAAAATGTTAGGTATGGCTCATATGCCTAAAATGAAATTAATGTTGGAGCGGAGCGAGCGAATCTGGGGAGTTTATTATGTGGGTTGGGGGTGCGGGGCCTACGCCCCGCGGTTTAGTAGAGGGGTAATTTGGTAATTACATGTTGTACTTCTATGATTATAAATAGGTCACGTTGTAACCCTAGGACGCATCTTGAATGTCGAATCTCGTATTCGTACTTTCTTTTCGATTAGTGAAAGAAAGTCGCCGCTTCCGCTCCTGAGGACATAGGCATCTTTGCCGAATCTCGTTAAATTTCTTTGTGTTCTTCTGGATTGCGTCGATTCTTGTTTGCTTTGCCCTAAATTTTTCAACAAGTGGTATCAGAGCGAGGTTCGAGGGCAGAGAAGAATTTCGACGCTGGATTTGGAGATTTGGCAGAAGTTTTGCGGCGATTTGTGGCTTCGCGCAGGAAGGTGAATCGCGATCTTCGGTGACGAAGAGGGCAGCGGTTCGGCCAGAGACTCGGCGACGAAGCTGGCAGCAAGAGTTTGCGAAGGTGTTTTCAGCAAAGGAGGTTCCCGAGCAAAGCAGTTCGGCGGAGCAGGCTTCTCGCGACGGTTCGGCGAAGATCTGTAGGCGGGAGGAGTTCGCATGAGGTGACAACGGTTTCGGCGCACGGAATCGCGGTTTTGCGACTCGGGAGCCTGCGAACAGGCCTGCTGCAGTTCCCTGGAGGCGGAGAGGAGGAAGCCAGCTAAGGCAATTTTAATTAAGGAAACTTAATTTCCTTAATTAAGGGAAATTGTAAAATCAGCTTCCTGCTGGAGGTGGAGAAGCCAAGGAAAGCTGGGAAACGCATGCTTAATTAAGGAAGAAATAAACAAAACTTAATTAAGGAAAGGCAAGCTTAGGGAAATTAAGGAAATAATTTAATTGGATCCTTTATTTCTCCGTAATTTCTCCAGAAATTCCTCCAGCGGAGGGGAAAGGAAGGAAGAAAATTTTTTTCTTCCCATATTAATCAATTTTATTCCTGAAATTCAAAAAAAAAAAAAAAATTGTTGCAGGATAAATTTTCAGATGGCGATTTCTGGTGCGAAATTCGAGGTGGTGAAGTTCGATGGAACTGGTAACTTCGGATTGTGGCAAACACGGGTGAAGGATTTGTTGGCACAACAAGGAATCCTGAAAGCTTTGCGGGCAACGAAACCAGATGCCATGGAGGATGAAGATTGGGAAGAATTGCAACAACGAGCGGCAACAACCATACGACTATGTCACGAGATGAAGTTATGTACCACGTGATGAATCTGAAATCTCCAGGGGAGGTTTGGAAGAAATTGGAAGCTCAATTTATGGCGAAATCCCTGACGAATAAATTGTATCTGAAACAAAAGTTGTATGGGCTGAAGATGCATGAAAGTTTTGATCTGACGCAGCACGTTAATGGCTTCAATCAAATAATCACGGATTTATCAAAGCTTGATGTGAATATTGAGGATGAAGACCGAGCGATGATTTTGTTGTGTTCGTTGCCTTCTTCCTATGAACACATGGTGACTACTCTGACATATGGGAAAGAAACTATTAAAGTTGATGAGATTACCGCAGCGTTGTTGGCTCACAACCAGCGGAAGCAGAATGCAGGGAAAAATTCTCATGGCGACAGTTTATATGTTAAGGGTAAACAAGATCGTGGACAGAAGAAAGAGAAGGAGGAGTCTGGAAGGCGAAATTCCAGATCTAAGTCTAAAGGCAAACAGACGATTCGTTGCTACAAGTGCAAGGAGCCAGGTCATATGAGGAGGGATTGTCCGAAGCTGAAGAAACAGACTGAGAAAGGTGATGTACCATCGAAGTCTGTGAATGTGGTGCAGGGTGAAAATTCAGATGCTAGTGATGGTGATATGCTTTCAGTATCATCAACTCGGTTAACGGATGCATGGATTCTCGATTCGGGATGCTCTTATCACATAACACCTAACGAGGAGTGGTTTACTTCATACAGAGTCAGCCGATTCTGGATCGACCTATTTGGGTGATGATAGATGCTTGCAATATTTGCTGGTATTGGAGAAGTCAGAATTAAGATGTATGATGGCACAGTTAGAACTTTATGTGATGTCAGACATATTCCAGATTTGAAGAAGAATCTGATTTCCTTAGGCACTCTACATCGAAATGGTTTTATTCCTAAGGCAGATGAGGATAGGGAAACCATCAGGATTGTGAAGGGTGCACCGACTGTGATGAAAGGAAAGTTAACTGCAGGCAATATCTACAAACTGTTGGGGAATACAGTTGTAGGTGGAGTTCATTCTGTTGAGTCAGATGATGATAGTACGAAAGCTATGGCATATGCGTCCGGGTTATCTCGATGAACGTGGGATGACGAATTGCATAAAAGGAATTTGTTGCATGGTGTGAAAAGTCGCAATGTCGGAATTCTGTAAGTTTTGTATTCTTGGAAAACAGACCAGAGTGAGTTTTATGACTGGAGAGCATAAAACTAAAGGAATTCTTGATTATGTGCATTCTGATGTATGGGGCCCTATTAGGGAAGCGTCAGTGGGAGGATCTCGGTATTATGTTACCTTTATTGATGATTTTTCTAGGAAACTTTGGGTGTATTTCTTGAAGCAGAAATCTGAAGTTTTCTCTAAATTCAAGTTGTGGAAAGCTGAGGTGGAGAACCAAACAGGTAGAAAGATCAAGTATCCGAGATCCGATCATGACACATAAGTACACGGATTCACGCGTTTAAGAAGTTTTGCGAGGAGCATGGAATTCGAGAGGCATTTTTCGGTTCGGAAGACACCGCGACGGAATGGTGTTGCAGAAAGGATGAACAGGTCCTTAGCTGAAAGGGCAAGATGCTTGAGACTGAATGCAGGGCTTCCTAAAAACTTCTGGGCAGAGGCTGTGAATATGGCATGCTATCTCATCAATAGATCACCTCGAGCTTCATTAGGTGGCAAGGTTGCAGAAGAGGTATGGACGGAGTAATCCAGGTTAAGTTTGATCACTTACGAATTTTTGGTTGTCCCGCTTATGTGCATGTACTCGAAGTCGAAAGATCGAAACTTGATCCAAAATCCAAGAAGTGCATCTTTACGGGCTATAAGAAAGGTGTGAGAGGATTCAAGTTTTGGGATCCTATTGCAAGAAGGCGGTGATCGCAGAGATGCGATCTTTCGATGAGCAATCCATGTTGCAGCGAGAATCGAGACAAGGTGCAATGGATTAGTTCCGGTTCGGAGACGATGCGAGATGGATCTAGAGCGGCGTTCGAGTAGCAGTCGAGAGAGTTGATGGTTCGGATCCGACACCTGGTGATTCCATTCCGGATGATCCGACGAATTGCAATCTAGCCGGAGATGAGACGAGACGCACTAATATAAAGCCTCTTAGTAGATTGGGTTGTGAAGACATGGTCTCTTTTGCACTTTTCATCAGTAGTCATGATCCAACTAGTTTTCAAGGGGCTATCACCAGCCAGGAGAATGAGAAGTGGATGGGTGCAATGGTTGAGGAGATGGAGTCTTTGCAGAAGAATCACACATAGGAGCTAGTTCAGCTTCCTGAGGGAAAGAAGGCTATTGGGTGCAAATGGGTGCCAGACTATGCAGGTGATTTAGATGGCAGAAGGTCTACAATGGCTAGTGAAGGAACTGAGGCGTTGAGCAATGTGGAGTTCGATTGTATTGTGATAGTCAAAGTCATTATTTACTTAGCTAAGAACCAGGTGTACCATGCGAGGACCAAGCACATTGATGTCGAGTATCACGAGATCGGAGAATTGATTACTTCGGAGAGATACTCGTTGCAGAAGGTTCATACCGATGAGAATGCGACTGATATATTGACCAGCCGAGTTACTTATCAACAAGTTCTTGCATTGCTTGGACTTGTTGAGCATCCACGATTCTTAGAGAAGCATGGTGGCCCAACTCACATTGGTGCATGAGAAACTCCGCGTATTTATCTCCTGAGAGTTTGGATATTCGCCAAGGTGGAGATTTGTTAGGTATGGCTCATATACCTAAAATGGAATTAATGTTGGAGCGGAACGAGCGAATCTGGGGAGTTTATTATGTGGGTTGGGGGTGCGGGGCCTACGCCTTGCGATTTAGTAGAGGGGTAATTTGGTAATTACATGTTGTACTCTATGATTATAAATAGGTCACTCGTTAGAATCCTAAGACGCTATGCTTGAATGCCGAATCACTGTATTCAGTACTCTTTTCGATTAGTGAAGAAAGTCGCCGCTTCTGCTCCCGAGGACGTAGGCATCTTCGCCGAACCTCGTTAAATCTCTGTGTTCTTCTGGATTGCGTCGATTCTTGTTTGCTTTGCCCTAAATTTTTCAACATAAAACATTATAAAATATAGTAATGATTAATTTTTAAGATATTAAAAGTAGATACAAAATGTTATCATTTTGTAAGAAAATGAATATAATGAATTAGTTAAAATACATTCCCATCATTATCAATTAATTATTGCTCATCTCATTATATTTTGCATCAAAAAATAAGCCAGTAAAAAAGTCAAGTTTAACATGATTTTGATCATTTAATGAGCTCAACTTTAAGCTCAAGTAAAAAAAATTCAATGCTATAGAAATGAGTACTACTAAGAAATAGAAAACTACCCACAAGTATATGATCAAATATACCTATATTTTAATTAAGCAAAGCCTATTAATTGGATTTAACTATCAATTTAACTTAAATCCGACCAAATACCAAAAACACAAAACTTAAATCCAAAATAAAATTTTATTGAGTTCAATCTCTAAATCTCAATTCCGTAATCTAATATTTAATAAATCTGATTGAGAGAGACGAATTACAAATTTTATTCTGCCATCGCTTGTGAGGTTCGTCTTTTGGATTTACCGAATTTGATAAATCCTATTTAACATAAATCCATGTTGCAACCAAACACCCCTAATTCTGGGAAAAAATTTACGTACGTCAACCGAAGCAGTTGTGTACGTAAAAAGGTACACGGGTTACAAGCAGGTTATAACCCCCTTGTACCTCCCGTGTAACTCCCGTGTAACCCCCCTATAACCTTGTAACCCTTGTAACCTACAAATGGATGAAATAGAAACGCGGGTTACAAGTGAGTTACACGGGAGATACAAGTAGGTTATAACACGCTTGCAACCCCATTGTAAACCCCGTGTAATCTATTACGTACGTAGCTCTGCATACGGTTGACGTACGCAAATTTTTTCCCTGATTCGAACAAACATATTTTTAAGTGGTATGCACTATGAAATATAATCAACTGCGCCAAAGAAAATTAAAAAATACACAAAATAAAAGATTCCAGAACTGTTAACCCCATCAACTCACCACAGAGGGCATATATCTTCACATAACATCATTTGAACAAACAAAATAAAAAAACAGAAATAGTGATAATAATTAAAAAGAATTAGTAACAAGGAAGAATCCCAATCATTCAAAGTCAGCACAGAGCAGAAAATTCGAGACAAGTGACAAAAGAGGCTGTGTAAATAAGAACCAACACCATATAACAAAAATGGCTGACTCGCGAACTGGCTAATTGTACGCACAAGCCATTCAGGCAGCTGAGTTCTCGTGAAGCATAACGTATTCCCGGCTGCATAAAGATGAAGGAAATAATGATGAAATATGCAATTCAAACTCATAGGTAGGGTTAGTTGCTCTTCTTGTAGTAACAAGATGAAAGAAACAGCTTTCAATAAAAGTATAAGAGAAGCAGCAGGCATTCAAGCATGTTGAGAGATGTTTATAGTAATATTGCCTTGAAATAACATGAAAATGGTTCAAATTAGCAAGCAATACAAAGTATATCTTCTGATATAACATTCACCGATTGCCCTTTATCATTGACACCAAAGCTTAGAGTGGCATAGGCAAAATGGATGGATAACCCAAAACAACAATGCAACTTCATATTCTCATGAAAGTCATGAAGTAGTGGTAAAAAAATAACCCAAAATGTTGCATTCCATAAGTTAAATGATACAGAAATACATGAAAGGTGAGAACATATACGAAAGCAAAATGGAACCGGCAAGCCGGTAGCGCAGGCATAAAGAAAACTAAATCCATTAGCATTCAAAAAAGATACATAGCCAATGAAGATAGGTAAAATTTCAAAAAAGATAAATAGCTAATCAAAGTAATATACATGTGCTTGTATACCAAGAAATGGGCAGGCAAATAACAAATTAGACGTATTATTTAAGAGATAAATGTGAAGAGAATCTATGATCTGAAAAACTGAGCTTTTAAGTTTAAGAAAACAAATATAATAACGAAAAGACATTATATATATATATATATAAAGAGAGAGAGAGAGAGATATATATTCTAAAATAAAATGAATTTCCAACACATTTACAACAAGACTGCCAAAAACAAACACCAATGCAGATCATATCAGCGCTGATCCACGGGAGTTGATAATTAATCAAATCACAGTATAGATTTAGATTTGTTGTCATTCAAGAAAATAGAGATTAGTGTATGTATGCGCACAATTTATATCAGCCAAAGAAATCAAATTGGGTAATTACAAGCATAGCACTCAAAACATTACTATTTACAAAACTTGCAAGAGGAAATCAAATTGGGTAATTACAAACATAGCACTCAAAACATCCTATTTACAAAACTTGCAAGGTCTTGCATCCATATTTCTGTTTGATCAAGCACGCGTAAATATATGAGTTCAGTAGTTTAAGATAATTGCAAAGATGTTAGTGTTGCAAATACATAAGATTTGGGTGTTATGTATACAATCATCCCTCTAATATATTTTATAAAAGAAAGCCTGATTCATATCAGTTTGAACAATGTGCTGGTTCAGCTAAGTTGCCATGCACTCACATCATACATAAAAGGCTGATCATATCAGTTTGAAGAAATCACTTCACCACATTTACTCCCTAATAATACTGCAAGTTAATCATCTCCTGACTCAGAAAGAAACGCATATCTTTTTCACTCTGGTCAAAGTAAAAGGCTCAAAACAAATGAAATTGGGATAAAACCTGGCAAAAGTATGCTAGACAAATAAACTCGTAAGTTCATTATTTGCCCATCAAAGAGTAAAAAGGCCAGAGACTACTCTTACATTAGTTTTTCATCTGTTGCAATCTGAAATGTAACTCAACACCACTCTTACACACATCCCCTACCACTCGACCTCTGCCGAGATTCTCTCTCCCTCTCCCATTACCTTCCAACCTTATAGAGTGAAATCAATTTTTTTTTTCCTTCGGTTATATCAGACCCAGTGACCAATTGGTACAGATTGGAGATAAAACTAAACCTAACCACAGCGTAGCCAACCCACAAAGAACAGCATACAGAATTTATTTTGCCTATAGGATTATTTCACTGGTAGATCCTGGAGTAGCAAGCGTGCATGCACTCATAATATATATCTATTTGCACTGAACCAATAAGCTTGAAAAGGCTATTCCTCAACTTGCTGGTGCTAAACCGAGAAACTCGAGTGAAATACATATATGTTACCAAATTTCCAAGAAAAACTATACCATAATTTCAATTAAATTAAACTAAAACTAATTCCTTCAAAACAAAAAAAAAAAAAAGAAAAAAAAGCAGAACCTTTGTCAACCGGTGTATGTTAAATGATGGCACAAATAAGATAAAGTGAAGTGGCTCATGATCCCAAATTAAAAATCATTATTAGAGTCAAACCAAGAATGAACAAAGCCAGTTCATAAAAATAATTGATTTTTCATTTACTAGATTTATTTTAATTTAAGAAGAATTGTCAGGTTAGATAATCTTGAGTTTAAATTTCAATTGGTTATTAAGATAATAAGATTTCAATTTCAATAAATTTAACTTTGCATTTTGATTGAATCCCTATTTCTATACATTGATAATTAGACCCGAACCTATATTGAATAAAACTGCTTCACGAAAATAAATATTGCATTTATTAAATTTATTTTCATTTTACTTATTATGGATGTATGTTCTTTATCTTGTAATTATAATTAAAAATATATCCATCAAATCTCTCCCTCGTTACCTTTGCTGCTGCTTCACACTGCAGTCAACTACATTCCCCTTCCAACTCCACCACATGCTCAACTTCCTCACTGCCAAATAATGGTAGACTTCAACCCATTGGAAACCAATCTCCACAATTTTTCATATACTACTTAATCAGTTCAGTATATGCTCCATAAATTGTTCGAATCCCAGCTCAAACATTATTGATCCTTTACACACGATAGAATTATAATTCAAAGAAATTGTAAGAGTGCTTAAATTATCTAATTTGGTAATTGTTTATCATTGATGTACATTTTGTTGGCCACTTTTGGAGAACTTCATAAAAGATGACTTACTAATTTAAATTTTTCTTCAAACTCCCATCTAAAGGATAAAAATAAATTATGATCAACATTTAGGCAATCTACTGGGATGTTTAATTGTTGATTACTGAGGCACAGAGGATCAAATGCTTTGTACTACAGAGTTTGCTTAAAATAGTTATGTTAACAACAATATTAAGAATTCACTTTTCAGACTTGTTTATGATATTCATCCTTAAAAAAATTTACCATTGCAAACATAATATTATCAAGCTAGGTGCATATTTTGTTGAGCATATACATAAACTTAAAGCTAATATTAAATTACATATTATGATGTAAAATGAAAATATAAAGGCATCACTAATATTTACGGAATAAAACAAAAAAAAAAGACTAATTTTGTACTTATTAGAAATGAGTTACAGCAATTTAGTGATATATATTTAAAAAACATCATGCAAGCTCACCTTGCGCACATAAAATTCTTGGAAAATTAAATTCAAATGGTTATTTGATTAATTTGCCTCAAAATTTTCATTTTTTAGCATTAAACTTTAAAGAACCAGTGAATAATGAAAGCACCTTCAGGACTTCTGTATATACGAGTACTTTCTTGAAGTGTAGTTCTACTTTGACGAATTCTTTTGTTTCTCTGTTCTTTTATCTGCCACTATTACACCAATTGGCCAAGCATACAAGCTTATTACTAATGAAATCGCCACATTACTTCTAGAGTTTAAAAATATTTGGTTTGATAAAAGAAACAACCGCTGATTAAAGGCTTGTGGGTCAGATGTAATGAGTTGAGGAAAAGGCCAAAAATATAATACAAGAGCACCACAATTGACTTTTTGGAGACAAATTCATTTGGCCTAAGGGAAATTGATGCAAGACACGAACCTATGTCAAGCATCATATGTACAACAAAATCTAGATTGAGCCAAAATTAAACAAATAAAGGGAATTTTTTCTATAAGATTTGTATAAATTTAAATTAGGATGAATTATCTTTTTGGATAACCTTGGGTTTAAACTTAAATTAGTTGTCATGATTAAATTATCATGCATTTTTTCTCTTGAAATTACAATTATAAAATATCCTGTAAATCTCTCCTCTACCTTGCAGGTTCTCCTACTGTTGATTTGTAACAAGTGAATTTGAATTCTCATCTTTCACATCTGTCTCCGACAACTAATCAGATTATCATCCCCATCTTTCTCTTCCAATTATTTATCCTCAAAATCTCCTCGATCAAAGAGTTCATGCAAAACTTCTTACCACATGCTCAAGTAAACACACACACCAAAAAAATAAAAAATAAAAGTAAAAAAACCACATGCGCACGAGCACAAGCATACACTTACGCACATGTAGCAATCAACCTAACAAGATCAATCAATCTAATACAACATTTTCATCTTCTAATTAGGCAACATGACATGTTATGGATGAGTCATATCAATAAAAGCTTCCCTCTCCACACAATGTAGCAAGCCATATCAAATGATGCCTCAGCATGCAACATCAATAGGTTGGCACACTTCGTTGAAAGGTGATTTATGGTTGCACAATAGCATTGATTGGTGTTTACTAGCATATGTTTTAATCATAAACAAATAAAATAGCCAACCTTTGCTCAGAGTTGGTACCTTGTACTCGATTAAACTATCTAAAACTTGTCATGAGCAAAGTCAAAAATAAACTCGAAGGCACAAAGGACTCAATGTCATATCAATATGACTAGGTGATCATGTGAAAAGTACTTAACACCGAAAAGGAATATGTAGGAACCTCTGCTATAGGGGTCATGCCAAAAGCATGCTACTAAACCATATTAACAAGATAATGTATAAATAAAAAAAATGTTCCCTGATGGCCAAAATTATCAGTGTATGAGCCATTTGGCATGATTGATAAGACACACAACCCTTTGCTATTAGATATTTATAGTAAAATTCAGCTTGATCAACAAAAGTTCACTTACAAGGCTACCGAAATAAAAAAAAAAAATTCTGACCACTTAGATTGAGGTTCATTAATAAAATCCAAATGATGGAACGATTTGATCAAAAAAGGGTTTTCAACCCCAAGTTTTCAAACTCATCCAACCCCCAGCAGGTGATAGTGATCCAATCAAGATATGCATAAGCTGAAGGTTACCCACAAACATGAAGCCATCAATAGCTAAAACTAATCAAAGAGCCCCAAAAATATCCTTAATTGAGAGTTCACAAAAAAAAGGTAGTTAAGGAGTTTGTATCCATGGCAAGTCCCAAAATAAGAATATAAAATCCTTTTTTTTTTAAATTCATTTCAAAATTCAAAATCTTCTAAATCTGAAAGCTAAGACAAAATTAACCAGTCATAGCATCTGACATTACCTAAAGAAAAAAAAGAAAAATTTAAAAAGCTCCATCATAGCACCTTAAAAATCACTACAAAGCTACAAATTTGAACTCCTTCCTTCCCCTCAATCCACCACCACCGCCACCTTCTTCACCTCCGGCGGCGGCGGAAGCTTATCCACCATCACCGGCAACACGCCATCCTCGCACTTAGCCGTTATCCCCGAAGGATTCGAATCTTCCGGCAGCCGAAACTTCCTCGTGAACCTCAGCGGCGCCACCAACTTCCTCTCCAGCCTCAGATACTTACAACCTTCCTCTTCCCCTTCATCTCGCTTCCTCTTCGCATTGCTCCTTATAACCAATATCTTCTCATCTTCCAACGTCACCTGGATCTCTGGTTTTTGAAGGCCAGGAACGTCTAGGAAGAACGTGTAGCTCTTGGGGGTTTCGAGAATGTCGACCGGTACGCCGACACTCCCCCTCTCCTCTCCGACGCGGTTTCTGGCGGCAGAACCAGAGCGATCTTCGTGGCCGCCGCCGCGAACCGGTTGATGAAATATGTGGGTAGTGCTTTTCCATTGCTTGATTTGTCCATTGAATGCACTCTTTTTCAATTTATACAAACAGGGGAAACCACTTTCAACAGAAGTAAACTGACGTGGGATGGGGAGCTTTCCACAAGTTTCTGCAATTCCTGCTACAGGACCGCCAAGTGCAGCAAGAGTGACCAGTCCAGAAGGCTGGCTGACCCTTTCTTCATGTGGATTTCCCTCCTATTTGGAGTGGGCTCAACACCTATTTACCTTTAGTCTATAAATATGTTGTTTTCATGTATTAGGGTTTTTTTTTAATTCAATTTTCTGTCAAAACAACCATCGACATCCATGTTTTCCCTTTAAGGGCTGTATTCGATGGCGATAAAGTGCCCCGGCTGTAACTCATCCCGAGGTGGTGTTTATTTATCCTACGCTTCCCTGTCTCCCGAGTCGCATCCTTGCTCTCCTGGCCGACCCCCCTTCCCAGCCGCCAACCAGCTTCCCTATCCAGTTGTCAACCAGCTCATTGTTTCAGGCGTCTGTCCCTGCTGCTCCAGCTCTCCATCCCGCCACCTGTCTTACGTGCCAACCACAGCCCTCCTACTGGAAACCACATGCTCCCACAACCTAGCCTACAACCACTGTTCTTCCGACGTGCAACCCACTACAGTCCAACCCTACCGTCCCTGTGCCTGCTGCTCCACTGCCACCTCCCACCACCCTTCCAACCACTAAGCCACCACCAACTCCTTCGGATATAACTCTCGTTGTGTCAGTCTTGTGTTTGTTATTGCATTTCCTTTTCAAGTGTAGAAGATTGTAAGCGTTTATTTGCTTTGAGTAATAACATTATTGTTTCGTGATTTTTTGGGTTAACTCTGATATCAAAAACCTACACTCATAAAATATAATTGGCCCATGTACTTTAATTGGAACTTAATCATTCATATCTTCAAACATACATTTGTTTAGGAGCAAATTTGCGAAACATCCACTAAACATCTAGTCAAAGGTTCTTCATCATGATCGAGTGTCGTCCTTTTTTATAAGCATATGGTCAAAGGATCTTTGTCACATCCTTAATAGTATACAAAAAAGTTTTTTAAGTATGATTTACTTAATAGAGTCAAATATATCATTAGCTTCTTTATAAGCTTGGGGCAATCTGAAATTAGTTCCCACAATCAACTTAATACCGAGGAAGAAAAAATCAGCTCTTAACACAAAATAATATATATTTTTGTAATTTTTACTCTTGTCAATATTTAGGACCTTTCTTTTGTTATTTTTGATAGATTTTGTTATCTTCAACATCTTCTATGGAGAGGCATTTTACTTCCAAGAAGCCAAGGGTTGCAAGTACTAGGAGTTGGTAACCTTGGTTTTATGATATTTGGGGATCTAGAGAATCGATAGGGCCAACGGGCAAAATTTCTCTCCACCTAAATTTTGATCTCAATACGAGCACCATTGGAGAGAGAGAGCTTTATTTTATTAGAGCTTATGGACATAAGGGGATAAAGCTTTGTTGGTAGAGTCAGTATTGTTCTTCAGTTGTGATCAACACATTTTTTACCTATCAACATGGAGTTATTGGTTAGATTTTGCCTATCATTAGAATTTTGGGATATGCCCTAAGCTTAGCTGGCTCAAAGGGGATGAACCTATCGAGACAATTGTATTTATTTGTTTTTGAGAGGGAGTTACTTTGGCAAATACACAAGGGAAGCATTGTTAGCTTATGATGCAACTTCCTAGAAATTGAGCATTAAGTTAGTTGTGAGCTTTAGGATTTTGATTTGGTGGCTAACATATATAAATTACTCCACTAAGTCAATAGGATTTCATTGAGTGAAGATAGCAATTCGGATTAAGAGAAAGCCAATGGAGTTTTTGATATTTGAGCTCTAACTTGATTTAGCTAGGGCAATGTAGTTTAACCTTATTTCGAAAGAGTTAAAAAGGAAGTTGATCTATTTAGATTTTTATCATCATTTTTAAGCCATCTACTATGCCAACTTCATTGAAGTGAAAGCAAGGGATCTGATCAAATTGCTAGTTGCCTCATCTTCAGAGTATTGAAAGTTCACACATTTCACGTGGATTTGAACTTAGAATTGAGCAAAATTTGAAACATCTTTGTGCTTTGAGGCACATTCGACATGCAAGACCTTTATGGACATTAGGTTGCAGTTTATTCTCAGTTCATAAGAGCTAAAGTTCAAAATTTTACAAATGCAAAATATGGTTTTATAATTGTAGAGCTTGTTCAAGACGGCCCACATCGTCATCCTTCTCTAAGACAAACATAAGAGATCACATTAGGTGTGTTAGTGTAATCTTGACTCGAATTGGTAGGTTAACCTCCCAAAAGTGAAAATTGATTATAATTTAGGTTTCTAGACTAAGTTTGTGTAATTTTTATGACTTCGAGTTACTTGAAAAAATCAACAAATGGTTGTTTTAGTCTATTTTCATAATTTTAACTGAAAATAAGTACAAGAGCATTTTAGGGATTTGAAAAAAAAAGTCTCAATTTTTTGAAAATTCAAATTTGGTCTACCTTTTTTACTAGTAATAGAAATAGAGGACCTTCCACCAAATCTGAAAACTTTTTAGATAAAAATAGAATTTTATAGAATTTTTACAAATTAAAAATCTGCCTCAAAAGATGCATCAATTGATGATATCATAGCATAAAGAATTTGCACTTCAAAATTTTATGGAGTGAAAAACAAATTGAGACCATAAAACTATAAAAATTCAAAGCTTTTAGATTTTTCTATGATTTAATGGAATTTTTCAAAAGACCAATGGCAATTAAGTATTTTTTGAATAATTTGAAAAATTTTAAATTTTGAAACCATTTTATTTTATCTTAAAATTTTTAGTAGAGACAGAACTTAGTAAAAAGATGATTTTTCACCAAGTACGAGGTTTTTGGCGATTTACGAAATTTCTAATAATTTTTAAAGTTCTATATGCAACAATAGTTGATCGAATTGTTCACCAATTTAAGACTTTGATTTATTTTGGTAGTAAAGTTTTTGTAGGAGTAGAAAAATCACATGCAAGGGCTTGGGAAGAGAAAACGGTAGAGTTGACTTGATTGGCCACTTCGACTTTTAGCATTGGAGTATTTTTCGTTAAATTGGGAAGAAATCTAACGAATTTTTTAACTTTTAAGCTTTGAACCATTTTAGCCAAGTTTTAACTCTTGTTCTGATTTTTTTCCCTACATCTAAGAATTGGCATTCCAATCCTAAATACCATCATAAACTTGCCCAAAATAGTCCTTGAAATTCCATATTTTAGGTAACTATAATTCCAATTTTTATCTAATATTTTTCCCATTGATTTTGCTTCAAGAATCAGTTTATAGTTAATTTTTTGTCCATTTTTTTCTTTCATAATGTGAAGTGGATAAAAAACTTTGGAAATAGAACTTCAAAATATCATATTTCACCCAAAAACATTTCAATTAAACCCCAAGTAAGAAAGTAAACTCATGATTCTATTACTTGACACGTAGAAAACAAAGGTTCTAGAGGCACTTTAAGAGGATTCATGCCAACTATGTAAATAATTCCACTTAGAGTGATCGTTCAAGTTGTAAACATTTCTAATTGCATCTATGTTAGGAGTCATCCTATATTATAAAAGCTATTTTCAAAGTTAATGAACCTGTAGTCGAACAATGTGATATTTTACAAAATAAAAAAACACATATTCCCATAGGACCATGCATCATTGCAATACCATGCGTAAATGACTATAAATTTGTAATATGATAGATTATGCTCAATAATATTAAGACCAGCTATAAGAGGACATAAAGGTAGTGAAATAAAAATGTTTAATATGATATACAAGTAAAAGAGAAGAGAGGAGAGACCTGAGTCTATAAGAACTCACCAAAATCTTATTCTTTTTAAGATCGTGCATGAGATGGCACTTCGATAAAGCTTCGCAAGGGAGAGCCTAGGGCTTCGAATGCTTGCAGAAGGGGTTGCCCCCTCACAATTTATGGAGGAAGAGAGGAATCTCCACCTCCAAAATAATACGACACTAAACCTTGCTCTACTAACATGGTATCTCATCAAGCAATTGGTAAGAGCTATCGATTCACTATTGTGTTTGTGAAAAACTTATAAAGGTTGATAGAGATATTTCCTTCAAAAAGTTTCATCTATTTATAACACGTCAAAATTTTAGCAATATCCCATTAAATAAGAAGAGATCTGTTAAGGCTGATCAACAGTTAACATACCTAATAGATGGCATATGTTAGGTTCACTTTCATTGCACTCAAGCTCAATCTTAAAACATACAATTGTTGGCTTGTACTCTTCCTAGTTTGATTGTCACACTACCACATATACCCAATAATTCAAATTTGGACATCTCAATTCTAGGACCATATCCTAGTCGTACAAATACAAGCATACATAGCCTAATTATAGAGCTTAGCACACAATGGATTCAGTGCATGAGTCACCCTATTTTGGCATGAACAATTCTAGCATGCACCGAGCTAATCAATCGGTAAATATTTGTCTGATTATCGTGATCATTATTTGATTGCTGATATTTTGCCAGTCACAAGTTTCGTCACTCAATTCAATCAATCAAAATAGGCTCAATGAAATCTAATTTGGTTCGATTTTTGATGTGATAAACAATTAAAAAAAATAGCATTGATAAGGAGTTCCAAATACAATTTAAATAAATTTAATAAAAAAGGGTTAAATTGCACTGAGAAGGGAGATAGCAAGTTTCAATCATTACAAAAATTAAAAATGACTCAAATATATTATGCAATCATTTGAATTCAGATATTCTCCACAAACATCACAACCCAAGACTAGTTGAGAAACCCTTGTCTCAATTATTGTGGAGCTATATGTTCTAGCATAAATAAAAAGTAGTCGTTCTTTTATTCACTTCTCACTGCCTACTTCACATCTACTCATTAGCCAACATCAACTCGCATGCCAAGCCCCAACACTCTTTGCCAGTCGATAACTTGCCTGGCAGCCATTGTCGCACTGCTCCTCTACGGCAAATCACACTCAGCCCATACAAGAGCACTTCACAAACCTCACATACATAACCGTAAGTATACCTAACAATAACATCTCAATTCAAGTACAACAAGTAAAACACTAATTCCTTGCAACCACAACCCACAATCCATCATAACTGAGCCCCATCTGCACCAATCAGTAGCATGCCATGCCTTGCCTCAAGCCCATATGTTGATACACAACAATTTCTCATTACCCAGACGTCCTAAGAATAACTATAAAACTAACACATGTTTCTTACTCATAATTATTCAAACCAAACATCAATTGTTTAACACATGTTGCCTATCGTTGCAGCACTACATTATAACAAACATATCTGGAATTTCATATAACCAATAAACCAGGAAGCCCTACAATGAAATATAAATCATCAATCGCTAACAACAAAACCCATTCATCATCACTTTCATATTTTGAAGCGCACATTCATTACTTTGAGCATGTACGGATAGCTAGCTCTCAATAAGAATAATTCACTCGATATCAATCTCTCGTAGGCCAACATCATGTATAAGACTCAAATATTTTGTATGATTAAAGTAATAAATAAGGAATTAGAATTAGTAAAAAAGATACATGAGAAAAACTTTATATTATGAAATTATAAAGTGAATGTTTTCAATGATTAAATATTATAACATAATTTTGAAAGTTTTTTATTAAACATTTAATAATTAGAAATGATTTTAAAATATTATTCAAACATAAGTTTATATTTATATAAAACTGCTTAATTTTTAAAATATAATTTTGATGTCTATTGAATGATTATACTTAATTTAAAAATTATATCTATTAAATATTTAATATTTAAAAACTATTTTAATATTAAATAATTAATATGGTATTTTTTTAGTTTAGATATAATAACCATGATCATTGTTTGCATATACATTCATGCATTTAATATATATTTGATAGTTAAGAACTAGAAACTTCTCCCCTTTTAATATTAAGATGCATTTGAAAATTTCTATGATATTCCTATATTGAAATCTTACTTTGAAATTAAAGTATGGAAATCAATACATGTTGTGCCTATAGTTTTCATAAATGTAGTAAATTATAGTACTAAACATTACATTTACATATTTTTTTCTTGTTCATTTTGCATTTCATGGTGTCATGTCATTGCATTCACATAATTTTTATGCAATTATGAGAATGTGAACTCTGTTTTACCTATATCATATCCTTGCATTTGCTTATGTTTAACCACACATTGAATCAATTGTATTTGTGGCTTAGTCACATATTACATGATCTCTGTATCATGCACCTACACACAAAGAGCTATTATATTATTATTTTGTATTGCTAACATCCATTTTTCATAGAATCCTAGGGTAGAAAACATAATGAAAATAAATAATTAAAGATTCACACATTGCTTACAATATTTTCACTACCTCACATTTCCTATTGGCAAGTAGAGCCTTAGGGCTACAAATCACTAACCATGGTGATGCTTATAAACTTAAGAGTCTGCATATAATCTGAGACCCACTTTATCATAAATAACCTAGCCATAGACTTCACATAGAAGCGAATTATCCAGCTAGTTATTTGAGTTCATCTACCTTCCCCTGACAAATTATGACGGACTCTTTTCACTTTTATATATGGCTAGAGGTCTAAATGGCATGCTTAGCTCAGAAAATGATTTGAGTCCAAGTAGCATCTTTTCTGCTACATTAAGAAGATAATTAAGCTTTCATGGTCAAACATGAGGAAGTTGAAAAATTCCATTTTTGACAAATTTTTTTGTCACAAGAAAGAGATAATTAGGCTTCGATCAAACTATAGACCACAACAGTCCATTCTTTTGATGTCTTATCTACCACGTTGAAAAAATATTTGAGCCTTCCAATCCCTCAAGCTTGTCTCATAAGTCTCATCCTTGTGTATCTCCTTTACCACAGATAAGGGATTTCCAGACATCCTGATCATATTTGATCAAGCTGCATCTCTATCTTTCTTATCTATTAAGCTAAATTAGCCCTCTACTACAGCACGGCAAACATTTTTTGAAGGCCCACGGGATTCTATAATTTTTAGCGTCAACCCGCTAATCCTATGAACAACTCATTAAATTTGTCAATTCTGGAATTTTCATCAACCATCCTTTTGCATATTTTTGCAATTTTTGGCATATACTGATTTGTCTGGCGCTTGAACGGGGTTGACTTTAAGTTAATCGATGCTTGGTCAGGTCATTTGTTGATCCTTTAAATTCAAAATTGCAAGAAGAATGACTTGGGACAATTTCTAAGACCTCCTCTTACAGCTCTCTCTCTCCTAAGGGCGTCTATGTAGACTCCCATTTTATACAATAGCCTAAGGTAAACACAACTTTGACTCGTTCACCCCTACCTTGGATACCTTTTAGAGGTCAACATGCATGTGTATCTAGATAGCTTTGTAAGCAACGTATACAAATGCAATCATGCAAATAAATGAGCATAAATGCTTACAATATGCTAAAAAATTAAGCAAGTTATCTTGGAGGCATTTTAGAGGTCAACATGTGTGTGCATCTGGATAGATTTGTAAGCATAAGTGGACATATGCACATGCAAGCATGCAAGAAATAAGCATAAATGCTTATATATGTTAAAAAATTAAGCATGTTAGCGATAAAAATTCAGCTTAGAAGTTAGAGGCGAACTTGATAAAGCGCAAGTCAAACTCAAATCAATATCAAAACCATGATTAGATTAGGACATTCGTATGCCAAGCTGGATCCCAAATCACGCAAGCACTGATTTGATCTCGATTCCAAATAAGCCAAGCAGTGATTTGATCTTGAGTTCCAAATAAGCTTAACTAACGGTTAGCTTAACAACTCTAAAAAATGTGCATTAGTGCAAGGAGGGTGAAAGATCATGAAGGGAAGCATGCAATACATTCATCAATGAGCTGTAAGGATAATTAATGATGGATTGAAGAACTCATTTTCACAATCCAGCAGCATTCTAGAGTTCAGCTAGAGATTTCATGAGGCAACGGATAAGACGTGAAAACAGAGGGGCTGGATGGAGAAAAGCATCAGATATTCTGCGGCATGGATTTTGTGCGCATGCTTGTTCTGAAGGGAATGTGAGAGAAATTAGCTTAATAATTACGTTAAAATCATCACAGAGATGAGACAAATATCTCACAACAATTCAGTTTAGTTCTAGGCAAACCAAACGATAGAATTGAGGAATGAGCACATTCATTAGGCACTTCAGCTACCAACAATTTCCTGATAAGACAACTCCCAAGCAATAAGCAACCGCTTGTTAGTATGTTCCTCTCCAACTTCAATTTGGAATCAGCACTAGAAATAGTAGAAAGGATTGATGCAAAATTTCATGAGAAAATTAAAACATGGATTGGAAACAGAGCAGTAACTATCTCTGTTCAACAAAAGCTGCATAAATCATAACTGATCAATATGTGCATCCCAAAGATTAGAGAAACCTCATTACCACATAAAAATTAAATGAAAACAAGACCTTCATCACAATTATGGGTATCTTTCAACACATAATAAAAAACAGGATAGGTTGAAAATCAACTATCGAGCAGTCAACAGTTTTTATGATTAAATCACCAACTCAAGGGAAAAACTATAAAGAAGCAAAAAATATAATTCTGCAGCATGACAGTGCCATAATGAGCATATATAATAAATGAAAAGATATGTTAGAAGAGTAAACAATAAAAAGAAGAGCAAGGCGAAAGTGAATTTAAGAAATATTTAAAAAATAGGTTCTTTGATACCAGTTATGATCATGAGTTACATGACTATCAACATCATACCTACTATTACCAAACTTAATAGTATCTTTTTCAAAAAGTTCATAATATCGTTGTGGTTCAATGCGATTCTCCTGCAAAATAGAAAATAAAATCAATGGTAGGAATTATAAACAAAATTCAGCTCAAAATATAAAGGATTTCTACTTGACAAAACAAACAAAAAATAAATGAGATTGGATGCAGATTCCTACGTTAATGAATGTACCGTTAGTGCTTCCAAGATCCATGAGGTAAGGCCTAACATAATAAATTATGGGAATAAAATTAGAGATACAAAAAGAAACTTGACAGCATCAGAGCAACAAAAAGACAATAGCACAACCGTAAAGGCCAAAAACAACATCTGATGCATTACCTTATTTGCTTTGAGAAAAACTCACCTTCTTGCTCTTTGTCTACGCTTCTAGAGAGAGAATGCATATATATTAATAGAAGTATTAAATTACCAATTAATAAGGGTTAAAGTAACACACCTGTATTGAAGAACAGCATGCTGTTTGCTACAAGAAGGATGATCTGTAGCAATGTCTGCAACCCTCCTTTCTCGCCCAAATAGGTAACAACTTTGACGGTGCACATATAACGGCTCTATCAAAATACAAACATTTCAAGGAATAATTCCATTGCGAGAAGTTGACTTTAAGAGTTCCAAATTTAGATGTATCAATGGCACTACAATTGAAATTTGATGTCAAAGGAATTACTTTCAATGAAAGTCTTTATTGCATAAGCAGTTTTATTATAGAATAAATGCAATGCTAGGACATCAGGAAATAGCATACACAAAAAATATCAATGTTGAAGGACACCACTGAATTCATAATGGTTTCCACAAAACAAACTATAATAACAAGGAGGTGGAGGAGAGTCATGACAAAGAAAAAAGGAATTGTTGATAGGTGGCAATCGGTAACAAAAATTTCCTTCTTTTCTCTTGTTTATTTTTATTAGTCTTTCAAAGATGGACACTGCATTTCATCCTCAAAAATATTCACATATACCTTAATTTTTATATTTTCCCTACTTTGGAATCCCAAAAAGCTAAGTACAGAAACCATATAAGTAACTTTTCAATATATTCACATACTTTAAATATTTTAACGTTCATATATCATATTTATTGTGATAAGAAAAATTAAATTGCATTTTGATTCATGATATAGCACTTCATACAGCCTGAAAAGAAAACCCGGCCGGTCTGTATGGGTTTCCAAAACCAAACAAATTAGTGGAATATGAAAGCCCCACGAATACTTATAAAAGTAACATGCAACTGATAATCATGCAAAACCTAAAAAGAAGTTGCATTAAATGCAAAAGGTATATAAATAGCAAAATGTAATCTAAGAAATCGTAACTAGCATAATAGCCAAAAACTAGACTTTTTAGTAAATTTACTTTGCTTCTTAGAATTAGCAAATACTAGACATTCACATTTCAGTTTCCTAGACCACTATAAGTAACACTCTTATTAGCAATTCAAAAAGATTACCATTAAGCACTTCACCAGCCTTGAAAACATATAATCGCCATCTTATATCTGGCTTGCAAGCATCAGGCGGTTCATTGAACAGTAGAGTTATCCCTGACAATACGCAATACAGTTTAAAACAGCAACAGTAATCAGTCCAGCAACATATAAATGCATAAAGCGTATATGGATGATCAATACATTAATGATACAAAACTTCTATCTGATAGTTACCTTAAGACTTACTGCAAACTAGACAATTTCAAATAAAAGGACATTACTAGCATTTCAAAAATAGCATCAGTGCAGTAGCCACCGCCAATTATAGAGATCAAAATAGGAATCTAATATTCATAAGTAACGGCCAATATAGATTCTAATGGAATGCTAAGAGATGGACCATGTTGTGAACATTTTAGAAAGCAATATGGATTAGCCACAAATGTTACCTCGTACTCGATTAGTTTCCTCAGCAAGCTTCCCAGAAAGCTCAAAAGATGGTTTTTGCTGCACCAAGAAAACATATAGCAGAGAGAGTCAAAAAATTAAAAATAATTTATACTACATTTCACAAGGAGTGATTTCTTAAGTCCCCACCAGCATACTTGTTCCCTAACTATTTGAAGTGCGCCATTTTAGCCGCTGACTTCATAAAAGTGTCAAATTAGTTCCATACTATTTTAATAGGGACGAATATAGTTCCACCAAAATTAAAGGAAATTAGTGTTTAGGATATTAAAAATGGGGATATTTTTGGAATTCCGCTAGTTCTATTAAATTCTAAAAATATAACTTTACTAATAAATGAAACAAAACTCAATTTTCAGAAGGGTAGTTCTAGAAAAAAATCACTTATCTAGTTTGTTCGTATCTCTTGCTCCCACTAGAAATTGTTCGAACTTCGCTTCACCACGCCAAGTTCGCCATAAATATTGTTCTATTATGGTGCTTGTACTATCTCTTTGAAATGCTTCGTCGGGAAGCTTCGACGCTTCTCGAACACTTATGTTGGCCTTATTTCCTCAAAGCTGCTCCTCTTGCCTTCCCGCTCATCATGCTCGCCTCTCCCTCCCTAGATTGCCTCTTTGTGTAGGCCTCGCCATCCCATCTCGAACACTATCGCTTTGAAATGCTTTGTTGAGAAGCTTTGATGCTTCTCGAATGATCGTAACGGCCTCAGTGCTCGACAGTCCTCACTGCTTGACTCACCTTACCTTCCCTAGCCGTACTCGTCGTACCCACATCGTCACGCTATCCTCGCCACCTCTCTCGATCATGCGAAGACAAGGTAAATAACAAAAATATTAAAACACCGTTGACCTCGCTTTCGATCGCGCTCGCGTCAAAATTTTGCGACGATACCAAATTTCGAAGCAATTTTGACGCGCTCGTCGGCGAGGTTGCCCAGACGACCTCGGACAGCGAAACGGACTGCGCCGATGCGTCCGAATGTCGATTTCGCTTAAAATCAACGTTAAATTTGCGACGATAGCCCGTCGAGTGCGAAAGTTAGGGTTCGGGGCGTTTTTTTTAAATAAATTAATATTAAATCCTTTAAATTATAAAATTAAAGCCCTAAATCCTACCCTTCCCCCATTCGGCTCGTTCGGCTAGCCCGTCTCCCGTGCCTTGATCCCGCGAGAATCCTCTGCGCCTCTTCTCCTCACGCTCGACCAGGCCGGCTTCGTCTCTCCCGCGCGAGCTCCATGGAAGCTTCGTCCCTCCCGCGCTCGAGCGTGCTCTCTTGGCGGCCGTTTGCTCCTCGAGCCGCTCGCGATCCTATCCTTATCCCTGTGCGAGCAACTTGCCCCTGCGTACGCCCCTTACCGATCTCTCTGCTCCTATTCTGCGGCAATTTGCCGCCAGTTCAACTTGCGTTCGATCCTATAGGTTGATCTCTTGACTTCTGCTTCCCCTCCTCTGCCTATTTAAACCCCATTTGGGGTGGGATTGTGGTTGGCCCGAAACCTTTGTAAAGAGAGGGGAGTTGCTGTTGGATCGTTTCTTGTACTTGCGGTTTGCTTCCTGTGTGTTCTACGCAATCTGGTAACTCTCCTCTACCCCTTTCTTATTCTCGGTTTGGCCCCAGGGAAGTTGTTATTCCTGTTATTTATTTAGCCTTCCTCGTTTTGATGTTTTCGGTTAGGCGAGCATGTGTTAAGGGAAGCTTTATTTCATTGTGTAAGTCTTGGAAATGCTCTTCTTATGGCTTGAAGCACGATTAGGGAGTACATTGAATATATTTAGTTAGGACTCGAGGTCCTTTGCATGTTTTGGCTTGATGAAAGAAATGGAGAATCTTGTTTAGCTTTATATGTATGTGGGGCTTGTTTCTTTGCTCCTTCTATCTCTCTTGTTAGAAAGCATGCTAGGGGAAAATTAAGCTTGGTTTGGAAGGACTTCAGTTGGTTCCTTCAATATATGCATGAAAGGCTTGTTCTCTACTTCTTCTTCATTGCGGTTTTACATGTTGAAACATTAAATATATGGAGGAGTTAGTTTTGGCTCTATGCTTTATATACTTGTGGCCTCGTTGTGATTTATTTTGACCTCATTTAGAGGCGTGCTCGGCTTATTCTAGCTTGTACCCGTAAGCTTTACTTGGGTATATGGTTATTGCACCTATTCTAACATTTGCGGAATTCGTTCTCATGGCTTTATAGTTAGCTCAGTTTTGGGATCATATATTGGTTGGGTTTGGTTTTTGGATGAGTTCTCGGTTTGGTTTTGAACTGGGTTCATTTCGACCCTATGCTTGGCTCGGTTTTTGCCTTTCTTATGATTTGAATTGCTTGATTTATGTTGAGCTTGTGCTAGGCTTACTTTGCCTTTACTCTGGCTCGGTTTTAGCCTCTCGGTTTTGATCTCATTGACATTTTTGGTTTCAATATTATACATAAATGGTTGCAGCTCTCATTTGGGTTCATCTTGAGCTTTATTATGGTTTGATTTTGGTCCCTGGATCTCTTTTAAATTGATTCTATATTGGGGGTTGTGCTGGGCTGATATTTGGGGCTCGGGTTTGGCATTTTGGTAGGTTGGCAGCTGCTCTTTTGTGGGCTTTTATTGAAGTTTTGGAGTGGGTTTTGGTGGCTCGGGTTTGGCTTTATAGTGGAGCTGTTGTAGTTTGGAGTTGGGCTGGCTTTCTTGGCCTTGTTGTGGCTCGGTTTCTTGCCCAATGGAAGTTTGAATTTGGCTTTTTTAAAAGGTTGCTGTAATCGGAGTTGGGATAATTCATTTGATTCACTTGGAGGCTTGTTGTGGGCTCGGGTTTGTGCTCGAGTTTGGCTCTAGTGAGGGTTGAGCTTTGTGCTCATTTGGTGAAAACCGAACTCTATGTTTATGGAAGGAGTTGGGTTCGATTTGGGGCTTGGCCGTGAGTCCATTGATGTGATTTGTGAGTTTTGAGGTTGGATAGAAACTTTACTTGTTGCTTGCCCTTTTTGTTGGGGCTTGGCCGAGAGCCTTTTGTTGGTGGGCGATGTGATGGTGGCCTTGTTCTTCTTGTGTTTGAGTTGGGGATTGATAAAGATGAACCTATAGTTGCTCCTTGCTTGCTTGAGAGGAGATGTTGAGCATTGTGCTTGGGCCACTTCTTAGGTGCCTCATTTGATGAATTGGAGTTAAATTGATGTTCTCGGGAAGCTCGTCCATTCACTTTCTTATGGGTTTGGAAATGTTCGCAATCGAGTCTTGTCCGAGCCATTTTTCTCTTTTGCTTGATTTTAAAAGTTTTTGATCGACTTTTCCATGATTTCTCTTTTAAATTTCCTTTTGGTGTAATTGTACTTAAGCGAGAAAATGACACCCTCGGGGTCGATTCAGGGAACTCGGATTTCGTTTTTTTTAACGCCTTGTTATTACATGTGTTAGGGGAATTTTAAATTAACTCACCCGCCGTCCTGACCCTCCGAGTTCGGGGGTGAGTTAATCTTCTTTTCCCCTTTTCGTTGCTTGACACGCTTTCCCCGCTTCACTCGGAGTCGGTTTTGGTTTTGTTTTGTTTTGGGGCGATGACGGCGATGATGCTGAAGCGCACGCCAGTGATAGAGTAGAA
The DNA here is from genome assembly GCA_022702705.1 of Papilionanthe hookeriana x Papilionanthe teres. Classification (NCBI taxonomy): domain Eukaryota; kingdom Viridiplantae; phylum Streptophyta; class Magnoliopsida; order Asparagales; family Orchidaceae; genus Papilionanthe; species Papilionanthe hookeriana x Papilionanthe teres. The sequence goes on along the minus strand of CM040436.1, from coordinate 10,955,570 downwards.
TGATATCCCATCCTACGACATCGGGACTCGCTCCGGGGCCGGTGAGCCAGTAGGATGACGGTATCATTCACCGTTACGAGCGAGCGGGGCACCCGTACCTTCTAGGATTGTTAGCGATCCTTTACCTACTGCAATGATCGACTCGTGGACGATTATATTTTTAAAATCGATAAAAATACGATACTACGTCTTCACAACAAAAAAATTTTTATTTTCACCACGATTAAAAAATCGATAAAACTTTCTCTTGCGTATACGAAATCCATATGCATGCTTAAAATATAAATTTCAAAACTATATTGATTCGACTCGTTGATTATCGGTCTTGGGTAGGGAACACTCTCACGAGTCGGGTTTAGTTGGACGCCCTTCTATTGAGTGGCGGAGCTTTATACGCTCGTGTGACCGAAGTAGCGCTTCGACGACCGCTTCGAGCGATCTACACGATTCGAGCCTAGCCCGGCCGAGTCTTTGCGGTTTCTTCGGGTTTTCATTTGATTTTTGATAGAAGCACTCGTGGTCCTTTTTAGGATTTTATCGGAGTTTTGGTGACTTCTACTACTTTTCTCGAGCTTTCCAGTTGTGAGTCGGTCAGCTTGTTTTCTCGAGTTTTTCGACAACCTTTCATTTTCTTGCTTGGCATTTCATGTAGCACAACTTCGTCTGGCTAGACGAAAGAAAATAACGGGCCTCCAGGGTATACGGGTTTGTTTACATTCATAGCGATATTCTCCTTCGACTACGCATCTTGCATCTATATCGTTTAATTATCACTTTTTATATCTGCTATCGTACGTCTATATCTTGTTTAATTATCACTTTTTATACTTGCATCGTATGCTATATCGTTTTAGTCATTACTTTTTACACTGCTATCATATGCTATATCATTAGCTGATCACTTTTCATACACTTGCACGTAGTTATCCCGTTTAAGACGTTACATTATATATCGTTGCATGCTTCTATCGTATTCTGCTTTATATACATATCCTATTATAAACCGTACAACACTTAAACATATTAGCATAGGATGTTGTAGAAACTTCGACCATAAGTGCAATTGATTGAACATTTTGACCTGCCACGCTTAGAAACTCAACCTCTTCACAACAAGGAGACTCGGAGCTAAGTATAATGGCCAAGCACGGTCTGTCTTCAACAGATGGAGACTTGTCGTCGTCAACAAAACCATAGGATAGCTCGGGAAGTTATTGAGGCTCGCTTCGGACCTCGACATCCCCTGGTTCCTCTCCCTTCGGATTCTACATTCCAAATTTGAGCCAACTCTTTTGTCATACCTCCACATCTTATTTCGTTGAAAAGTCCCATCCTTTCGACCTCCTCGAAGATAATATTTCACGATTTTTATCAAGAGTATTCTTAGATGATTTCGGTCATTTAAGATGTAATTAACTATAGAGTCATTCCTTATAGGAAGCATTTTCCGAACACTAATTAAAATAAACACTATTTAATTCTTTATATTAAATAGGGAATTTATCAACGAATAAATTGGTTTCATAGACTAAACGGACGTCATATATTCTTAGTTTATTTGATCGAGCCTCACACTTAAGTCTTGTGTTTGTCTTTCGGGATAAGTGCGTAGACTTGAGAGTGTAAGCGCTTCTTTCATTCAAACTATAAAAATATGACGGTCGGTTGACTTCCTTTCTTTTCGTTGAAGGATCCTTCCGAAGCGGGCGACGGGATTCCGATTCCGGCGACCGACAGCTTCTTACGGGCACTTCACCGGCACAAAACAACGCCGACAAACACCAAATTGCCCTTTCGAATTATAGGCACTTTGTTAATTTTTACCCTAATTTCAATTCATTTTAATGATAGGATGATTTCAGTCCCTATTAAAATAATTTGGCACAAAAACAGTCCCCTTCAAATAGTCAATGGTCCATTTTGGCATATTTCTTGTTTCTGATGTGTTGTTTGAAATAGTTCCTTTCCTCCAAGATATGGACAAAAGTCGCTTGCATATAAGTGTACTGCCCTATTTCATAAGGTTATGGAGAAGGTGCACACAAAATGCAGTACTTCTGTTGCAATTTCCCCACATAATCAAAATTGTGATATGTAATGGGAATTGAAAAAACATGTCAACAAAAGTGTAACAGCACATGGTTGCATTACAGCATATTTGGCTTGCAATAGGTACTCCAAGTCTAGCATGTGACACCATGTCTAGTTCTTAACGATTGCGTGAAAGAATTCTCATGGTGGCAATATGCTAACAACACCAAATATGCTATTTAAAAACTCAAGAAGGAACAACATTCCGTAGGCAGCTAAATGTAAGTCATGAAGTGACCTGATATTAACACATGGCAATTTATCATACAATACCTTGGCCTTATCTTTTGCTTCTAACACTTCCTCGGTTGCCTTCATCTTGGAAACAGAGTCAAAATCACCTTTTCTAAGAATAAAACTACAGTAAGTGCAGGGAAAATAAATGCATTGTTTTAGAATATGCAATGCAAGAAGAATTGAGACTTGAATTAACAGAAAATTAAGAAAGCTAAGAACAGAAGAAAAACCAATGCAGGCAAGGCTTGGTGAAGATTTCCGTAGGGTAACCTACAACATAATGCTCTTCACGGAACAACTTGCAGATCCCAAATCACAGCTGATGCATTTTTTTTTTCCGCTCGCAGCTAAATGCAATTTGAATTCTAACTTTCAAATTTAGTGGGTACATGCGTTCCAGCAAACTCAATCTGATATGAAAGCTTGTAAAAGCTTAGTGGGACACCACTCAACTATGTCCAAAGAGCCTTAACAAATCAAGAAATAAACTAGCTAAAAACACCCTCGCAATTATCAATATGCACACATATGGCTCTCATAAGTAAAAATTAACCTTTAAAACCAACTATTCCTTAAAATAAAAAATAGGAAACCGTTAAAATATCCAACATCAAAAAAACTCCCCAGGCCAATAACATGCCATAAACAGATTTTCATAGCACAAAATGATGGTAGAAATCTTAAAATATATCCAGTTTTCTATATTATTCTTGAGAATGGTCTCAAGTTCCTTATTGATGAAGACTGCCAGAAAATTCCCAAATAACGGGTTAGCTTAAAGACTAGATAACTAAAAGAACTGCACATGTAAACCAGCCGATTGCAAGTCATGACATGACACAAATTCAACCTTGAGGTACAACACCATCATCTTAGATCCAAAATAGAAACCGGGTTCTCAAATTAAGAGCCTGTCAGTGGCAGCAGTCACCCAAATAACATTTTAGCTAAAAGGCCAGATAACTAAAAATTATACATCTAAACTAGCCAGCTGCTGGACATGAACCATGATTTAGTTTAAAATGACTCAATTTAATTCTCAGATAAAATTCAAATCTCATTTTATTATCGAGGTAGAATTTGGGTTCTGCTATCAGTCTGTTTAGGGTAGGGGCAACACTTCTTGGCGCTTCTATTCCAACGTCCAACCTAAAAGCACTTGCAATATGCTCGCTCATTGCAGCTAGAAAAGTGATTTAATAGCTGTGGGAAAGCAAGAAATCAAGATGCTACTCCCCTGCGAACTGTAGCAGTAAGCATTACAAAATAAAATCCAAACAACACCCAAACATCATTTTCTAGTCCAATCAAAATACAAAACTAAAATAAAAATGAGACTAAAAAAATATTGGGAAATATGTTAAGTCATAATTTGTTGGAAAGGTTATCAATAAGAATGGGGCTGGTTTAGTGCTGGACAGAAAGTTAAAAGAGAACATTGTTGAGCTTAATAGACATGATATGGTGATTGTTATCATATGATAAGTACTACTAGGAATTTATGAATATAGTTAGTGCTTATTCTACAGAAGTTGGTTTCAAAGATAGTTTAAGAAAATAATTTCTTATAAGAAAAAGATGAACAATTATAACGATTAACAGCTTCAAGAATGATAGTTATTACATTTAAGGAAAAAAAAAAGGAATGATAGTTATTAGAGGTGATTTAAATAAGCAATTGGACTTTAGTTGGATGGACTCTTAGGGAACTCATGGTGTTGATTGAATCAAAGACAAAAATGCAATAGGATGACATAAACTTGATATCACAATAGCCTATGATCTCACAATAGCAAACATACACCCTACAAAAGAAGAGACATCAAATCACAAATAGATATCTTCTCACATAGAAGCATAGAAAAGTCTTCTTGCAAAGGTTGAAAAATAATTCCAAGAGAAAGCTTTGACCAGACTGGTCCACACAACGTAATTTTCAATAAATATATCCTAATAATATTGTAAAGATAACAATTAAAAGGAATTATGACTCTAAGATAAAATGCTAAAATTTCAAATTTAAGAAATCGTAAATCTGTCAAGATAAATCTTAAACCTAATTTCAGATAATATAGCTAGTTCTATTAAAAGGATTGATGTAAAAGTTATAAAAGAGTCTAAAAATAATCATGCATATAAAAAAATACTTGGGGTAAAATGAGAGGGTGCAAAAGATTACTAAGAAAAAAGCATGCTTTCAAAAGGTGGCAAAATTTAATGCTTACCAAAGCTTATAATATTTATAGAAAAGCTAGAAATATTGAAATAAAGATAGCAAATAAAAACTATTTTTTATCTTATCTATAAAGTAGCTTTGGTACTCGGAGATAATAAAATCATATGTATAAAATATCTTGGGCAACGAATAATAGATCTATGAATTTTGGATCAAGTTAAAAATATTAAATTAAAGAAGACAATATGACCATGATTAAAAATGAAAATATCAAGAAAATATAAAATTTTACAATGAGAAATTATTTTGAAAGAGAAAAATGAACAAAACAACAAACTATATTATGACGTTAGCTTTGCCAATGATGAATAAAGATGAGGAGCTTGTGCGCAAGATAGCTACTGGGATTCTAAGAATTATTGGGAGATATTGCAATGGCTTTATCAACACAACTTTTAATGGAATTTTGGAGACTAGGAGGATTACAAACGATACAAAAAGAATTTTAGTATCAATATTTTAAACAAAGGTGATATTCAAAATTGAGCTAAATATTAAAAAGTTAAACTTATGAGATATATAGTGAATCAATGAGAGCAAGTGATGAACAAAAACTTAGAAAATTTATATTAACTACAAAGAACCAACTTGATTTCACACCAAAAGGTTCTACTAATAAAGCAATTTTGATGTTAATCTAATAGGTTGAAAAATGCAAAAAACAAAAATGATCTTCACGTGATTTTTGTTAACCTTGACAAGCCATAATTCAAGAATAATAATAATTGATTATTTGTGTTTTAAAACAGAAATAAGTCTTAAAAATACAGTGACCATATTAAAGATATAGATAGTAAAACAATCACTAGCATTAAAGCAATTATGAAATAACCTAAGAATTTTCAACTGCAGCAGGTTCGCATCAAATTAGCCAGATTCCATATCTTTTTCACTAGTTATGGCGATGCTTACAAGGTCTTCTCAAAATAGGGTACCTTGTCATTGCTTTTGCAAATCATATAGTTCTAATTAGTGGCAAGGCATCAATTAAGAAGAGTACGAACTTAAATCAAAGGAGGAAATCTTGGAATATAAAAAGTTTTAGAATTGGTAATAAAAATTAAGTTAACGATATTAACTTAAGAGGTTATCATGTTAATAATTATCGTTCAATATTACTAGAAAATAAAGTGGGACTTATGTGATGGTTTAAATATATTGGATCTATGATACAAAAAAAATGCCTATATAAATGACAATATACTTTTAAAAGTTAAGGCTAAATGACTAAAATGAAAAAAATTTTAAGTTTTGTGAGGATATCATTGAAGCTTAAATGTAGAAAATAAAAAATATATTGATAATATTTTATGGATCTGAATATTTGGTTAGAAAAACCTATACATATGAAAACTAAGCATGACAAAAAATGAAAATTTTAATACCGATACAAATACAACAACAATAACAATCCTTTATCCCACTAAGTGAGGTCGACTACATGAATCCTTTTTCTCCATTGCATCCTATTGAGTGTCATATTTTCATTTAATTCTAATAAATTAGATCATTTTGTATACAATATGCCTAAATCATTCTAAGTTTACCTCTATCTTTTCTGGCATAAGTCGAATCTAAAACATCTACTCTCCTAACCGGATCATCAGATAGTCGACGTTTAATGTGACCAACCAATCTAAGACGACTCTCTCTAATTTTTTCCACCACTGGAGCTACACCGACCTTATCACGGATATATTCATTTCACATTTTGTCAAGTGCCAAGTCACTCATCCACCTAAGCATTCTCATCTTAGTAACACTTAACTTCGTTTCATGCTTCTCTTTTAAAGGCCAACATTCTGCTCCATAGAGCATTAAAAAAGATAAATTAAAATGTTAATACGGATATGTGATAAAAATTAAGGAGAATAAATAAAAATGATTACATCATAAGAAAGTTTGGAGTGACAACTATTGAACTATTGAAGAAAAGTTGATAAAAAATAGACTTGGATAATTTAAACACTTGCAATGAAGTATAAAAGATGTGTATATTAGACAAATTGATAAAATTAATGTGAATAATTAGAAAAGAAAAGAAACATAACTAGGTTACAAAGATAGAAGTCATTCAAAATGATTTATGAAAAATAAATACACCAACTCAAAAGAACTCAGCAAGAATGAATGAAAAATGAGAATTTATAATGCCAATCCAAAATAATTACAATAATGCTAATGATAATGATGACGATAAAAAAGTACAGTAATGCTCAAATTGGTTTGTATTCATGCAACAATCCATTTGACATATATATTAAGGAGGAGAAGCCAAGCTGTGCAGAAAGAGCCGAATCGAGCCCTATATTAAGGCAAGAGTAGGATTTAAGTTATCAAATCATATATATTTAATTAATTTAATATGTTATTATATTAATATTAAAAAAATTAGAATTTAAAACAGATATTGTAAGTGAGGTTTTGGTGCGAAGGAGAAGGGAGACGACTCGTGCATGAATTTAAGCTTTGTGTAAGGTAAAAATTGAATCTTATAGGTATTTAGGATTTTATGATGTTATTTAATTAAATTAAAATATTAGTTTCCTTACTAAATGCTAATGACATATTTAAATTAATCATATATTAAAAGGCAGAAGATTAGAGGCTAAATCAATTAAAGTTATAAAAAAAAAGAAGAGTCTTGTGCAAGAAGCAACCAAACCTTTTAAGGTAAGGAATTGTTTACTTATTTATATAATTCATTTTAATTATAGATTATTAGATATATTTAAGCCTTTCTTTTAGTATAGAATTCCAATAAGTATATGCACCTTTAACCGACATAGGTGTTGGTCAAATTAGAGAATTGAAGAAATAGTCATTTGCAACAGTCTTTTAAGGCAAAGATGAATAATTATTTTATTTTATGCATTAAATTAATATTTTATAAAAAAACAATTACTTCACTAGATAGTTTAAAACAATTATTTCATCATGCATTGCATTTGAAATGTACATCACAAATGGGAGGAAATAACAAAAATATGAATGTACATTTTAAAGGATTTTAAATTGATATGAAATTGAATGTAATGTTAAGTCATGCAGTATTACCCCGAGATGGTACTAGCAAAGAATGCAATGTACCCGTGTATGATAAAGAAAATAGTTGTACCTTTGAGTACAACTTTTGAGGGTACATTCGGGTATATTTTTGAAGATACCTTCGGGTATGATGGTGATCCTCTTATTACTCTTAAAGAGGTTAAAAAAGATAGACTTAAACTGAAGCATAAAGGAAAAAGTATAAGTTTACAGTTTTATAAGTTAATAAATTGCGTTTTCTTTTGTTCATTCATGCATAACATTGACATATTAATTTAATGCATACTAAGATTATAATTGCTCACTCAATTAAAATTACTATTGAAATTAATGGTCTCTTTCGGGAAAAGGAAAGCATTATGATGATATGTCTGGCAGAAAAAACTTGAGTTATAGGAGAAGAATCACTACTGTTATGTATTATAATTGTAATTTCCTTGTACTGTTTACTTCTATGTAGAGACACTTTATATGTTAGCTTGAGATGTCTGTATACTGTTACTATTTTTTGATGTTTCGATTTTATGTATGGTACTCATGGATTATTAGTGACTCTTTAAAAAATTGAAAGTTTTAAATTTGAGAAAATGTATTAAAATATTAATAACGTATGACCGTAATTCCTGACTTGATTAATTTTAAGCTATCAGATTGAGTCGTGATAAATATGGTATCAGAGAGATTAGGTTTGATCATGATCAAAAAGAGTCATTATGATGATTAAGTTAATCAGCAAGTAATATTAATAAAGAATTAAATTGTGTTTAATTAAATAATTTTCTTATAATATTTTTGAGAGATGAAAAATCAAAGAAAAAAACTAGAAATGATATGGTAGACGTTGATATACCCCCACAGATTACTGTGAATACAGATATATTTATTGAGATGATGATTGCAGTGATGCAACTGATTAAAAGTAAAAATTCTCAGACTCAGGCTAGTTGTAATGGGGGAGGCCAAATGGATACGTATTTGAAATTATATTAGAATATGAGGTCACCTCTCTTTTCTGGAGGAGAAGGCCCGGTGGATGCTGAAAATTGGTCGTTGAGAGTAGAAAATATCTTAGACGGATTATCTTATCTACCTGAGAGGAAGGTTAGTCTAGCAACTTTTGTTTTAGAAGAAGCAGAGAGATGGTGGTGAGGTCAGTTGCAGGAGAAATATGGGGGTAGAGCTAGCCACATGATTCAATGGGACAAGTTTGTAAAAAACTTTAGAGATAGGTACTGTCGAGAGGCAAATGCATGACAAATTTATTCGGTTGGTACAGCGTGACTGCTCAATAATGCAGCACTAGGTAAAATTCACTATGCTCTCAAGATATGCGCCTTAGTTTATTCAAAATGCCGAGGAAAAGTGCCACCGATATTTATCTGGACAAAGAGATGTGATGAGATAGCCATTGATTCTTATTAGAATAATTGATTATTATGTTTTGGTAGAGAAAGCTAGGGCTGGATCAAGAAGCTACTCAGAGTAGAGATATTCAAACGAGGAAAAAGTAAGAGGGATTCATGTTTCCTCAGGGATCTCAAGGTAGGCAGTCCTTCCAGACAGGCAATACCAATGTTAAGAACCAAATCCAGCAACGTTGACACTTAGTTTGAAGTGAATAAATGTGACAAGTGTGGAAGGTCTCACAAAGTCGTATCTATCTGGATCCAACACTTGCTTTTGGTGCTACCAACCAGGACATATGGCGAAGAGCAATCCTAGATTGGTATAAAGGGCTCCAGCTGATTCTAAGGCAGTGTTGCACCACCTCAGAGGAGTTTGGTAGACCGAGGGCAGATGAATCTTCAGGATCAGTGTTGGATCTGATCAGTGATGGATCCTGGTCGGATCTAGCAGAGTGTCCAGCCGAGAGTATATGTGCAGGAAGCTAGGGACTCCTCTGATGTTATCACATGTATGTTTTACTTTTAAGAATTTTAGCCAAGTACATTTCTTATAGCATAATAAAATTCATGTCATGTCATTTATAAAACAAAGAATTTAAATATATTAATAAGTCAACCCTAAATGTTCAATACAATAATTTTAACGAGGTATCATATATATTAAAGAGTAGGCCGATAAGAGTATTGTTTGATTCGAGAGCATCATACTTTTATAGATGAGAAATTGGTTAAAATGATGCAATTGAATATCATTTCTATGCTTGTAATATTATTGATTAAAATGTCAGATGATAATTTTCAAGAAGTTAATTATTCACGCGGCGAAATTAATGATTGGTGGAAAAAAATTTAAGACAACTTTGAGGTGATTTTAGGTATGAATTGAATGTTTAAAAACTTTATTACCATTTATTGCAGTAAAAAGACTATCAAAACAAATGTATATGAGGAGAGAAGTTAAATTTTCTGATGACAGAGGATTGGCATCCAAGATAATTACCCGTACGAAAGCTTTCCAATTATTAAATTGTGGAAATCAAGATTTTCTTGCTCAAGTAATATGTATCTCTAAGGAAGAACAGTCTTTGGGTGATCTTACGGTGATAAGTGAATATGCAGAAGTTTTCCTCAATAATAGAGCAAGGCTAAAACCGATGCAAAAGATTGATTTCAAGCTCTTGTAATGTTTTGAGCCTGTATACAAAATGGCGGTTAAAGAGTTGCAGGAGTTGAAGAGTCAATTGCAGGAATTGCTAGATAAGGGGTTCATCAAATTTAACACCTCACCTTAAGAAGCTCCAGTATTATTTGTGAAGAAGAAGGATGTGAGCTTTAAAATGTGCATTGACTACAAGGAGTTGAATAAACTCAGTCAAAAACAAATATCCATTGTCGATGATTGACGATTTGTTTGATCAACTGGAAGGGGTCTCTTTATTTAAAAAAATTGATCTAAGGTTGGGTTATCACCAACTGAGATTAAAGAAGAAGACACATCGAAGACGGCTTTTAAGATCAGTTAGGCACTATGAATTTGTGGTAATGTCATTAGACCGACTAATGCTCCAGCATATTTCATGGAATTGATGAACCTAATTTTTAGGCAATTTTTTGAATACTTTCGTGATCATTTTTATAGATGATATCCTAGTATATTCAAGGGATGAAGCCAACCATAAAGATCATTTACGTGTTGTTCTACAGGTTTTGAATAAGAATACACTACGCCAAATTTTTTAAATGTTAATTTTGGCTTAAAGTGTAGCTTTTCTTGAGCATATTATCAGTGAAGGGAGCATATCTGTGGATCAGAATAAAGTCAAAGAGATTGTAGATTGGCCAAGGCCTACTACTGTTACTGAGGTCGGGAGCTTTCTAGATCTGACTGGTTACCACATGACAATTATGGAGGGGGTTTCAAAGATTATTATGCCATTATCAAGGTTGACTTAGAAGGCAATGAAGTTTGACAGTAAGATCGTTGTGAGAGGATTTGCAGAAGCTAAAGGCTTGTTTAAAGTTTGCTCCAGTGTTGAATATTCATTTAGGCTCAGATGGATTTAAGATTTTTAATGATGCATCTTTGAAGGGCTTAGAGGATTTGCATCTTTGAAGGGCAAACTAAAAGGATGCCTGAGGAGTGGAGAAAGAGCATTTTGGTCCCCATTTTTAAGAATAAAGGAGATGCACAAGAGTGTGCAAATTATAGAGGAATTAAATTGATGTGTCATACTTTAAAATTATGGGAGAGGGTAATTGAACATAGGTTAAGACGTATTACGAAGATTTCTCATAATCAATTTGGATTTATGCGGGCGAGTCTACCATGGAAGCTATATATTTATTGAGAGGTTTGATGGAGAAGTACGAGAGATAATAAGGAGGATCTACATTTGATTTTTATTGATTTAGAAAAAGCTTACGATAAGGTTCCTAGAGATGTTCTTTGGAGAGTCCTTGAGAAGAAAGGTGTTGATATGACTTATATTCAAGTCATTAAAGATATGTATGCTAGAGTCGTTACATGTGTTCGAATTGAAGGAGGATTAACCAAGTATTTTACTATTTCGTTGGTTTACATCAAGGATCGGCTTTAAGCCCATATCTTTTGCTTTATTTATGGATGGTCTTACTCGGGCATTTACAAGAGGATGTACCTTGGTGTATGCTTTTTGTCGATGATATCCTCCTTGTGGATAAGACAAGAGAAAAAGTCCAGGAAAAACTTGAATTATGGAGGTCTACATTGGAGTGTAAAGGCCTTCGTTTGAGTAGAACTAAAACCGAATACATGGAATGTAATTTTAGTAATAGGTCTAGTGACGACGAGTGTAACTTTGGGTGATCAAATTATTAAAAGGTGTGAACGATTTAGATATCTCGGGTCCATTGTTCAAAGCGATGGTGATATAGATGGGGATGTTAATAGTAGAATTCGGGTTGGTTGGTTGAAGTGGAGGAATGCGTCCGGCCTATTGTGTGATAGAAAAGTACCGCTTAGATCGAAAGGAAAATTTTATAAGATCGTGGTGAGACCTGCAATGCTCTATGGTGTCGAATGTTGGCCTTTAAAAGAGAAGCATAATGCTAAGTTAAGTGTTGCCGAAATGAGAATGATTAGGTGGATTAATGGGTTTACACTTAGAGACAAATGCGAAATGATTATATCCGTAAAAGGGTTGGAGTTGCACCGAGTGACGGATAAAATTAGAGAGAGTCGCCTTAGATGGTTTGGTCACATTAGACGTCGACCACATCGATGATCCAATTAGGAGAGTAGATGTTTTAAATACAACTTATGTTAAGAAAGGCAGAGAGCGAGACCTAGGAAAACTTGGGCTTATTGCATAAAAAATGATCTTAATTTATTAGAATTAAACGAAAATTTGACACTAAATAGGACGCAATGGAGAAAAAGGATTCATGTAGCCGACCCCACTTAGTGGGATTAAGGCTTTGTTGTTGTTGTTGTTGTTGTTGTATCTTTGAAGGGCTTAGGTTGTGTACTTATGCTGCATGGAAGGGTCACTAATATCACAACAATTGAAAAATCTTGAAAGGAATTATCTCATATATGATTTGGAGCTTGTAGCAGTTGTTTTGCACTTAAAATATTGAGACACTATCTATATTGAGAAAGGGGTTGATACATGACTACCCAATTATGGTTTTATACATGATCTATATTGAGACACATAATTAAAATAAATAGCTTTGTCTGAAGCTAATGAAGGGAGCTCTTTGGATAAAGGGGTCTATACATGACTGCCCAATTATGATTTTTTACAAAGTACCTATTTACTCGCAATCAATTTGTCGTTTATTTGTCCAAAAATCATATTCATTGTGAAAGAACAAAACATAAAACATGAATTACATTTTATCAGTAATGTGGAAATAAAAAAGTTGGAAACGATACCAAAAATTTCAATATATCATAATCCCATATACAACATAACAAAGACATTCCACAAATAAATTTTCACAGTTAGGTGTCTAATGTAGGTGCAAGGCAAGTATGTTTGGTATCAAATTGTGGAGATTATTAGCATGGTTTTATATCTCTACTTATTATTATTTGCACTAACCCAACAAATTTCAATTAGGATATTTGAAAGTTAAATACTCCAATTTTTGTTTTAAAATTGCACAGCCTTGAGTACGGATTCTAATAAATACCAAACTATGTCACAATAGAAAACACTAATTATGAAATCAATCATAAAGAGAATTCCTCTTTCTTTCTTTCCATCTCCCTCTCTTCCCCTTTATGCTTTATCCATGAGTTGATTTGGAGCTGGAATCATGCAAATCTGCTACAACCATTCTATTTCCATATTGTTGACTTGAAACTGTAAGAGGCCAAGGTAATAGCTATAGATTTTAGATTCCCTGTTGCTGACTTCAAGTTTTGGAAGATGGTCTGCAGGAAGGAAGAAAGCAATGATCAAATTGGAGAACAAGTGCTGTTCAAAAAACTGAATCCAAAGAGAGAAAGCCTCACAAGAGAGAAGAAATCCTAATTCAACAAGGTTTTCATCCCTCACCCTGATTGTTCTTACAGATATAGATGAACAGATTATTTCCAGAGTTATGCTTGCATGTGTAAAGTGGAGGTGCGGCACAATTTCTATGAGATGACAGAATATAGTGAAGATTTTAATAAAATTGCAGCTTCACCAGCTATGCTTTGCAATCAAATACTGGCAAAAGAAAATTGTTGACAACCAAACCAAACTAGAAGAGAAATGAAAAAATTTGGATAGACAAGCGAAAAAAATATAAAGAATATAGTCAGCAATGCACATACTAGATAATATGTGGGAATAACACTATTAGAGATATGATAATAAACATATAATTTACAGGTTTAGGTTAAAGATACTTAACCAGGTGAACAGGTAGAATAACGTCAAGTTATATGGAGAAAAACTAGTAGACCAACCATGGCTTGAGGTCATGTTGACTTATCAATAGAAAAGCAATTTAGTATCCCTTGGGAATAAATGAAGAAGAATGATTCGCCAGGTCGACCACACTTGGGATAAGATTATGCTACTAGTAATAATGATTGAAGCAAAAAATCCAAATAAGCTCGTGTGCTCTTACACATTCAACTCGCCTAAGCCTAAGCTTTTTCTTTGACATAATCATTAATTTAAGGCACATTTATGCTTGCTTTTCTGATAGTACAATTTATTATTTTGCTAAATAAAATGATAATCGGATGAAACATTCTCCAACAGATAAACATATAAACTTCATAATACAATTTGGCGTGAATCAACAAAAGGCAAAAAAACAAGAAGGGTATAACTAATGTGCACATTTATTCTTTAAAGTTTTTAATAGTATTCAATTCACAACGCAAGCATTTTTAACCTGCCTATTGATGATTATCTATCAATCATTTTCCTGCAATATAAACATAAATTTCATTGTACAATTAAATGAGAATCAAAACATTACAAAAATAAATAAACTTAAGTGCACATTTGCTTGGTAATTTTCACAAATAAGTTTGAAGGGTAATAATCATGCACGTGCACTACAAACTGCCAACAAAATGCTCCTAAATCCATCAGCAACCTCTTCAAGAAGACTTCCAAATAATGAAAATAAAATTTTGATTTGATTTTCATTTCAAAACTAATGACAGAGAGAATTCCATACAAAATAAAGAGGACAATAAGCAAATTTCTTCAGAAGCCAGTGAAGCATGGTAGTCTCGAATACAAATTAAAATGTCAGAAGTTCTTCACTGCCTCTAAAGATAATATGCCTTAAGTGTAATGCTGCATGGAAGAAAGATGGCAATTGCTTTTCAGAACTAAAATTGGATTATGACAAAACAGGTTTTAAAAAGAGTCAACTAAGGTAATATAACCTCATAGGTATCATCAGTCTTATCCCAACAATTTGAGAGCTTCATTATTTTTTGTAGGGTGTTACTTATGGAAGTACATCTAATTTCCATAAATTTATTTGCACAACCTCTATCCATGATACTTTGGCCATTACCATTCTTCTCCCTTCCACATTCATTCTATCCACCTTTCTTATTAGGGCATACTATCAGATATTTTAGAAGCCCAAACTAACCATTTTTCAGTTCCACCATTTTATTTTCAATAGGTACTGCTTCCACAATCCCTCCTAATGATAACTTTTCTTTCTATTGAGTCAATATGATCTGTATGTGACAATTTCAAACAAATAATCAATAGTATTCATCCAGAATTAAAGCGAATAAGAAAATCATTTTAGGCAATGATACTAACCCATATTTGTCGCTTTCTCTAGAAAATGATACCTGAAACAAAACAAAACAAAAAGGCAACCATCAGCAGGGACAAAGCCTGAAGAAAGGCAACTACAGAAATTTGGTCGAATTATCTCATGAATGTCAAAGCTTAGAAATTTTGAAATTAGCAGGTAAAAGAGTAATATCAAATAAAACAAAACACGTTCGTCTATTAGTGGAAAAGCAGTACAGGAGAATGCTTCAGCACACTAAGAGGTGGTTTAATAATATATGCACAGCCTGGTAAATGAGCAGGCCTTTATTTTAAAGAAAACGCTCCGCTTAATATCACCACACAAAGTGTTAGAGGAGCCCCAACACATTACTCATGGCACACATATAGGTGCTCTTTCTTCACATAGCTGGTAAATCCCCTTCTTTAGCTTTCCCCACAACAGTAAATAATGCAAAATTATTAATTACATGGTAAACTTTCAGGTAATCAATGCATTTTATCATTAGAAGTGGTTACACTACTCCATGCAATTACTAGCCATATATCTTATCATCCAAAATCTCAATTTCTTCTCTTATAAGAAAAAACCAACAAAAAATTTATGATAATCTATGCAAAAAATAATTTATCCAGATGAATCAACTGAGTGTTCCAGTACAATGTAGTTGAGGTGCCGTAAAGAAGACCAGAATCTAACATTGTCAGTGTCTTCAAATGGCAGATGGATTCTTAAAACTCGGGTGGTTAACACTACACATGCTCATTTATTTAAATCAGCGTTAAAGGCTTTACAGAAAAAGTCAATAGCTTGGTCATAGGTCACTAATATATAAATTAAAGAAAAAATCTAATCCATTAACTTCTTACAAAATACTGTGAGGTCATTCAACAGTAACAATCAAAGCAAAAGCAATTAGTCAAACAAAAGGTCAAGGAGTGGATATCACCAGAAACCTCATCACGAGCAGCAGCCTTTGAATTCCTGGAAGGGGAGCGAGAGCCATGTCTTCCACCATGGTTAAGCTCCGTAAAGACAGCAACATCACGCCTTACTGATCTAGAAGATCCGTCATCTTGACTTTCTCGAGCATACCTTCTCTCACTAGGAGCATCCCTAGCTTCCCCACGTTCTCGATGTCTCCCCTTGTCATGTTCTTCCCTGTTAGAGTTTATTCCATGCTCTCTTTGTGCTAACTTTTGGCTTTCCTTATCAACTTGAGCTCTTCTTAGCCTTTTGCTGCGAGGGGAGGGTGAACTGGAAGGGGACCTTTGCCTGGTTTGTTTTGGTGACCTAACGCGATCGGGCAGCTTCTCTTTTACAGGAGATCTCCTCCTACTTGAAGAATTATTTCTATTTGGAGATCTTGCTCTTGGCGAACTAGCTCCAGGAGGAGGAAACCTCCCGCTCCTTGGAGAGTTTCTTCTGTGAGGGGAATGGCGACTTCTGACCACTGAATCTGACATGTCAGTAGAATGTTGCTTGTGGTACTCTCTGCGCTCCACGGCAGGCGACATTTTTAGTATAAGGACCAATCTCGCTGCAAGAAAAATATTTATAAAAAAAATAAACCATACAATTTCTCTTTCTCTAATGATAAAAAAAATCCCTGCTATGTGTTAATTATTAAGCAATAGACAACATTAGCATGAAATACAACCTTGACCAAAAAGGCAATCCTTTCATAATGACCAAAAATTTAACAAGGGGGAAGGCTAAGATAAAACCCAATCCTGATACCACAAAGTGGCTACTGAACTCAGTGCCAGTGCATCATTTTCATCCTGTCCTTTCTCAGTCCAAGAAAACCTAAAATTTTGTTGTAGTCCAATTCACATGAACTAGTAACCCTAGAGCTTAATATTTTCTTATTTAGGGCATACATTAAACAAAAGAATTAGCCACGAAGGGAGATAGTAAAAATCTAGGAGATGGACCTACTCAACGAAAGCCCACTGGAGTTGAATGGACACTATATAAATAGACTGCTAAGTAGGTTTTGCTGAGATAAGAAGAGTGAAACGCCATCGAGGGAGAAAGATATTGTTAAGGGTGAGATCCGGGGATGGCAAACCAAGCCCGGTAAAGACTGGGCTAAGATTCTAAAAACCGCAGCAGACATTGACTCAGTAAAGGGAGATGTTGAATGTTCAAAAGTTTAACAAGAGTTGACTAAGGGTTCAACCGGGTGACATAATAAACACACACACACACACACACACGTAAATAAGACATAAATGATGTAATAATAGTATAATATGTGTCATTACAAAAAATTCTAAATGAAACATAAAATAAACACCACAACTACATTCAAAGCTCGTCTTAGCCAATGATCTCCCATCTTACAAAAAGGAAAGCTTCAACAACTATCTCATCTAACATTCAGAACTAACAATGTTCAATGCTCGTCAACTGTCAACATTCAATATTCATCACCCTAATAGGCTAAGACATAAATAAAAAGTTATAATATAAGAACAACTAACACAAAATGAAGATGATATCCAATAAAAAATTCATTCACTAATCAGCTAGAATATTAACCCAATCCCATCCAGACATATAAAATATTCTATGCTCTCAACTTAAAGAGCATTAAAAAGACATCATTTCTCAAAGTCATTTGCTAATCATGAAAAATAAAAGGACTGAAAAGTTGTGTTTTCATCTTATAGGCTAACAGCCAACAAACAATTTTCAGTCTTTTTATTTTTTCCGCTAATTACAACGATTTCAAGCAAGATTAATTTCCTAATCAATTTTTTCATGTTCAATATGCAAATAACGCCAACAAACAAAAAGTCAAAAGTTGTAACTATCACAAATCAACATCATCTAGGTTTCATGTTGTTAAAGATTTTGAACAAATAGGTTGTTTTCTTGTTCCTTTGATTTCATTCCAACAAATAATAGTTCATACAATTTAATTTAGGTATCCTAATAATACATACTAATTTGTAATAATATAAATTCCAAATCTATCATTCAGCTATAAGGAAAGAATATGTAAAATTAATATACAGAATTCAATACAAAAATTTAAATAAGAAAACTCTTAATTTTGCCCGATTTCAATTAATCTTGACTAATATCCCCTCTCAAATTGATGATGGCTGATTAAGAAGCATCAATTTGCCAACAGGAAACTGATGATGATGCCGAAAAATTGTCTTAGTAAATATATCAGTAGTTTGAAAATCAGAAGACATTTTAAATAGGATTTGTAGACGAACAGGTATTGGTGTGAACACTGAAGGATCGGGAGCTTGAGTCTAAGCCTTCGAACAGATGCACAGACGAAAAGATGAAGCTGTCCAGAAGAATGAACAACACGGTCGAGCAAACCAGAAGAGCAGTCGAAGACCCGGGAACAAGCAAAATCAGGGAGACTTGCTGCCTGGAGACGGGATTAGAGAGAGGAATCCGAAGTTGAAGCGATAAATTTCTCAAACCTTGACTGTTGAAGTCGAGAGTGCCAAAGCCGAGAGTGACGAAACCGTGAGTGTCGTGAGCCGAGAGCGTCGAGAGCGCCGGAGTGTCAGCCCAGAGTGCCGAGCCGGAGTGCCGAGTCGGAGCGCCGGCCGGGAGTGCCGAGCCTGAGTGCTGGAGCGCCAGTGCTCGGGGTTGCATGCTCGACGAGCGCCGGCTGGAGTGCCGGTCCGGAGTGCCGAAGCTCGGAGTGCTGAAGTCGATAGTGTCGAAGCCAAGAGTGCCGATCCGCGAGCGCCGGCCTGGTGAGTGCCGAGCCCGGAGTGCCGAGTCGGAGCGCCGAAGCCGGAGCGCCGAGCCGATACAAGCGTAGTGTCTCGGAGTGCCGGCCCGATAGTTCTAGGATTTGTCGAAGCTGAAACTGTCGATCTTGAAAGGAATGTCGAAGCCTTCAATCCATGAATGCGATGAAGAAGCCGAAGTCGAAGCGGACAAAGCTGAAGCGGAAAAAGTGTAGGAAGCAGCAAGCGAGATGGAATGAGCTCGAGCCGAAGATGAAAGGGAATGATTCACAAAGGTAAGAAAATACTTCCTCCCTTCCCTGCAAGGCGCCGGCGGAGCGAGTCTCGACCGTCCTCCAACGTCTATCGTGGTTAGGCCAAAACTTCGCCCGATACTACGTTAAAGATTTTGAACAAATAGGTTGTTTGTCTTGTTCCTTTGATTTTATTCCAATAAATAATAATCCATACAATCTAATTTAGGTATCCTAATAATACATAATAATTTGTAATAATACATATTCCAAATCTAAGCTATAAGGAAAGAATATGTAAAATTAATATACAGAATTCAATACAAAAATTTAAAGAAGAAAACTCTTAATTTTGCCCGATTTCAATTAATCTTGATTAATACATGTACTTATAAGAAATGATTCCACAGTCTAACACATATATGCAAGATTACCTGCACCTAATTACCTACTCAAAATAAAGCCTGATAAAGTGTAGACTGCAGAGTGAAACCAAATAGTGACAAACCATTTCATATTTTGAAAGAGCAGCCAAATCTAAGTACTGGACAACTTAGCAACAGGAGAGCACCCTTAGTAACATAAGAAACCGCATTCTTAGCAAATTCACCAGGAAGAACTACGCGAAAATAAGTATAGATCTCCCTGGACATATAGTAGAAGAAAGTGGAGAAGTACCTTAACAGGAAGCTCAATATATAAAAAAAAAACTAAAAATCATCATGTTCCTCTGTAGCCTCAAGCCAATAATTAAAGAAAAAAAAAACTATCCACCTCAAAAATCAAAAGTTGCAGCCCTAATAGAACTGCCAAGTGTAAAACCCCAGAAGCATACGGCATACCTGTGTCAGACGAACAAGAGGTGAAACGTCGGCGAATGGGCGGCAAGCGGGCGGCGGCGTTGATCTGAGAAGGCCGAGCGAACTGCGAACGTGAGAGAGCAGAACGGAAAATAGAACCGAGGTTTTGCGGATAAATGTGCGCTTATCGCAAATATCGGACCGGGCAGGTCGGTTCTGGGTTCGGCGGTTGAACCGGTGACTCATCCGTTTTCGTGGATGTCAAAGTGCAATAAAGGATTTTTATATGAACCATAAACAAACCTATGACCCTTTGCGTTCTTACCTGATTTTTAAAGCCTTAGTTTGGCAACATGCAAAATAGTTCGGCTTAAGGTCTATTTGGGGCAGCTCATGCATTTTAGGATAAGTAGTTTATCTTGAAACGCATCCCGCAGGTCGACCCATGTGGTCAACCCGCAACTTGTGTTTAGTGTAAAAAACAAAAACGCGGCAGACGGTGTTTTCAAAAACGCGCGAATCAAACAATTAGACAACGTTTTTTAAAAACATCACCGCACTTATAAGCTGCCCCAGACGGACCCTTAGTTTGAGAAGGTACTCAAGTTTCGTTCAGTTGGAGTTAATGCAGACCATTGCAAAAAATTTTGTTTCGCGAAACGAACGTTTCTCGAAGCTCTTTTGCAAGAACAATAATTTTTATTGTTTCAAATCGCAGCTAACCTCTTGCAATTCGACTAACGCGGCTTTTATAATGACGTCTTTGAAATGAAGATTAGTTGATAAGGTAATTCAAATAATAAAAACTTATATAGTACAAGTCATGGAACAATAATCAAATTTTATAAATGCATAGGGATATAAATATCATATGACTTTATATGAAATGTGAAAAACGAATTGCATGATGAAATCACGAAGAACCTTAAGATATAGTTTTCATTAAGAGATTATTGATGTTCTTTTTCACAGTACTTCTTATAAGATGAGAGACCAATAATTAAGAAGATAAGCATTGATTGTCGTGGAGATGATGAACATCAAAATTGGTCGATTAAGAAAGAGATATAAGACATAGTAGGATAGAGATTAATATGAGTAGATCTTATCTAGAACACAATAATGACATAAATTTTTTAAACCATTGTATCTATTATTTATAAAATTGATTATAAGCCACAAATTTCTAAGGATGAAAAGTTTATTATTTCAAGAAAAAATAAAGAACGATCAGTCGTAATCATAAATTAAATGATTTAAAGCCAAACGTAGTAATCAATAGTATGTAGAAACACTTTAGTTGATTAGGGTTTATAAATGAAAGGACATATAGCCATAAAACAACTTGGAGATGTTAAGAATGTTAGGTTAGTAATACTAAGTGTAGCAAAATTTTCAAAGGACGATTGGTTCATCAAATCAGAGCAAAACATAGACTATATCCTATTATCCTATTTTTGGCCAATTTTGTATAACTTAGCATTTCTTCTATTTTATTTCAAAGGAGAAGGTAGATTTTGTCAAAGAAAATTTAAAAAGAAGTTGTGAGGAAGTATGGGGATGACTTTATTCAATCTTAATATGATAATAATTATGAAAATAAATTTTCTTACCAATAAGGTTTCTCAACTACAATGCTCTGTGGAAAAAGTTAGTTGGCAGAACACATTTTAATATCATTTGAATGTATATTAATTCTTCTATATAGCAATTATGTCATAATTGTACATACTTCTATATTTTTATTATTAAAATTTTAAAATTGATAGATGAAGAGGGTAATTCCACTATTTTTAAAAATGTGGTTGATCATAGGGTGGAGGAGAGGAAGCCAATCCCTTAATTTGAGGATAATGGAGTGAGGTGGTCATGTAGTTGACTAAAATAAGGTTTTAACTTCTCATTAGACATTTTTAGACCCATGAATTTATTTTTAATAATATCCAAGTCAATTCTTCTTTAAATTAAAGTTAACCTTTGTAACTAGAGTCAGTCATCTTCAAGTTTAACAACTTTAATGCCTTCAATGTATCTTCTTGCTTAAAGATGTATTTGAAAATTGAATTACTTCCATGGTATAATAGTTTGATACAAAATAAACTCATAAACAAAAAAAAAATCAACATAAAAATATAATTATGAAGTCACATGATCTCTAATCGACTTATATAATTTACAACTGTGTAGGGGGCATGGCTAACATAATTACTCTTTGGTAAAAATGAAGTGATATGCCCATGATGCATTGCAATAGATCCCATTGACCTAAAAGAACTCTTTTTTAATGAGTTGAAGCTTTTGTACTCATATTTGAGATTTGGAAAAAGCTTAACAAGTTCCTTTGATATAAGCCAAGTTTCCTAATGTGGTGCTTTTTCTTTCCTCCTAGTCAAAAATATGTGTTCTCATATTCATATTATACTACCAAATGTGAATAAATGCTTTTTAGCTCAATATGATTTGGATTGTCATTCATCTATATTTGGTTTGATCTTCTATATAACAATTAGTCTCAAAATTCACATATAACATCTATATAGAATAATGAAATATTTTCAACATTAAATACATAACTTAAATGCATGTCAAATTTAATAAAATATGCAATTGGTCTAATTTTTCCAAGGATTTTTAAAGGCTTACAAACCTTTGAAAGGAGATTCTTATATTTCATAGCATTCCTTTTTGACTTGAACATGTCGGCATATTTTTTAGGTTGTGTTTTATTTTGAAAAAGAGGGGGTCGCCTAACAGAAGCTGTCGGCGAATTTTTAATTTAATTAAAATAAATAATTTGAAAATTAGTATTTGATTTTGAAAATAATTTTAAATTTGAAGGTTTTAAGATATGAGATTGAACCGATCTCACATCCCAAATAGTTTATATAAACGAGCACCGCACCACAAGCCGTGTATCTATCCACTAAAGATAGACACACGTCGCTACGATGGGGCTCGATTAAATAAACTAGAAGATTTGTGACACCCGTTTTGTCGCGAACCAATTTTATAAGCCGACAAAATTCCCTCGTTTAATATGAAAACATTAAACGGGGTTTATATTACTCAGGTTCTTCAAAATTCTCTATAAGGGCAAGCCACATAGTTAATTACATCTTAAGTGACGGGAATCACCTAAGAAAACTCTCGATAATAATCAATAATTCTGCTCTCGAGGATTTCAAAGTTTAAGTTTTCGAGGATTGAAGTTTTGAATTTCAATAGGGAATGGATCAAGTTTAGAACATTTTTGTTTTGTGAATCCAAAAGAAGAAAAGTAGGAGAAATTACAGATTCGAAGCGAACTTCGGTAATTTCCCGACTATCCTATTGTTTGGCTTGGATTTAAGAAAGTCCTACTATTTATTTAAATGTTTTGATTTTGCCAATTTTAATTAATTAGGACTTATATTTATATGATAGAATCATACAAATAGCCTCGAAGATGTGAGGGTTTATGTCGTATCAAACGACTACCTCGGAATCCTAAGTCCGATTAGGGCTTAATTTGCAAGACAAATGCCTAACAAAAGGTTGAGGATTTATGTTGCACTAGGCAAACTACCTCGAAATCCTATGGCTTGGTTATTTAATTCTAGGAAAATTTCTGTTGAAGTAGACTCGAGTTTTCATTGATGACGATGGCCGTCTTTGCCCACCATGCTCTGAGCTCCTTGTTGTTGCAGAGGTTTAGTTTTAGAAGTCATAAATCAAAGGATGAGAGAAGTGTTTTGGTTTAGAGAAACTCTTAAAATTCAAGTGTTTTTAATATTTTAATTAAAACAAATCTTAAAGTTGATTATAACGACACCGGTTAAGATCCCACGGTTCCATCCTTCCGGCATCATTATTTTTATCGGATTCACTTGAGTCCGGATGAATTTGCTAAACTCAATTGAATGAGTTCACACTTTCATTTAGACCAGTGGAAATCCCAAGTTAGCAACACGTAGGTTACATCATCCGAGGTATTCCCGATCATCCAATAGGACGTTTTAATTTAGTTGCAATTGTAGTTTTGTGTTATGTTTGTGATTAAATTTTGAGTTGTTTTATATTTTGAAATGTTGTGGCGGTGAATTTTATCTTGCAATGACTTTTAACTTAATTTGGTTTCAGTTTTAGGGTCTATCCTAAAGGTGTGGGTTTTCATGCAACTGTTGTTTTATCATGCAAGAAAAATAAAGTACATTTGCAAGAAAGTAAATTGCAATAAAATAAAAGCGTACCTGGAGGGTCTTCCCGTCATCCCAAGCTACACTTAAAACACAATTAGAATATTTAAGCAAGTTCCTAGGTAAAGCTAAGGGAAGGGTTATGGTTTTCTACCAAACTCCTAATCCTATAGCTAGTCATTTCCTATGACGTTTAGGTCTTTGTATTTTGGTTTGAGGACGATTTTCTTCATCAAAGAACGATTAAGTCCAATTGTTCTTATAAATGTCCTATCATATTGAGGAAGTGCTTAAGAGGAATCTTAAACATCTTTTCAATATTTCAGGATTGTTTTAAGTCCAAATGAATTTAATTATACAAATGAATTAATCGTCCGAGAATTCGAAGTTTTGTTAACTTGCTCAGATGAACTAGGACATTTGAATATCCTATGAGTGAAGTAACATTTCATTTAATGTTCGTTTAGGAGTTATGATAACTAAAACTTTCGAGGGTAAATTGGTATTCCAAATGATTTGATTTAAGTTAAAGGGTTTAAATTTGGAATAGTGTTGAAGTTATTTTAGATTTATTTTGAATTCTTTATGTCTTTGGTGATGTTATATTTAATTCAACTTAATTTAATTTAATTTAATTTAATTTAATTTAATTTAATCTTTAATTTAATTCAACTTTTAATTTTAATTTAATTTAATTTAATTTAATTTAATTGAGTTTTAATTTAATTTAATTTAATTTGGTTTTAATTTAATTTAATTTAATTTAATTTAATTTAATTTAATTTAATTATTTAATTTAATTTAATTATTTAATTTAATTTAATTTAATTTTAATTTAATTTAATTTAATTTAATTTATTTATTTAATTTAATTTAATTTAATTTATTTATTTAATTTAATTTAATTTAATTCAATTATTTAATTTAATTTAATTTATTTAATTTAATTTAATTTTAATTTAATTTAATTTAATTTAATTTTTAATTTTAACTGAAATTTTTAAAAGGATTTAATAATTAAGTCTTTTAATATTTTAAATTTGAGTTATCATTTTAATTAAGAATTGAATATTAATGAGATAACTAATTTAGGGATTTTTTTAAATTAAAGAATAAATCTCTTCCTAATAATATCCCTATTTTAATAATTCCAATTTTATTATTCTTCCAAATTTAATCCATTATTTAATTAAAGTTTAATCATTTTAAAATTGTTTAATGGGTTTCTACCCTTTAATTATTTAAATTTCAATCATCCAAATCAGATTAGGATCAAATATTTTACTTGGTAATTTTTTATTAAACCTAAAGTTTTAATTAAGGGTTAAAATTTTAATTACCATTTTACCCTCTAAGCTTAATGATTTCATAACTCACTAAATTGAACTCAAATGAACTTGAAATTTTTATGTGACTCCACTCATATGCCAATAAAGACATGAGAGGAGAAAATGTGATTTTTCTGTATTTAATTTATTTATATAATTATTTTTGGTAGAAAATAGAGATTTTCAAGGAAAATTTAATAACATGACCAAGGGAAAGTTTCTGTCCTTAAGAAAATTAGGGGACATTCCTAATGACCAGAGGACCACTTGGACTAATTTTGGTGATTTTTTGAATTATATTATTTTATTATAATTATTTTAAGTTTTGGAGTGTTAATTAATTTAAAAATAAAATAAATGTTGAAAAATGGATTTTATATTTTTCAAAAATCTCTCTGATATCAAGGAAACTAGAGAAGCAAATTTTGCAATTTTTTGATTTTTCTATAATTTATTATAATTATTTTAGTGAAAAAGCTAGAAAACATATTTTTTAATTTTAAAATTACCTTAAAGCTTTAAAATTTAATATCTCACTAAATAGACCTAAGAAAAATGTGGGATTTGTTCCTATGTGATTAAAATTCAAAATGTGACATTTTGGTGAATTTTATCATTTTTGTGATTTTTATTAATTTTTAATTATTAAAATATTAAAATAATATTAAAAATCAACTTTTTTAGAAAATTGAAATTTTAATTTTCTTAAATTCCCCTAATATCAGAGAGGCTTCAAAACCAATTTGGTGAATTTTTAAAAGTATTTTAAAAGTTATGAATTTTTAAAGTTTAAAATGACTAAGTGGCTTAATCAACCCAATTAGTGGGGCTAACCAAGTCCAATTGACCTCAAATTTTTATGGTGGGTTCCTCTGATCCTAAAGGTCAGTGGAGAATTGATTTCAAGTCAATTTGATGTATGGTTAGCTCTAATTAATTAGAGACCTATTTTGGGTGTTTAAGCCAATTAGGGTTGTTTTAAATGAACTAATTCAAAACCTATTTTTCCTAGGGTTCTCTGGTCATAAGGAACATCATCAAATTTTCCTAGAATTTATTTCACAACATGCTATTTATTGGAATTAAAATACTCAATACAGTAACCTGAATTTGAAAAATAAATAACTTTTCATAGGGATGGCCTCTGACTTTGGAAAATTCAGGCGAATGTTCCCAAATTCGGAGGCTTCAAAAGCCCTATGGTCTCATGCCATGGTGAATTGTATGCATGCATGGAGAATTAAAATAATGCAGAGAGTAAATAAATTATAAAAAATAAAATACTTGATGAAATTAAATGATTTCTTTTCCACATTATTCTCCTCCGTTCACTCGAGCGAGAGGGTATTTTTATTTTATTTTTTCGATTTTTCTACACGAGAGATATGAATTTTTGAAGTTTAGGGAATTAAATAAATAGAAAAATACCCTAATTTTCTATTTATCCACGCGGCGCCGCGTCGACCTCGGCGACTCCGAACGCACACGCGTCGCGCTCCCATTCGACGCCGCCACACCGAGTCGGCGGCCCGGGCCCCGCGGTTCTCGTACCGTCTCTGCAGTCCGACGCCATCCGAGCCGTTCGTCCGCGCGTGTATTGAATGGACGACATCCGTTCATCGTCCCCGAGCGTCCTCGCCGAGAGCCGTCCACACTAAATCCACTAAGATCTCACTCGATACTCAATGGATTTTTATGTTCTTATGCTCTATGGATTCGTCTTGAAGAGACGAACACATCTATACGGTTAACATGCATTGAAACTAAGACATTTGAAATGGAGAATCTCCAGAAGCTCGGGATGGAGAATTAGCTCATACCTTTGCTCAGAGAAGTGTGGCTTGATCCGAGAGTTGTTGCACCTTCGATTGGATCCTAAGAAGCTCCGGATGAAGTCTCCGGTGCAGTGAATTGTACGGATGTGATTTCGACCAAGCCCGATCACAAAGCTTGGAGAGTTGGAGCAAGCTGGGTGGCCTCGGAGATGGGGCTTTTCTTGGTGGACACCTTCCCTCGGTGCGAGTGAAGGTGTAGAACCAATCAATTTGGGAATTGGCTCACTTGTGGAGAAGTGTCCCGGTTTTGGGTGGAATTTCGACTACGAAATTGAGCTCGCGAGAGGAGAAATGGCGGGGGGATCTCACTGGGGATCAAGTGCTCTGTGTATGGGGAGGAGTCTGGAACAATTTTGGCAGAGTTTTGGCAAGGTTTGTGCTTAGCTCTTTCTCATGGCCGAGAGGGGTGGAGTTTAAATAGGAGAGGGTGGAGGGCCTCCCAGGGGGAGTTGAGGCATGGGATCAAGTGCTCGGTCGTGGGAAGAACGACCATGGTGGCCATTAGGCATGGGGCGGCTCGGCAAGTGAGAATTTCGATGTTGGCTCACATGTGAGCTCTCGGCCATGGTGTTTTCCGGCGGCCTAGTGGCCGGCCGGCCGGGCATTGGTCACCATCTTGGTCGGGGAGGTCGGGTGGGGCTTAGTGCGATCGATTAGCATTGGCCATGTGTAAAGGGTTTGATTTAGATGGAATGGGGGCATGGCTAAATTTGAACCTAAATGGGTCAACCCACCCATTTGGGCTAGGTGCACCACCCAAGGCCTGGTTTTGGTGAGGGAAAAGTGATTTGGCTCGAGCATAATCGGTAGGGTCGAGTCACCATCCAAGCACGATTAGGCATAAGCATGGTTAAGAGAAATCATGGGAGTGGTTAATCACCTTTAGGAATTAAGGAAAGAGTCTCCTCCTTTTGCCCAAAATGGCATGGTGACATGTAAAGAGGCTCTCATGGCTTGCATATGGCTTGTGCATGGCTCCATGGCTCCATTTGGCTTGGGAAAAGGTTGGGTCGATTTCATAAAAATGGGTTTTAAGAATTTTAGATATTTTGGGGTGATTTGGCATGTGGCTTGATTTGGAATTATTTGATTGATGATTTTGGAACTTATGGACAATTTTGATTAAATGGATGATGAAAGGAAGTGTCATGTGGGCTTTGGATGAATTTGGGCTTTTGAATTTGAAGGAGTGGGCTTTTAGGAAAGTTTAAGGGAAATGGGCTTTTGATTTTAGGATGGGCATTTGGATAAAAAATTTTGTGAAGAACTTTGTCAAATAAATGTCATAATTGGTTTAGGGATGTTCTATGAAGGGCTTGGAATCAATTTGATGTGATTTGGAGTTGAATTGGTTTGAATTTGGATTTATTTGGTAAGTGGGCCTATGTAGGTCCAAGTGGAGCCAAGTTGGGCTAATGTTGGGCTAGAGTTGAAATTGATGTAAAATCAATGTTGAGAAATGTTTATGGGAGTGTTTCAAAGAGGTTTTGACTTTGGTTGGGCTTTGATTTTGGGGTTTGGGCTCATTTGGGTTAGGTTTGGGTTTAGGTCAAAATTGGGCCTTTTGGTTTTGGGTTGAATTTGAGTGGGGTTTGGGTCTAAATTTTGGGCAAATCATGTTAGTTTTTTGTTTGTGGGGATGCTAAGGAAGATTTAGAAAAGATTTGGGGTTAATTGGAGTTGAATTGGGTGAGTTTGGGTTAGGTTTGGGTCATGGGTCCAATTGGGCTTTAAGGCCAAAAGTGAGATTGGATCCAAATGTCAATCAAATTGAACTTGGATTTGGCCTAGATTGGTGTTGGGAATGTTGAATTGAAGTTTAGAACTGAATTGGACCAGAATTTGGGTCAATTGGGTGGGTTTGGTTTGACATTGGGTTCACTTTGGGTTAAAATGGGTCAAATTGGGGGTTTTGACAAAAGTAGGGTAAATTGACAAAATTGGCCCATGGTGTAGTTGGAAAAAATGAACTTGGGAATATTTGGGATTTTCTGGAATTTTCTGGGAATTTTCTGAATTTTTGGATTTTTAGGCCAAGAGGGGTATTTTGGGTATTTAGAGGGTATTGGGAGGTATTTTTGGAATTTTTGGTATTTTTGGGTATGGATGATCAGTTTAAGTGATGTGGAAATTTTTGGGATTGATTTTGGAGAATTTTGGGTGATTTGGTAATTTTTGAGAATTTTGGGTAATTTTAAGGGTTTTGGGTAGGTTTAGTAGGTGTAGCGTCCCGAGGGTCAAAAATTGAAAATTTGGGAAATTGAAGATTGGGTGAATTTGGGTGGAAAGAAGTCATTTTGGTTGAGCCATGAAGCCATATCAAGCCCACATGAGCCATGAAGGGACTCACTTGAGGCATTCATCTATGTTGTTCTAACCCTCTTAGCCGAGGGCTTAGGGGTTAAGGATCATCCATGTGGATCACCTACATGAGTCGGGAGGTCAAGTTAGGTATGGGTGTGGTTTTAGGAGGTATGTGGAAGTGTAGTGTGTGTGAGAGTCGGCCCCTTCACCGGACCGAGCCACCGAGGCGATCCTAAGGCCAAAGAGTCCTATGGGAACTCATCCTTTAAACTTCCACATTTGATTTCAACCCTCTAGGTGATTAGGGGTCTACAGTCAAGTTTGTGGAGTTTGCAGGGAGTTAAGAAGTGGTTTGAATTTCTAAAAGGTGGGTCCCAATTCTAGTTCTCTAAGATAGTCAAAGGAAAAGCCTAAGGCTAGATCCTAAGTACTAAAGAGAAGAAGAGAAGACCTCATCAAAAATGAGGTCAACAGATCAATGGTAAATATTAAGTCTAAAAATTCATTGGATAGAATATTGATAATGTCTATAGGTCTTTTAGGGATGTAATCATAAAGTATTTTAAATGTTGTTAACTTAGTAGTCTAAAAATAGTGTTACTATTATAAATTATAACATAACCAAGAGTACATAATAGTTCTCTAGGGTCTTTTAGATAATTTTACAAAGCGACTTGTTGACCTCATTTATGGTGAGGTCTAAAATTCCTCTTAGTAGTTAGAATCTAGCCATAGGAATTCCCCTTAACTATCTTAGAAGACTAGAGATGGAGCCCACCACCTAAAAATTTAAACCACTATCTAACTCTTCTTAAGACCCTACGTGGATAGTTACAGACCTCCAAATCACTTGGAAGGTTAAGACTAATATATGGAGGTTCAAGGATGAGTTCCCATAGGATTGATTGAACTTAGGGCAACCCTGGATGATTAGGGCTTGGTCTTGCACACACACCCCTAATCCTTTGAATTCCCCACTTGTTCCAAATCCCTAAACCAATTCCCCTATACCCCTTTAGGAAACTCACATGGGTGTTCTCAAGCCTATGGTATTTAATTAATATGGCTAAGATCAATATGTGAAAGTTCATAAAGAGGTTGCCATTTGGCTAGGCTTGGTCCCAAAGTGATCAGGCATGACAAAGACCAATGATCAAATACCCCAAAACTCTAATTCCACTATAAATCCAAAATTTCTAACCAAAATTTCCAAAATTTACCAAAACCTCCAAATCCATTCCAAACCTCACCAAAATCAATTTGAAACCATCAATTGACCCAAAATCAACCTATCAAAATTGGCTAAATTACCAAAATACCCCTAAAATACCTAAAATTGTAAAAATTCAAATTTCACCCAATTAAATCCCAAAAAATCATTTGAAACTTCTCCATATCACTCAATTGTCTCAAATTTGTCAAATTGACAAAGTTTTACCAAAATCATAATTTTACCCCTAAATTGCCAAATCCCCAAATTAACTTAAAATTCCACTAAATTAATCCCAAAATTTCCCAATTTCACTTCTAAAACCTAATTCAACATGTACAAATCCAATTGAAACCAATTTGAAGCCCAGTTGAATCAACCCCAAACCTCACTTTCAATTTTGAGCCAAAACCCCCAAATTTGACCCTATTCTCAAATTTCATCAATTTGAACCTCATAATCAATCCAATTTCCTCAATTTTGAATTCTAAACTCTTCATAACATTCCCCTAGACCAATTTGAATTCTTAATTGGACTATAATTAAACTCAAACCCAACTTAAACCAAACCCCCCAATTTTGACCTAAAATCCTAAAATCTCCAAATTAAGATTCATGACCAATCTAAATACTCTAATTTCAAATCCAAATCAAATTCCAACATGCCTAAATCCAATTTCAATCAATCCCAAATCAATTTGATTAACCCATAATTAATTTCAAAAATCAAATCCATCACATGCATAATTAAAAGCCCATACCCAAATGCATTTTTTAAAAGCCCATGGTCCTAATTTTAAAAGCCCAATTTAATCCCACATGACAATTAATCCTTTCGTCATGATCCCATGGAATTTAAAACATTTAATCATGGCATCGTACCAAGCATACCATGCATGTACATGACACCTTACCTAAATTGGACATGTTGGCATTTTCCATTCAAAATTCATAAAATCAAAAATTCCTTTTGCATGAAACCCTCCCATGGCATCATACATCATGGCATGACCCATAAAGCTTACCATGGCCATCCCAAAGTCAATTTTGTCAAATTTGGCAAGGGGAGGTGACCACTCTCTCTTCCATCTCCACTTGGACCTTTCCCCTTTTGAAACTTTTAAACCACTTGCTCAAACCACCAAGCCAGCCATTTGACGGCACCTAAACATACTTGAGGATCTTAAGAGCTGCCCTAACCACTTTAGGACTTGATTTAACCAAGTGAACATGTGGTTAAACCAAAGCCTAGCCACTTTACCCAAACTTCAAATCCACTTTGACCATGGAACCACTCTAACCCAAATTGACTCCACCACTCAACCTCCCTGAATCACCTGAACTCAAAGTTGACCTGACTCTGGCTGGCCAACCACCCCATCCACATGAAAACACCACACTCGAGAAGACCCAAATGGCTAAAACTTAAAATTGAACCCATCTGAGTTGGCTAAGTCTCATTGGCCACTGGAGCTCTTCTTCCCTCCACTTAAGCAACCTCTCTGCCACCCATGCTTACTCTGAAGACAGCCATGGCATCCTCTATACATTGAGCCACCCTTCACGATAAAAGAGGATGATGCATCAAACCCCAACCAAGATCTGTAAAATTTGTCCCAAATCATTCCCACAGCCCAGAGAAGCTCAGCCCCACCATTTTCAAGCCTCCATTGCCTCTGCATGAGCTCAATTTTAGAGCCCAAAATCAGGCTAGAAATAGGACACCTCTCCAAACTCCACAAAACCCCAAATTAATTATTCCCTGAGCTTTCCTAGAGTGAGAGAAGAAGTTCCTCACAGAAATCCCCATCTCTGGAGCCCTCTACACCAGACTTTCTTCTCAGCCTTACCACCTACTGAAGGAGTTCTGAACCAGAAAATTCACCAGGCCAAACCAACACTTCCAAGAGGTTCGTCAGAGTCCTCTGAAGCTTCTGAAAGCACCTGATTGATACCACACCTCTCAGTCAAAGGTGTTGAACTCTCTCCCCAATCTGAGCTTAATTCGATTCTCCATGCATGTATGCCTGATTTAAGACTTAATTAATCGTATAGATAGGTTTGTCTCACTTAGATGAAGCTCTAGGATTAAATCCCATGCAATTTAGTTGAGAATCCAGTGAGATATTAGGGTTAGAAAAAGTGCAGTTCTTGGTTTGAACAAGTTAGGGACGATAACCCAGAACAGTTCGATTGTGCGTGTATCAGACGGACGACGCTGATGCGGTCGGACAAAGGAATGGTGCATGAACGTGGAGCCTCGTCAGTGCTGAGTCAGATAACGACGTTGAGTAGCACGACACATGTTCTTTTGCTGGGTACGAGAATCCAGTCATCGCTGACGCGAATAAGTAGAAAAGTAAGGATTAAATGAATTTATTTAATTCACTTAACTTCAAAAATTCATAACTTGGTGTAGAAAATTCATAAAAATAAAATAAAAATAACCCCTTCTCGGTGAATAGAGGAGAATAATGTGAAATAAAAATTTAAATTATTTGACACGTCTCTAACCTTTAATTAAATAAATGACCTCTGGGATATTTTAATCATAATAATCACCATGGCTTGAAACTTTAGAGGATTCCTCATGTTAACAGGGGCATCATCTAATTTTTCCAAAGTCAAAGGACATCTCTGGTATGAGAACCCTAATTTTCAAGATTAATCATCTCTCTTTTTCATGAGAGAAACCTCATTATGTAAGTTTTCTAGACTGACATTAGAATTGATAGCTAATCGGTCTAACAACACAACAAGTTGTGGCCTTCTATAGACTCAAGTATCACCTCTTTAACATAAAGAATGTAAAAAAAAAAGGATTTAAAAAGACCTCCATAAAGAAGTACTATATCATGATCTAAAGTAGAATAAGGGGATACATGATCACACCATTATTAGAAATTTGTAACAATTGGTAGTTTTTTACCTCATTTTTTATGAGTTCTACATCTCTCCTTTCCCAAAGCATTCTTAAAGCCTAGGATTTACCCTTAGAAACCTCTCATTGGCTTTCCTAGAGGTCTAATTAATGGTTGGTCCAAATTTAAAACTATATTAATGTCTTTATTTTCCCTAGTACAAAATGAACCTAATTTGACCTTAGCTCACGATTATTGATGTCGGGTTGATCATTTATCTGGTCTTTGATATGTTGGTATCATTGTTGGTACAACTATATGCATGCTTAGCTTAGTTATTTATGACTATTTAGTCATCATGTTAGACGATGTTTTACACATTATTCCAAATTTATTGAAGTCAACTTGCACTATTTTTATGGCCTCCGATATGAATTTCATGTCTAGCATCGCCTTAGTTTTCTTAATATATATAGTTATGCGTACATTAAATATAACGTTTAGATTGTGATAATTTGCGAGTAATTTATACGAGCAAGATTTTCATGCATGAAAATTTCACCAACGTCTAAATTTTTCATGGGGCTGGTATTTCGTAATATAGGTTTTAAGAGTGCATTCTATGAGCCTATTTGCATCCAAATTTGAATCAATAGCAATCATTATTTAAATATTATATAAATTTGTTAGATATTTATATATTTATATATTCACCTAAGCATATATTTATATTCATTTATGAATATATATTGGTTAATATATCTGTACATATTTTTATATATGTTGATATTATATAAGATTTAAAATTTGAAATGTTCTTCCACAATCCTCATTAATTGAAATTTATTTTAATATTAAAATTTGAAAT
This sequence comes from Papilionanthe hookeriana x Papilionanthe teres, assembly GCA_022702705.1. NCBI lineage: Eukaryota > Viridiplantae > Streptophyta > Magnoliopsida > Asparagales > Orchidaceae > Papilionanthe > Papilionanthe hookeriana x Papilionanthe teres. Next base: position 10,920,946 of record CM040436.1, on the reverse strand, counting down.
GCTCTCTCTCTCTCTCTCTCTCTCTCTCTCTCTCTCTCTCTCTCTCTCTCTCTGTGATACAAAATACAGAAAAATGGAGAGTGATTTTTGCACAAAGACCATTGGCTTTTATAACTCTTCTCCTCTTAGGGAAAAGAGGAGCAAAAGAGGAGGTAAGAGGGAATTAAATAGAAAGTCCCCTCCTTGATTTTTTTGGTAAAGAAGCTATTTGTTTTGTATTTCTTTCATCTCTCCTTCTTTATTTTTTTATTTCCAGAAGATATAATATATTTTTATAAGTGTGAGCGGATAAGAGTGGATAAGATTGTCAAGACATCATAGTTTCACATATATATGACATGATCTTCACATCCACTTTTATCCGCACATACTTACAAAATATGTAATATTTTCTCAAATATCACCTAGAGGCCCAAACAAATGCTAAACTTTTATCTGATTTTTGTGAGCTGCCACAATGTCCTAAGCTGTTAAATCATCGGAGCTTTACTGCACCTCCGCATTGCAAAAACATTATTTTCAAAGAGGAAGTCTTGTTTCCTTGCTTCCTCTTGTTGGGTTTTGATTTATACGTCAGGACTTCAGATGTAATATTTTCTCTCTAAGAGTTTCGAACGATAGCTCAAACTCTTCTACTCCTCGTAGCAGTGAGCAATCGAGCAACGATGAGTTGACGATCGACCTCCACCCCACAAGCATAAGTTTTTTCTTGATTAGAGCCCTTAAGTCGCATTAGAGAATTAGGTTAGGCTTTGTGTTTTGTTTATAGAGAAATCCTAAGGAAATATGCAATAAAAAATCCCATGACCTAAGGCTTCATCTATTGCTATGCATTTTCTCATGCCAATAAAATTTAGAGATTTAATATTAATAAAATATTAACTATAAAAAACGAGTTAACAGTTTGTCGAGTGTATTTTAACTATAATGCAAGAGTTATTTAAATTTAATTGTTCTAATGAGTTTAAACATAACCTTGATATTTAATAATTATGAAAATAATTTATGAATTTTGCTTTTATTATATAGAATATAAGACAATGCACTTAAAGTAATAGATTTTCAGTTTATTATGTGCATACCACCCAATTCGGTCAGCCACTCGACGTCGACGAGTCTAGTTGGGGGAAGCTTCAGAGGACCGGTCCAAGCAAAAAAATTATCAAAATACCTCTCGCTGCTCCTCTATCAGGGGCATAAATGTAATCTCTCTATCTATTCTTTATTTCTTTATAAATAGAGGATTCATTAACATGTAAAAATTGGTCATTTAGGATCTCTCGCTCCCCCTCATGAAAAGAGCTTGCTCCCATTTTCCCTCACTCGTAACCAAACTTGTGTGGAATAATAGGGGTTGTCGAGCCCGAGGACCACCCCTCTTTGCCCCCTGACGGGGTAATCCTTTCTCTATATATCTCTCTCTCCTTCTCCTTCCACTAGAATATGACACTGTTCCTTCGACACAATTCAAATGATAGATTTGGATTCAACATCTTAAAAGATGCGATGAGAGTGAAGTGTGCCGCCAATAAGATGAAAAAACTTTTCGGATTGGAGAAAGCCCAAGAAGGAAGCAAAAAAAGAAAAAAAAAAGAAGAAGAAAAAGTGAAGGAGATGAAAAGGATAAAAAGTGGCAATTAAAGAGGAAAAATACAAAAAGACAAAAAGCAAAAAGTGACAAAACATAAAGTAAAAAAAATGTGATAAAACCTAAAGTAAAAAGATTAAAAGACAAGAAAAAATTGATAACAAGAAAAATTGAAGAAAATCTAAAAAAAATAAAAAAATAAAAAGAAAAGCTCATCCTTTCATCATTTTATTTATTGTTTGTTAAAGAAGGAAAAAGTAAAATAAAAAAAGAAAATAAAAAAGATGATAGACTCTCTCTCTTCATGAGCAAAACACTTCGCCCTTTTCATTTTAGACCTCTCCTTTGAGAGAGTGTTTCAAAAGAAAAAATAAAATAACTCTCTCTCTAAGCCTCCTCTCCGCGGTGAGTAAACAAATTCTCTCTAAGCCCCTCCTTCGGGACGAGCTAGCAAGATACTCTCTTATTTAAGCCTATCCTCCGAGATGAGCAAATTATCTTTCTTGGTTTAAGTCTCTCCTCATGGATGAACAAACAAAACCAATCTCGAAACTAGATTCGGAAGAAGCAATGGAGGTGGTTCTATGCTCCAAAGTGATAACATTTACAAGGAATGGAGCGCAAATCATGCCACTAGCAAATCTCGTCGATTACCCCACTGAAGGCAGGGACAATACTGCCTAAGACTTGGCATAAGGTGAGGCCTACCCGAGGCATTGTTTTGACAAGGATATGAGAGATAGGCAAGAAGTGGGCTTGAGTTGGGAAAAATTTTCTATTTAAAAATAAAAATAACTTAAATGATTATGCTATCAATAATCGGCTCACCAAAAGATTACAAAAAGACTGTTCAAAAATGGAGTCCAACTTTATTCTTATTATAGTTTCATCTCTAAGAAGTGAAAAACTCAGGGGCTTCATGTATAGCCCAAAAATACGACCTCGCAGAGCCGGAAGGATCTCATCCACTAGAGACATGCTAGCAACCACGGACCTCCAGAGTCGGCAACTTAAGCCATCCATACGAAGAATCACCCGACCGACCAACTCAACCAACTCCTAAAAATAGCATATATATATATATATATATATATATAGACACACACACACAGAGTTTAAAGGGGGTATGTATTTATGTCCAATCTATCACATTCACCATCCGGTCGCCTGGGCCGGCCACTTGATGCCAACGACTCCAGGTGCAGGAAGCACCAAGACCACCAGTCTAAGCAAGGAAATGAATAAAATATCCCTCATTGCTCCCTTTAAACAAGGGCATAAATGTAATCTTCCTCTCTCATTTTTATTTCTCTAAAATTAGAGAACCCTTGACATATAAATGAGGTCCTTTAAGCTCTCTCTCTCTTGAAACCTATAACAAAAATATATAAACATATAACAAAAATATTGCTGTCATCAAACAAATAGTAATAACAATAAAAATTATAGTTCTATGTTTTATTTCAATTTAAATAATACAGAGATGAAGTAAATACTTGTAATTTTAAAATATTTAATTTAAATGATATGAAGAACACAATATATAATTGATGCAATGTAATCAAAGTAAGCTTATGGTTGTCTCTATGAGAACTAAGCTAACCTTGATGATAAGAGGCACACTTATATTAAATGAAGGATAATTACATACATAACACTCGAAATATTATTATTTACAAAATCTAGCACATTTATATTTATGCATGCCACGATCAAACCATTGAAAATATCACAAAAGATGAAACATATGGTGTGATTTTATGTTTACTTTTGATATTTGACTAAGAACTTAAAAATGGATGACAGAGAGTTGCTAGATTTGTAAATAACAATGTTTATGCATACAAACAACCCTTAAATTAAACTAATATGAAATTTAATTGTGAAAGATTTAGCACTTTAAAAGCATGAATTCAAACATTACATGAGATTGAAACAAAGATAAAAATATTTAGCACAAACTCACAACATGAAAAGATCTCACCGAAGAAATCAGCGCTTGAAAACTATTATTGAAAGAGAGCGAGTGAGAGAAGAGACTTAGCAATTGAGACAATAATCCGACATAGTTTTGGTATGACTTTTTTAGAGCCCTTTCATTAGCCAAGCCATATACACTAAAAATTGGAGTGAAATAAAGAATAAACAATGGGAATGATGATTTAATATGAACCAAGATATAATTAACTAAAGGAATGCATTCATTTGGGAGTTTCTCCTAATCCTAGAACAAAAATATAGAATTTTGTTTCTTTGGTTGTATATATGGAAAGGTTTATATAGGCCATTTTCGTAGATAAGCTTTCAGGATAATTTGGTCTGATTTCTTTTTGGAACTCTGCTCTTGATCTATCTCACAAAGAGTGTCCTATAAAAAGTCTCCACGTTCTTTTTAACTGTTTGTCAATGTTGTGTTATTTTTCTCCCTTTCTGCTCTTTATCTACTCATTTTGGTGATTTAAAAAATAAGCCTATTTGAAAAGGAGGACCATAAAATAAAAGTAGGCAAGCCGATGACTCTAAGTTAAAAAAAAAAGAATAATTTCTGAAGGAAATCTTTCTTCGTTCATAAAAAGGAGAAAGAAAATCTACAAAGAGCGATCAAAGCCGCGTTCAATTGGAATTCAATCATGCACAATTAAACATATCAACAAATTCATCGACCTTAAAATTGTCTAAGTGAGTTGATTCAAAGTACTTTTAGAACACGAAGAATTTATAACTCATAACTTTTCTAAACTCACCAAAAAATGCCTTCAACTCAAGACAGTTGTAATATACGATATTGTCCGTAGACCATACCTCAAATTATTCAACTCTAAAGGTAGCTCATTAATTTACTATTTTCGGAGTAGCTAAAGTTGTTGTGTAGTGGTTTGGTGTAGTTTCTATGGGAAGCGAAGTCTGATTCTTATTTACATCCATAATAGTTTCTATTGGAGTCACATCACTCTTCTCAATCTTAATGTGAACTCACATCGTAAAAAATATATGTTATAATTAAAGCATCATTCAATCTGAAAAATTCTGAACAAGCGATGAATCAGAAAACTCGTACCTTCAGCAGACAAGGCCTTGTCCCTAATCTCTGGAGCATTATCCTTTGGCAACTCAGCATAAGAAGGTGCGACTTCCACAGGAATGGCCTTCTTAGGTTCCTTACCTATAGAAGTGACTTGATCTTCCTGATGAGCATCTACATAAGGTAGATTTTCGTAAGAAGAATCTGCATAAAGTAGACCTTCCTTATGAGCATCTGCATAAGACTGAATGTTTCTGTGAAGCATATGTATATGCAATTTCATTATATTTCAAAGCAGCTGTTCAATCAGTTGAACCTATTGATTAATAGATTGCTCCTTACTCATCATTTCACTAAAAAAAAACTAGAATGTTAAAATGAATTCAGTGTCATTAAATTATTTGTTGAATTAATATTCTAAGAAGTTTTTTCAAAATTATGTGTTATCATATGATCTTGACTCATTCCGTTGAATGCATCTCTGCTTGTGACAGGAAGTGAAATCTCTAAAATAGCTTAATTCCTTAACAAGAAATGACATGCTCAACAATAGGAAGGGCAAAAGATGGCAGCTCTATAGCAGATGAAGGGTTTTATATCACCAAGGAGCTCTATAACAGAAGTAAAAGAAGTTCATTCTCAAGGAACTTTAATTTGCACCCTCTTTTTCTTCTTCTCCAAACAATTTTTTTTTTCTTTCCTGCACTTCCTATTGTAGATAGTAGTTTTGCTTTGGGGATGTTAAGCTTCTCTGAGGGTGGACCTTCAATTCTTAGCAACTAAATAAATAGCCAAAGGATAAAGGAATTAAGAAAAGATAAATTGGCATTGCTTGAGAAAATAAAGACCCTCAACCTTTATTTATATAGGATAATATGGGGGCACAAAAATAAAAAAATTCAAATCATACTGACATAGACATAAATATGTGGATTAATAAAAATTTTTAACTTTTATTCTTTTGACATATCATTGTAAAAAAATATAACATAATCGGTAAACTAAATATATATAGTTAAATTCTAGTAGATCGAATCCAAGATTAGTGACAATTTGACAAACTCGACCAATAGATTTGGCCAATCAGCTCGACTGGTCATTTCAATAGATTTATTCAACTAACCAATTTGACGAACTAATCAGACTCATTAACTCATCAAGAGTTGAATTGGATTATCAAAACATATCAATTGATTAGGCTACACATTTGGCTATAACATTAAACTTTTTTTTAGCACTTTATGTAGCATATCTTAGACCAACCCAAACGTATAAACAGGGAAGCGCACTGCATGTTACAGGGATCGAAACTTCAATATTAAAGACCTCTCTATAAATTCAATTACTAAGAAGATTTCTTATATTCTTGTTTTTCACTTCTCTTTTCATCTCCATGTTCTCTAGTTTCATTTTGTCTTGACTAAGTGGTGTGAATCCACTGAAATATCATGATTCAACCAAAATAGGCTCTAAAACTAAAGAAACTTGAACAATAGATGCCATGGCCATGTTAATACAAGAAAATAATTCAAATTATTCCCAATAGCCAACCATTACAGAAGTAAAAGTGTTTGCACACTGTTTTCCTATAAATTTTGCTATTTACAGAACCTGCAATCATGTGAGCTCCCCATTAAGAACATGGGAAGCCTGGGTAATTACTCGAGCAACTCTCCAAATTTCGTGCTGCACAGATTGCCAGGAATGTGTTGTGTTTGAAGTTTCCGCCTTCTCAAAGGCATCATCTATACCGGGAAATGATTTTGATCCATAGCCGTTGTTCTGTGATGGCCCATAAATCTGAGAAGGTAAAATCATTATTAGAGTATCAGTTTCCAGCAATCCTAAATGCCTCTAAAAGTATACAATATATAAATCGTACCAGATGCTTGTACCAGGGCCTTCCAAACAGGCCATCTCGATCGGTAAATGCTCTCTCCGTCATCATTAGCCGATCATTAAACTCCCGAACTTTAACTATATCTTTTTTCCATTTTGAGAAGAAATTCTTCCTTTCTAATTCCTATAAGTATCACGTTTTCAGGCAATGAAGCTTGTAACATGTTACAGAAACTAAAAGAATAAGCAACCATTGAGATACCTTCCTTTGGCTCTCAACTTTTGAAGCTGCCTTTTTGAAATTTTCTATAGACTTTAATAAAGGAGCAAAAGTCACGGGCTTTCCGATCAATTCATTCTCCAACACCTTCGTGCTTTTCTGTTTTAAAAAAATAAAACAAAATAAATCAAAAAATAAAAAAACTCCGGCATGCATTCCTATTGCCATGAACTTAATGTCTCTTACAATAATGTCAGACGCACATTCTGCTTCCATGCTTAAAGTAGAATAAAATTTTGGGGAAAAAATTTGCATCAAAAGCACTTTTATATATTTTTATAATAGAAGTACAAAACAAAATATCCAAAGAAAAGGACAATTGATTATAATTAAAAGATGATTGCAATTTTATCTCAAGAAAAAAATATTTAATTGTCATTCTACAGCACGAAACAATTATCTAGTTATTATATTATAATAATGCCTCGTATCTAATCAACACCCCGCAACAAGATGCATAGTACTTGCATGGATGAAACTATAACAGTATTTGCAAGTTAAAAAGAAATTTACCTGGAGCTCGGAAGCATAAGACATATAGTCAAAAGGCAAGAACTCCTCATCTGCCAGCTTTAAAGCAACCAATCCCCATATGCTTGCAGCTGCAAGGAAAATAGTAGCAATATCATAATTTGACAAGATCATTTTCATCTCATCCCAGCTCGAAACCAACACAAGCACTACTTTTCGTGACATCATTTGATGCCCGGTGATAAGAAACTAAGCTGAATCAATTAGCTATCAAGCAATCTTGAAACTTTGAATGATAATTATAGTCAATCCTGTCAGTGAGTTAACGGGTCTTAACATTGATCACTGGTGTTAGATAAAGTTCTGGATACTGAAAATGTAATTTTTAAAGAGCATGAGGCATGAAAACAGACATCAGGCATGGGATATGATAGGACATAGCACAGAAACAGGCATTAGTACAAAATGGCATGGCATAGTTGGCTCGATATAAGTCAGAGAGATTGCCATATTGGTCCCCTGATTAAAGTGGACTCCATTTTTTTTTTTCAGGGCTTTGGGGAGTGAGTTTTCTTAATTTCGGTTATGAACGTGCATTAAAATAGCTTCTGTAAGGATTTACCATCCAGAAGATCACATACATTTTAATATATGTACCAAACAAAAAGCAAAATGATCTATCAGACTGTAATCAGGTTCAAATTATATTCAGTAAAGTGTCTGTAATTGACAATCACACATCAACATCAGCATTAGCCATTAGACAGAAATTTTATCAATCTCACCAAATCCATGCTTATAGAAATTATCAAAAAAATTGTGTAAAATTGTCCACCTTTAGCTTTCGAAAAAAATATATAAGATCACAAAATACTATAAAACTGTGGTGAGTCACATGCAAACCACCGTGACTTAGTGGTTGAAAGCTTTGTCTTTCAACGAAGAGATCATGAATTCAAGGCCTTGCATATGCGGTACACGAGCGGTTACAATTAAATTCACTCAGATTGCCAAAAAATAAAAATAAAAAAGACTATGGCGAGCCACCGCTTTTCAATGTCATGTCTTTTCAATAATAAAAAATCGGCGGGCCTTTTTGAAGGGGTATGTGCATTCTTACATTCATAGTTACCACTCAGGAATCATCTTAACTAGCTTCTACAGCAAAGGAATTCCATCAAAATAAGGATACTAAAAAATAAAAATACATGTCATGTAGGTAAAAAACTTGCAAGCAAATGGAAAGCAAGAGAGATTTCTGTAGCCACATGATTTTTAGAAAGATAAAATTTGCTAAGTGACAAGTATCTATGAAATTACCCGCAACATGCCTATGGAAGAGTGGGTCTCCAAACTTTTGCATCCACACAAAGTCATCATACATTGAGTGATAAACAGGATAACCTACAAATCGTTCAAAAAATAAAACGCCTTAAATGGCAACAGGATCAACACAAAATAATTTAAAAAACAATAATAAATAATACTGCATAAAAGATACATAAATGAAACAGTCACTCCTGCAGTGCCGAGTGGGGGTCAATATACTAAAAAAAACCATAGAATAAGAAAAGGAGAGTTAAATAGATATGCGCTGATGTTTGAACTTTAGATCGATGGGCTAGGCCATTCTTCCAACAAATGAATGCCCCAATTACTCAGCATATTACAAGCCCTATGACGAATGAGCATTTAGTCCAATACATATACAATAAAAGAACGGTTAATGAGCAAAGGGAAAAAGGACCTTTGACGTTGAGAAAAGAATACTTCTGTCTAAACAATCCAAGCAGATGGTGCCCAATAAGCAAGCTAATATTTCGGAGATCGGATCTTTCCGATGGAAATTCTCATGTTAACTATTGTCTAAAGCATTGTAATAAGCAATGCTTTGCATATAATCTATTTTTTTCTTTTTTATTAGTTGGTTCATTTCCCTTTTGCTACTTTCATAATTAAGGAACTAAACAAGACATTAATGATGGCCAAGAGAGAGATATAGTTTATTTCCTGACCTAAGCTTAATTTAGATGAGTTGATATGGTTCAATCTTAATTTAGCAAAGTTTAAAATTACGGAGGGTTAATCAAATTACTTGATATAATTCATCAATCTTCATTTTCTCATAAATTAACCTAATAGTAGAAGACATGAATGAACCCATCCTACCATGCGCTCTGCATATGACCATGGTCGTGCCTGCCCAATTAAGAGGATCAGAAGTTGTTCACCGATCCAGCCCCAAAAGACACAAGTTAGGAGAAATGAACTTGACAGGCAATTTCACAAAAATTGCCATGAAGTCATCCTTGTTATGTTTTCAGAGGTTGACAAACTATCACCGTGGTCATGATGACTCATTAATTATTAAATCGTGAGTATATTAAGCAACCGAAAGTCTCGGTTGATATTCAAGAGCTTATTCGAAAGGATAGATATTTAAAGAACTCCCCTATCAGGTGTGAACAAAAACGAAGGTTTAAGAGTAGATCCTTGGCAAGAGAGTTATTCTTTTCAGTTAGAAAGCAAGAGAAAGCAGTAGTTATTGGGTTCAGAGTGGGTGTATGTGGCGCGAGTAGGTAAGTAAGTACTTAATTACTTAATTAATTTATTTCTTTTACTTTTTCTATTTTCATTATCTTTTTTTATTTCACGGCCAACAAATATCCTCCCACAAATGTGGTACGTCTGAAGTGGACCTTGTTAGTTGTCCTATAACTTTGATTACTTCAGCTATGCTGATTAAATATATGATTTCCTATACTACAATACAAATGCAACTACCTATTTTCAAGAAATCATCTTCTTGTATCAATGTGAGGACTAAGTTATTTTATTTTAATAACTTTGTTCCTCATTTTTATTTCATTTACAAAATTTGTTATTGGCTATTCAGTGTTGTTAACTTTGTTTAAATTTGGAATAATTGAATTTCTATGAGAATATAAATTAAAATTGTTTGTTGATCTTATATGATTTTAAATTTCTTTTATTTTCTTAAAATTACTTCAATCATAGTATTATCATTTGGATGCTCATCCTAAAATTGAATGTTCATGCTTAAAAAAAATGAGTTGACTTAATTTGCAGCTTGTGATCTGAGAATCTTTAAATATTTTTATATGGATTCATATTATGTATCATATTAGCTGCATTAACAAAAATCACTTTTAATTCTGACACATCCCTCTTTACTATAATAATGAAAATTATCAGAGAAAATTATAGATACCTCGTCCAAACCTCATGTCAATTGAAGGCACGCCAACATGTTGAACAAAAGCCGCAAAATCAGTTCCACCACCACCTAATCTCCCTATCTTCAATAAGAAAATGAGCAAATTTTATTTGCAGCTAAAATAAATGATAATTTTTTGATACAAGATCATAAATGGAAGAAAAGATGTAGCGTTCAATCATTATTTTCCAACAACTAGACATGGTAAGAAAACTAGTAAGAATTTACCTATTTTGTTCATGCAAAAGATCAATTAATGTTTGCATGAGCTGGGTAAACCGAGAACTCACCAGAGGAGAATCCGAAATGACCCATGATGCGTACAGAGTCTGAGATGTGTTATCAGGATCTTGAACCTTCAAAACGTAGTAATAAGATAGAGGTTACAAAATTAATAAAACTGGACCATTAATGTTTAATATAGAACGGTAATCCCAACCGGTTTGGTGCCAAACAAATTTTCTTTTTTTTTGAGGATACATATCTATCCCAAATAACGTATTTATAGAAAATTCAGCACAAAGTCAGATATAAATTTTATGGGCTCCATGCAGGGATTTAGTGCGTGAACTATCATGCACGCAGGTAAAGCTGGCAGACAGTTTGACTTGAAATTGAGACATTTACCAGAGTAGTGTGCATATTGCCTAATTGATTTTCAGGAAAACTAGTTTAACATATATAAATTAATAAAAAATAGAGCTTTTTTTATGATAAGAATATGGACATTGAAATCGGCCAATGTAAAGAGAGTACAGCACGAAGTCAGATATAAATTTTATGGGCTCCATGCAGGGATTTAGTGCATAAACTATCATGCACGCAGGTAAAGCTGGCAGACAGTTTGACTTGAAATTGAGACATTTACCAGAGTAGTGTGCATATTGCCTAATTGATTTTCAGGAAAACTAGTTTAACATATATAAATTAATAAAAAATAGAGCTTTTTTTATGATAAGAATATGGACATTGAAATCGGCCAATGTAAAGAGAGTACATCACAAAGTCAGATATAAATTTTATGGGCTCCATGCAGGGATTTAGTGCATAAACTATCATGCATGCAGGTAAAGCTGGCAGACAGTTTGACTTGAAATTGAGACATTTACCAGAGTAGTGTGCATATTGCCTAATTGATTTTCAGGAAAACTAGTTAACATATATAAATTAAGAAAAATAGAGCTTTTTTTTTATGACAAGAATATGGACATTGAAATCAGCCAATGTAAAAAGAGTACTAAACTATATAGAGTAATGATAGTGAATGCCACTCAAACTAAGCACTGAAATGTTATCACATGAAAGCTAGTTAACATATATAATCTATGAAAAAAAATAGCATTTTACTTCTGAAAGGTATATGGACATTGAAATTGGCCAATGGAAAGAGAGTACTAAATTTATAGAGCAATGATACTCAATGCCACTCAAATTAAGCACTCAAATGTTATCATATGAACAAAAGGGAAATATTAAGACCTCCTTCGATGACTCTTCGAGTAATTTATCAAGCTGTGGGGTTGAAGAGGCATGGAACCCAGGACCAGATACTCCGCAATCCACATTTAAGTAAGCTACAGCCCTAGAAGCTAACAGCTCTCTGTTATCTTCAGCCCATTCGGTTGAACCAAGCTGCAGAAATCGTACATTGATTGAAGCGAACACTTTAGTATTAACGAAAAACTACATTTAAAAGGAAAAGAAGCGGGAAATAGAGAATAAGACCTACCAGGTGATACTCCTCCGCATCCCAATTACACAGAACAATGGTTCTTCGTGGTTTCCAGCCTCTATTTTGCAACTTTTCCAACCTTTGGGCCAACTGAAGCGGTCAACTTCAAGCAATCAAAAATTAAATGGACCAAAAAATATCGCAGAGGAAAAACAGCGGCGGGGTACCCATGCAGCAGATAATATTTTTCAGTTTTTTTTGGAATATACGCCTAATTTTTTTCAGTACTTCTAACTCCTTCCTCAAGATGTTACTTCAAGGCAACCCAAAAAAAGAAAAAACCACCTAACGTTACTTAGAAATTGTTGTTTTACTAGCATTAAATACGGAAAGTGTTCAAAAGCATTAAAAATTTCAGCCAGAGAGGATTTTAAGCATTTTAGCCGAATCAGAAAAACAAGGAACATCCTTTATGATGATAGATACCATATTAATTTTCAGTGGTGGATCAATTTGGATTGTTCACACCATGAGCTTGTACGACTCGTGTGGCATATTAGTAATCTAAGAATTGCTTGTTTTGCTGAAAATGGAACGGTTGAGAATTGAACCTTATTTAGGGTCTTAATGGTAAAAAGTATATATTGAAGAATTCTAGGGGTTTTATTTGTAAAATGTTGCAATACTGTCGGCCAGTTTTTTTTTTTTTTGGCTTTTCTTTAAAAGATATAAAATTTAGTGATTTAGTTTAATATAAAAGATATATAATTTTGGAAAGTGTAGTTTTGAAAGTAGTGTATTTTAATTTTGAAAAATGAGACCGCCTGGATCTCATTTGTCCATTAATTTGTATAATCGTGCTCGATGTCACAAATGATACGCGTTCTCGAAAGAGTAATGTATCTTGCGACAGTAGACTCAATCATACGAATTAAAGGACTCGTGACATCCGTTTGATCTCGTGAACACTTTATGTGTGATCGAATGAGTTCACTCACCAATAGAAGACTAGGTAGGGTTTATTTTATCCGGGTTCGAGTTCCCTATAGAGGCGAGCCTCATAGTTAATTACATCCGAATGATCGGTGTCACTAAGAAAACTCTCGATAATGATCGGTGGTTCGTCTTCAGGATTCGAGGGTTTAGGTTTTCGCGGTAGGACGTGGAAAAACAAGTGAGAGTGGCTCGAATCGGAGCAGATTATTTCAGGAGTCCAAAGAAAGGAAAGGTAGGGGATGTCGCGGATCCGAGGCGATCCCGGCTGACTTCCCAACTATCACATGGTGTGGCTGTGTTTTCGAAACGATGTTAATTAAATGTTTAATCTTGTTAATTTTATTATTTGGGACTTACACTTGCATAATACCCGATCATGCAAATAGCCCGCAGAGATAGGAGGTTTTACGTCGTACCGTACGACAACCTCGGACACTAAAGCGAGTTAGGACTTACGCTAGCGCAACATAGTTACACGATAGCTTAAAGAGGAGAGTGAGGGTTTACAGCATGCGGCGAACTACCTCGAAGTCACTATGTGTTGTTATTTAAACTAGGAAGAGTTTCTTGTTGAAGATCCTTTTGCTTCTCGATCCGAGCTCATCGTTGTCTTTGCCACTGGAGTCGACTCCGAGCTTCTTGTTGAAGTAACAATCCTAATGTCTAAAGTTCAAAAAAAGGTTTTGTCAAGTGTATTCCAATGTCTTGGTGTCAGAGTTTGATTTTTGTTTTGTTCTTTTTTTGCTTTTGTTTCAGTTTCAGGTTTCGCATGCAAAATAGACAATTACAGGTATATGAAAAATACTTGAAAAGTAAATTGCAGTGAGATAGACTTCAGTAAAGTAAATTGCAATAAATAAACTGTAAAAGCGTACCTGAGCATCTGCTACTGCCGCCAGATTTGTATTGCAAGCATGATATCATTCGCAGGAATTTTAAATAAACTTGCAGGAAAAGTAAACAGAGCGAGAAAACCGGACACGAAAGTCAGAAAATAAAGAAACGAGTCGTATAAATCACGAAATAAAAACTCGTAATCACATATGGAAGACGGAACTCAGGTATAAGACATCGGTAGAGTGGGGGCTCGAGCCTGAAGCCGTGTCTTCCGACCTTGGATAAGAAGTTCTGAGCCGACGTCTACAGGAGGTAGTCCTTAACCCAATCCAAGTGACTAACCATGGACCTTTATATATTTTATAAGAAATAAATTCTTTGATTTTCATGCAAAAGTTGTTTAAGTTTTTCATGCGGAGTTTTGTTTTTAACAAGCAAAAGATATTTTTTTTTTGTAAAATATTTGAGTCCACAGTGTCGCCACTTAATCGTGTTAGGACTACCGACGATCTAAGATCGTCGGAGGCAACAATCCCACCGAGAGTCGGCTGAATAGTATCACCGGTCCTTTCCTCTCTCCTTATGGAGGGTCCTCGAGGTAGGAGATACTATTCCAATTATCCCTCGTATCCCTCGTATAACACACATAAGCGTTATTATCATCGCCTCGCCACCTAGACTCTCGGACTTATACTGAGCTCGATGATCCATATGTAGCAAAACAAATGTCCCCGATTGCCGGAAGGATGCGAGTGTAATGCTCGAGCTCGAATCCGGTGCATTGGGTTTCAATATTGGTTAAGTCATTTTAGGAATTCACAGATTGATTTAATTAAGGAAGGGTGAACTAGCCTCGGTGCATTCTCACTGTGCAGTGTCTTGATCGGCTTATGAATTAGGGTCGAAGTCTAGCTTCACTCGTGCATTTGAAGGTTAGGTGGATGGGCTCTCACCTAGGGTGTGCTCCTAAGGTTTAGGAAGTCTGCAGTTAAGGTTAGGTGAGTGAATCACCTAGGGTGTGCTCCTAAAGTCTAGGAAGTCTGCAGTTAAGGTTAGGTGAGTGAATCACCTAGGGTGTGCTCCTAAAGTCTAGGAAGCCTATGCTGTGGATTAGGTGGGTGACTCTCACCTAAGGTTGTGCTCCTAAAATCTAGGAAGCCTATGCTGAGGATTAGGTGGATGAGCTCTCACCTAAGGGTGTGCTCCTGAGCTACATGAGTGCATGCTTGAGGATTAGGCGGATGAGCTCTCACCTGCGGTGTGCTTCAAGGCTGCAGGCTCTATCGTTGTGAATTGTGTTTGCAGTGATTAAGAATGTTTTACCCTTCCTCAAGTTAAATCAGAAATTCCATTTTTTTGTGACTTAACCGTTTGAAACAACAATAAAATAAGAAAATAATAAAAAAGAATGAAGAAAACGGAGAAAGCTAGACTCATCAAAAGCTCAGAAAAGCTAAAAGGAAGAAAATGCGAGTGATTCGGCCGACTCGAAAGCGTTTTAAATAACAATCACATGAAACCCAAAACAATAGACAAAAGGGCCCCCCTAAAACTGCAGTTCCAAACAGTGGATGAAAGCCCCTCGAATAGTCATTTCAAAAAGCCCCAAAGGACCGCTTCAAAAGTTCCCCAAACAACTATTTAAAAGGATCAAAGCAACTATTGAAAATGCTTCAAACGACCATTTATAAAGAGTTACAAACAACACTTGAAAACAACTCCAAATAACATTTTAAAAGCTCAAAGATAGCACTTAAAACAAATTCAATCAACATAGGAAACATCCTCAAAGTAACGATTTATAGTACTTAAAAATCAGCATACAAAGGCACCCCAAACAACGCCCTTGATTCCCGCAATCAGCATTAAAATGGTGCACAATTGATCTCAATGAGAGCATGAAAGAATATTAAGAAAACTCGCATAATACTACTCAATTCTTATATATTTTCATCCATGCAATTAGATAACTTCGATGTGATTTGAAAAATATTCTCCCGACACTTCTTCCATCATGTAATGTTGGTATGCAAAGCTATATCTTACAATCCAAATTCAATTATCACTACACATAATTCCGTATCCTCAAATTCCTTAAATAAAATGCAATCAAAGCAAGGAACTGTAGATATTAAATATGTGAATATATTATGATTTAGCGATAGATATATAAATTGAGGTTCTGATTTAAGCAAATAAATATATATGGATCAAGTAACATGTATGCAAATGTCTCAATTTCTCTTGCAAATAACAGGGGTGTGCTAAAAAAAACAGGAGAGAATTAAAGGGGAGCAACCAATCAATACATAGCGAGATGGAACCAAAATAAATGAGTTAGAAAAATACGACCTTGATCCGAGGAAGCCCAGAAATTGCTACAAAATTGCAGCGGTTGCAGGTGGTCCGACGTCTGAGGGAAACAAGCCGAGTAAGCTTCTCTGCGTGAGGAAGAAGAGGATACGAGCAGCTTCAGTCGAGCGTGGAAGTCGAAGCAGGCTAGGGCTTTCGGTGCGGAGCTTCGATGGAGGCGATCGGGAGAGGGGGAGCAGGCGAGCTGGCTCGGTTCGGTGCAAGGAGGCGAGGTGAGCGGGAGAGATCGAGAGAGGAAGGAGGCGAGCGAGGAAGAGACGGGCGAGGGTAAGTCGAAGCAGGCAAGGGGTCGTCCAGGGAGGTTCTTCGGCTCAGGGAGGTGGAGACGGAGCAGATAGGGTTGCTCGGCTAGGCGGGGAGGCGGGGGTTTTGTTCGGTGCAGAGAGGAGAGTGTCGATCTTCGTCTACGAGGAAGGGAGAGGCGAGCTCGAGCGGCTCGTCTGTCGTGCGCTTCGCCGAGTGGGATCGAGTGGAGGAGGGAAGCCGGCGAACCGAGGGCTTCTGTCGTGCAGAGGGAATCGAAGCGCAGGCGAGCGGGACTTAGGGTCGTGCGCAGGAGCGTCGATCGGGAGAGCCCGAGCGGGGGGAGGAAGAGCAGGCTAATGTCGATTTGTCCCGTTGAGCGGGATTTTGTGTCCCGCGCCTCTCCCATAGCCGTTACGCATGAGTTGAGCGGGGAATTGAATCTTTTCCAACCTAGGACAGCCTCATTAGGAAAATAATAACCCATAATTAAATATAATTAAGATAGAATTATGTGGTTAAATTTGAAATTCAAATTTTAAAATTTGAAACAACTAGGCTCGTATTCAGCCTGCGACGAGCTCGAATTAAACCTGAGTCGAGCCCGGATCCGCATCCCGCAAATTAAAAAAAAATGTGCATCGATTTTCGTGTCGTTCGTGCGAGCGTGGAATCGCAGCAATATGGGTATCCTTCCTAGCTAAAATCGACGTCCCGGACGCATCGGTGAGGTCCGTTTCGTCATCCGGGGTCGTCCGGACAAGTTCGCCAACGATCGGGCCAAAAAAGTGTTGAATTGTGGTGTGTGCGAATTCGAGCATCATTAAGGGTTCACCTGGGCCGTCCGATCCTATGGGAACTCATTTTTCGAGCCATCTACGTGGTAGTCCTTAGCCTCGCACAGCGGAGTCGAGTGCTTGGGACTACTCATGCGAGGTTTCATAAAAACGAGTTTAGAAGTGGCTCGAAGCTGCATGGGAGGTGGGTTCCGTGACTAGTCCGCTAGGATGGTCAATAAGGAACTCCTAAAGCTAGATCCTAGGGTCTAAGAGGAATATCCTAAGACCTCACTAAAATGAGGTCAACAAATACCCAATTTAAGAACATGTTATAAAAGTAGATGAGAGATTTTTTGAGCAATTCTATTAGGTATCAGAGCCTAGCCTAGCCGACTATCACCGTCTTCTTTCCAGATCGTCGCACTGTATCGCAAGGTTCGTGAAGTTCATGAAGGCACTGTATGGCAGGGTTCGACTACGTCGCGCTTTCAAAATCACGATCACGACTGTATTGTAGGTTCCGTAGCGTCTTCGCTCAAGGCCTGTCTTTCAGATCGCAATTGTATCGTGACTGTCAATGAGATTATGACCGTATTGCGACTGTTGCTTCTCATATCATTTCAAAATTTATTTTCTATTATTATTACTATTATCATCATCATTATATATATATATATATATATATATATATAAAAACAAATTTTACACCAATCACGTGCTTGTATGTCACGAGTAGTTATATCATGTCAGAGCTCTAAATTAAGTCCAATGAACATTGTTGGTTAAGACTTAAAACTTGGCTTTCACACTACATGCTTGAGGTAAGTAATTGTTACTTATTCATGGATAAATGTACATTAATTGTTAGTGGCATTGCTTGTATTAAATTCCTTGTTACTTTTTAAGATTGTAAATCTTGCATTTTTGAACTTCATTTATGATATTACGCACTTGTTAATACTTTATATAGCAGGTTCTATCAAGTCAGTAGAAGGACCATCGACAAGAGCAACTCGTTCAACATTAGATTTACTTTCAATATTTCAATTTTTATATTATTTATTTTTATTGGGTTTGGGTGGTTTCCTTTCTACAACTATTTTCCTTTCTTATTATTTTTAGTGTACGTTCTACTTACTTGTTAGCCTGTTATACTTTAATGAAATAAACTTATATTTCCGTACTAATTTTCGCTATTATCTAGAAATAATATTTTATTTTGAGAATATAAAATAGATTTATATATCCTTCATCATGTCCCGCATTGTGGAGGTGTACCACCTCTTCTATTTCCCTTCAATACTCTAAACATGAAGGTTGTCGGTTCGATGCCGACATTTTGTGCATGGAAATCTGAGGGAGCACTGCTTTACAAGAACATTTAATATTCCACTTAAAGATAGGACATAATGAGGATGCAAGTTTCATTCTTCGCATTAGTAGCTAACCGTTAAACTATTTCTCTAGATGAAAACCCAACACATAATACATTCAACTACAGAAGTACAGAGAGACAATATTGAACAATATGTTACATAGATTAGATGATACATTCTCCCATGGCTAGGTATTTTGCTTTTGCCAACACTATCAAGTGGCATCTACCTAGGTTCCAGGGGTACCACAGAATTTTATTTAGCCTTAGTTCATTGTATTCAGGAATAGCTTTATAGATTTTGGTTACCATACTGATGCCCAAACTCATTTTATGAAAGAAAATTTTGTTCTCTTGGATATGAAGATTGAAGGAACAGCATGTTGCTCTAATACCTCAGTTAATTTCCTTGGTTAATTACTTTCTTCCAGAATCTCTAAGTTTTCATTATTGAGCTTTCTTTGACCATGATTTCAAAGTAAAAACTTTTTCTTTTTTCATTGCAAATATAACTGAGAATCCAAAATTACTATCAACAATGTGGAATTGTAAGGATAAGAAAAGCCAAACTGTTTCTTGGTTTTAAGTTTAGGGTTCCTTTAATAATCCTAACTTAGAATGATTCGACTTTTACCACTTCCAAAAGCGGTTCAGTTTTTAATTTTGTACAGATTGCTTCTATGAATGATTGATGAAAAATCTAGAATTTTACATAAATCATGTTAGAAAACCTAAACATTCCAATTTAACAAGCTATGTTTTAATTTCTCAAGTTCCGTTGATTAGCATGCTAGTCAACTGTCAGGACTATTTTTAGTTCATTTCTTACTAATCTATATGGGGTTTAAGTTAGTGGGATTTAGTAAATCTTGTAAATCCAGATTTACTAAATCCAAGATGAAAACCGTATGGCAACAAAATTTCCTAAATCCTCAGAATCCATCAAACTTTTTGGAAACTCCAGCGTAAATTCACCCATCTCCTACGCACTCCCTGTAAATCCCGTAAATCCATCGATTCGTGGGATTTAGGATTTACGGGATTTACAGCTGAAATCTGCTAAATCCTTTATTCCGTCCAAAATGACCATCTGGTAAGATTTAGCTTAAATCTCGCTCTAATTCCATTGCCAGACAGCTCCTATATCATCCATATAAAGCTTTAAAGTACGAAACATCTACTATGTGAAAATGAACAACCTCAAGCAAAGCAGCAGTTCCGCTGTTCGGGTCAACTGCTCCAAATGTCCATGCATCACGATGATTACCAATGATCACATACCTAAATATTCAGATATGAAATTGTCAGGGTAATTAAAAACAATTCCAAACAACTTATTAAAAAAATTTATGATGGATGCATTTCATAAAAAAAATGCAAAACTTGCAATATGTCAATAAAAATGTAGACCAGAAGAAAACTGAAAAAAGTCTATTCGTTGGAGGTGAATGGATCATATGTAGTGGGAGGAAGCTATGGGTGCTGAAACCTACTTTTTCATGCTAAAAAAGAACGAGACCAAGTGAGTTTGTGTGTCTGTCTATGAGATGCATTGGAAAAAAGTATGGGTGCATAATCCCTAATTTTCTGTTGTTTTAAGTTGGATGATTATATGATATTCTTTGAACATCTATTTGTTGATACCTTCATCATGTGAAAACTACCACGCAGGTGTTTTTTGATCTCTTCATCCTACTTAGTTGAATCATGATTTAATAAAACAGTCTCTTCAGGAAGAAGTTTAATTGTGCCGAGGGATTTCTTGCTTTCAACATTATTTTGAATCTATGATGTTTTGCAAATTGGCAAATACTGCTTGGCTTTATCTTTTCATGCTACTCATCTGTTGACAAGAGTTTTGAGTTTTAAAGATAAAAAACATAATATGTGTAATTCAGTATTTGGTATTTTCAGGTAATGTAATTCATCAGTTTGCATAGCCATTTTGAATTCACTATTTATACTAATTAAGTAGATTTAAGTTAAATATAGTATACATGGCTGCCTCACTGTCAAAGATATAGATTGTGTCATCCAACACGGCCTCATAGACCTAATGTGAATACAAATGTAAACTGAATATAAAAATCCAAATCTAGTACACCATCCAACTAAAACTAGCCCAGAAGAAGTTTAAATGAACTCACCTTCTCCCCAAGCTTATCGTTCATTTAGTGCCATTTGGGGTGGTGTTTTTCCCGTGGCGCGGCCACCGTTTAGAAAAAGCGAGCCACGGGTTCAACCCCGAGGCCTGCATTTCTTCTCTCCCATCTTTTAAGCGCTTGCCCCTGGATTCGACCACGCGTTCATCTTCTGCCTTTTTCCTTCCCCGCGGAGCTCCTGCTTCCTCTGCGTTAACCCGTTGTTCAGGACAACATCTTCCAGTATCCCCTTTTCCTATATTCTCTTCGTGATATTTTTGTTTCTCGTGGATTTTCACCTTATGGATCCATCTTTGTTTTTTTTTTTTGTTTGGTGCTTCTATCTGCATTGGAGTCTAAAGGTCTTCGTTTGAGTAGAACTAAAACTGAATACATGAAATGTAATTTTAGTAATAGTAGATCTAGTGACAGAAGTGTAACTTTGGGTGATCAAATTATTAAAAGGTGTGAACGATTTAGATATCTCGGGTCCATTGTTCAAAGCGATGGTGATATAGATGGGGATGTTAATAGTAGAATTCAAGTTGGTTGGTTGAAGTGGAGGAAAGCGTCCGGCCTATTGTGTGATAGAAAAGTACCGCTTAGACTGAAAGTAAAATTTTATAAGATGGTGGTGAGACCTTCAATGCTCTATGGTGCTTGAATGTTGGCCTTTAAAAGAGAAGCATAATGTTAAGTGTTGTCGAGATGAGAATGATTAGGTGGATGAGTGGCTTTACACTTAGAGACAAAATGCGAAATGAATATATCCGTAATAGGGTTGGTGTAGCACCAGTGACGGATAAAATTAGAGAGAGTCGCCTTAGATGGTTTGGTCACATTAAACGTCGACCACCTGATGATCCGATTAGGAGAGTAGATGTTTTAAATACAACTTATGTTAAGAAAGGCAGAGGTAGACCTAGGAAAACTTAGGCTTATTGCATAAAAACTGATCTTAATTTATTAGAATTAAACGAAAATTTGACACTAAATAGGACTCAATGGAGAAAAAGGATTCATGTAGCCGACCCCACTTAGTGGGATTAAGGCTTTGTCGTTGTTGTTGTTGGTGCTTTTGTCTAGTGATGGATCTTTTGTTTGTTTTGGTGGATTTGGCTGTAGTTTTTTTGTTTCGTGCTTCTGTTTTTCTCTGCTATGAGACATGTGTAGTTGTGGTTCGTTTGAGCATGTTCATACAAACTAAATTTCAAAAGTTATACACTATCTGAAGTGAGTCATTGTATCAGATAGCCTCAAAACATTCTATGATAGAATATAATGCATAACTACTAAATTCAATACTGATACCCCTTGGGGCATATAATAAGAAAATATTGGAATAAAAGAAATATATTATCTTTGCCATCATCTTTATACCAACTCCTAAGAAACGTGTAATTGTGGTATGTTTGAGCATGCTCCTGCAATTTCCAAACTTATGCTAATAAAAATATTTTTTTTCACACACGCACGCATTCTGAAGTGAGGCATTGCATCAGATAGCCTTAGAAAAATTCTATGATTTGTGTATTATGCAAGGCTACTGAAATTAAGTACTGAACTCCTTGGGGCATATAATGAGAAAATATTGTAATAAAGGGCACACGTCATCTTTGCCAGCATATTTATGCCCACAGCTAGGAGAAATGTGTAGTTGTGATATGTTTGAGCATGCTCATGCAATTTCCAAACTTATGCTAATAAAAGCAAATTTTTCTCACACACACTCTGAAGTGAGGCATTACATCAGATAGTCTCAGTAAAATTCTATGATTGGTGTATTATGTAGCCCTACTGAAATTTAGTACTGATATCCCTTGGGGCATATAATGAGAAAATATTGTAAGAGAAAGCACATACCATCTTTGTCATCATATTTATGCCCATTGCTAGGAGACATGTGTAGTTGTTTTGAAGTGAATTTTTGCTTGTGAAGTATCAAATATATGACTAGAGCAGTTCTGTTACAAATAGCAATACTACACAGGGGCAGAATGGTCATCTGTCTAGAAACAGCTGCCGCATAGCTGTTTTCAAACTGGAGAAAACAAACAGCAAACCAGCTTCTCCGCAGTGGCTTCCTGAGGCAGCTAAGCTGCAACAGTTTATCAACTGCTGCCCCAAACAGACCCTTAGTCATCTCTACCCCCACAACCAACATCAGTGAGCTTCAAAATCTTTGAAAAAATCAAAGAGTATTTGAACCATGATTCTAGCCAACATAAATTATTATCCTATAGTACCTTACAAAAGCGGGATCTACGTATACTGATGCAGCTCTGAGACTACAAACAATTGTCACTAATTAGAGTTCAATATCTCAGTTTATCCCATTAATCATTCACCAGTAGCTCAGTAAATAAGTTGAAATCACTATGAAGTTGTTATTGAATCATCAACACATGTGCATGCAAAGTACATTTCAGTTCTAAGAATAACTGCCAAACCAAATTCAGGATGCTTAAACAAGCAAGAAGTTCCAATCACATGTTACTGAAATTTTGCATGGTGCATTGTATCCGATGAACAAACTTCAGTGACGCCATCAGATGGCCAATCTAAATCAACAACGAGAGGATGAACTCACCTTTTGACACATTCACTGGTTGAATAGTCCATCAAACAAAAATGAATCATGGCCAGGCTGACAAATCCGAATCGAACACATCACATAAAATGACAACCATAGAGGTTCAGCAATTGATTTCAAGTTCATTAGAGGTTTTTTGTTTTCATTTGAAATCATAGGTTGTTTGCTTGCGATTAAGCGTTAGGCTCCCAAAAGCCAACATTCATTTTAATAATCTTAGGATTCGCCAAAAATCATTTTTATTACCAAAATCTCAGATAAATTTCTGTGCATAAATTTCACCAAAGTCTGACCTTTTGAACATATTTTCAATGATATATATTAGATTTAATTTTGAATTATATATTCAAATTTAAATTATTAAATTTTTATACAGTAAGAAGCAACCATTGATTTCACTTCCCACAGAATCTATAAGTAAATTTTGGTAAATTTATGGCATTGTGGTGCAGTTTTTGTAGATTTATGACACTGGCATTCAATAAAAATCAAATAAATATTTTATTGTATATTTGTTGTTCATTGTGTTTGCCCAAAGGCGCTAAACATGCTTCGGTCTACCCCTTCAAGGTCCCTGTTCCTTCCACTGCAATGGCTCGTTAAGCTCCAACAGCCTGATAAGCATCCTAATGGACCCACTAGCCACTTCTGTGACTCCTGCTGTTTATTTTGGCTTCCAATAGCTAGATTGAGTTCTTCAAAACCGTTTTAATCTGCCAAAACATTTTAAATTCACCCCAACAGCTAGTTGTGACTCCTATAACAGATAAAATAGATTCTAAAACAAGAATAAGCCTTCAAGCACACACTGGGGTCGGTAACAAGAATCTTTTTCTCACATTGTCTCATATTGAGATTCTATAAAATTAAATTCTTCTTTGCACTACTTTTTAGATAAACTGATATTCACAAAGAAACTAAATTGTAAAAAGCATTAAATTAGAATGTAAATCTAAATGCACTCAAGATTCATTGAACCGTATTTGAAGCATGGTAAGCCTAGATTTAAGCTCTTTTGACAGTACATTCAGATTTCAAGGGTTTCTCCACTCACAGGAGTTTGGGTTTTTAAGCTTCCAGCAGAGAGTGCCAAAACAGTAGAATCCAAGTTTAATTGATGGCTGGATGTGGATGTAACCAAGATTTGTGGTCAAATCAAGTAAAACACTTTATCATGCATTCTATGATGTAAATATTTGGTAAGCGTTCTAAATATATGATATTAAAGGTTTCATTCCGTGCATCTTATTACATTATTAGATAAAATTAAAATATTTGACATAGGCATAAAACTATCAACAACAACAAGCCTTTATCCCACTAAGTGGGTTTGGCTAAATGAATCAATTTTCTCCATTGCCTCCTATCGAACGTCATGTTTTCATTTAATTCTAATAAATTAAGATAATTTTTTATGCAACAAGCCCAAGTCTTTCTAGGTCTACCTCTACCTTTCTTAAAATAAGTCGAATCTAAAACACCTACTCTCCTAATCAAATCACCTGATGGTCGACTTAATGTGACCAAACCATCTAAGAATACTCTCTTTAATCATGTCTGGCATTATAGTTACACCAACCCTTTCACAAATACATTCGTTCCACATTTAGTCTCTAAGAGTCAAGCCACTTATATACTTAAGCATTCTCATCACAACAACATTTAACCTAGTTTTATGCTTCTCTTTTATAAGCCAACATTTTGGGCAATAAGCATTGCAGGTCTCACCACCTTCTTATAAATTTTTTCTTTAATTCTAAGCGGTACTTTTTCCAAAACACAATAGCCCCGATGCATTCCTCCGCTTCAGTCATCCAACTTGAATTCTACTAAGAACATTCCCATCTATATCACCATCAATTTGAACAATAGAATAGAGATATCTAAAACGTTCACTCCTTTTAATTATTTGCTCACCCATTGTTACAACTCTGTCACTAGAACTCAAGAAGGCAGGTCGGGTTAGGGTCTGACCCGAAAATGAACCGACCTGAATCTGGTCAACCCAAGTCACGACCCAAATAATAAATGTGTCGAATTCTCTGACACGAACCTTGCTCAAAAAATATTTGGGTCAACCCAAACCCGATTTTTTTGAGTCGACTTTGAGTCATGTTGGCATGTCGGGTCAATTTTTGACACATAGGGATGTCAATTTGGAACGATGGGTCGGCTTTGAATCCAACCCAATTTGGGTCAACCCAAATTATAAACAGGTCGAATTTTCTAACCCGAATCGACTTGAAAGTTATTTGGTTCAACTTGAACCCGTATTTTTCGAGTCGAATTCGAGTTATGTTGGCGTGTCGAGTCAATTTTTGACATGCCTGTCTGCCACTAGACTAGATCTACTAATACTAAAATTACATTCTATGCATTCAATTTTAGATCTACTCAAATGAAAATATTTAGATTCTAATGTAGACCTCCATAATTCAAGTGTATCCCGAACTCTTTCTCTAGTCTTATCCACATGAATGATATCATCAGCGAAAAACATACACCAAGGTACATCCTCCTGTAAATGTCCAGTAAGTGCATCTATAACTAAAGCAAAAAGATGTGCTTAAAGCTGATCGTGCATGTAATCTAATTGAAATAGAAAAATAATTCGTCAATCCTCCTTCTGTTCGAACACAAGTAACAGCTCTAGCATACTAATATTTAATGACTTGGATATAAATCATATCAACACTTTTCTTTTCTAGAACTTCTCTTTGAACCTTATCGTAAGCTTTTCTAAATCAATTAAAATCATATGTAGATCCTCCTTACTCTTTATGTGCTCCTCCATTAAACCTCTCAATAAATGTATAGCTTTCATGCTAGACTTGTCCGACACAAATCCAAACTGGTTATGAGAAATCTTTGTATCACATTTTAACCTATGTTCAATTACTTTCTACCATAATTTTAATGTATGACATATTAACTTAATTCCTCTATAATTAGCACACTCTTGTGCATCCGTTTTATTCTTAAAAATGGGGATCAAAATACTCTTCTTTCACTCTTCAGACAATTTTCCAGTTTTTAAAATAATAGTAAAAAGTATAGTAAGCCAACAAATTCTCAAATCCCTTAAATATTTCCACACTTCTATTGGGATATCATGAAGTCCTAAATTTTCACCCTTAATTTTCTTTAAAGCCTCTTCAACTTCCTTCTTACTAATGCGATAGTTATATATACATATATATATATATATATATAATGATATTAAGATCACTAAAGTCAATTGTATTTTCAATAACTTCATTAAAAAATTTATCAAAATATCTCACACACCTATGTTGAATATATTCTAAGAAAAACACTTTTTAATATTCATTTTTAATATACTTTACTTGAATTAAATCTTTATTTTTCTTTTATCTTTGTTTGGCTAATTTATACATATATCTTTCACCTTTTTTACTATCTAATATATTATAAAGATGAATAAACACATAATTCTTAACATCACAAACTGTTCTCTTAGACTCACTACAAGCCACCTTATATTTTTCTCAATTCTCTAAATTTTTACATTTAAACCAATTTTTATAACAAAATTTCTTATATTTTATCTTTTGTTGCACATTATTATTCAACTACCAATTATTTTTATTTATAAAAACTCTTCTTTTTGATTCTCTCAGTACAACTTTTGTCACTTGTTTAATAGTGTTTGTTACTTTATCCCAAATAGAAGTAACTTTTTCATGAATATCCCAAATCTTAAAATCTTGAAGTGTATACATAAAAATAATTTTATTTGTATCTTTTTTGACACCCGCATCTAATTCTATAATAATGTTTCATTGTCATAAAATTTTCAATTTATGATATAAATTTACAATGCATCAAAATTCACATTGAAAATTAATGGCCATAACATAGGATATTCTGTCGTGCTAGCAAACGCGCACTAAACAAAAAAAATCAAACAATGATTTATTGGTTTGCCAACAACCAAATTTAGTAATGATCATCTCTGTTATGCTTATACAGTTGGTAAGCAATCCAAGAATTTTTTTATGAGTAAGAATTCCTAAACTTCTAGAATTACTGTATATGAATTTATTTACCTATCAGTACCACAATCTTAAATTTAAAAAATTATATATTTATAATTGCTGGTGATTATTCAACATTTACATGGGTTTTATTTTTAAGAAACAAAAAGATGCAATTGAAAAATTCAAGAAATTTACAAATTACATCCAAAGAAAATTATAACTAGATTAGTTGAATTCAAATAAATCATTAAGGGGAATTAGTAGCTCATTTGAAGACAACTGTGATAAAGAAAATTTTAAACATAATTTGTTTGTGCCCAAAATACTTTGAACAAAATAGACTTGTGGAGGAAGAATAAAACTTTGTATAACACTTGCAAAATCTATGTTAAATAGATATAATTCACAAAAAGTTTGTGGGAAAAAGCTATAAATATCACAAGTTATGTGATAAATAGGCTAATTCTTAGACAATGGCATAATCTATTCTTTGTGCTAGAGGTGATGATTAGATGATTTTCATTTTAGTTGATGCATTTCGGTCAAAACTTGCACAATATTGATGTTGCATCACTTTTCCTTTGGCCATGCGGTGATTTGATGACATGATCCTCTAACAACTCAAGTGATTTATATCAGTTGGAATTGGGTCGTAGGCAAGTTGCAGCCAAACCTGTACGGCTGTGCAACATTAGATGCATGTCCTATTCAATTAGCATTATACAACAACAACAAAGCCTTAATCCCACTAATTGGAAATTAGCATTATGCACCAAGTTAATCAAAATCATGGCATGCAATAATTAATCTAATCCTTCAATCTTCCAGTCCCTTAAAATATTACCAAACAGCCATCGAAGATTAGATACCAATAATTTTTGGATCAAAATAATCTAAATTCTAGGATTGCGAGATAAACAATATAACAAAATCTGGAATTGTCAATGCCTAATTATTATAAATAAAAAGCCCATTTATTTCAAAAGACGGAATTCCTAAGAAACACAATAAAAGAGTGAAGTTAAAATGGTAACCTGTCTGGCTCTTCCTTGCCTTTTATCACAGCTATAACATTCTGGATCGTCATTATGGTTTCATTCCCCTGAAGCAATGCCACGAAAAGAATAAATTCTCAGTTTTCATGCTCAAATGTCACTCTGGAATGCTGGAAAGTTGAGTGAAAGAAAATAAAATATAACTTGAAAATTTCAAGTCTCGATTCACAATCAACCAATAAAATGCTTAAATCTCATTTCATTTCCTGTACTCTGCACCATTTCACTGCAACAAAACAAAATTTCTCTCAAATCTAAACAGAACCTCTAGAGAAAAGAGAGAAAAAAAATGCAGACATCTTGGGAATAAACGAGCAAACCCCTCACTGCGCATCATAAACCCTATCCATTACAACTCGATGGAATTCGAAGCTCACCAGGTATGTCAGATTGACGATCCCCGGCCCCGGGCCAAGCCGGTAAACGGGTGCTCCTTCTTCTCCTTGCCAATCGCCTGCCGCTATATCTCCTCCAATCGTCCTCAGAATCGCTTCACCATCTCTAGAAGAAACTGGCAGCGACGGGATACCCGGCATGAGCCCGCTAGCTACCACCTCCTCGACGCTCACCCGCTCGCAATCACTGACGCTAGCCCATCCCGGCGTCGTCGGATCACCAAGACCTCGAAACACACTTCCCACCTGCACGCCGCTCGGTGGCATCCACCGATCATTCGGGAACCACTTACCGCGTTCACCGCCACCGTAGTCTTTCGCGTCAGTGTAAACAATTACAGCTATGGCACCGGCGAGCTGAGCGTTCCTAATGATGTCGCCTCGAAAAATCGCGCCATACCGCGCGAGTACCACGCTCCCCGTTACATCCACTCCAGCAGCCCTTAGCTTAGCAAAATCCTCAGTACGGCCGTAGTTAGCGTAGACAACTTGACCGGTGGCGGTGCCGGAGCGAGCGTAGGCGTGGAACGTCGGAAGAATCTCCGCCGCAACATCGGCGTAGGGATCGCCGGGGTAGATTTCCTGGATGAGTTCAAAAGAGACGGAAGGGGATGTAGGCTCTAAGGAGAGGGAAAGGTAGCGATGAACAGGGTAGGATAGAAGAACATCGTAGGAGACGACGTGAGCGGGGATGGACGCGGAAGAGAACGTTTCGAGGACGTAAGCTGCGGCGGCGGCGTTGGCTTCGGAGCCGGCGGGGTGGGGACGACGGGTGAGGGCGAGGAGGTGGTGGGCAGCGGTGTCGTTGGACGCAAGTTGGAGAAAGAGGGAGTAGAAAGTGGACTTGGAGGGACCGCAGGCGGTGACCAGCAGGATGATGAGGACTGCAACTCCGATAGCGGCTAGGGAAAGTTGCCGTGCGATTCTGTGGAGGTGAGAGTGGGACTGTGGACTTCGCTTCTTCATGGCACTTGTTACGTGGGAAGAAGATTTCACAGAAGATTCCACCTGTGGAGAAGATGAGGTTTAATATGTATATATTTTTTATTATTTTTTTTAAATTTAAATGTAATTTTTCGAAATCTATGGGTCCTACAATAAAATAATATATGTACATGTACTGATCTCCTTAGGAGTCACCTTACCAGTCTCTAACATCTTCTGCTGATCGTTCTTCAAATCCACCGAAAATTAATTTCTACCAGTCTAGTCCTCTCCACTAGCACTAAATATTCTTCAATCTTAAGTTTCACTAATGATTGGTTGATTGGATCTTTCATTCTAGAAATAAACCTTTAGAATTTCTCTATTTCATTTGATACTAGTAGTGGTGCATATCTCGACATCATAGTGAACTCTGTTTCATACTACATAGCTTTTCAATCCACTGCATCAGCCTAATGAATTTATCATGCATCTGTTTCTGTCTAACAATGATAGAATCAATCTTTGAATGTTCACATAAATTTGTCCCGCTATACCAAGGGGCTTGGTCAACCACTAAATTTCTTTTGTAATTGACCTTGCTACCATCTCTTAACTTCTCCCATAAAGGCAGAATGTAGCAAGGGTAACTCTCCTCTATGGTGGACTTGTTGTACCATCTATGCTTTTCTCCACCCTCATCAGCTATTTTCAGCTTCTTATGGCCCTCCTACTCTAGAAAATAAATATAGTCTCATATCACGAGGGAGCTTCAAGTACTTATCTATCAGTGCTCTTCCATGACTACGAGCTTTAGAATAAAAATTCTTAATCAACAGAGTCACATCATTCATCGTATCAAAAATGCATCAACACTAACTGCGACATTCCTGGGCATAGTGAATTCAACATTGTCATCCCTGACTTATTCCTTCTTATCATCCATAATTCTGAAATAATAATAAAATAATTTAATTATCTTCAATTAAAATTTTAATTTCTATTATTTATAACTTAATTTAATCATCACAATGATTATTTCAATTAAGATTCATGTTGTTTATTCTAGACTTTATCTTTGATATTACTTTTGTCATGATTCGACCTAGGGCATTAAATTTACCAAGGCGGAAACAGGCTGTAAAGATGATGGAACTAAGTTTTCTATATTTCTAATTCCATCACTAACATTTTAATATATAAAAATTAATTTAAAGGGAAACTAAATAAAACATTTTAATTAACAAATAAAAGTATCGTTCTGATTATTGATCTTGCCTCCTGTACTTATTAGCTCCTCTAGTATTCGTCTTATTTAAAAGCTTAAAGCTTATAAAAAAAATTAAAACAATATAATGAGTTATCCAAAGATAAACATAAGAGCAGCCACACTTCACAACTACAAAGATAAACATAAGAGCTTCATGGACATATCTATAACTTAAACCACTTTATCTCCAACATCACATTCTTGTTATTGTACTTATGTTTACAATTAGTTGCATGTTTCATAATTCATTGATAAGAATTTAAGAATTATAATAGCAATCAAATTCATCTTACAATAATTAAATTTTTCCTAAATCATATCTCCTCAAACTACTAAGCCACAAATTTAAATTTTCTTAGAAAAGACCTTAGTAACATTAATATTTAGGAATCTTTAAGACCATACTAATTTAGAAAAACACAGGGACTAGAAACCTGTTGAGCCAACCCTAATAGATTAATCAAGTGATATTCATCATAATCAACATACGCATTATGAAAGATATAATGAAATTCATTATCCTCAATGCAATGGTAAATTTGAAACAATAAGTTTAGTCCATAACTACTTTTGATGGTAGGCATGAATCTTTTTAAATTAGGCTTAGTGTGGAAGAATCTAATGAACTTCCAATTTATAAATTCAAGCATAATGGGCAACTTATTTATGATAATTTAAACATATGCACAAGATAATACAATACTACAAAACAAGATCTATTGTATGCTTTTATTGATAAAAAACTTAAAACATATGCAATTTTATCCTAAATTAGATTGTGATTCTCCTCCTTCTCAAAAACTTGCTATTAGTTGGATTATAGTTAATGCATTGCCCATGTATTTTGGCACTTTAATAGACTATTCTGTTGTAGTTAATGATAAGCCAGTGATTTTTATGATGATTTATTTTATCTATCTTTTAATGTATTGATACACAAAAAATATGTTGAATTTTTCACCTATATTTTATACTCATTTTTGGTGATATTGCACTTTAAAGAAATATTTTTTTTTGCATGTTATTGACTTCATATATAAGAAATGAACTTTTGGAGAAAAAGAAGAAAAAATGGTGCAATTTGAAGCAAAAACGAGCAAGAAAGAAAATTCTGGCCTGACATATTTTGATATGTCTTTCTATGCTTAATCACCTTTACAATTTTCACATGTTTTTTTAATGAAATTACACTTTAAAGAAATGTTATTTTCATGCTTATCTTGTAGGTGAAGATGTTAAGAACGCAACGCAACTGACACGGGACGAAACAGAGTTGAAACGAAGCAAAACAGAATGAAATGGCGAAGCTATGCAGACTGGTACAGTCGGCGCCCGAGTCCAGATAATGCGAAAAAATGGCGCCGACGGCACCCAAAAACGGCGCCGACAGCGGCAGAGAAGGTTTGGACGGATTTTTAGGTGGTTATGGCCGAGATTCAATGTATTGGGATGCCTGTTGGAAGGTTGCTTGAGATTTTTCTTAGGAAATTCGTCTCAACATTATAAAATAGTGTTTTTATGTCAGAAAAAAGAGGTATGTTAGGAAAAACGAGAGGAATGTTGGGAGATCTTATAATAGAAGTAGAAATGTAGATTTCTACTTTTTTGGAGAGATTATAGAGGAGATTTTGAGAGAATTTGTAAGGGAATCTACTAGCATTGCATAGACCAGCGAGAGAATTTGTGGGGGGAAAAAGCTAAGTATTGTGTTATTCATTATCTTATGATTTTGTAAAAACTTATCTAGTGGATTTTCTTTGATGAAATGAAGTTTTCCGTTGTGTATTCTTCGTGCTCTGTAAGTAGTTTTTCTTACTCTTTATTCCTATTATGAAATAGTGACATGAGAGGATTATGCCATTGTTTTCATTCTACTTTTCTTTTGTAATGAGTATGATTCATGTTTAGGATTTTGGGATGCATGTTATAGGAGGTTTTAATTATAAATGCAATGGTTCTTACTTGCACTTCATTTACATTACAATAAAGGCCTTTTGTAGTGTTAAAATTCATTGTAATTGTATTAAGATCTGAGAGAGCGGTGTAACTCTCAACAAAGTGGAACCACAATTAATTCATGGATAAGAATGTAGTCCATGGAGTTAATTGCAAATAAATAGAGAAATATACTTTGATGGGCGCAGAATTAGAGATTTTAGGGTGACAGACTAAAATCCCCAATTTGATCCTAATTTTTGGAAACTAAAGCGAGAGTTAGCCCTCATAGGAGGACGGAGTGAGAGCTTTGGAGTGAGGGCCAGTATCCTCTCAGCCTAACCACGGATTTAGAGACCAAACATAGGATTAACCAATGTTCATTATGCACTTGACAGAGGGTAAAGAATAGAAATGCTCCTATTTAACACATGCAATATTTAATGTATCTCATTTCTAAACATTATCCAATTCACTAAATAAGAATAATAGTTTTTAACATCTAAAAATTGTCCAAATCAATTTATTCAGAAAGGGTTATCTTTAGAATTAATACTTTCATTTAGGAGTAGTTAGTAGTTGTTTTAAACTTAAGACTTACCTTTAGGAGTACTTGTTAGAAAAACTACTGAAATCAACCTTCCAAATTAAGGACTGATAGTAGTAAACTATAATTAGCCTAAGGGATTTCTTACCTTGCTTCTTTGTGGCATCAATAATAAGGTTTTCAAAGAAAGTTCAATATTATTTGAAGCAATACGTGCACTTGTGTAGAACCTGTAGTGTGTGAACTATTACCTACATTTTATAACATTTCAATTTTACATATTAACCGCTAAATATAAATTGGGTCAAGTTTTCGACCAAATTTTGGAAGCTAAATTACTATGCAGTTACGAGTCGGGTCAAGTTTTTGACACCTTCTCAGGGGAACTCAATTAATATAAAACACGTAGAAAAACAAAACACGCTAGGGGCGCATCATGTATGCAATTTCTAGGGTCATGAAATTAAAATATCTTAACACAACACAATAGTTTGGCATTGAAATTAAGTATGAAAATAATGTTGGAAAGTAATATTGAATTTTAATTTGGATGTAAGTATGGGTATTGTTGTCTCCCCCTCCCATTCATATAAATCAAAGGTCTCTAGTTGTTTTAAGCACTTCATTTATAGATTGATTTTTTTTTAATGAAGTTCTCTTACTCTTTTTGAGTCTCTCCTCCCATGAAAATGACTACTTAAGTGTATAAGTGTAGAACTCTTAAATAAGGTTTTTAAGTAAAGAATATGATCTGTATGGCAAATGATTTTAAATAGGAATAGACTTCAATGTATTTGTACTCTGCTACTAATTATCTTAAATTTATTACAAGTTAGATCGATCATAACTTTTGATTCCTTCTTTTGAACTAGCATGGTTAACATATCAATAATTTAAACAACTTTATCTCCTACATCACATTCTTGTTATGTTATTTAGGTTTACAATTAATTGCATGTTTCATAATTCATTGATAAGAATTTATGATAGTTGCAATCAAATTCATCTTACAACAATTATTTTTTTTCCTAAGTCACATCTCCTCAACCTACTAAGCCTTAAATTATTTAATTGTTCTAAGCAAAGACCTTAAATAACACTAATATTTAGAAATCTTTAAGATCGTACTAATTAAGAAGAACATGGAGACCACAACAACTATTGAGACAACCCTATACAATTAATCAAGTGATAGTCATCATAATCAACATTGACATTATGAAACAGATAATGAGATTCAGTATCCTCAATGAAATGGTGAATTTGAATCAATAATTTTAGTCCATGCCTACTTTTGATGGGATGCATGAATATTTTTAAATTATGTTTCTTGTGTAAGAATCTAATGAACTTGCAATTTATAAATTCAACCATAATGGGCATCTTTTTTATGATAATATAAACATATAGACAAGATAATACAATACTACGCAACAAGATCTATAGTATATTCTTGTTGATAAACTTGAATATGAAACCTAATCTAATTTGAATCTACATATAACACTAAAGCTAAATATGAAAACTTAAAACATATACAATTAGATCCTAAATTAGATTGTAATTCTCCTCCTTTTCAAAATCTTGCTAAAAGTTGGATTATAGTTAATGCATTGCTCATGTATTCGACACATTAATGAACTATTCTATTGCACTTAATGATAGTCATGTGATTGCTAGCTCATTTCAGTATTTTATGAGTTTTCTTAAAGTGTTATGATTTATTTTATCTGTCTTTAACACTTATTTTATGAGTTCTCTTAAAGTATTTCTAACACTTGAATTTCAGCTTTATTCTCCTAAATCTCTATGAATTTGGTGGCGTATATGTAAATATCTTGATTGAAATTATATAAGTCCTCATACTGATGTCAAAGTTGGAAGTTATTGTTCTGCAAAATATGAAACTATCCGGTTTGGGCTTATGCAAAATATGAAATTATCTGGGTCGGCTTTATGTAAACTTGAAATGTATGCAAATTTGAAAATTCTTATAGGCTGATCATTTACTGTTTTGGAGAGAACTAAATGTTGTTTTGTTCCATCAGTACCTAAAGGAAATTAAATCATAAACATGCAAAATTGGTAGGATACCTTCAAGACTTTGTCTTTGTTCTTAAACATAATCTTGGAAATGCCTAAGTAAGGTTAGTCATTATAGTTTCACTCCTTGAAATTCAAGCATCTAGATTTGAAACCATCATTTTTTACTACCAAGCATGCCTCAATTTTCATATGATTTGTCTAGAGCAATCCAAATTTTTGACATTCCATGATTTCTTTATGATCATACAAGCTAGAACATCCATGAGAGGCTTTCTCATTCTTGGCAAGTGTAAGTTCATCTGCATAAAGCTGCTAAACAAAGATATGGAAGATATTAAGCCTTACCAGTCTCTGATACACTTTGGGAAGATTTATCCGTGGACTTCATTTTAGGACTCCCTAATAGTACTTGATGACATGACAGTATAATTGTGATTGTTGAGTAATTTTCGAAGTAATCTCACATCTTACCTTGTGTTAAGATAAATGATGCTTCCCATGTTACAAGAAAATTCTTTGAAGAAATTATCAGATTTCATGGCCTTCCTTTATCTATAATTTTTTTATGGGGATATGAAATTTATATCTTATATTTGAAAAACTCTGTGGAAACTATAAATTTTCTTCAGCTTATCAACCACAAACTGATGGACAAAGAGAGGTAATGAATTTTTTTTACTAATGTACAGAGCTTACATGGTTTAGAAACATTTTATGGAAGGGTCATTAAGAAATTTAGTTCCATTGTGGCCACAATTATAGATATTCTAAAGAGAGATAATTTTTTTTGGACTTTAGAAGATGAGAAAACCATGGATTAAATTAAGATTCTCATGACCTCTACACCTGTCTTAAGATTATTAGATTTTAATAAAGCATTTGAAGTGACTTATGATGTTTAAGGTGTAGGAATAGGAGGAATATTGAGTCAAGAAAATTGCCTAGTATCTTTATTTAGTAAGAATTTTAATAATGTTAGACAATGATATTCAGCCTATGAGCGAGAGTTATATGCCATCATTCAAACTCTCAAATGCTGGAGATACTATTTGTTGCATAAGGAGTTTTTTCTTAACACACTTCATAATACTCAGAATCCACCCTTAATCTTACCACAGATACAACAAAGCCTAAAATATCCCCTCCGGTTGGAAAAAAAGCATTTCTTAAGATTGGCTACAATTGTTCTTCTCTAAGTTTCTTCGTTACTAATCTTAAGCAGTTCAAGTATGAGTCCTTGCTTTGATTAAATATAAGAATGTCATCAAAGTAAAAAACCACTTAATGACTACTAGATGATTTCAAAATGGTGTTCATTAGTCTCATAAATGCCCTGGGGGCATTAGATAGGCCAAAGAGCCCGACTAACCATCATAAATACCATCAACAATTTTAAATATAATTTTCCACTCGTCTCTAGGTCTAATCCTAATTTGATGGTTACCACTCCAAGATCAATTTTGGGAAATATGCAAGATACAAAAATAAGATCAAACTTGTCATCAGTCTAGGTATGGGAAACTTATAATCAATAGTGATCTTATTTACTACTCTACTACCAAGACACATCCTCCAAGTTCCATCTTTATTTGGCGTTAATAGAGCGGGAACTATGCAAGGACTAAGGATTTATTGTATAGATCCTTTCCTTAAGAGTTCGTCTAGCTACCTCTTAAGTTCAACATGTTTAGTAGGGTTCATTCTTTAATAGGAAATGTTGATTAACTAAGCACTGAGAACAAAATCTATATCATAGGGGTTAATTCATCAAGTAGATCATCTTGACATAAATCACTAAATTTTGAAAGAAGTGAAGATACCAAAGAAGATATGTAGTATTCAATAAAATTAGGTGTAACTTCTCTCACATAAATAAGGTGTAAGATGCATGGTTTAAAAATTTTGTAAGCATCCTACCTGTTCAACACTAATGTCCTTTTTAGCATTAATATAAATCCTAATAAGTTGGAGTTTAGCTTGTTTCTTTTGGCGAGGCTTTGTTTATAAATCTGAACTAGTTTTATGTGGAGAAATAGAAATAAAATTATCTAGAGGCTTTTGCGTTTTTTTCTTCCTTTTTTTGAGTCCCCAGCTTTTCTTTTGCGGTATGATGTTCTTTTCAGAGTAAATCTCTTTTTCGGATCAGATGGATGATCTGGAGAAGAGAAGAATCATAAAATAAGAACAAAAAACAAAGGTAGACAACAAGAGAAGAACATGGAGGACATTCGTAAATAAAACTTTGTGTGATAGCCCAAGAGCATAAGTTCAAAATGAGATCAGATTGAAAATGCTTTGAAACAAATCTAGGAAGAAGACCCATTGAAAGAAACCCATAACCAGACAGTCAAGTGTGTTTGCTTATTTTGGGGTCAAGGGTAACTCCCAAAGGTACTGTTGACCTCATTTTTGAAGAGGTCTAGTCTTTCTTCTTTAGAAGCCTAGGATCTAGCAATAGGACTTTCCAATTGACTACCTTAGAGAACTAGTGATGGAACCCTCCCATATAGAATTCTAGAAACTTCTTGACTCCTCTTGTGAAGTACCACATAGGTGGTCCCAATCCCTTAACCTTTGACTAAAGATGGCTAGGACTAACATGTGAAGACTTAAGAGTGAGTTCTTATAAAATCAGGATGACCTTAGGGCAACCCTAGGTGGCTTGGTCTTGATCACACATACACACACTTAAGCCTACCAAACGCACACACTCCAAAACCCTAAAACCACTTAAACTTGACCTACCTCCTAACTCCTTTTAGAAACTCGTGTGGGTGGTCCCAAGCCGCCTTTAGTTGAGATGGCTAGGACTAACATGTGGAGGATCCAAAATGAGTTCTTCTATGGGCTTTAGGGAGGATTTAAGGCTTGCATGATCACCTTACCCAATCAATTCCAATTATACTAAAACATCCAACTTTGACCTTCTACCAACAAAGTTCCCGCAAATTACCAAAATATCTTTTAACCCCCAAAATACCAAGATAATCCAATTCTCAACAAAATTCCCAAACTACCCCAAATTTTCATCAAAACCATGTCGAACCCACCAAACTTCAAATTCAAGCCATTTTTCACCAAAATTATCAAAATTACCCAAATGATCCAATTTCACCAAAATTGACTTAAATCCTCAAAAATTCTCAAAAATTACCAAATTGATCCAATTCTCATCAAAATTACCAAATTGGCCCACCTTCCATCAAAATATCAGATTCATTTTCTTAATCCACAAAAACCTCACGAAGACCAACCTCACATCAAATTTCACCCTAAAAATCAAATTTCACCAAAATTGAAATCTTGAGCCAAATTCAAAATTCATCAAGCCCATGTCCAAAATTCATCATGAAGGGATCATGACTTCATGAAGCCCATTATACCCATTTCTTTAAATCAAATTACCCATGAACAAAAGCCCACCATTCCAAAATTCTAAAAGCCCAAAGCTAGCTCATCATGTCTAAAATCTAAAAGCCTAAGTTCAAAGCCCACATGACATAAAACTCCCCCTATCATCCACTTGGTTAAAATCATTTTTTAAGTCCTAACTTCATGATTTAATCAAAGTAAATTTAGCCTCATGAAAAGCCTACAAAAAATTACCAAATATTCTAGAAATCCTTTTCCATGCAACTTAGCCAAGCCAAAGGCAAGCCTGAAGTCACCTCCAAGCCATATGCAATCCATATGAGCCATTGCCTTGTCACCATGCTTAAAATGGCAAAATGAGGAGCCTCGTTCAAGCTCTCTTAAAAATTTTTTTAACCCTTTTAATGCTTCACCCTAACCCATGATTAACCCTAATCTCTTGGATGTGGACTTCTCCACACCATTTTAGCTGGTCCACCTGAGCTTGGTCAGCCATGGGAAGCCACCCAAGTCCATTTCCATGGACCTAACCCATGGTTGACCCAAACTTAGCCCAAACCCCTTTCAATTTCAATTAACCACCTTTACACATGACAAGCTCCAATTGACTTCACCAATCTCTAACATTGAGCTCCCTGAATTAGGTGACCTTCCCCGGACCAGCCGGCCACCATGGCTGTCAGAAAACCAAAATAGGAGAAGCTCCACCATGGCCAACACTCATAATTAAGCTCATCCAAGGTGACTCACTCCAATTGGTCAATAGCCCTCTTTTTCCCTCCACCTAAGTAGCCCTTTGCACCCACTAGCTTGGCCATCTGAGCCCTCCTTCTTCCTTATAAATAGGGCATCACCTCTCGGCCAAGAGAGGTTGCACAAACCTAACGGAGGCTCAGCCAAAATCACTCCAAACTTCAATTACACTCTTCCTAAGCCCATTCCAATCATTTTTAGCCCATCTCCCCCACTGTCAAGCCCTAATTTTGAGCTCAAAATCTAGCGGATTTCACGGCCATACCATAAAGTCCATCAAAACCTTAAGTTGATCTACCGTTAAGCTTCACCAAAGCTTAGGCACACTTCCTCCACAAAAATTAGTTCTTCTCGGGTCCTCTACACTTTGATCAAGCCCGAGCCACCTTTTGAGTGAGATCATACATAGACCTCCTCACAGAGCAAAGTAACACTTTGAGGACGTTCGTGAGGTCAAGACAATTGTCTCCAACCAATCCAAACAAGGTCTCACCTCTTAGACAAAGGTATAATTCAAAATCCCTAATTTTTGCCTCAGTTTGGACCATTGTGAAGAAAGTTTACATTTCATGCTCAACTAGCCGTATAGATGTGTTCGTCTCACTTAGATGAAGGTGTAGGAACAAATCACAATTAATTTAGTTAAGTATCGAGCGAGATCTTAGGGTTAGAAGTTGGACGGTTCTTAGGGCATCAGGGGTGATGAACATATATCATTCATTTGCGCGTGTATCGATTGGACGGTGCGGAGCGGGTCAAACAGGCGGATGATACGTAAACCGCGGGCACAATCAACAAAGGACGTGGAAAGCACAACCAATCGGATACCAACGCGTAGGACTTTGGGGAGGCTAAGTTTGACGTGACACTAATATGGATAAGTAGAAAAATAGGGTATATTCTATTTAAATTAATTCATAAACATTAGAAATTAATATATTGGTGTACAAAAATAAAAAAAATAAAAGAGAATACCCCTGTGCTGAGTGAACAGAGCATAATTTAATGGACTAAAAATTAAAAATATTTATTAAATAATTTATTTTAAATTAATTAAATACTCCTGAGAGTAAAATAATTATAAGTAATTAAATAGTTATTCAAATTAAATGAAAATTTGAGGGATTATTCCTAATGATATGGGGAAGTTTCAATTTTTCCTAAGTTAGAAAACATCCATATGACCAAAAGACGTAATTTTCTAGGATTATTAGCACTATTTCAATTAAATAATTATAAAAAAATAAAATAAAAGTCAGAGAAATATGAAATCAAGTTTGGTAGGTTCACCATGGATAGAGGACACTAAGAAAAATAAAAAAATCAAATTTAAAAAAAAATTAAAATTTATTTTCCTATTTTGAAATAAATAAAAATCATTAAAAATTA
Source organism: Papilionanthe hookeriana x Papilionanthe teres (assembly GCA_022702705.1). Classification (NCBI taxonomy): domain Eukaryota; kingdom Viridiplantae; phylum Streptophyta; class Magnoliopsida; order Asparagales; family Orchidaceae; genus Papilionanthe; species Papilionanthe hookeriana x Papilionanthe teres. The sequence goes on along the minus strand of CM040436.1, from coordinate 10,879,812 downwards.
GAAAAATACAAAATAATTCAAAAAATCGCCAAAATATCCCAAAATGAAAAAATAATGGTCATGTAAAGTCTCTGTCACAATTTAAAGTCATAAATATTATCTTTAATAGAAGAATTTATTTTCAAGTAAATAAAAATTTTAGCTTAAAATAATTATAAAAAATAAAATAAAAATCAGAAAATTATGAATAATAGTTTGGGGTGTTCCTTAAGGCTAGAGAAGCTTAGAAAAAAAAATTGAAGTTAAAATAGAAAGCTAATTTTTAGGCATTTTCTAATTTAAAAATAATTAAAATTATCAAAAAAATCTTAAAAATAGAAATACACTTCAAAATATCATAAATCTCATCCTACTTACAGAAAACAACTAAAAAACACATTTTTAAAAGTTTAAAATGTAAGAATAAATTTTTAAATATTTAAATGTATTTTTCTCTATTTTTGGATAAAATAATTATTAAAAATAAAATAAAAATTAGAAAAATATCAAATAAATTTCTCTGAGTCCTTTGTAGTCAGAGATATTAATAAAAAATGTAAAAATAAAATTTTGAAATAAAATATATTTTTCTATTTATTTATTCACTAAAATAAACCAAAAATTATAAAAATTAAAATATAATCCCAAAATTCATGAAAATTATTCCAAATGGTCCTCTGACTAAGATGAACCTCCTAAAAATTTCCAAAGGATGGAAAGTATGTTTTAGTTAGATAAATTAATTAACATTAAAAATCCCTATTTTTTGGACTAAAATAATTATTAAAAATTAAAACAAAATCAGAAAAATATGAATTCTTCTTTGATGTGTTGGCTGATGGGTAGTGTAACAACAAAGTTATAAATATTTGAAATTAAATTGAAAGAATTATGAAGTAAAGAACCATAAGGGTAAAATGGTATTATGGAATTTTGAACTCTTATTAAGATCTAGGTTAAGCCAGATGGTAAATGAGTAATATTGATCATAATTGATTCTTTAGAATGATTGAAATACAAATGGGTAAAGGGTAGAAACCAATTCATGTCACTTTCTACAAAAAGTTAAATTTGTAATTTTACAAATTGTTGTAGTTTAGAAGTTAATTAAGTGTAGAAGATCCCGATGTGAGGGGCTTGAGTTAGAAAGACAATAATTCACTAATGGAAGCCCCAAACTAAAGGTGGAATGATAATTTAATCCTTCAATAAGATTTGAACACACTTTAATTAACTTTTTCAAAATTACAAATTTACTCTTAAGATATCTAAGAGCTTAGTAGTGACCAAGAGTTGATCTAAAAAAATCATTTAATAAGATTTAAGGAAGAAATAAGATCAATTATAAAAATTTTTAAAACACTAAAAATTCAAATCCAATTATGGAAAATAGTATAAAATTCCTTAACTCACTTTATTCTTAAATATAACTGAGTTTCCCTACTCATAAGCTAATTAAAATACTAAAGTTCATTGAGCATAAGTTAAAACATTACAACTAAAATTCAACTTAATCGGGATTGATTAATTTAACGAGATAGTAAGGCCAAGTGAACTGGAAATGATCCAGAAGAATCAGAAGTTTAGGATTATTCCCCAAACACCTTTGTGAGATTTTGGACATTTCAGAGGACCTTTAGACTTACTATACTTTGTTGAAGGAAATCATACTCAAAACTTATAGGAACCTACCAAGATATGATTCAGGACCCATTAATTCACCAATTCCAATAAAATATCCTACACTACTTATCTTACATTAAAACCTAACGCTCAAGGGTTTGAGTCTTGAATAAGGTATTCAAATCCTTGTGTGCAACTGGGGATTTTTGTTAATCCCACATATGGATCATCGAGCTTGTGTAAGTCTGCGGTCCGGGTGGCGAGGGTGATGACAATAATGCTTATGTGTGTTAAATGTGAGATATTAGAATAGTATCTTCCACCTCAATGACCTTCAGGGTGGGGATAGAACCAATGATACTATTCCCCAACTCTGGGAAAGAATGTTGCCCCTAGCTCTCTTAGACTGCCAGTAATTCGAGTCTAATCAAGGTGATTAACTTGTGGACTACTTAATTTTTCTAAGAAAATAAATTTACAATATAACAAAAATATATATTTTCTCGTGACAATAATACTTTTGGTTGATTAAGTAAGTTGCACGTGCATGAAAAGTTAAATACTTTTTTAATTCAATAAAGGTCAACTTGTTGATCTCTTTGATTAAGACCAGGAATCACCATACTTAGATTACTTGGTTGGTAGCTCGTATCCAAGGTTGAGATTATAAAGCACACAGCCTAGCTATGAGCCTCCACCTTTACTAAATTCTTATACTCAACCCCGGTCTTATATATGTGACATCGTGTTTTGATTTACTCATTCGTATTTTCTTACGACGTGTTTTGTTTGTTTATATTTTTCTTGTGACCCATTTTGCTTTCCTCACGCTGGACTCCCTACAAGTTATTCGCATACTGCTATAATATATCTATTATACTAACCCTTTTGCAGCAGTAGCAGAGGCCCAGGTACGCAATGCTTTAGTTTCTTTTCTGTTTCCTTATTATGTTCTACAACATGCTTTACTTATATGCATTTTATTTATATAATTGTCATACCTATAGGGTAGAAAACAGTAGTCTAGTTAGCAAGAATGAATCACTATAACACATAAACATACATCTTTTAATGATAATAAGATTAATTGATTCAATAATAATAAAAAATCAAATCATAGCTTTAATGATAATAAGATTGATTGATTCAACAATAATAAAAATTCAAATCATAAGTCATAAAACCCTAATATTGGAACTGCCATCAACAAGGAGCTCGGAGCACACTTCATAGGCAGCACAACAAGGATGGAAGCGAAGATTAAAGGACTTCTACCGATGAATCATGATTGACATCAGCAATCTACATAAGAACATCTTCGAGAGAGCAAATAATATATTCACCATCTAAACTTTCCTTAGTCAAAAATAATATTATCCATAGGATTTTGAGGTTGTCCGCCTAGTGCGACATAAATACTCACTTTATCTTTAGGCTTTTGCATCGCCAACATAAGCCCTAAATCTTTTAGGATTTTGAGGTTGTCATCCAGTATGACGTAAATCATATTATCTTCTAAGCTTTTTGCATAATCGTGTATCGTGCAGATGTAAACCCTAAATAATAAAATTGGCAGGAGTAAACATTAAATAAATATCATTTCAAAATTGAAGCCAAATAGTAGAATAGTTAGAAAGCTACTGAGGTTTGCCTGAAATCTATGACATCCCTTACCCCTCACTCATTTGACTCCGAAAATAATTATTCCTAATTGGTCCTTTCTAACTTGATTTCCATATAAACAATATTGAAAACTAAACTTTGAATTATTGAAGAAGAAACCTCTGATCATTATCGAGAGTTTTCTTAAGTGACTTTAGTCATTTTAGATGTAATTAACTATAGGGGCTTGTCTCTATAAAGAACTAAAAAACCCAGGTAAAATAAACCCTATATAATCCTCAATATTAGGTATGGAACTTCACAAAAAGGTTCATAGATCAAACTAATATCATAAATTAGTTGATTTATGTAGTTGAGCCCACTGTTAAGTAATATTTTAATCTCTTGGGATAATGCATTACTTGTGGTGTCATGCTCGATTACCTATATTATTAAATATATGAGATCTATCTGGTCTCATTTTTAAAATTAAGATAATATTTTAAAATTAAGAAAATTATATATATATATATATATATATATATATATATATATATATATATATTATATTTTCAAAGCGACCGATAGACTCTCAAAAGCTAGTCGCGGGTCGTATCCCTTTGGTTAATTACATCTTGGGTATGCCCAAGAATACTCTCGATTAAATGAGTCCTTCTTACACTTATATAACCACTAGTAAAGGGTCTCACAAAAAGAGGTTATCTCATAGGAACATCCCACTGCCTTCTGAGCTCTCGCTAAGCCATATGCCAGAGAGTAAATCTCTCACATCCTAATAGGTAGCGACTCATCGACGCGCGGGGCTCATGAAATAACCCTGTAGACTCATAGAAACCTAACTATACTTTTAAGGTCTAACCGGGCCATATGGGTAAAGGGTGAATCACTTTATCCCAAATAGGCAGTGACCTATCCATAATGGGGGCCTACGAGATGACATCGATGAAGCTTCAAAGGGGGCAATAAGGCTCAAAAGGGGTATAACAAAAGAAGGATAGAGTAATCCTAATCGGGTAGATATAGCCGAGTTAGGATACCACAAATCAGTTATCCCAAGCTATTATGATCATAAGTCTATCTGGTCGTCAGGGTGGTCAACTTAACACAACCAAAGATCCCTCATCAGTAATCCGTGAATTGTGTCGTCCAAGGGGACCCAGTAGCCCTAAAGACAAGAGGAGGAAACTCTAAATCCTATGACCCTGTATAGATAAGAAGAGTAAAGGTGGAACTTATATCTGCCAAAGTAGCGAGCAAGCCCCCAGAATGGAAAGAGAAAGAGAGGTACAACTACGAAGCCGGAACGCTCTCACAATGGATTATTCCCCATCTGGGTTGGAGAAGCCTCTAACACCCTAATCGAGCTAGACAACCACCAAAATAGAATATTATGTTGGGCCAACTGGGTTGAAGAAGAAGGGGGCTTCTCCTCAGGACATGCTAATATGATGCAATTAACTAACAAGTCATAATGTGGAGGCTCTATTAGTATGACATGAATGAAAGTCATGCTATGTAACCCATTTAAAATCTTGCACGAAGGCCATGTAGAAAAATAAGAGCATATTTTAAAAATTTTGAAATATTTTAATCCCAAATTTCGATTAGTCTCAATATTTTATTAGAATTTTTGTATAAAGTTTTTAATTTTAGATCCTTAGAAAGCCTAAATTATATTCACACAATTACTAGACAATCCACAAGCAAATAATGGTGAAACCAAGGCAATCACACTACAAAAAGTAAAAGCAGACCAAATATAATAATTAATAGGCCGGTGTAGCTGGGTCGGCAATATATCCCAGAAAAGACAAAAAAAACGGGTAGACGTGCTATACATAAAGGAGAAATCATAAATAAGGTATGTGGCACTAGCCTATAGCTCCCCGTCACTTGGTTTCGCCTGTCAGGTGTCTCGGAACTCATGCCCGTACCTTATTTCTAATACAAACTCAAGCCTAGGAGACTCTATAAGTATATGAGAAATGTAAAAAGAAAAAGAATTGACTTGCACAAAAATCATGATAGCATAAAAAGCTATCAATATGAAACGCGGTGAACCATGCCCGGTGGAAGGAGAGCTAAGCAACACATAGAAAAAGCGTCAGTATCAATCATTACATGTTCTCCCTACCGGACACGACTCCCTGCAAGAAAATCACCCCTCACATACCAGTGCGCATATCTCTCACCCGAGAAAATTAATATACTACCTAGCACCTGGCTAGGGTAATCAAACTAGTAGAGAACTATAGTCAGGAAATTAAAAATACTAATAGCACCCTAGCCTAGGACACCATCTAATGTATAGTGTCCTAGTCACAGCATCTATGCGTGTGCAAAGAATTAGGTAAAAAGGGTGGTGTATGTTTTGATGGGGTCGCCATCCTTGACCCTACCTTAAGATCCAAAGATTCTAAGAGACACCACTAGATGCAAGTTTTGTATGAACAAAAGCTTTAAAAGTTTGACCTTATGCATGGTCTAAGCGAAAGATGCAAGTAGTTTCAAAATAGATTTTAAAAATATGATGCATAGATAATAAAAAAATAATTTTTATTTATATTTTTAAAATACTTCCTAGAAAAGGAAAAGACTAAGTGGCACCTATTAGACCCCGTGAAACCATAACACAACATACAAATGCTAGCTACGATGTGATAGATGATATTTCCCATCGACACATCCTCGCGGATATACTCGCTAACACATTGCGACCAGCAGAGGGTCACTAAGTTAACGAGCCACCTTCATCGTCAAGAAAATTAGGTAATGGGCATGCATATTTAAAATGATCCAGTGCATTGTGACCGCTTCGTCGAGGAGGAGGCGATCACGAGATATCATATATTTATCACAAGTATATGGTGGCGTATACTAGTGATGAACATGTAGACAGTGCAAAGATGCACATGCAAGGCATAAAGCATAAATGATGTTGTGGTTGGCCTTCTAAGGTATGGGATGTCACATGGGAGAATTACACCTTGCTCCAATAGTGACCAAGCACGCAAACAAGTAATAAGCACATGCAACACATATGACATACATATGACATACAAAGGTAGTGCCATGGGCAACATGACTTGTGAACCGAATGGATTCAGAGGTCTTTGTGGCATGATCCATGTCAGGTGGTAGCCATGAGCCCAAATGGACACATGTCGCACACTTGGATGATTCAGTGGTCTTTAGGGCGTGATTCATGTCAAGTGGCACGATGTGACAAACCAGCCTAATTCTCGATAGGGAGAATTACGCTCCGGGTAGGCTTAATGTGCAAGCCATCCCTCTTCTCCTCCTCTCTCGACCCGATCCATCGCACGACTGCACAACCCCCCCCCCCCCCGAATACACACACACGAATGCAGATCTGAAGCCTTCATTTCCTCCTTCTCGGCCGAACAAAACCCTCTATTGAAAGCCTCCTCTTCGACCGACACTCCTCTTTGTCGGCAAACAACCCTAGCCAAACTCGTTCTCTCCCTCTCCCGACTAGCTCTCTTTCTTTTCTCCAAACCCTAGCCAAATCCTTCTTCCCCTCTTTCATCCAAAGCTTTTGGAAGTGAGATTTCTTTATCATGTTCTCTTCATTTGGTTGATCTATAGATTTTTTTTAGCTACTTTTACTTTTCAGTTTGATGCAATGTTATGGGTTTTTGTTTCATGGTTGCAATGATTTTTAAGAAGTTATGAAGGGTTTTTTCTAACGGATTTTAAGATTAGTTGTATCTTATGGCTGCTCCTATTTTCTTTTAATATGCGATCGAACCCTTCTTTTCTTTATATATGAAAGATGCTTTTGCTATTAAAAGATGAAAGATGAATGGTTTCTGATTACTTTTTGTCTTGACAATTGAGTTATCCATAAATGCATATTGAGTTAGAATGAAATACTGAGAAATTTGCAATGACGATATATCATGTGAATCTTGTGAAGCTTGAGTCCCTTCAGTTTGGATACTTGAGTGTTTTATTTATGCCAAATAAGATCCGCCAAACTGAGATCTATTATTTCATGCTTTCTTTCTTGCAATTAGGTTATGATGCTTCAAATAAAATTTATGTTGGGCTGAAATTTTACATTATTTTTCCAAATTTTTTTTTATTATGGAATCTTGCAGTGAGGGTTTTAAAAAGAGGTTTATCACGAATTTTATTGTTCATTGGTTCTCCATCATTTGAAATTGAGATATAATTCGACTGCTAGCATAATCTTTGGGAAAAGAAGAAGAAGAAGAATTGCTATTTATTAAAAGTTTATGTGGATATTAAATGTTCTCTTATGAAAATGATTAGGGCTGTAAACGAGCCGAGCTTGAGCGAGCTCAGGCTTGGCTCGTGTTCGGCTCGTTCGAAATTAGCTTGGCTCGTGTTCAGCTCGTGTTTGAAATGGCTCGTGAAAGGTGTGTTCGTGTTCGGCTCGAATTAAATATTCTTGTTCGTGTTCGGCTCGTGTTCGGCTCGAAATTGGCTCGTTAAAATTAATTGGAAAAATATATGTCTAGTGCCGGATTCGAATCTGGACTAAATGAATGGAAACAAGAAGCATAACCACGCTACCACACAAGCAGTTATGATTTAAACTTAAATTTAAATATATATAATATATTAATATATGATAATATATATAATAAATTATTATATAAATAATTATATGATTATTTTTTTATTTCGAGCCAATTCGAGCCGAACACGAGCGAACAAACAGTTGTTTGTGCTCGGCTCGTTAACATTTCGAGCTTAAAAATTTGTTCGTGTTCGGCTCGTTAGGCTTAACGAACGAGCCGAACACGAGCTACTTAACGAGCCGAACACGAGTTGTTCGCGAACAACGAGCCAAATTGCCAGCCCTAAAAATGATTGGAACTGAATCTACTTGGTGTGTTATTCGAAGAATCATATGAAGGAATGTGCTAGTCTTATTATCATAGCGGCGATCACACAAATTTAAAGTTAGTTTGAATTTGCAAATATTTAAAGATGAATTACCTTTAGGTTTTTACTTTAGAATTTGTATATCATCAAGTTGGATTGTTAACTCTCCAAAATATTATTGGTACACCTATATATATTTGCACATTTGATACTTAAATTCATGGAGTTTAGGGCGTATTCTTCGCATTTGCAAGGCTTTAATTTTTTTTTTAATATACCCCGACAATCATATATGAGAGGTTATATTGTTAATATTTCTTGCAAAGGCCATAATATATTGTATATATATATTTTTTAAGAATCTTGGTATTTCTATGTGCAAATATTGTAATTCTTGAGATGTTACTTAGTACACAATTCTTATGTCTCCACATATCTCACAATTAAAACTTCCATATTCACATTCATAGCATTCAAATATTCGATGTCACATTAGGCATGGTATTGTCCCATTTTCTTCGCTTCTACACATACGCGGAAAAAATCAAAGAGTTGAGTATTTGAATATGTAAGTTTAATTATGAAGAATGTGGGATAGATGATTTGTACATTATGTATACACGTGTTCCTTTACATTTGGTTATTTACAATCCAATATTGTATAAAGAGGGCTTTCTCTTGAAATATGCAAATCAAACTCCCTAATGACATTCTCTACCCAAAACAATTTTCCTCGGTTCATGATTGTATTCTACAAGTACTTGATATACATAATTGCCACCAAGCTAGGTTTATTTATGTTCAGAATGCTTTGATACATGTTACGGTTTGTGTGGCTATTACCTAAATGCAAAAAGTTTTGTTTGATGCTTGTCAAGATACTGTGTCTTGAGCTGGTAAATTATTCCATACGGACAATGTACGCAGCACTGCGTACGCTTTCCGAAATAACCCCCCCATAACCCATAATAATCATGTGAATAACATTGAAATAGAACCGCATAAGTTATTGAAAGATTATTAGTAAGTTATTTTAGCGTTATTTGAGTTAATGCCCCAATAACCTCACAAAACCCCGAATAACCGATCAATAACCTCACAAAACCCCGAATAACAGATAAAAAAATATATATAAAAGTGAAACCACAGAGGTTATTGGGACGTTATTATGAGGTTATTGAGAGATTTTTTGAATTAATGCCGCAATAACTCCTAATAATCTCGAAATTCATAACCGTGGAGGTTATACCCTGATTATTGCGGAGAAAACGTACGCAACGCTACGTACGCTGTCGTATGGAATAATTTTCCTTTGAGCCAGTTTGATTTCTGCCTTTGGTAAAGGGTAAACTTTCTTTTCTTTAATGTTTCTATGGGTTTATTTGCTCTCATTTGCTCGATGGATATGGAACTAAACATTGTAATTCTTGTTAATGTGTTTATTACATGTGGAAGGATTTGAAGGCTGCATTTGATAAGATAAATCCATGCATCGTTACTTTAAAATGTGGCCATTGTTGGGGCCTCTTGTTGGAAAACCAATTCATAGACCGTTGCTTTAAAATGCTGCCATTCAGACCTAAAATTGGAATGACCAACCCATGAATTACTAATTAAAAAACGTTGTAATTTGAAAATCAAATTTGGGAGAGATCAATCCAAGGGCTGTGGATTAAAAAAATAAAGCAGCCATTTTTGGGACTTATTGTTGGTAATGCACTTTTAAATGTGTGTCAAAATGGGAAAAAAATTGCGTGCGGAAAACGTACGCAGAGCTGCGTACGTAAATGAGGTGTAAACGGTGTACATGGAGGATACAACGGAGTTATATCCGCGTTATAACCTCTTGTAACCTACTTATAACCCCATTGTAACCCCTTTAACCGTGCTTGTATTTTCATAAATTGATAGTTTACAGGCAGATTACAAGGGAGTTATAAGTAGGTTACAGAGGGTTATAATGCGAATATAACCCTATTGTAACCCATTTATACCCGTTTACATACGCAGCTCTGTGTACGTCTTCCGCACGCAATTTTTTTCCGTCAAAATGGGAGCGTTGTTGAAGATTTCCATGTAAAAGATATTTTTCCGGGACAAGCTTGCACTTAACTAATTTGATTGCATGGTTAGAATCGATCTCAAGCCTAATGATGTAACTTTTACAGCAAAACTTAATGCCAATCCTCATTAGAATTAATGGGAAGTGGTTGACGATATTTTGTCCTTGTTGAACGAGTTCTAATGGTAGAACATTACGGATGCCTGATTGATGTTCTTGAAAGGGCTGAAATGGTTAAAATAGCTTGTGAACTCGTTAAAACTATGCCTTTGAAAGTTGGCATGGGGAATCCTGCTGGCAAAATATTACATTCGGACTCCGCACATAGAGTTACGTGCGGAGCCCAATCCATGGGAGCCACGTGTAATCCCGCAATAACGCAGAATAACATGAGAACAACACGATGGAATATTTCTCATGTTACTCTGCGATCAGCGGTATTTTGAGAAGAATAACGCGGAGAATATTCATCTGTGTTATTCCGCGTTATTCATGTGTTATTGTGGTAGTATTATAACACCGGATATATTTCCCGTGTTATTCCACGTTATTCAAGTGTTATTATGGTAGTATTGATGTGTTATTGTTGTAGTGTTACAATACCACCACAATAACACTTGAATAACGCGAAATAACACGGAGGAATATTCCTTGTGTTATTCCGTGTTATTCCCCATATTATTCCGCCCAAAACACCGCTGACCGCAGAGTAACACAAGGAATATTTCTTCGTGCTATTTTCGTGTTATTTCGGGATTCCACGTGGCTCTCATGGATTGGGCTCCGCACTTAACATTACGTGCAGAGTCCGGATGTAACATTTTGCCAATCCTGCCGAGCATTTGCAAGGCTAGTGGTAATGTTTAGTTAGCACAACATACTCTTAATCATCTCGAGTTATCAACTTTTGATAATAAAGTGTATATATATATATATCACCCAATTCCCTTGTATTTACACATCTAACACCTAAACTTTATATTCTACATTTATACATTTAAACTCCTCATATCGTTTGGAAAATGTTATTACTTTGCACAATTGAGGTGATATGAAAATAAGGGATTGAAATTAAAGTGTTATATATGCGAAACACATAAGAATTGGGTAATATGTATATAAACACCTTTAAGATCTTCTTAGGTCTTACAAGATCAATAAGTTATGCTCTCGATTCATTTTTTGTGCATAGAACACAACACTAGCAATACAAACAATTAGGGAATTTACATACCCTTATATCACATGCAAAATTAAAACTATCTTTTAGTAAGCACTTGCATACATGCTTCTCAACTTCTATGTATTTGCATGCCTAACACTTAAAGCTTGAATGCTGCACTAAACTTTAAAGTGGATTGTGTTAACATCATTATTATCCTTTCATTCTATAGTTGGAAATATCAAAATTATTAGAAAATTCATATGGACTATCCGATTAGCCTATAAGTTGGAAGGTGTGGGGGATAAGCACTTCTTCAAAATTTTAATATATTTTTAGTACTAAACTCTGTAAATAAGTCAGATCTGTAATAGTTATGTCAATACAAAGAAGAATGCTACGGAATAACAAGAATTTACTCTGGATAAGCCATATGCCCAGCTAGCAAGTGGATATAATTTAAAACCACCAAAATACTAGTTATGTATAAGGAACAATTTTTCAATTCAGGAGTACCTGTTCTAATGGGCTAATTGTAAAGTAGTTTGGATTCAGGAGTGTTCTGTGGTCGGTTAGTTCAAGTGGGAGGTTGCCATGTTCCTGGTTTGAATGATAATCCAGAACCAGTTGGCTCAGAGAACCTGAAATAAGCATTAGGTAAAAAGAATACAGATAAGTAATAAGAAAAAAATAATTCTGTGTTAGACAATTATTGGTAAAGTATTGATCATTTTCATGGAGAATATTCAAGCTAAACACTAGCATTTGCAATGTTATAATATTCAAAAAAAAAAAAAAGAACATTATCGTTTCGAGTTTTCATGGAGCAACGAGGCATTTGTGATGCAATCTTCTATTTTTGTTTTGAGAAATCAAAAGTTGTTATTTATTTAAATAAATCAAAGCTAAAATAATAGACAAAAGGGTATAGAATCAGTAGAATAAAAATTGAGTATGTGATATATAGTTTAAGTATGTGAAACTAATATTTTCCAATTAACATTATTAGAAGAAAAAGTAAAACAGTGGGATAAGTTCTACTAATATAGTTCTATTATATAGAAAAAATATGGATATGTGTGCTAATATAACTTTTAAAGTTTAAGACTGAATCAACAAAAGGAAAAGTGCCTTGAGGGTATCATGTGAAAGTTATCATATAGACTCACAGAAAAATTGTATAAAACTAAAACTAGAACACATTATGTTGTATGGATTTGAGTGTTGGGTGGTAAAAATATTGTTTCCATACAAGTTAAGCGTAGCATAAAATGATGAGTACCACATTTAGGAAATATAAATTAAAGAATAATTTTTTTAATTGACATCTGCTAAAGATTATATAGCTAAAAATGGCTTTGTGCATATACAATAAAGATAGAAAATGAACCAATTAAACAAGCACGAAAGATTAATATCTAGCATATTATGAAAAAGAAGAGGTACATTAAAAGTAACATGGATAGAAATTATTAAAAATGATCTGTTAAAAAAAAAGATTCAATGCTTCGACTATAGCAAGCACCAAGCATGAATGAGCAAAATATGAGGATTCAAAATTTCAACCCCAAATAGTTCAAATAGAACTCATGGCTATGACAATGGTAGAACAGTAGCAAAAGAAGCTAGTAGAACCATTAAAAAATTATGTGTGTTACATTTCAATTAAGTTATGGTAAAAAGTCAGTCATTTTTTAATAATTTTACAGACAAGACGTCTTGAGTTGAAGTTTAAAAATTTTTAAAGCATTCAGTACCACATTATTCAAACCATCAGCCTTCAATACAAAACAACTAATCTAGCTAATCCGATATCTCATGTTTGGATACAGAATTAGATAGTAAAGAAAGCAACAGAGTATATGGTAAAACTTCTGGTTGGTCAACTATATATTGGGTTTTCTTTATTTCATATGTAAAAGTTTCCTTGTACTGTTATTTTTTATTCATTCCTATTAAGAGTTACATGGGATTTAAACATATTCTTTGGCAATCGTTTGAATAGCTTCTATTCATGTAATCTCAAGTCTGCCCGCTCTTCTTAATTCCATAATATTAATTTTATCTAATCATCTAATGCGCATAGTTTCTCCCGATGTTGCATATGACCAAATCAACTAAATCTATTAACTTATATAAATGTTATGACAATGAATCCTCTAACACACACACTCCTTAATCCTTACAAGAAATGTCATACATTTATCTTGACGTTCTTATTTCTACCATGTTCAGCTTAAACATCAGCAATTTTTCAATGCCAAATAGTAAAATCCAAATCATATAATTAGCCAAATAAATTATAACATGTAGTCTAAATCCTTGAAATTATATGCTCCTTTATATTTTTATTCTTATTTATAAAAGATCCAAGATATATAAACCTATCGCACGTAGGCATTATCTTATATTCTAACAATATCAATTAATAATTTTGACTATTACATCACTAATAAGGGATTTCAGATACGCAGTGACTCGAATTGGCTCCTCTCTTTCCTGAAAGTGGCACCAAGTAACCTGTCATGACAAATGATAATACAATATCCTTAAGCTTATCTTCAAGAAAGCAGTATCTTTGTAAGAATATTCATTAAACATGGTCCTTATCTCACCACTCTCCTTTTAAATCGTAACAAATTGTAATGCAAAGCAACAAACATCCAACATTCTCCATGAGCTGTCTCAATTGGGGACTCACATCAAAACATCACTTTCATTATAGAGCTTTTTCTTACATGTGCCAGTGTGCATCAAATGGTTTTGTCTTGTCTCCCTCAGTCTGATTCCATCGTATCTTCATTTCTATATTAGCTATGGATAAATTGCATTTTAGTTCTATGTTCCAAAGTCATCCCTCTAACAAAGTTTGCCTGCTAATTTAGAATTGTTTCCTCATAATAGGAGTGCGAGTTATATTGGGATGGGAAATAGATTCTCTGCACTTTTCTTCGAGAAATGGTTTATCCCATGCATAGATTCATCCAACTATAATTAAATGAGGATAACTTTAGCTAATAATTTGAACTTCGACAGCAATTCCATATTCGCAAGGTTCCATACTCCAAGATAAAACAAAGAATATTGTTACTATAAGTTAGAATTTTTAGCAAACTAGTTATTAAAAAGGATTTATTGGTTAAGAAGACATAAGTAGACATGGCCATTCAGGGACGCTTTGGGGCAGCCTTCATACTGCTTTGCTTTCTAGACTGCCACCATACCTCCTGCTATTTGGCTATTGCTTTCTTTCTTGTTTCCTAGAAATTTTTATGGTAGGAAACTGCTCTTTATCTGTTAAAATGTTTTAACTATAAGAAAACTGATGTCTAACTTTTTCGAAAAAGTAATAGTTATAATATACACTGCTGCTTTCAGATAAGTTGCTTTCCCAATAACAGTTTTACAACCACCTTCACAAAAGTTGCCGCTACCCTAATAAATCTTAGTTTTCAATACATGTACTTAAAAGAGCATAACATGGCTCGAGTTGATGTTAGACTAAAATGATTGCCAAATGAAGGAATTTCATTTCACACCACTATTTTGAGACTTTCTGAAGACGAGCATAAGAACAATGCACATATATAGACCTGACACATCTTATTATCCATTTGCCTCATACAAATCTGAGAGTAATGAAAAAAATAGCCACAAAAAATCTTTCAAAAAAGTGTAAAAAGATTAGTCACCTCTCTTCACTTAATTCATCATCAACTGTAACAGATACTTTCTCACTTCCTGCACAAATTAAAAATAAAAAACAAAATCTCTGTGACAAAATTGTTTATAAGACATTGTAGTAGACTAAAATTAAAATCAATCTCCATGAATGGTACAATGTTAGCTCTCAGGATATTAGAAAAATAGGAAAATAATGCAATTATTCCTAGCAATTTGAGGAAGTGAAGTTGTTCTGAAATGCTAGAAAATTTAGTCTACAATCCTAGATATATTAACCATTACAATGGATTTACCTAACCAAGACCACATAGCTTTTGGAAGATGAAAGTACCTCTTCTTTGGATATCAGATGCACCAGGGAATTGCTTGATGAAGCTCTTAAGATCTGGAGAAGTGCCTTTGCCTGAAGATTAGGAATCATCACTAACTTTTAAATTTATCTTTTTGAGTTTGAATATCAGGGGAAAAAAGAAAATTGATGTGCAATAGCATAAAAAAGTTTACAATTGACACAAGCAGAAACAAAATTGTAACTCAAGTGAGTTTAAAAATAAAATGGAATCTGCTCTTCTATTTCATAATGAAGACATAAAGGAATGTCACGCTTCTAACCAACAAATTGGATTAATAGTAAATGCGTTCTAAAAAGACTTGCCTATAGTCCTGCTTGGTAGGTGAGCAGCATTAGCTAACCTCTTCTCTTCCTCTTCTTTCTTCAACACTTCAACATAGAACAACGAAATGTAAAAAGATATGTCTACCAATACAGACCAGCATTATAGAGAAAAACGTTAATTAGATTTAGTGACAGCTAATAATTAAATTGAAGCTCTCTTTCTGCACCAGTTAGCCTCAAAACATCAGCATGCCCTTTAAAAAAGCAAATTAATTACAAGCTTGCTTTCAATCTTTAAATGATTAGAAACGTTCTTCCACTTATGATAACAGCAAAAAGAAATACTACAGAAATAAATGATATTAGAGAGCTTCCATAAATCAGCAACAAAAAAGAAAAATTATTAAAATAATCACTCACATGCAACATTCCGTTTAACTCGCTCGCGCTTAGCCTCTAGCTCGGCCATTTCCTGAGAGAAGTTTTAGAAGATTAGACCAACCTAGTGAACAGGAAACCATGCATTTTATTTAAAGATAATTCCAGACATTTAAAGGTTTTACATATGTTCTATTTTAATTCACAAGCAATCCAGAATATGATCCCACTAATCAAAAAGGTAAGCCATAGAAGACTTTTTTCACCTAATTGCTTCCGACACTATAAATTAATTAAGAGCTTTGACGCACACCTATTAGTTTCAATGGTCAATCTATCGTGATGGATTATAGATCAGGAAAGCTAGTTTGTGAAATTTCCTCATCCTTAAAGCAGTCCATTATCAGAAACACAGAAACGAGTAAATGAAACAATAAATCAAAAGTTCAATTACAGGATTTAATTACAAAAATAAAAGGCCAAATACGTTTAATTCCACACCACAAAGAATAAGAAATTCTTATCAAAGATGATAAAAGAGAATTAAGAATTGAGGCATTTTTAGGGGTGTCCACTGTTTGGATAAATTCAAAAAAAAAGATCCGAACCGAACCGATTTATTGATTTGGCTCGGTTTGTAACATGACTGTTCGGTAATGGTTTTAAAATCTAGATAATTTGGCTTAACGGTTATGGTTTGGTTTTTCCTTTTTTTCTTAACCGATTGAACCGAAAATCAAGTTATAAGGGGTGGAGGCACGGTTCCACACTTTGGCGCAAGACCGTAGTATATCTTTTACTTTTACTTTGGGAGAGTTAGGAATCGCTCTCCATTTCTATTCTTCAAAGCCCTGCCACGCGTCGTTGCACAGCACCTCGCCTCCAATAAGTGTGGTTCGTGCTCTGTGACCTCTGTCGCTAGCTACCTAGCTCGCCTAGATTAAGTTTCGTTTCCTCTTTGGTGTAGGGATGAAGGTAAGGCCCGTGCAGTCGTGCAGAGGTGTCGAGATTCAATGGTGGAAATGGGAAAGTGGGGGAGGCGTGAAGAGTCTTAGCTCTCTTGGTCTATTTTCAAACGTTTGTTTTCCTCTTCTAGTTATTCCATAATTTCCTTTATCTTCTTATACAACTCCTACAACGAAGGTATGCACTTCTTAACCCTATATGAGCAGTAGGTGAATTGTTGAAGAAACTTGTGGGTTCATTTTGATATGCTCCATGATTAGATGCTGGATTTACATATCCAATTCAGTCTTATTGTTTCATTTTGAGGGATCAAGTTGAATGATATGCATCATATGCTTGAAGATAAAAATGGGTATATCAAAGCATTTTGAGAAAGGATTTATCCCATTTTTATATGGTGGAAAGCATATTCTGATTTTATCCCATTTTTTATGTGATCTATGAAAATCCTTTTCAGAATAGATTCAAAACATAATGCTTCTAAATTCCAAGTCTTTATCTCTCATGCATTATCATATTATAGTTTAGTTACAGATTTTGATGTCTTTGGTTTTCAAAGTATGCATATTGTAAGTTTGATTTGGTATAATTTGATTTGGTGTCTCCTCTTCCCTTTCTTTGGTATGTCGTTATTGCAGTTTTTGATTTCTCATGAATATTATCTTGAATTTTAAAATATGTATTTGATATACTTTGATTTGGTTTCTTATGAATATTCTCATTACTTAGTATGATATGACCCCGCCCACCCCCACCCCCCAAATCAAAATAGATTCTTATAATATTTTTATAATGCTCGACATCATTTTCCTAATGACAATTATTCGGTGTTGGATTTTTTAGACCTTTTTTTGTTATTCAAATTTGAATTTTTATTGGAGAAGATTTAAATGGACATGCCGGTAGAGTGGTAGAAGATTTCAGAAATATTCATGGTGGCTATGGTTTTGAAAGGATTAATGAAGAATGTAGAGTTATATCAGATTTGCTTAGCGTATGATTTGTTTATTACTAATAATTTATTTAAGAAAAGAGATGAGCATCTTATTATTTATAAGAATGAATCTAATAAAAGAGATCGTCGAGATTGTAAGAATTGTAAGGTCATTCCAAGTGAGGATTTAAGTACCCAACATCGATTATTAGTTTTAGATATTAAGATGAAGAGTTGTAAAATAAAGAATACTAGGAGTCATCACCGTAAAATTAGATGGGGGCACCTAAAAGATAAATAAAATTATTTTTATGAGTAAAATTCATGATTAAAAATTTGAGATATTCATGAAGAAGCAAATGCTATGTGGGAAAAAGTAACAAATATTATTAAACAAGTGACAAAATATATACTTGGAGAATCAAAAAAAAAATTCTATAAATAAAAATAGTTGATGGTGGAATAATAATGTGCTAGAAAAAATAAAATATAAAAATTTATGTTATAAAAATTTGTTTAAATGTAAAAGCTTAGAGAACTGAAAAAAATATAAAACGGCCCACAGAAAACCTAAAGAACAATCTGTGATGCTAAAAATTCTGCTTTTAGTGATCTCTATAACAGATTAGATACTAAAGAGGGTGAAAAATATATTTATAACTAGCCAAACAAAGAGAAAAGAATAACAAAGATTTAACTCAAGTAAAATGTATTAAAGATGAAAATTAAAAAGTCTTTTCTTAGAAAAAGATATTCAACATAGGTGGGGGAGTTATTTTGATAAACTTTTTAATGAAGTTTCTGAAAATTCGATCGACCTTAGTGATTTTAATATCGTTAATAATAATAAAACGTTTCATTTTTACCGTCGCACTAGTAAAAAAAAAGTTGAAGAGGCTTTAGAGAAAACTAAGAGTGGAAAGTCTGTAGGACCTGATGATATCCCAATTGAAGTGTGGAAATATCTAGAAGATTTGGGAGTTTCTTGACTTGCTAAACTTTTTAATATTATTTTAAAAACTAAAAATTGCCCAAGGAGAAGAGTGTGTCAATTATAGAGGAATTAAATTGATGTGTCATACTTTAAAATTATGGGAGAGAGTAATTGAACATATGCTAAAACGTATTACGAAGATTTCTCATAATCAATTTGGATTTATGTCGGGCAGGTCTCCTATGGAAGTTATACATTTATTGACAGATTTGATGGAGAAGTACAAATATAATAAGGAGGATCTAAATTTGATTTTTATTGATTTAGAAAAAGCTTACGATAAGATTCCAAGATATATCTTTTGGAGAGTCCTTGACTTATATTCAAGTCATTAAAGTAACGTATACTAGAGTTGTTACATGTGTTCGAACTGAAGGAAGATTGACCAAATATTTTCCTATTTCAGTTGGTTTACATCAGGGATTGGCTTTAAGCCCATATCTTTTTGCTTTAGTTATGGATGGTCTAACTAGATATTTACAATAGGACGTACCTTGGTGTACGCTTTTTGCTGATATCCTTCTCGTGCATAAGGTGAGAGAAAAATCCCAAGAAAAACTTGGATTATGGAGGTCTACATTAGAGTCTAAAGGCCTTCGTTTGAGTAGAACTAAAATTGAATACATGGAATGTAATTTTAGTTATAGTAGATCTAGTGACAGAAGTGTAACTTTGGGTGATCAAATTATTAAAAGGTGTGAACGATTTAGATATTTTGGGTCTATTGTTCAAAGTGGTGGTGATATAGATGGGGATGTTAATAGTAGAATTCAAGTTGGTTGGTTGAAGTGGAGGAATGCTTCGGGGCTATTGTGTGATAGAAAAGTACCGCTTAGACTAAAAGGAAAATTTTATAAGATGGTGGTGAGAATGCTCTATGGTGCTGAATGTTGGCCTTTAAAAGAGAAGCATAATACTAAGTTAAGTGTTGCCGAGATGAGAATGATTAGATGGATGAGCGGCTTTACGCTTAGAGACAAAATGCGAAATGACTATATCCGTGATAGGGTTGGTGTAGCTCCAATGTCGGACAAAATTAAAGAGAGTCGCCTTAGATGGTTTGGTCACACTAAACGTTGACCATCTAATGATCCAATTAAGAGAGTATATGTTTTAGATTCAACTTATGTTAAGAAAGGCAGAGGCAGACCTAGGAAGACTTGGGATTATTGTATAAAAAATGATCTTAATTTATTAAAATTAAATGAAAATATGACACTGAATAGGACACATTGGAGAAAAAGGATTCATGTAGCCGACCCCACTTAGTGGGATCAAGGCTTTGTTGTTGTTGATTTTGTTATTCAAATGTATCAAAATAGATAAGTATCAAACAAAAACAAACCAAAATACAAAAACTCGTATTTAGACTCCGCATGGATTATTATAGGAGGTAAAAAAGATTGAAATATGAAAATAGGGGGTGATGTTGATTAGGAGATATCTCACCTCAGGAGTTGGAGCTCTCTTTCTCTGGCCATTCAACCAACATATCCACTCAACTACAATAACACTAATTTGATTAATTTCAGGATATCACATAATTATTCAGTGCAGTTAAATGGAATAAAATAAGAAATAAAATGTATAATAGCAAAGCAGTCTGCTCTTCAAGCTACTATAGCCACAAGTAGCAGTAGCTTGCTGGGAAAATTATCCTTTTAACATATATATAATTGGGTGTCCTAAATAAAATAACATAAATACGCTAACCGGGTATGGAAGTAGGATCCTGTTCTCCTTTGAATAGCACCCATCTTTTCTCCTTCACTGTCTTAGCAAAAATAATCATAGCTTCAGTTCATTGTAGACCACATAATTAGTGCTTTACCCACAGTAACACTAGAATAAAAAGCATTTCAAACAAAAGTTATATAAGTCATTTATATTCCTTTCAAAACATATAACCTTGATGGTAATTCTGTAATATGATTAGAGATAAGGTTCAGTTTAAGTCTTCCCAAAAATCTTCCAGTTTTTGTATACGTGATTTTTCTTCTTTTATTTCCAATTCAGTTTAAGATTTAGGCATGCTTCCTAAGTTAACCAGGAATTAAGGACTTTGAACTCTTATGGCCCAAGTTTAGTGATGATACATATTGTAATCAAACCAACGCTAAAGCAACAGGAGCACCATATATTAATAAAAATTAAACCAAAATTACAATAAACAATAAACCAGATAAAAAATAAAAAATACTTTCAAATGATTTGAATTCCAATATATCCACTAGAGAATCGTGAGGAATCATCATAAAGGATTGGAGGATTACTGATTAAAAAGACTGATAATTGAGTTATTCGAAATAAAGTGGGGTGAATTTCAAAAAATAACACTCAAGGTGGGGTCAAAAATAAAGCAAGTCCCTCGCACAGAATATAATATAAATTCCATATTAGAATGTATTAATCTAAAATCTCCTTCAGCGCTATTCGAAACTACTTTGATGAAACATAGACACCAGTAAAATACTACGTTTAGTGGAGAACATAAAAAGGTATTCATGCAACCATTTTGTATAATCAAATACCGACAGACCAAATTCAGACTCAAGAGCAGACTACCAAATTCCCCAACTCAATTGTCCTACCAAGCTTACGAGTTGCCGAGTATGATTGGCAAAGCATCAGCTGTCGAGTAAGAGAAGTAGAGTACTAACTGTAGTATGAGTCACCATTCCGCTTACATTGATCATCTTACTCATTTCCCAAAGGGGACTAGATACGCCTCAATGACTAAGGGATCAACTTAGTCGAGGAGGGTAAATTTCTCCAATGTCGCATTTCTCAATGTCGGATTATCACAAAGATGAGTAGACCGAAAAGATTTTGTAATGGCTAATTTTAATAAATCAGGTAAGACTTTTTCAAAATTTAACTTTTTACCGCCCGAAATATATCCAAATTATTTTTATAAAATTCTACATGTTTCAGTGATCAATTTGATATATATATATATATATATATATATATATATATATATATATATATATATATATATATATATAGAGAGAGAGAGAGAGAGAGAGAGAGAGAGAGACGCGCGCGCGCACACACACACATATGTATATATTGATGCGGGGGCTAAGGGGGGCTGAACCAGCTCAGTTAGTGGGCCAAAGGTTGTTCGACCCTTGGTTTGGGCTAGGCTGGCCGCCCAAGGGGGGACACACACACACACGCGCACATATATATATATATATTGACGCGGGGGCTAAGGGGGGCTGAACCAGCTCAGTTAGTGGGCCAAAGGTTGTTCGACCTTTGGTTTGGGCTAGGCTGGCCGCCCAAGGGGAGGGGCCTTCCCCACCCCCACCTCCCCCCCATTCCGCCACACACACACACACACACACACACCTTACTTATCTAATACTATAAATATATCCTTTTGCTTAGTATAGGATAAGTTTTTTCTGAGTCTTTTGTCAGAACAGCCACCGGCATCCCATTTTTCCTTCCAGGTTTGTATCTGACTGCTAGAAGTTGCTCCGACTGTAACTTGTCCTAAAGTGATGTGTATCTTTCCCTTTTCTGCTTGTTCTCATTGCTCTGGCATCCTCTCCTATTACTTTTTCTCACATCGACCTGCTTCCGGCCATCTATCCCAGCCCATCCACCTGCTACCAGTGTCTTCCAGCAACCCTCTGCTCCTAGCCATCTACTCCAACCCTTGATCGTTACAAGGAAAGTTGAAGGGCCGAAAGAGATGAGAATTTCAGCCTCTTACATCGGGAGGATTTCAGTGTGAAGAAGATAGGCCACGATGCTTTAGAATTCAGTATAGAGACCGGGGGAGGAGGCCACACATGAAGTACACAGAGAATTCGGAATAAAGGTGGATCTACCAGAGTTCAATGGAGGTATGGATCCTAATGATTTCATTAAATGGTTGTAGTCAGTTGAGAGAATCTTCGAGTACAAAGGTGTGCTTGAAAATAAAGAGTAAAACTAGCGTCCATCAAATTGAGAAAGAGCATCTCTTTATGGTGGGACAACCTGCAAAGGCAGAGAACGAAAGAAGGCAAAGACAAGAATATTAAGTGGGAAAATTTGAGGAAAATGATGAAAAAAAATCTACATTCTCATTACCAACAGGGTATGTATTTGAGACTCCACCACCTATAACAGAGAGACCTATCAGTAGAGTAGTTTACAACGCAGTTTGACCAATTGCAGATGAAGTGTGAGTTGGTCGAGCCAAAGGAACACACCATAGGTCATTACCTAGGGGGCATGAAACTTACTATCAGCAAAATTGTATTGCTACAGCTTTTTTAGTCAGTAGGAGATATCCAGACCTAAAGTAGAGTGACGACAAAAATAAAGCAAGCAACTACCACCAGTCCAGTAGCCACCAGCAATTGGAGACATCAGCATAAGCATGTCCTACGAGTTGAGAAAACTGATTCAGATATGAACAAAGCCATCATGAGTGAGAAGAAGCCCGAGAAGAATAGCACACCTACTACAATTCTAGCTCAAAAATGCTTTCGATGCTATGGGTTTAAGCACATTCCTCTAGTTATCTAACAAGTCGAGTCGTGCCTTTTATTGAGCATGGTGTCGTGGAATATATTAGCTACCAAGAGGCAGTTGAGGAACTGAGTGAGGTGTATCATCTTCCACCGGATGAATGCGAGATGCTTGAAGTTCGACGGGTCATCTTCCACCGGATGAATGTGAGATGCTTGTGGTCGGATTCTCCATGAAGGTCGAATAGACCGACAAAGATGTGACCCTAAAAGTGCATAAGAAGCAAACATCAAGACACAACACAACTAAAAATAATATTAATTATGATGTCAAAGTTAGAATAAGATACGAAAGCATAAACCAGATATCCTTTGAAAACTATTTGTAATGAGTATTTATATGTAAGGAACCTCTACAAATAAGGAAAAATTCATATAACAAGAAATTGACCCCTGAATTATATCACATATTATTTTCCTCTTCTAAGATAGATAGTATTTACCCCTCTGCTTGCTCACTCTCCCTCTTTCTTAGCTCTTTCCTTGAGGTGTATCCACAATCAATCGAGATCCACTCAGTATTTGTTGAGAAAGATGAAAGAAGGAGAAATGTATTGGTCCTTAAATTATGGTATATATGAGAAATAGAGAACCAGATAGTGTTTTCATTTAAAAATATTTCACCATCATTGTTAGCACGAGTTGCCTTTGCTAAAGAAGGATTCTCAACTGTACTTAGGTATGCCCATGCGAGCAAGAATTCTAACTAGGGTGGGAGCCGAGTATCCGTAGAGGAATCCAGGTTGCAAGCATTAAAAGAACCGTTTTACGATTAAAACATACATAACATATTCCTTAAATATAATCTACCTTTAATTTAATTTCAACTGTGCCACTACAACTTCTGAGAAAAAACTCCTTATAAGAAGCACGAAAATCTACTATGTGATTTCAACTTTTTACAAGCGCCAGGAATACAAAACTTCTCCACTACCCCTCGTAACATTGTTAAACTTTCAAAATAACAAGCAAAAGCATAATTGAAGAGAAATTAAAACTCAAAATTAACTGACTAGAAAGAAAGAAAGACGAGATTTTTTCCCAACTCCCCAAGAAATATCCATCAAAGTTGACCAAGGAAACAAGTTTATAACTTGCTCAAAATAACGGACAAAAATGCCAAGCATACACCAGACTACACCAACATATAAGTTTTCCCTTCGAAGTAGCAACAGCCAGCCCTGATAAGTTGCTAATCAAAACTGACCCAAAGTTATTATTTACATGTTGGCCATCCTCGAACACCGCTAGTAACTCTTGCTCACCACTGTCGACGACCACTACTTGCCGACGTCGTATTCCAAATATGATTGAAATGTATAACATCATATTGGAGACCCGAACACAACTTTTAACCTGCGAATCCACCGATCACCATCGATCACCGCCTACCATCCCTACTCGCTGCCGACCACTACTTGCTAACTTTGTATCCCAAATACGACCGTAGAGTATAATGTCATATTGAAGTCCTTGCGATAACTTTCGGCTGCTGTAGTCACTGACCACTATGTTCACTTAAGATTATTTGTCATTATGATCGACGTTTTGAGACATCCATCTACTATTTTGTGGCATGTCCAAGCTCAAAATACTTGAAATAATGTCGCACTCCAATTTATTTGATAGGCACATCACCTAGGTAATAGTGCTCGAGAGGAGAAAATATAGAATATTGGGGAGTTAGAGATTGTGAAGAAAAACAGGCAAGAATCCAATTGACTGTTTGTTGCATATTATAATATGATTTCAATTATAAATGTCACGCCCTATTTATATATGAAGTGGTATCTCGATTGTAAACATAAATAGATAGATTATAAAATAAATGATAACACATGATCTCTAGGCATATCTTACAGTGCGTGTGGAGCAATAATACCATTAACGCTCTCAACATTGCACAATGAGACAAGTTAATGAGCAAGTAGAAAGTTGAACTCATCAAAGATAAACTATTTATGGGTACAACCTCGATTGAATGTCAGACAAACTCTCAATCTTATCTTCGAGCGACTTGCCAGATGGCTTACGTGATCAACTTATATATATATATATATATATATATATATATATATATATATATATATATATT
Source organism: Papilionanthe hookeriana x Papilionanthe teres (assembly GCA_022702705.1). NCBI lineage: Eukaryota > Viridiplantae > Streptophyta > Magnoliopsida > Asparagales > Orchidaceae > Papilionanthe > Papilionanthe hookeriana x Papilionanthe teres. Next base: position 10,854,286 of record CM040436.1, on the reverse strand, counting down.
AAATATTTTATAGTGTAAAATTATTCATGAATATATTCATACATTAATAGTTTATATAACCTATTAACATTTTGATCAGTAAAAATATCACTTCGCTCTGTGTTTTGAAGCAAAAATAAAATCTTACGCAACGCATTGCACTTTGTGCTTTCATAATACTGCTATTACCAGTTGTTGAGTGTGAGTTACCAATTCTTCCTACACAATAAACTACCCTTTTCTCCAAACAGAACTAGATCTGCCTCAATGACTAAGGAATCGACTTAATCGGGGAAAGACAATTTGCTCCAATGTCAAATTGCTGAGGGTCGGATTGTCATGAAGGCCAAATAGACGAATAAAGATGTGATCCTATAGGCACGAGAGAAACGGACACCGAGACACAGTGCAACTAAAAATAATGTTAATTATGATGTCAAAGTCAGAATAAGATAGAAAGGCATAAACCAGATATCCTTCGAGATCTATGTGTAATAAGTATCAATTTTGTATTATATGTAGGGAACCTATATAAATAAGGAGAAATTCATGTAACAAGAAATTGACCCCTTGAATATTATATCACATATCATTTTTTGCTCTTCTGAGATAAATAATATTTCCCCCTCTTCTTGCTCACTCTCCCTCTTTCTTAGCTCTTTCTTTGAGGTGTATCCACGAATAAATCGAGATTTAACACAATCACTATTTCTTGATACAAGATCAAAGGAAGAGAAAAGTATTGGTCCTTACATTATGGTAGATATGAGAAACAAAAAACCAGAGTGTTTTCGTTTAAAAATATTTCACCATCATTGTTAGCATGAGTAGCTTGGCTAAAGAAGGATTCTTAAATGTGCTTAGGCCAAGCCTGCAAGAATGCCAACTAGCGCAGGAACTGAGTAGTAATAGAGGAATCCGGGCTGCAAGCATTAAAAGTAGTTCTCTATCGTTAAAATATGTCATATATTCCTTAAATATAGTCTATCTCTGGTTCAATTTCAATTGTGCCAATACAGCTGCTGAGAAAAACACCCTTATAGGAAACACAAAAATCTACTATTTGAATTCAACTTTTTGCATGCACCAGGAATACAATGCTTCTCCACTACCGCTTGTATCATTGTTAAAGCAAGAGCAGAATTGAAGAGAAACTAAAGCTCAAAATGAACTGACTCGTACGCAATAAAGACAAGAATTTTTACCAATTCTCCAAAATATTTTCAATCAAAATTGACCAAGTATACATCTTCATAACTTGATCAAAACAACTGACAGTAATTTCAAGTATGCACCAGATTGCACAAACATATAAGTTTTCCCTTCAACATATCATCAGTCAAACCTGATAAGCTGCTCATCAAAACTGACCCAAAGTTATTATTACATGCTTTATAATAGCGTGGCTCTTCAAAAATCCAAAAAAGAAAAGGAAACTTTATTGATTTCCATTTTGATTAGCTCCCCGGAGAAATGTATCCTCAGATGTCTGCCTATAACGTTAGACCCTTCAGCAAAAATCCTCAGATGTCTTCACCACTCATATTTATCTCCATTTAGAAGAGATCAAAGAAACTTTCAGATACATTATAAGCTCTAGCAGAGAGTAAAAAATCTTGTCTTATACCGATTAAAACGCACAGATTCACGCACCAATAAAAAAGAAGAAAAACAGCATGAATGCAAAGAATTAGCAGTGCAAAGTAAATCAAGACGTAAGAATAATAAATTTGCGGGGGTTGGTAGAGAAGAAGACACTCACTGATTCCATCGACGACCTCGTTTCTGGTGAAGTAACGATTACCGGTTTTGTCGACGCCAACGAGAGTTCTAGCGCGGAAAAATCCCGACAATTTAGCGAATAATCTGGACATTCTCTCCTTCAATCTCTGCGAAACCCTATCATGGCCGCTCGACCAAATTGTAACCGAAGTAATCGATCGAGTCGCCACGCGATCTTCGAATCCTTGGATATGGATGCAGACTCCGCCTGCTCGCGGAGAAAATTTTGAATCCCTATACACGCAAGAATTGATATTATTACAACATAACATCATCAATAATATTATAAATATGATGAATATTATTAAAAAAAAATTGGATGGGAAAAAAATTGCTGACACAGGAGCTGCGTACGTAATACATTACACGGGGTTATACGGAAGAGAATTATAAGCGTGTTATAACCTCCTTGTAACTCCGACAGTAATCTCGCATAACTCACTCAGAATCTGCAAGCGCTTCTATTTCATCCATTTAGTAGCTACAAAAGCTTACGACGTTATAAGATTACAGCAGAGGCTATACCGGAGTTATATTGAGGCATACAGATGGTTATAACCTTCTTGTAACCCCTGTGTAATTAACTTCTGCGCACGATTGATGAACGCAATGTTTTTCTGAAGGGATGGGGGGCACCATATTTGTGATTTGGCCCAGCCCTGCCTGATCTCTATACTTAGGAACCAGTAGCTAGACTTGTATGAGTTGTTAACGATTTGATTTCGAAAGAGTTGGGTTGGCCCAAAATCGGCTTGTAGGAAAGTTGAATCAAAAGTTAGATTTATAGCACGGCTCATTTATTTCGATACGATCTTGATCTAAGCTAAAATTCATATTATTATCGAGTAATTAACTATCTTCGAGCTATATTCTGTAAATTTAGAGCCTTAACAGCAATAGAGATGGTAACGATCCAATTTCGAACGGAGTTGGGGCTGCATTGAAATCAGTTTGGACACCTATTTCGATCTGAAATTTTAGCTCGTAGTTCGACTCATCTATTTCGATCCGAGCCATATTTTGAATCAATTTTTTGAATGACTAACTGTCTTCGAGCTAAATTCAAAACTTTAGATGAATACTGTTCCAACCTGAACTGATGTTTTTTTTTAATAAATTTAATTTTAAAGTGTGAACTATTGGCAGTGTGACGTAACTATTACTTGTATCTATACATCAAAATTCATTCTAAATATCAAAATTTTTAATATGTTATTCATATTGTGGACACACAGAATACGCCAATTTGTTAGTTTAAATTTATTTTGTTTTGAGTATAATAAATAAAAACATTAATTTTTGTGATATACGTTTAAATATATCTAAATTATCATTAATTATATATATATATATATATATATATATATATATATATAGAAAGAAAAAGAATTTATCAAAAATAAGTCAAGTTTGTACCTCCAAAAAAATTTTGAACTTATATATGATCAAAAATAGATTTCTTATATAAAAAAATTGTGTATGCAAAGTAATTTTGTTAAATATTTAATTGTCATTTATGTGTGTGTATGATCTGAAAATATATTACGTGCAGAGTCCGGACGCAGCTTTCCGTCCGGACTCCAATGAAATATTACCATGTGTAAGATGCAGTCCCATAAAAAATGACGAAAATGCTCTTTATTTTCATGCCTAACCCGGCCCGAATCTGCTCGTTGCTTCGAAAACAAAAGGTGTTGAATCACAACGTCAGAATCATTGCATTGAAAAGAAAACTCAGCTGCGCGACCCTTCATTCTCTATTTTCGTTACTCACCATCAGTTAGAGTTTCCCATTGCGTGACTCTGATAGCTAGGATTCACACTATCATTCATCGGTCAAGATATATTCGAAGTCCCTCTTTACTACGATGTAAGTCTTGTGATGTTAAGGTTTTTTCAATAGAAGTTTTGTGTGAGAATTTAGGAATTAGGGTGCGAACTCATATAGTTCTTTTCATCTTTTGAAGCAAGCTAATATATAATAATGGAAGAGAAGAAGGAAATCGAAGAGCCTAAGAAGATAGAGTTGGAAAAGCCTAAGGAGATGGAGTTGGAAGAGCCTAAGAAGATAGAAATCGAAGAGCCTAAGAAGAATGAAGCTAAAGAGCGTAAGAAGAAGGAAGTCAAAGAGCCTAAGAAGAAGGACATTAAATAGTCTAAAAGTCACCAAAAGTCATCTAGGTAATTTTGTTTGTGGTTGTATTTGCAAACAAAAGTCTATTGTAATCCAAAAAAGCATTGTATCATATGGTATTTTCGTGCATTGTTCAAATGATCCATTGTACCACCAAAATAAAACAAAATCCACACAGCAATAACACCATAGTATCAGCTAAATAACACCGCACTAACATCACAATAACAATAAAATAATACCAAAATAACATAAAAAGCAACACTGAAATAATACCAAAATCACACCACAATAATACCACGGTATTAGCTAAATAACACTACACTTACACCACAATATCACAAAGGTAATACTAAAATAACACAAAAAATAATATTGAAAAATATCATAATAGCTCCAAAATAACATCATAATAACACTATAATCAAACAACAATACCGCTACAATATCACCCCAATAACTTCACAGTAATATCATAATAATACCATAAGAACACTAAAATAACACCGAAGTAAAACCAAAATTACACCAAAATTACACAACAATAACACCAGAATAAGAGCTGAATAACACAACTAACACCACAATAACATCAAGATAATACCAAAATAACAGCAAAATAACATTGAAATAACACCAAAAAAAACATCACGATAATGTTTCAGTTTTATTAAGAAGGGATTGTGATGTTATTGCAGTTATATCATGGCATTATTTCGATTTTACTGAGAACGAATTGTGGTGTTATTCTAGTGGTTTTCCATTGTTACACTTTTGATGTTATTCTTGTGTTATTCTGGTGTTATTTATGTGTTATTAGAGAGTTTCGTTTCGATTTTATTAAGGTTTTTATCGTGATGTAATTTGATGTTATTTATATGTTATTAGAGTTATAGTATTTCAACTTGATTGAGGTGCTATCGTGGTTTGATTATGGTATTATTTTGATTTTATTATGGTGTTATTGTGGTGTTAATCTAGGGGTATTCATAAGTTATTGTAGCGTTATTCTGGTGTTTTGTGGTTTTATTGGTGGTGAGAATTTGGTATTATTGTTGTGAAATTGTGGTGGTATTCTGGTGTTAGTGTGGTGTTATTTATACGGGCTCATGATATTTTTCTGGCGTTTTTGTGGTGTTAATGTGTTATTGGAGGTGCAATGTTTAGGTTTTATTCAGTTGAGATTGTGGTGTTATAGAGGCGAGATTCTAGTGTTTTTCTGTTGTTATTGTTTTGTTAGTTTTATTATAGTGTTATATAGATGATATTGTTATGTTACTCTGGTTAGATTGTGATGTTATTTATGTGTTATTTAAGTTGTAATATTTCAATGTTATTGTGGCGGGTGAGTGGGATTATTCTATTATTATCAGTATTATCGTGGTGTTATTGAAGCATTATTAGTGTGTTATTGTGACATTTTTGAGGCGTTATTTAGGTGTAATTCTGTTAATGTGTTGATATTGTGATATTTTATTGTTATATTCATGTTTTTGATGTACTTGAGTGGTGGACAATAATAGATAACAAAATGTCTTTTTTTTAATGTTACCTTTTTACATAACAAAACTATTAGACATTTACAATATTTTCCTCTGTAACAATTATATTTATAAATGTCTACTGGTCTGACCATATTGCCTATCAATTTAGACATATTTGTGCAACAATTTAGTTATATTATTTAATAATCCAATTGTATTAAAGGATACAATGTGATGCACAATCAAGCACAAGTAAAAAAAAAAGAAAAAAGTTAACTTTATCCTAATATAAAATGTATAACATCATGACATAATTTTTCTTCTCAAAATAGAACAAATACAAGTTTTTCCAGACAACTTACTTGAACAGCACAGCCCACACAAAATATTTATTTCACATACCACATACTAATACAATCTCTGCCACATTTATCATTAGCTTCTGTTATGTAGGAACTTGCCTGCTTGTGAAGCCAGAGCAACAGACTTGGCGCTTGTGCTGCTCATCAAGAGCTCCTTTTCCGCCCTTCTCCTATGCTGCCTTGCATTCTTCGCTCTCTTGGGAGCTAACTTGGCATCCCTCTCCACGAATGCCAATCTGAACTTCTCTGCAATGCTCATCTCCAACGCCTCGTCTTCCGCAGATGCAGTCGGAGTTCTTTGAGCATGGCTAATGCCTGAAACAGCCCATGTTTTGGGATCAATGTCCTCCACAACATCATGATCAAGTGCCACAGACTGCATGGCTTCGATAGGAACTCGAACGCCCCGAAAACCGATAGATGCTTGCGGATTGACGCAGATGCGAGGGCATTCTGTTGCCAAGGTTGTTTTCGATTCCTCGTCAATCTTAGGCTGACAAATTAATGAAGTAACATTAATGAGAATATGAAAGGGTATTAAGAGCTTGTTTATCAAGTTGTGAAAGAAATGTTAATGTCATAAAAGCATTAATTGCACAGAATACACCTAATTAAAGACTGTTAAAAACAGCTCAAACTTTGACTCCATTTCTAGCTCCACTTCAAACTCAAAAATCAATTTTAAGTTTGCTTGAAATCAAATCATTTTGAGTAGACTCAATTCAAAATTATTTTGGTTTCTAGTTGAGTTTAAACAGAGCATTTATTTTGTTTTTTCGAATTCGAGTTGAACATAATTTCTTAGATTTCGGCTCTATATCACTGCTATAATAAATCATTGGTGATGTTAAATAAAGTATTTGCTCTATTATGCACAGATCATGAAAACAAACAATTTTCTTGCCATTAAATGATACACCTAAACCCTTCCTCAAATAATATTGTCAACAGGAATGTTAAAGATCAATGCTCAAGCCAATCTAACCTCAGCACAAAGCCATGCATCAAATTCAGGCCTAGCTATACCTTAGCTCAATTCGATCTCAAACTAAAGCTTGATCCAAATAAAGAAAAAAGGGCATTTACATACATAGCACAAATTATTTTAAGTATTTACAAATCTCACACCTAAACTTTAATATTTACACCAAAAGCAATCAAATCTTTAATAGCACACAAAAATTACACTATTATCACTTCTAAAAGTCAAATACACATTTTCATGCATATATTTAAAACACCAAAGTGCTATGCATGTAAATGTTGAAGTTTAGGTGCGAGATATGTAAATACATAAGAATTGAGAGCTACATATGTAGATCTCCAAATTAAATTAATAATAATAAATTAAAATTCTCATCTATTTTCATTATTTTAAGAAAAGTTTTAATATGCATGTCTGTTTCTTTTGATACAGACTTTTTAGATGCATATATGCAGCTATATTCATGCATAAGTTTCTCTTTGCTTCACCAATTGCTATATAATACTTACCCACACAAGCCAGCGCAGTGATTGAGCGCCATTGCCAATATCCATGCTCTCCAGCTCCTCCCATGACTCTCCATCCACATTATCTAATTTAGGTTTCAAGATATTCAAGCATCTTCGTGCAGTAAATTCACTCCTTGGGCTTCCTCTGCAATCATTGCATTTAATCTTTGATCATATCCTGTTATTTAAATATAATCCTAATCAAATTATATGAAACTTAAATCCATCATAAAAAAACTATCTTGCTAAAAAGTAGCAACTAGTTTGGCTTGAAGAAACTTAGGCAGGACTGTATCACTCTTCTTTCTAATTCTAGCAACAAATCAGTTTTCTAAAACAGAAATCGGAAGTTCCATTTCTGCAGTAAAATTCTTACCCGCATCTCAATGTTTCTAAGTAACGACAATGATTAAAGAGGTCTGCTACACCTGCTACAGTAATTTTGTCGCATCGGCTGCACAAAAAACAAAAAAAAAAAAGAAAATCTATAACTTCAGAATTCCTCATAGAAAGCAAAACAAAAGAAGCTAACAAAGAGTTTCAATGCACTCGCAGAGTTTCAATTCTATAAATCCCCACATTAAAAGGGTAAGGAAATCAATGCACTGTTTCGTGGAGTTGCCTACTCTTTTCTAAAAGCCAAAAGAGAGAATAAAAAACTATCATTAACCATACATGCATGATAAATTTCTTAAATGACAAATGATAACTTGCAGAAATCCAGAGAGGAAAACAAGAAAACACTTTTTTAAGGATGATGAATAACACAAGTCTGCTCTAAAATGAATTTGCTCAACAACAAACTTAAGAACACAATTGATTGAGTGAGTTGACAGCATCAAAAATCATTACTTTCTTAGGATGGTGTCTTTTTGTATGTGATCAAGCAATTGCACTTGGTATCAGGCTGCCCAATTAAGCCTTGATTGATTATGAAAGGAAGCAAAGTAACCCTTCGTCAAGTTAGAGCCAATGTGATGACTTTAAAGAAGTCATTTTGGTTTCTGTCATCGAAGTGACATGCCTTAATTCAAAGGTTTAATTGTGTATGATTGTGCAAGATGTGATTGAATAACATAAAGAGATTTGACTAGCACTGCATGGTCGAATGACCGATAATTCAGCCCATATCGGTATTTGCACAGGATTCGCCCAAGCTCGGATATAAACCAGGTCAGCTGAAAAGTCAGCAAGGCCAACTAAACAGATTTATTAGTCAATTCAGCACACTAATCAACTCGACAACTTGTGGGCTCTGAGAATTCAAAAAGCATCCTATACTCTCGTCGAAATCTTAACACGATGCGTCTGTTAAGTTTCTGAGTAAAATTTTCACAAGACAAATGAGATAGTAGTGAGACATTTTCGCCCTCATTTTTGTGAGGACTTTAAGAACTGAGGTTTGATGCTTCCTATATGCGCAAGCTGCTGGTTAATTACCCCTCCCGAGAACGAGAGAACACTTGCGACTAAGGGTAGTCATTAGGCGCTAAGTATTCGGATTTAACATATAATAGCAGCATATTTGAGAATTGAAATTATAAAAAATCATCAAAGTGAGCTCAAAGCAGATGCTGGGGAAACGACGAGAAACCCGATCAAGATCCCATGTTTCCATCATCCCAGATTATCATGGTCCCAGGTCTACTTAGTCGGTGGAGGTAGTCGGCCCAACTTGACCGAAGGATCCTCGTCAGCGGTCATGGGTTGCTTCGTCCAAAGGGACCTTGTAGACCTGGGGTGAATATGTCTAAGATGACTAATCTATGTCGACCTTAGCTTACAAAAGGTTTTCTACCCTATCAAATATACCATATGATTCAATACTCAAAAGTGCAAACTGTCATTGGGTAACATACGGGTTACAGTCATGACCGTAATATAATGGTGACAACTGGTGGCAAACTACCCGGTTAGAGGGCTATGATCGTAACCGTTTCTTTGTGGTGGCATTTGGCGGCAAAACCACGCAAACAGAGGACTTAGGTCATATCCTTACTGGCATAAAATTCTTTTTGAGCATGAATTTAGCAGTATACTTGATACGACAATTGCTCTTTGTAAGCTCAAGTCAATATTAGATTTGTCCACTTTTACAAGCTGTTGCAGAGGGCATATAGATTTTTTATTTAAGCATCAAGTGACATAATTTTCATTTAAATATTATTTTTTTATAATTTAAAATATTTTAATTTATAAATGAACCCATCGAGTTGAGATTTATGATCAACATGAGCATCATCGGGGTAGTGATTCTTTAAACATCATTTAGAGCAATAGTCTTGTCAACTCCAGTCCTTATAAGGAGGATCGGGCTGGCTCAGAGGATGTGAAAATCCTATTGACTATCTTCCTTGTAGGGGGAGGATCGAATTGGCTCAACATGGGCTCAATCTTGTCGACTCCGGTTCATGTAAGGAGGATCAGATTGACCAAAGTGTGAGACTTATAACCCTCCCCATATGCGAGGAAACCAGCAGCTTGCTTGGCAGACTCAGACGCAGAAGTTTAAGAACTTCAATCGTCACCGGAGTACATGCGGGTATTTCCTATTTTTTAATTTTGAATGATTTTTACAAAGTTTTTATTATTATTTGCACTGGCATACTATCATTAAGATGTGTGCAAATATTCTCATTTAAGCTTTTAGTTTCGTCTTTTGTCCGTTCGTGTATTTGTGGTTGCGGACCCGATAGCGAACATTCAAAACATCACTTCAAGCACCTTAATATCTCCTTCTATCTGCTTGTAGATGCATGTTGCGAATTTGGTGGCGATGAAGACATCCTAGACTTCCATTGCATATTTGAAGTTATGTATCTCCCATCCTTAGCTCCCATTTGAGTGTCCAGGTGGACTCCCCCAAAGGTTTTATTCAAGCTCGTTGATGAGTCATCGAGTCCCTTGTGATTCGTGCAGATTCTATTTATATTTAATTCCGAAATTTAAAATGATTTAGGCAATCATTTTAGTCAATATATAGTTTAGGAGCTTTTATTCCAATTCAATTTAGTTGATATTTTATGATCGGCATTCCGACCAAAATCTGACAACTTTTTGGTAGCCTCCCAGCGTCGTCCACCATTGGGGGCTATTTTGAGAATTCGGGTCTGCACCCCACACAAAGAAAGGCATTTATGGATGGCTTGCGCTATGCCCATAAAGCACTGTTCCCGTCAAGCAAAGAAATGCGTGTATGAAACTTCAAAAATGTAACAGGATCCACCGCTATGCTAAAAAAATTGTGTATGGATGTCACCCGTGCAATCTAAGACACATGCAACATATTTACCCGCCGCATCAAGAAAGTCTCATAAAAGTATATAATTTTGATTTGTCTATTGTGCCTCGAGAGTCGTGTACAAGCTTCACCCACCTCGCTAAGAAAAACATGTATAGGAGATGGGGAAAAGCTGTCAGATTTTAGTCGCAAAATATGAGAACGGTGGTAGTTACCACGTGAGTTCTGCTTGCAGGTAGTAATGTTAAATGGGATGGGATTTTTTTTATTTTTTTATTCTATTTTAGTTTGAGGTGGAGAGTTCTGATTGGGCAATGGGGGGAGGTGAGGCATGGTTGAAACGTGGTTGGGGTGGAAACAGGGAGCATTACGTGTAGTTACTGATTGATGTTAATTAAGGATATATATATATATATATATATATATATATATATATATATATATATATATATATATATATAACAGGCTAAATTTTATTAATAATATTTTTTTATGATTATCTTATTTCACTCCATTTAAATTAAGACCTAGCTTCTTTTTGTTTTAATTTTGGTGTCTCGATTTACGTGTCGATTCATTCATAAAGACCCATCAATATAGGTGTCCCTTCTAGGCAAAATTGACATTCCGAACGTACTCGCCCAGTTCATTTATGATTGGACATCATTTTGGTGATTTCAACGATGATCAAGGTGATTTAGGTTTAAATCACGACGTCGCCTTGTCAATCCATCATCTTCAACATGTTGCATTCTTCCGATCGTAGAATACTCCTCCTTAGATTATTTTATCATTTCGTATGTGCTCCATTTCATGATCGAAGGTCATTTCGAGAGACATTGTCGATAGTCAAGGTGTTTCGGGTTCACATCGGGCGTTTCACACCGGTAGTATGTCAATTTCATCGTGCTTGTTCAATTTGATCATAAAAGAACCCCTCTTTGGGTAATTTCAATGATTTTGAATGCAACATATTTCGATGTTTTTGAATGAAATGGAGGAGTCATGCTCGATCGACTTGTCTTGTGAAATATATATGAGGGTCAACATAACCCAACTACATTTACTCGTCAGCTTTCAGCTTCAGTATGATATTAAAAAGCAAAAATTAAGATGATCCAACATGCACAGCTAAGAAGTGTAACTTTGATGACAGGCCGAGAGGTTTTGGTCAATTAGCAACCAATTTGTGTAATGTGGATTCAGCGTTGGGGAGTTTGTTGTGGAGAAATTGAATATGGGAGGCGAGGGGTTACTGCCATCAAGGAATCCAAAAAACCGGTTGGCTGAGAATATTTCGGTGATTTGAGCTTTCCATAGGGGATAATCATCTGCAAATAAGAGGTTTTGGGACAAACATTTGATATTGCTCATTAGAAACTTAAGTGTTGGGGGTATGTGCGTGATCTGAAGGGAGTCAACCGAAAAGGTGTTCTGGGATTCAGAAGCTTCAGTTTCTGCCATCTAGGAATCAGATGATTTGCCCTCACTAGACTGCTAGGCAACCAAAATAGAAGATGAAATACAGCACCGGACCAGTCGATCGTCGGCGGCAAACCCAGTTGACTGGGCAAGAAAGATGCCGCCTAGGTTAAGCCTGCGTCCCTGATACCATGATAGCAGGCAGAGAAAATGGAAAAGGCAGAAAACAGAGAAAGGTAAAGGTAAAGGTTAAACTACTTTCCTTAGCAGCCCAGTAAAGGTAACGAGACACATATTTGTAGTAGAAATGGAATTCTCTAGAATAAGGGTAATAACATACTTAGCTAGGTAGTTATAATTTGAGGTTGTGTAGCATCTCTCCCACTTTGCCTTTTCTTCCAGCTGGCATATTGTGGCTCTCAGACTTTACAGGCATTCTTGGATCCAACAGGCTTATAAATAAATCAAGTACAAGGGAATTAGTTATGGAGCCATGTATCTTTAAAGATGAGAAAAGCAATTAAGAGGATAGTTTCTCAGAATTAATGTTTTGAATTTAAACAGATGGAAAGTTTAAATCCACATTAAGAAAAAGCTTGACCAGTTCAAGAACCTAGAGGTAATATATGGTAAATGGAATTAGGAGACACAGTGATTTAAAAGAACTCAGTATTGCTTACCGAAGGGGAAAGAGTTTAAAATAAAAAAGCTTAGATGGATATTAAGCTGATACAAATGATAAGTATATGAAAGACAACAACATCCCTAAAAAGAAATGACAAAGATCAAGATATAAGTTATAAAGTTAATTGAGTTCAAAACACCAGACTGATTTTTATAAACTAAATCATGCAAATTTGGGAGCAATTTAGCGGTTAACAATTCACTAAAGTCGGAGAGAACTTTTGATAAAGCTTCAATGGAGCAAGCAAAATTACATAGTCCAAGAAAGCTTAAAATCAAGATCTGCAACAAATAAATAATTTAATAAATGAAACAAATTATTTAAACTCTTAAACAGTAAACTTTTAAAAAACATAGAAAAAATTGCAAACCAGCTCCATACCTTATATCAACAGCTCGCAAATTAGTGCATATCTGAGATACTTTTAACAAGCCAATATCAGTAACATTAGAACCAGATAAGTCTAAAGTCTCCCATAAATTTTCAGCTAGCGCAAGTAGTACATTGTCATTCAGTAATTGTCTCCTTCTAGCAATTGCCAATAGCACCAACTGCACATAGTTGCACGAAGGCTTAAAAATGTACTAAAAGCAGAATAATGTCAAGAGAAAAATGTCATATAAGATAGTTCAGCGGCACCGTTGTTGATAAAAGACCCATTGAATGATGCCGGACAAACCGATGCAGGTATAAATGCGATTAAGTGCATGAAGCATACAAAATTGAGAGCACAATGCTGTTAAATTGTTTTATTGCATATGACTGAAGAAGAAATAAACTAGAAAGCATTTACATCATACACTGTCATCATCATTATCTATACGCCTCTTATTCCAACCATTTGAAATCATCCTATTGTCATTTTCTAATTGTCCAACAGCACAGAAAAATTAGATCCAACCAGGTGCAGAACGAGACTGCACTCATCGGAGTACAGCAATGAATTTCGTGAATGAAGTTGAACAATCAAAACAAAACAATAGACTAAATGCCAAATACCACCTGAGAGCAGCATGGTAACTGATGCTGCGATAATATAGAAAAGGAAAACATGCTAACTAGGTCTTAAATCTAACATAGATTTGCATATAATTAGGTTTATGACCTATATAAAAGTAGATACAATGCATTTCCAGATATCAAATAACAGATTAGAACTACAAATGTGCACATGCCCCCAGTGAATACAAGTTCGTTCAAATATATTTTAAAAAAAATGCTATTGATATAAGAAATAGAGCAACGTTGAGAAAGATAAAGGAGATTAATTTAACCAAAAGATGATAAACCCGTAATAAAATATAAATTCATCACTTCTTCGTTTCACTAACATACCTTGATACCAGCTGGAAATTCTGAAGCAATCTCCGATATGTCTGAAATGATATCCTCTAAATGTTGACCAAGGACGCCAATACACAAACTGACTAGCCTTTGAGGCTTCTTCTTACTAAATGGTAAAGCTGAAAATTTATTTGAGGCAAATAAATCAACTAAGCAAAAAAGAAGTGAAGAGAAACTTCAAAACAAAAGTATGTTGTCATCAACTTTTGCGGCAGCACATAAATCATTTACAGGAATAGAGATTGTCCATCTACTTTGAATGACAATAACGGATATCACCACAGGGATATATTCAGGCTAGTATGAAAACAGCAATAGAGTAAACTTGGTAACAATTTGGAGTTGCAGGTGAAGTTAGCTTACACAAAAAATGAATATATGTTTTTTCATCACGAACCAAGTAAAAATAAAACTCCAATGTTAGGAAATCACAGAAAAATCACCCAATTTTTAAATAGGACAACTATCGAATTAAGCTAATAGAACCACATACAAGAAGACAGAAGACAAGATTCAAATCCAGCTCATCTCAAGGAGAAACTACCATTGTAACATGGACTAGCCAACACCCCAACCCTTCATTGCGTGCCCGAACACAAAAACCACCTTGTTAATTGTTATCCAGGTTTTTAAGGTATGGTAACTTTGGGCAAAGAATGGCATGTTAAAGTTTAAATGAGCATGCCAAGCAAAGACAGAACTTCACTACACATGGGTAGGGCACTCAGAAATAATATGATGTAATAAAAGTCACTGAACCAACTCAAATCTAGACTAATCTTTCATAAATTTATACATGATACAAACATTGATCTTGATATTTTTTATCTACCAAACCAAATTCAGTAAATTCATGCTAAAATATATTTAACCACATCAAATTTGTAGGCAGTAAATTATTTGTCGATAAAATCCCAAAAGTATATGTTATACATAAAGACTCTGATTAAGCCACATTATTTCTAGAGTGGATAATGTATAGCTAGGGCGGGGGAGAGAGAAGAGAAACTTCGACTACAATTCATTCTGTCACGACCTAATCAGGACTTGGAATTAATCAAGACGAGAAAAAGCGATCTGATGGTGAAATTAAGTTTTCTATTATTCTATTTCTATAACTAAAAGTTTAATATTCAAATATTAATTAAAAGAGTCACTAAAGAAAGCATTTTAATTAACGAATAAAATATTACCTCACCAATCTTACGTTCAATAAACATTATCAGTTCTAGTATTCATCTTATTCAAAAGCTTAAAACCTGAAGAAAATATTAAAATAATATAATGAGTTATCTAAGATAACCCAGTGAAGCAATTAGACTTATAAAATATAGTAACACAGAAAAAAGAAAACATTGCAGGCTGGTCTTTCTTATTTTATTATAGAAATTCATTTATGATATAATGCATGTATTATTGACATTTAATCGAATAAAATAATTTAAACTCTATATACACTAACTTTAACATTACTATTCAAGATTTATTCTTTAATTTTACTTTTATATCATGCATTTAACTTTCAAATCTATCTCAGGAGTATCGTCAAACATCACCTAACACACCTCTAACTAGTATTATCCCGTCAGTACAACAGTTCGTAAAACATCACCTAGCAAACCTTTGACTAATATTATCTCATCAGTACAGCAGTTCAACATCTAATTTACAAGATTATCGGAGATGGAAAGTTGTCTACTTATCTCTGATTGATATTTTCCTGTTGGCACAATGGTTAGCGATAAAAATTACACAATTGTCTGAGGTGGTCGGATGCATACTCATTCACAATCAATACTCTCATGTCGGCATAATAGATAGTGAAATTTCACAATTGTCTGAGATGATAGGAAAAACATCAACGCACACGAGTACATTGGCGTCCCCAACCGGTAACATAAGAGAGTGAACTCCTCTTCTTAGTATAGACATACAAGCATTCATTCAAACAATATTTTTATTTCATTCTTCAAGACATACATTACTTACTTATGGTTCGTATTCATATACTAATGAATAAATGCATAATTTCACAGATAAACGATTCTACAACTATAATATGCAGGACTCTTAACATGCATACTTTTAAATGTCATGTAATAATTTGATATTTTTCTAGGAAAACTATATGCAACTATTTATGCAGTAGTGTTAATATACGTACTTACTTACGATGTGCAATTATTTATCATACATATTTTTCCGATTTAACAATATAAAGAATTTAATGTAATTTAAATCTCACCAGAATAAAACATAAATAAAATCAACTATACACTTAGAAATAATGAAAATTAATGAAATTTAAAAATATAATTATTCATTTCAAGCACAAATAATTATTTTTTCAGTTAATTTGATTGCTTTTACAATCTTAATCACGGATTTTGATTCATAAGATATTAGTATTAACATATTAACATTTCAAATTAACTTAAATAAAAACACCAAAATATATTCCATACCTTTTCTTTCTCCTTATATTAAAGTAAACAATTTTGGTTTCCAAATCTTACGAAGCAAGAGCTATTCGATTTAAGATTTCTTGGTTCTTAATACACTGCCTTGGTGCAACCTAAACTCCCATAAGAGAGCAAAACCCACAAGCTAGGGCTACTCGGCTCAGTCCAATTCTTCTCACACGAGCCGCTTCTCCCTCCCTCTTATTCTGCTCAAACTTCCTTGTATGAAAGCGACTTCTATCTTCCTCACACAAGACAACTCACAAGCACATATATTACTTCATAGGTTTCGTCTTCTTCCTATCCTACTCACGGCTCACAACGTTGCTCGCAACAAACCTTCTCTTCCCTTCTTCCTTTGTACAAGACAGAGCAGCAACACTTCTAATTAATTCGACTTTTCGATCCTTCGCTCTGGTGACGTCTCTCACAAACAAATCCTAGGAATATCGCAACAACGTTGGTCCTCCGGTATGAGAAGCATGAGATCTCTCCTTCTCTCTTCTCCCTTCTCTGTGATTGGTTCGATCTCTAATTGCCTTGAATTGGGATGCTCAACTCTTTAAATCAAA
The DNA here is from genome assembly GCA_022702705.1 of Papilionanthe hookeriana x Papilionanthe teres. NCBI lineage: Eukaryota > Viridiplantae > Streptophyta > Magnoliopsida > Asparagales > Orchidaceae > Papilionanthe > Papilionanthe hookeriana x Papilionanthe teres. Next base: position 10,837,325 of record CM040436.1, on the reverse strand, counting down.
ATTGTTGAGAAGGTTATGCTCGAATTGACCCAAGCCTGTTAAATATTTTTTTTATATTTAGTTTTATTATATTATTCAATTAGATATATGTGTGTGTGTGTTGGGGGGGGGGGGGGGTGGTGTGGGTGGGTGTGTTTATATATATATATATATATATAAAATTCTTCATATGGTTATTAAACATTCAATGATAATCCTCATTATAAGTCATGACCCTTATTTATAGAACAAAGTCACAAAAATAGACAAATTAATTTAAAATCAAATTTAATCCAGTAAGAAATGAAATCAAATATTAAATAATTCCAATTTAAGCTTAATATTATCCAAATAGATAATTCATGCCAATTAAATTTAAAAAAAATCTAAAAAATCAAAATAAAATTGATATAAATCTTAAAAAGTATAAAATAATAAAATGTTTCTTAAATTTATATTAATGAGTATGTACCCAAACCAAAATTTTGAAAATGCACTTTTAATGCTAAAGGCATCCAAGCTAACCTCATCTCCCCGGTGTTAACCAAGGGATTGCTAGAGAGTTGGAGAATTGGCAAGAACACTAATGACATTTATACAACATATTTGTTTGGAAAACTCCCTTGGCACTTAGTTTGATGTACAACCTTTCTTGAATTTTAAATTTCAAAAAAAAAAAAACCCATAGCTTTCACCAAGGAATAAATTATTATTGTTTCCCTCATTTTTCACAAGAAAGCCTCCTGGCTATAGCCAGTTTTCAAAAATACACTAGTTTGGCTAATACTATTCCTAAAGAACATAATAAGAACTTTCGAAATGCAACAACAAAAAAAAAATCTAAAATTTCCAGCGTGAATTAGAAAAAATATTTCTCCCTTTCAATGTTATAATTTCTATTGAGCAATGCGCATTGCGATTGCAAGTAGTAACAGGCTATATAAATGTCAAAGCTTATACAAACCAAAAACACAGAACATATGTATTGTGATGGGTATATCGATGACTTGAGCACTATTTAGTTTATTATATTTTAGTACATCTTCTAATTTCTATATTCAACTATAGTTTTGTACTGTGTTAGATGACTGCTATGGGAACAGATTGCCTTCATTAATATTTTGAACCCATTTTGTTGATTTGATTTGGTTCCCATGGGTCAGTTTAGATTTCTAATCCCTAGTTAAATTTGATTCATTGTCTTATAATTTAGTGGGATTAAGGCTTTGTTGTTGTTGTTGTTGTTGTTGTCTTATAATTGATTCAAAAAATGTGGCCTATTCATTGATGTATGTTTGTTGCTTTGGTTTTCAATTAGATCGTGCCACCTTTATTATTATGTGTTTTAGGCCTCTAATAGGCCGCTCTGGCTCTCTCTCTTTAGGCTGCTAGATATTTGTGGACTCCATCCATCTATACTTCCATGTGAGATCCAGTTCATTGTCTTCTCATTGATAGAAGCTAGCTCTCCATACAAGTTCCTACAATGCAAAGCGTCTACGAGTTTATCCCTTGCATTTATCTAATTTTACAATTGTTTTTTCTTGCCAACTCAGCAAGTGTATCATGGGCGAGTCCTTCATAGATTGTTTCCATGTGTGAGTTTCATTGAGAGCATCAAATGCTTCAAATGGATCATAGCTGATGACTATGCTTTATTATTTGGGAGAGAAATTCTATGATTATAAGTATATGATACCTGAGTTATGTAAACACCAATTCCAATAATATTTTATTTTGAGTACTTTGATTTCTATTTGACTTGAGTGCTCAATGGATGTAAAATATTCTAGCATAATGCAAGTAGAGACTATCAACATCCAAGGAAATACATCCTTACGATGGTGAGGAGGGGTGGATTGTTATTTTGATGATCTTTACTTGATCTCCCTCCATTCTAAATTTTCATAGCTGTTTTTACGTTTACATGATTGGATTTTGTCGAAACTTATACAATATTTGTTTTCTAATGAGGTTTAATTTCCAATGGCATGAAATTTTTAGTGATTAAGAGTTTCTATGTTAAATTTTTAGAGGCAACCAATAAATTATCATTTGTGTTTTGCATGTTCAAAGTGATGGTGATATTGATGGGGATGTTATTAGTAGAATTCAAGTTGGTTGGTTGAAGTGGAGGAATGCTTCGGGCCTATAGTGTGATAGAAATGTACCGCTTAGACTGAATGAAAAATTTTATAAGATTGTGGTGAGACCTGCAATGCTCTATGGTGCCGAATGTTGGCCCTTAAAAGAGAAGCATAAAACTAAGTGTTGCTGAGATGAGAATGATTAGGTGGATGAGTGGCTTTACACTTAGAGACAAAATGCGAAATGAATATATCCGTGATAGGGTTGGTGTAGCTCCAGTGACGGACAAAATTAGAGAGAGTCGTCTTAGATGGTTTGGTCACATTAAATGTCGACCATCTGATGATCCGATTAGGAGAGTAGATATTTTAGATTTGACTTATGTTAAGAAAGGCAGAGGTAGTCCTAGGAAGACTTGGGCTTATTATATAAAAAATGATCTTAATTTAGTGGAACTAAATGAAAATAAGACACTAAATAGGACACAATGGAGAAAAAAGGATTCAAGTAGGCGACCTATTTAAATAGAAATAAGACACTAAATAGGACTCAACAGCAACAACAAACCTTTATCCCACTAAGATGTTTTATATTTGTTGCAGTTAGTTTTTTTGTTAAAACAGAAGTCAGTTACATGACTTTCAATTCTCAAATTTATTAAAAAAAAATAAATTAGTTGTCAAGAGCCATGTAGAAATTACGTGAGTGGTTTGAGTACTGTATTTTGGAGTAGTTTAATTCTTTTTTAAACTTATCCAAGTGTGAAAAACCTGAACATAATTCTTATTTCGATAACTGAATCAGAACTCAAGTTCTTTTGCTGAAATTTACTCAAATTCTTGAGTTTTGTAATGATTTAAAGCATTTGTACGTAATTATTTTGTTCATTTCTTCTCCCAATTTACTACAATAGGTATCAGAGCTCTTCCTTAAGGGATCTGCAAGTGAGTTTTAACAACGTCATGGAAGTCAAAGCCAAATTTTTCTCAATGGTTCCAACAGTCTTTAATGGAGACAACTACCAGATTTTGGTAGTTCGTATGGAGACATACTTATAGGCTTGGATCTTTGGGAATCAGTAGAAGAAGACTACGAAATTCCTGCACTTCCAATCAATCCTACCATGGCTCAAATCAAAGTGCACAAGGAGAATGAGACTAACAAATCAAAGGCAAAGGCTTTCTTATTTGTTGCAATCACTTCTGCTATTTTCACTCCTATTAAGTCATTAAAGTCCACAAAGAAGATATGGGATTTCTCAAGGCTGAATATGAAGGAGATGAAAGGATCTGAAGGATGCAAGTGTTGAATTTGGTATGTGAATTTGAGTTGCAGAAGATGAAGAAAACAGAATCTACCAAAGAGTATGCTGACAACAGGTGAATATTGCAAGTCGAATCAGATTACTTGGTTTGTCTCTGCTAAAATCAAGGATTGTAGAATAAAATATTGTTACTTTTCCTGAAAGTTTGAAACAATAATTACATATTAAAAAATACTTAGAATATCTCAGAAACATCTTTGGTAGAATTGTTGAATGCATTACTTGTTCAAGAACAGAGAAAAATAATGAGACAAGAAAATGATGTTTTAGGAGCCTTATCGATCAAAATTCAAGAAAAGCACAAGAAACTATAAAAAGAAGAGGAGAAAAAGGCACCCAAGCTCAAAAGAAGTGCTCTCTACCAACGCAAACATGAGCCAAGATTGAAAAAAAGAGGATCAAATCCTCTATGCCAGCTTTGTGGTAGAAACAGAAGAGGAACAAATCTTCCATGTTAAAATCGGAAGCGGTAAGTGCATTGATGTGAAAGTAAAAGGAGCTATTGTGATTCTAACTTGTTCAGGTACAAAGTTTATTTCGTATGTGTTATATATTTCTGAAATTGAGCAAAACTTATAAAGTGTTGAACAACTAATTGAAAAATGCTATAAAATTATATTTGAAGACAGAAGTTGCTTGATTAAAGATGCAATAGAAAATAAAAATTTTTAAATGAAAATGAAAGGGAAAAGTTTAGTGCAAAATAAATTGAAAGAGAAACAAGTTAGTGCTTTAATTAAAGAAAATATCATAGAATTATGGCATAAGAGGCTCGGGTATTATCACAATCAGGGGCTATTGCAAATGAAAACTAAAAAGATGGAAACTGATCTTCCAGAACTTAATGATCATATTTCAAACTATAAAACTTGCTAATATGGAAAACTAAGAAGAAGACTATTTCTCAAAGCAACATGGAGAGCATCAAAGCAGTTCCATTGATGATATGCTAGGTTATGGTGTTTTTTTTAGAGCATGAAAAAATAAGATACAGTAGCTCAATCCACCGCAGAAGCAGAATTCGTAGCTACAACTACTGTTGTTAAACAAGCCATATGGTTACGGAAAATTCTAATCAATCTAAGTTTAGAGCAGAAGCAAAGCACAAAGATTCATATTGATAATCAAGCTATGATTGCTAACTTTAACAATCCTTTATTCCATTGGGAAAATAAAGGGAGGTAAACTAAAATGGAGATGTTATCCTTGTTTAATGCAAAACAACAAATCAAGTTGTGGATATTTTCACCAAGCCATTGCTAGCAAATTTGAAATTCTGATATCCAAATTAGGAGTGTGTTGCTCCTAATGCAAGAAGTGTTATTATATGCGTTAGGATCATCTGCATCTCCATCTCATGTTAATAGCAATTGGTGAGACTTATCTAAATATTTTATTTTAGTTGCAGTTCGTTTATTTTTATTTTTAAAGAGAAGTTGGTTACTTGACGTTCAATTTTCAATTATTTAAAAAAAAAAAAAAAAAAAAAAAAAAAAACTGAATCAGTCGTTAAAAGCCGTGTAGGAAAGTATTGCAATCAAGAGCAAACGAGCTGAGCTCCATTTTCCGACCTGCTAATATCATTACCAATAGCAAATCATATTGCATGCGCTAACCAAAAAAAAGATATACACTAAACATAAGTTTCTCAGAAAAAATAAAAAGAAATTGACCTTCAAAAGGAAAACATCTGAAAACTAATCACATCTTGCAACCATGTCTGATAAATAGATAACAAATCAACAAAAAAAAATATAATTTCGCAACCAACAACCAGCAAACTGTTTTTGAGGCCATAATCACATCAAAACCTAATTAAGAAAAATAGGGAGACCGATTTAATACAGAAGAATGAAATCATACTTAGAGGAGTAATCGAAGCCGAGGAAGCCACCGAATTCCGAGGCGGATGAATCTGTAGAAGTTCTATGGCAGACGATATTTCTTTTGGTGCTGATTTGGGCTTCTCCATTAGTTGCAGATGGCAATCGGTAAAGGCCGCCAACATAATTCACCATTGACGAGCTTGAGTACGAAGCAATTGAAACCCCGAAATGTATCGGCTCATGATAGACGGCTCCCGATTGACATGGATCCGGTCCGACATTGTTGGTTGATTATGGTTTAAATATCTAGTACCAAAACTATATGGGAATTTACATTCAGAACACAAAATTTTTATTTATTTACACATCTCAAATTTATATTTTTATATTTTCACCCACAAAACAATATTAATGTCAATTTTTAAATGTAAAATACATATTTCATGCATTGATTTAAAGAACTAAAGGGACATATATGTAGAATATAAATGTTTAGGTGTGAGATACATTTTTTGTTTAAAGAAAATCGATATTTGACAAAGGCCCAAATATCGGATTTTCATGCACTAGGCCTCGTAATGAGAGCTCGCGCTATGTGCCTAAATAGACCGAATCTCTCAGCGCCACGGGTGGGATTCAAACCCCTGACCTTCGGGGTCTTACAGTTCTCACCGCCCCACCAGGTCAAGCACACGTCACAGGTGTGAGATACATAAATACATAAGAATTGTGTGCTAGGTATGCAAAATTATCTTTAAAATTTGAGTGTTAGATATGGAAATTACTAAGAGCGGAGTCATACACATGTAACAATGAAAAACATTAGCAAAATTGTAGAGAACTGAATCACATTTTTGAATTTCTCGAAAACACTTGATATCAAAATGCATTAAATGAAAGTCTTGGTTTGGCTCAGCTTGTACATTTTTAATAGTTCGGTTAAATTGAAATTTTAAAGAAATGGTGTTTCGTCGTTCAATTTTTTTAAGTTGGTATATTAGTTGGATGCAAGTTTCGAGAAAGAGAATGGAAGGAAGCATGGTTGATGATGTCGTCGAAGTTGCTTTCGATTTTTAGCCTTAGTAATTTTCTCCTCATTTGAGTACACTCCAAATTCTTTTTATGCCCTATACACTGTGAACTATCTCAAGCCTTTCCTACACTAGAAAGCAATGAATCTCTTCGGGTCTAGGGGTGGCAGAAGCTTTATGAGATCGAACGATCTTGCCAAGGTATGCGTGAAATCTTCCATCTAGTAGCCATCCGTTGGACTAGAATGGAGTAAAAAGGCTTCGACAGGTTCGCAATAAAAAAGAAGCTTCGATCGGAAATGTGGTGCGGCATGCAAAAAGTTGTGGAGATATACCATTTTGAAATGGAAAAGAAGATTTGTTGTGGTCGACGTAGCTTGCGTCAACGACGTTGTACCAAACCAGCACGATGAGTTTTGTCGTTGTTCTATACGACGGAAGTCTATCTCGATCTCAAATGAGAGAAAATATTGCATTCGGAGTCCCGATGCATCTATGCGTCCGGACTCCAATGAGATTTCATCAAGTGTAAACGGCGGATCTACTGGATAAAAAAATAAAAGCTCTATATTTTAATGCATGACACGGCATGATCCACTCCATTGTTTCGAAAACAAAACCTTTCGCGTCAAATGAATCTCCAATTTTCCATTTTCTTCTAATGCCATCAGGTAGGGTTTCGCAGAGCGATTTTCTCAATCTCTCTCTCTCTCTCTCTTGCCAGATGAGAAATATTGATGGTGTCATATGAAATAACTAATGAGAAGCTATATTTTAATTTTTTTAATTATTTAGCAAAATAAGGGTGATTTTCATTAAAAATTAGGGCTTTCAATGTTAGATATGTTCTCTGACATCAGAAAAATCAGAGAACATCCTTAAGCACGTGAGGAACAAGCCCTCCAAATTTCATATTATGGGGATTAATATTTAATTATTTATGATTAAAATAGGTATTGGAGTATTTGATGAATTAAATATATATAAAGTAATTGTTTTTTATTTTAGTTCACATTATTCTCCTCTATTCACTGAGCACATAGATATTTTTCTTTTATTTTTAGGATTTTTTACACCAAGTTATATATTTTTAAAGATTCTAGAATTATTTAAATTAGAAAAACCATATTTTTCTACTTATCCATGCGGCGCCGCGTCATCCTCAGCAGCTCCTAAGTCTCCGCATGTCGCACTTCCATTCGACGCCGCCATCCGAGTCAGCTGTCTATCGGTCAACTTTTTCTTAAATGATTTTGATTAATGGATATATAATTTTTTAGTTTGAAAAAATGCATTTTAATTTTGAAAATGAGACCAACAAGATCTCATTCATTTAATAGTTTAGATAGTCGAGCACGATACAATGAGTAATGCACTACCCCGAAAGGTAAGCACACTACTTTTTAGTAGGCTCAACCATTTAAACTAAGAAATTTGTGACATCCGTTTGGTCTGCGAAACCTTTTGTGTGACCGAAAATTCCCCTAACTAATATAAAAATTAGATAGGGTTTATTTTACCTGGGTTCATAATTCCCTATAAGGGCAAGCCCCTATTGTTAATTACATCTTAGGCGACCGAGGTCACCTAAGAAAACTCTCTATTAAAATTAGGGGTTATTATTTTCATGACTTCCAAAAAGTAAGATTTTCAAAGTAATGTGTAAGGGGATGCCAATAGAGAAATGTGCAAATTTCGAACATTTTATTTTCATAATCAAAAGAAAGAAAAGCAAGGGGACGTCACAGATTTTAAGGTGAATCTTGGAAACTTCTCAACCTATCCTATGGTTTGGATTCGATTTAGTAAAGATGTTATTATGTTTACTCCTGCCAATTTTATTATTTAGGACTTACGTTTGCATGATTGCGATCATACAAATAGCCTGTAATATAGGAGGATTTATGTCATATCGAATTAAAACCTCGAAAACCTAAGACGAGTTAAAGCTTTTATTACACGGGGTGCAATCGACTGGTGTTATTGGAGTGTTATTATGGTATTATTATGATATTATTGTGGTATTATTGAAGTGTTATTGAGGTATTATGCGGTGTCATTATGGTATTATTATTATATTATTATGTTATTTTTGTGGTGTTATTGAGAGATATTATTTGAGTGGTATTGTGGCTGCTCTGTGTGATATTCGACCGGTGTTATTATGGTATTATTGTGGTATTATTGAGATGTTATTGAGGTATTACTGTGTTGTTATTGTCGTGTCATTGAAATATTATAGAGATGTTATTGTGGTGTTATTGTAGAGTTATTATGGTGTTATTATGATATTTTTGTGGTGATATTGAGGTGTTATGCAATGGTACTATGGAGGCTCTGTGGTGGTATTCGACTGGTGTTATTGTGATATTATTACGATATTATTGCAATATTATTGTGTTGTTATTGAGGTGTTATTGCAGTGTTATTATAGTGTTATTGCGATATTTTTTGGTGTTATTGAAGTGTTATTGAGGTATTATTTGACTAATATTGTGGCATTTATATGGTGATATTCAATTGGTATTATTACGTTGTTATTACGTGTTATTGTAATATTGTTATGTTATTATTCAGATGTTATTGAGTTGTTATTTTGAGTGGTATTGTGACAGCTCTATGGTGGTATTCAACTTGTTTTATTAGAGTGTTATCATTGTGTTATTGATGTATTATTATGGGGTTATTGAGGTGTTTATGGAGATGTTATTGTGTTGTTATTGTGGTGTTATTTCAGTATTTTTGTGATGTTATTGAGGTGTTATTGTAGTATTATTGAGGTGTTATTGCGTTATTATTCTACTGTTATTTTTGTAAGTTTTATTATTATTATTTATATTATTATTATGTTATTATTATGTTATTTTTCTTGAGTGCAGTTTGGCGAGCTTGAAGATCATTGTAATGATCCAATTGCAAACAAATTTTTTTACACCATATCGTGCTTATGCTCACCATATTGGATTTTCTGTTCGAAAGGATCACTGTAGTTTTTGGTTAAATTCAAGGAATATTAAAAAGAATGATTATTTATGTGAAAAAGCTAGCTTAAAAAAAGAGTTGAAGTTCACCAACACGGTGAAGTTCAAATAACGGACACCAAAAAGTCACAAATTATTCCTTGATCAATTGAGATCACTTAAAATATGTTTTCCTCGTTTTCTAAATATAGTTATGCATTTTTAAAGGCATACAATGTAATTTTTCTTAATTTTGCATTAAAATAATTATAATAAAAAATAAGAAATAAAAAAATACAAAATTTTTTCTCTTAGTTCCATAAATTGGAGGAACTAAAGAAAAATATGAAAAGTAATTTTTAAGATTAAATTATATTTTCTATTTAATTAACCATAAAAATTAATAAATAATTATAAATTTTAAAATATAATTAAAAAATTCTTAAAAATTACTCCTATATTTCCTCTGATCTAGGTGAACCTCCTAAAATTTTTTCTAAGGATAGATAAAATGTATTGATTGATTAATGAATTAATTTAGAAATTCTCTAATTTTGGACTAAAATAACTCTAAAAAATTAAATAAAAATCAGAAAAACATAACTTCTTCTCTGATATTTTAATTGACCTACGATTGGGGTAAAAATAAAATTTCAAAGTTATTTGAGTTAAATTTAATGTTTTATAAAGTGGAAAGCCTTAAAGGCAAAATGGTAATTATGAAATATTGAGCTCTAATTAAAAATCTAGGTTAAACTAAAGGGTAAATGAGTAATGTTGATCTTAATTAGCTCTCTTGTATGATTGAAGCACAAGGTATTAAAATGTAGAAACAAATCCATCACTTTTCTATAACAAAAGCAAAATTGTAATTTCTTGAAGTGTTGTGACTTGGAAGTTAGTCCGGTTGGATGATTCTATTGTAGTGGGCTTAAGTTAGGAAGATAATAATTCACAAGTCTGGAGCCCCTAATTAATGATCAAATGATAAGTACAATCTTTTAGTAGGAGTTAAATCCACTTAATTCAATACTTTAAAACTTACGAATATATTTATAAGATCTCAAGGGCCTAGAAGTAAACTAGGCTTGATTTAAATTTATTTAATGAGGTTTAGAAAAGGAAACATAATCGATTTTGAATACCCTTAAAAAAATACAAGCCCAACCTTAATTGAAAGAGCAAAATCCCTTAATAATTCAAATTGCTCTTAAAAGCATCCACCAACATAATTTCTAAATGGAACATCAAATGAATGGTTAGTTACCCCACTCGTGGGATAATTAAAACACCAAGGTTCATTGAGCACAGATTAAAATATCACCAATAAATCCTAACTTAACTGCAGATGAATGATTTAACAACATAATAAATTCAGAAGAACTCAAAACGATTTAAAGTATTTTAAAAGTTATTTAAGGCCATGCCCTGAAAGCTTTTACGATTTTTTGGATGTTTTGAAAGACAATTGAACCTATTATATTTTGTTGAAGAAAATAATCCTTTAAACATTTAGGGACCACAAAGTTATGTCATGGGACCCTTTAATTCACATAAATCAATAGAAATGTCCTAAATTATTTATCCTACATTTGTGATTATTCTACAATTTTCTTTCTTCACTTACTTTCTTTTCTTTCTTCACTTACTTTCTTTTCTTGCAACTATTTATATTTCTTGTGATTATATTATGCTTTATGAAACTAACCATGCAGTGGTAGCAGAATCCCAGGTACGCATTTACATTTTTTGTACTACAATTTTCTTTTATCTTAGTTTACAACATTTCCTTACTTGCACTTACTTACTCTTCATGCAAAACCAAAACAAAAAACAAACTAAAAACAAAACCAAAATAAAAGCATAAACACACTTTCAAAATTAAACTTATGCTTTCAAAAACAATAAGTAAACATAATATGCCCCTTTTAAATTTACGGGGATTCATCGGATGTGGTAACCTAGTTGTTATTGAGGGTTCTCTAATCTAAGTAAATTCAAAAGAAAATAGTGATACCAGAATGAAGGAGTCGTGGGATCCTAACCGGTGTCGCTCTAATTAAAAACTCTTCAAATAAGGCACTCAAACAACAACAACAAAATTTGACATATACACTATGGAACTATAAATCTTAAACCTTGAAGCTGCTACTTTAACGAGGAGCTTGGAGTAGATTTTTTGGACAACATAATGAAGACATATAGGAGAAGATTTTTGAGAGAGCAAATGAGTCTACAACATCAATTCTTTTCCTTAGTTTAAATAACACAAGCCATAGAACTTCGAGGTGGTCTGCCTAGTTCGACATAAATCATCACCTTATCTTTTAGACTTTTGTACATCATGCAATATAAGCCCTAACTCGGCTTAAGATTCCAAGATTGTCGTCCGGTATGATGTAAGCACTCCTATCTTCCAGGCTATGTGTATAATTGGTTATTATGCAGTTGTAAGTCCTAAATAATAAAATTGTCAAGATGGAACATCTAATATAATATCTCTGAAATTTAAGCCAAACCATATGATAGTTTTGGAAGTCACCGAGGTTCTCCTCAGGATCTGTGACATCCCCTACCTTTCTTTCTTTGAATTCCGAAAATAAATGTTTCCATTTGATCATTTCCCATTTGAATTTTTCTTGTCCGAGCTTGAAAACCCTAAACTTTGAATTCATGATGATAATATCTCTGATTAAAATTGAGAGTATTCTTCTGGAACTTTGGTCATTTAAGATGTAATTAATTATAAGGGCTTGTCCTTAAAGGAGACTTTAAGAGCCCAGCTTAATATAAACCTTATATAATCTTCTATATTAGATAAGGGAACATTGGTTAACAGACCAAAATGGATGTCATAGATTCTTTAGTGTTTATTCGACCAAAATGGATGTCTATATTACTCAAGGTGTTTTTAGTATTTTATTAGGGGAATCTTAAAGTTGATTATAACAGCACCGGTTAAGATCCCACGGTTCCATCATTCCGGCACCGTTATTTTTATCGGATTCTCTTAGTCCAGATGAATTTGCTAAACTCAACTAAATGAGTTCCACACATTCATTTAGACCGTGGGAAATCCTGTTAGCAACACGTAGGTTACATCATCCGAGGTATTCCCGATCGTCCAATGAGTCATTTTAATTGAGATATAATTGCAGTTTTGTTGTTTTGTTTGTGATTAAGTTTTGAGTTGTTTTATATATTGAATGTTGTGGCGGTGAATTTTATCTTGTGGTGACTTTTAATTTAGTTTTGGGTTTCAGTTTTGTGGCTATCCTAAAAGTTTCAGTTTTCATGTAGGGTGACATTCTTGTTTAACATGCAAGAGAAGTAAAGTGCAGTACGAGTAAGTAAATTGCAATAAAATAAAAGCGTACCTGGTGGGTCTTCTCATCATTCCAAGCTGCACTTAAAACACATGTTAGTGCATTTATATAATTGCAAGAAATACCTAGGTAAAGCTAAGGGAAGGTTCTGGTTGTCTACCAAAATTCTAATCATATTGCTAGTCAATTCCTATGACGTCTAGGTTCTTATGTTTTGTTAAGGATGATTTTCTTCACTAAAGAACAATTAAGTTCAATCGTTCTTCTTAAAACATCTCATCGTATTAAGAAAGTACTTAGGACGAGTCCTAAACATCTTTTTAATATTTCTGAGAATATTTTGAGTCCAAATGAATTTTATTGTACTGGTGAATTAATCATCCAAGAATTTAGTTAAATTTTAACTCTTGCTCAGTGAATTAGGATGTTTGATCGTCCTATGAGTGAAGTGACATTTCACTTAATGCTCCATTTAAGAGTTATGATAATGAAAGTCTTTAAGGGCAAATTAATTTATTAAAGATTTTAATGATTTAAAATTAGAATTGATGATTTAAAGTTGTTTAATTTAGTTATAAAATTTTAATAATTTTAAGTTTGGAATAATGTTCAAGTTGTTTTAATTTAATTAAATCTTTACATTTTAAACGATCTCAATATATTAGATTAATTTGGGTTGAAAGAGATGTTTAGATTATTCAATTTAGATTTCAATGATTTAATTTTAATTTAATTGAAATATCTTAGATTAAATTTTTAATTGGTTTGATTTTTAATTATGAATTACTTTTTAGGTTGATTTTGATGTTTCAAGTTTGTCTTAGATTTACTTTCAAGTGATCTTTGAGATTAATTTTTAATGTTTTAAATTTATTTCAATTTGATTATCAAATTATCAATGTTTTAAGTTTTAATTTAATAAGAGTTACTCCTTTTCTTTTAATTATTTAATTTATTAATTTCAATTATCACTTTAAATTTAATTAAAAAAACTAAATATTATTAAAGTGATTCATTTAGGGATTTTTAAATTAAAGAAGTAATATCTTCTTAAATCATATCCCTATTTGTAATAATCCATATTTTGGTTATTCTTCCGAGATTCAAATGATTTAATTAATTAATGTTCCATTTTGATGTTTTTAAAGTGTTTAATGGGTTTCTACCCTTCTATTCTCTAAGTTCCAGTCATCCAAAAGAAGATTAATATTAGATATTTTACCCTCCCCTTGATTAGACCTAAGGTATTAATTAAGGTTAAAGTTGTTTAATTACCTTTATGCCCCATTAAGCTTATCTATTTCATAACTCACTAAATTAAGCTCAAATGAACTTGAAATTTTTATGTCACCTCACTCACATGTCAATTAAGATAATAGAGGAGAAAATGTGATTTTTCTAAATTTAATTTAATTTATATATTTATTTTTGTAAAAAAAAAAAGGGTTTTCAATGAAAACTCAACAACATGACCAAGGTAAGATTTCTGTTCTTAGGAAAATTATGGGTTATCCCTACTAATCAGAGGACAACTTGGACCAATTTTGGTGATTTTTTGAATTATATTTTATTTATTATAATTATTTTGAATTTTAGAGTATTAATTAATTATAAAATAAAATTAAAGTTAAAAAATGAATTTTATATTTTTCTTAAGTCTCTCTCGATCTCAAGGAGTCCAGAGAAGCAAATTTTAAATTTTTCTGATTTTTTTTTATTTATTAGAATTAATTTAGTGAAAAGGTTGGAAAATCTATTTTTTAATATTAAAAAAAATGTCTTAAGCCTTTAAAAATTAATATCTTGACTTAGAGACTTAAGAAAATTATGGGAATGGTTCCTAAGTGATTAGGAGACCAAATATGACATTTTTGTGATTTTAAATAATTTTATGATTTTTATAATTTTTTTTATTTATTAAAATATTAAAATAAGGTGGAAAATAAAGATTTTTGAAAAATTACAATTTTAATTTTCTTAGACTCTCTCGATATCGAGAAGTCCCAAAACCAATTTGGTGAATTTTAAAAAGTATTTTTGGAGTTATGAATTTTTAAAGTTTAATTTTGATCATGCGACTTAATTAATCCATTTAGTGGGGCTAATCAATTCCAATTAATCTCAAATTTTTATGTGTGGTTCCTCTGATCTTAAAGACCAGTGGAGAATGATTTTTAAGTTATTTTAATGTGTGGTTAACCCTAATTAATTAAAATTTAGCTTTGAATATTTAGGCCAATTAGGGTTATTCTTAATGAATTAACTCAAAATACATTTTTCCTAGGGTCCTCTGGTCCTAAGACACTTTCCCAAATTTTTCTAGAATTTATTGAACAATATGCTAATTACTGGAATTAAAATGCCAAAACAGAGACATAAACTTGAAAAATACATAACTTGCCATAGAGATGACCTCTGACCTTGGAAAATTCAGAGAATGTCCCCAAGAACAGAGGATACAAAAGTCCTATGGTCTCATGCCTTAGTGAATTGTCTATGCAATTAGAGAATTAAAATAATGAAATCAGTGAATAATTAATTAAAAATAAAATACTCATCAAAATAACTTAATTTCTTTCCCACATTATTCTCCTCTGTTCATTGAGCAGAGGGTATTTTTAGTTTATTTTTATGATTTTTATATGCAAAGATATGATTTTTTAAAGTTTCAGGTACTTAAATAAATAGAAAAAATCCTATTTATTTACTTAACCCAGTCAGCGTCGCGTCAACCTACGGCGGATCAAAAGACCATGTGGCGTGCTCCTATTTGATGCCTCCATCTGATTCAGCCGCCACGCGTCCCGCGGCCCACTCCTTCTTCTGATCCGACGCAATTTGAGCCTTTCAACCGATACACGCGCGATCCAACTGCGCCTGGTCATCGTCTCTGACTGGTTTGTCCCGAGAGCCGTCCAAACTCAACCCCTAAGATCTCTCTCGTTTCTCAATGGATTTTCGTGTTCTTATGCTCTATGGATTCATCTTGAGGAGACGAACACATCCATACGGTTTACATGCTATGAAATTAAGCGAATCAAAATAGAGAATCACTGGAAGCTCGGGAGAAAGGAGAGGTCCATACCTTGGCTCTGAGAAGTGAAGCTTCAATCAGAGAGTTGTGGCACCTTCGATTGCACCCAAGGATGCTCCAGATGAAGTCTCTGGCTCTAGGGAATTGCCTAGGTATGAAAGTGACCAAGACCGATTTCAGACTTTGGAGGCTAGAGCAATTGGGTGGCCTAGAGAGGGGACTTAAACTGAGGAACTTCTTCTCTTGGTCTTGTGCAGGTGTGGGTGAGTTTAATTTGATTTTGGTGGAGGTGAAAGAGATGTTCTGGTTTTTGGGTGGATTTTTGACTGAGAAATTGAGCTCTGTCGATGGGGATTAGAGGCAAAGGACACTGGGAATCAATTGCTGCGGGTTTGGAGAAGGTCCTAGAGACAATTTTGGCGGAGTTTTGTGAAGCTCTGGTTCATCACCTTGTTTAGTCGAGAGGTGGTGAGGTTTAAATAGAGGTGGTCGGAGGGCCTCCCGGGGGGTTTGATGGCTTGGATCCATCTGCTCCGGTGAGGAGAAGAACAGCCATGGTGTCCACTTGCCATGAGACAGCTCGACGAAGGAAGAAATCAAAATTTGGCTCACATGGGTGCTTTCGGCTCGGTGTTTTCCGGCGGTTGTGGTGGTCGGCCGGCCGAGGTCGAGTCACCATTCTGATCAGGAGGGTCAGGGTTTGAAATTGGTGAAGTCAATTGGAGTTGGCCAAGTGTAAAGGGGCTGAATTGAAATAGAATGGGGGAGGCTTATTTTGGTTTCAATTTGGTCAACCCATGCTTTTGGGCTAGGTGCACCCCCCAAGACCTGATTTTGGGCTGAAAAGGAATCACTTGGATCAGCCTCCCATGTGTGGTGAAGCCCCCATCCAAGGTGAGGTGGCTAATTTTGGTTAAAGTGTATCATAAATGGGGTTAAAAAATTTAGTGAAGGTTTAAGAAAGTAATCCCCTCTTTTGCCATTAATGGGTTGGTGAGGTGGAAAGGACTCCTTATGGCTTGCATATGGCTTATGCATGGCTCCATTTGGCTTGGGGCCAAGCATAGTCAATTTCATGGAAATGGGTTTTAAGGATTTTGGATATTTAGGGGTAATTTGGCACATGGCTTAGTTTAGAAAAGTTTGATAATGAATTTAAAACTTAGGGAGTGATTTAAATCAAAGGGATGATGAGGTGAAAGTGTCATGTAGGCTTTGGATTGATTTTGGGCCTTTTGAAATCATTTTGGATGGGCTTTTAAAATGGTTTAAGGAAGTGGGCTTTATGTTTCAAAATGGACTTTTGGATGAGAAAAATTTTGAGAAGAACCATGCCAAATAAATGTTGGGATTAGTTTAGGGATGTATCATGAGTTATTTGGAAAAGGTTTGGTGTCATTTGGAGTTGAAATGAGTTTAATTTGGGCTCTTTTGATAATGGGTTCAAAATGGGCCAAAAAGGACTAACTTGGGCTGTCTTGGGCAAAGATTGGGCTAATGTTTGTTTTAATGTAAAATCAATGTTGGGAAATGTTTATAGGAGTGTTACAAAGAGTTTTCAATTTTGGTTGGGCTTTGATTTAGGGATTTGGGCCTATTTGGGTTAGGTTTGGGTTTAGGCCAATTTAGGGGATTTTGGTTTTGGGTTAGGTTTGGGTGGAGTTTAGGTTTAAATTTGGGGCAAATCAAGTTAGTGTTTTGTTTGTGGGGATGTTAGGAAGGTTTTAGGAAAGATTTGGGGCCAATTGGGGTTGAGTTGGGTTGGTTTGGGTTAAGTTTAGGTTAGGGGCCAAAATTGGGCCTTAGGCTTCAAATTGAAATTGGATCTAAATGTTCATCAAATTGGGCTTGGATTTGGTCTAAATTGGTATTAGGGATATGGAATTGAAGTTTAGAATTGAATTGGATCAAAATTGAGGTCACTTGGGTTGGTTTGGTGGGACATTAGGTTCACTTTGGGTTAAAAATGGGTCAAATTGGGGGTTTTGGAAAAAGTGGGCCAAATTGGAAAAATTGGCTTATGGTGTAGTTGAACAAAATGAAATTTAGAATATTTGGGATTTTCTGGAATTTTTTTGGGAATTTTCTGAATTTTTGTAATTTTTGGGTTAAAAGGGTATTTTGGCTATTTGGAGGGTATTGGTAAGTATTTTTGAAATTTTTGGTATATTTGGCTATGGATGATCAATTTGAGTGGAGAGAAATGTTTAGGACTCATTTTGAGGAATTTTTGGTAATTTAGGCAATTTTGCAAATTTTGGGCAATTTCAAGGGCATTTGGTAGGTTTGGTGGGTTTAGGGTCCCGGGGTCAAAAATTGAAATTTTGGAAAAAAATGATGATTGATCAAATGTGAATGGAATGAAATAATTTTGGTTGAGCCATGAAGCCATATTAAGCCCATAAGAGCCATGAGAGGACTCATTTGAGGCACTCGATATGTTGTTCCTAACCCTCTTGAAGCACAGGGGTTAAGGTCCATCCATATGAGTTACCTACATGAGTCGAGGAGTCAAATTGGTTAAAGGTAGTTTTAGGATTTGGAATGTGTGTGTGTGGTGTGTGCAAGCTTACCCTCACCGGACCGAGCCACCCGTGGTAATCCTAAGGCCAAAGAGTCATATAGAAACTCATCCTTTAAACCTCCACATTTGATTTTAACCCTCCAAGTGGCTTAGGGGTTTACAATCAAACTTGTGGGGTTTGGAGGGAGCCAAGAAGTGTTTGAATTTCTAAGTGATGGGTCCCATTTCTAGTCCTCTAAGATAGTCAAGGAGAAGCCCTATGGCTAGATCCTAAGTACTAAGGAGAGAGAAGAGAAAAGATCTCATCAAAAATGAGGTCAACAAATGGACCCCCAATAGGTGTGGTGTGCTAACTAAGCACACCGCGCGTATTGGCGTTGACCTAAGAGATCAACAAAACCAACACAGATGTCTAAGTGACACACTTAGAACGAAGTATAAGAGATTTTCGCTGGGGAGTGTCAGGTAAATCTCCAAGACTGAAGATCCTTGAACTCTCGCTGGGGAAAAGAAAAGGAAGTGAATTCTAGACTACGAGATCTAGAGAGATTCAATTTTAAATTCGTTTCACTTTTCTGTTTCAAGTTTTAATGTGTGAGTTTGGACTTTAGTCTGAGTTTCAATTTTGGTCGAAATTTGATTTAAGATTGATTTCAAGGTGGATTTCGTGGAAATTTTGGATTTATAGTGAGCATTGGAACCTAGGTTCCAACCTCGGAATTTGAAAGAGAACTAGAATTTAGGCTCTAGTCTCGAAGAAGAGAGTTGGAATTTAGGCTCCAACCTCGGACATAAGATCAAAATTTTGGTACCGATTGAAAGGGACGAGGACTGGAATTTAAGTACCAACCTCAGAGAGAGAATTGGAATTTAGGTGCCGACCTTGCAAAGGATGAGAATCAGAATTTGGGTATTGATCTCGAAGGAGTGAGAATTGAAATTAAGTATCAATCCTGGAAGAGAATCGAAATTTAGGTATCGATCTCGAAGGAGAGTCGGAATTTGGTACCGACCTCGAAAGGATAGAACTGAAATTTGGTACCAGTCTCGGAAGTTTAGAATTGAAATTTGGTATCAATCTCGGAAAGAGAGTCGGAATTTGGTACCGACCTCGAAAGAGAGAACTGGAATTTGATACCAGTCTCGGAAGAGAGAATTGAAATTTGGTATCAATTCGGAAGAGAGTAGGAATTTGGTACCGACCTCGAAAGAGAGAACTGGAATTTGGTACCAGTCTCGGAAGAGAGAATTGAAATTTGGTATCAATTCAGAAGAGAGTTGAAATTTGGTACCGACCTCGAAAGAGAGAACTGGAATTTGGTACTAGTCTCGGAAGTTTAGAATTGAAATTTGGTATCAATTCGGAAGAGAGTCAGAACTTGGTACCTACCTCGAAAGGAGAGAACTGGAATTTGGTACCAGTCTCGGAAGTTTAGAATTGAAATTTGGTATCAATTCGGAAGAGAGTCGGAATTTGGTACCGACCTCGAAAGGAGAGAACTGGAATTTGGTACCAGTCTCGGAAGTTTAGAATTGAAATTTGGTATCAATTCGGAAGAGAGTCGGAATTTGGTACCGACCTCGAAAGGAGAGAACTGGAATTTGGTACCAGTCTCGGAAGTTTAGAATTGAAATTTGGTATCAATTCGGAAGAGAGTCGGAATTTGGTACCGACCTCGAAACACAGAGAACTGGAATTTGGTACCAGTCTCGGAAGTTTAGAATTGAAATTTGGTATCAATTCGGAAGAGAGTCGAAATTTGGTACCGACCTCGAAAGGAGAGAACTGGAATTTGGTACCAGTCTCGGAAGTTTAGAATTGAAATTTGGTATCAATTCGGAAGAGAGTCAGAATTTGGTACCGACCTCGAAAGGAGAGAACTGGAATTTGGTACCAGTCTCCGAAGTTTAGAATTGAAATTTGATTTGGAAGATTTTGTGGAAATTTCAGTTTAGCAGAGGATTGGAATGAGACATGAAAGTATTTCACATCCCAAGAGAGTTGATTAAAGTTTGACCATTTGGCGAAGGATATGAATCCATGCCATCAGAACCAAATCAAAAATTTTCGTGGTTCTGTGTCAGTAGATTCAGTCGACCTTCTCAAAAGAAGGAAGAAATCGTGGAGAGTCAGAAAGAGATTTGAGAACAGCAGAAGGCTGGGGATTCCAAATTCAGGAATTTGTTTTAGTTGCTTGTTGTGATTTGATTTTAGCTTGATTTTCAATTTATGATTCACATTTATTTGGAGTTTGTTTTGACATTCTGATTTTTAAGAGAGTTCTTATTTGTTTTTTTTAATTTTATTTTTTCCTTCGTTCTTCGTTCGAAGTTCATTTAACTTAATGATGTTTCCCAGTCAATTTGCACAAAAAGAGGTGAAGGCAAAACATGACATGTTCATTTTCATTCCCATCTTGTCGAAAATACATCATACATCCTGATCCAAAACATGATGATATTTTCTTTGAAGATTCAGTATCTCATACAATCCACATAAATCCAAAACGGATTGTGTAAGATTCTTGCAAGTTTCTTCCAAAAGCAATCTGTCGAAATCCATGTCTGAATAGTGAGACACATGGATAATAACATCACCTTTCAAGCCACCCTTGGCAGGAATGCTGTATGGATGTGCATTGGAGGTGTACTATTTTCTATGTAGCTCACAGCTCGTAGGGCTGGAGACTCTCTAACTCTAGAACTGGCTAGAAGTGAAAAGGCATTTTTCTGTCGTCCATCCTCCTGAAAGTGACGGAGATCCGCTCAACAGGCACTCCTGGAATGCAATGTTTTGCTATGTCGGCTCCATTTCCCTTCAACACCAAGACGGAACCTACCGGTAGTGGTATCTCCACCGGCCCTCAGAATTTTCCGGGGCCTACTATCCGGAGGTCAGATCCAAACATGATGTTACATTGGTTGACGAAGGACACTGTGCAGAAAGGTCTGACAAAGTCGTGATGATCTATGTGTGGAGGTATACAGTCGCCCTCCTTGTAGATGTTAATGATGCAGCTGTTGGGTATGCAATCTGCAGGCAACACCCTCCATGCTATCATCCTTCTTACCATTCTCTTCATAATTCTTGGCATCGAATCCACCTCACTGCGACGGAGTATCCCTGGTGGGTTTCCTTTTCTGTCTTCTGCGAAGTTGTAGCAACACCCGCACTGGATAGTAACTCTTCCTTTTCCTGGCATCCATCTTCGGGGCTCTGAATAGGTTTTCCCCTCAGGCGGCCAGCTTGGCCCATTTTTTGAAGTTCAAGAATACAGTCTACAATTTGTTGTTGCTCGTAATCTGAGAACACATCCGTATGCAGCTCGAGGCCTTCCAAGATATTAATCCTCTTGCCTCGGATTCTCTCAAAATATTCAAAGGTCTTCTTCTCAACTTGCTGCAACTTCTCCAGCTCGTACTCCGGGATTATCTGAAGTCCTCGGGGTCTGGTAATATATTGTGGGATGTACGGCTCAACTCCAGCACGCTCTCCTGCATGTCTCGGCTCCTCGGGGATAGTTTCGCAACAAGACTCTTCAGAACTGGTGCATCTGTCTGGCGTTGTAGAACCGATTTTGTCTCTGACTTTCTCGAAATTTCTTTCATCTTTTATGTTGTTCTTGAAGTTGATTTCCTCTTTTCTGGTTCCCGATGAACCAGTTTCCTCGGGGTATTTGCATTGACGGTAGCAACTGTCTCTTCATGTTGGTCTGCTGCTAGCTTGGTTAGCATCTTGCAAATGCAGCGGTTCTTGTTTCTTTGTTGGGTAGGAGTGAAAGTAGCTCTTCTCAGCTCCTGAACTCTTATGTGCATGGCACTGACAAGTCTGCCCTCTGCTGTAGCAACCATGGACTTAACCTTCTTGTCCTCTCCCGTTGCATGAGCGCCATTTGCTTTTCTTTTCTTGCTGGTGAACTGCTGACTTAGGCCACCCAATTTCATTACTGTCTCGCTGTGTAATTCTTCCCGGTCCACCGGAGTCCAATCACTTACTTCATATTGCAGCCCGGCTGGTGTAAAATCATAGTCGATTTCAATCACGGCCCCATCCTTCATCTTCTCTTCATCGAGTGCTAGACTCACGCCATTTTTAAAGTTCAGAACCAACCGCCCGTTCGACATTTCCCTGCGAAAACAAGGAAAGGATCAGGGGCTGTACTAAGAACAAGAACAATAAGAAAATTTATTAATGAAAAATTTTATTTACTTCTTTTAAATTTTAAAGAGAGTAGGAAGAGATGAGGAAAGATCAGGAATGAATTGATTTAAAAGGAAGGAATCAAAATTTCATTATTATGATTTCACATGTTTTCTTTTAACACTTTTTTTTGTTAATGATTTTTATCATCCATTTTTATGTATTTGGGTTCGGACCCAGTTACAAGTGATTACTGCGCCCGTGTTTCTAGGAATGAGACTCCACTTTTAAAGTCCATCCTTCGAAACATCAGGTTGCGTAATACTTCTTCAAATATCTTCCATTAATTGGAAGCATAGGTCATTCTCCACGGCAATTCATCAGTTGGTAGGAACCTCTTGAGTAGACTGTCTCGACCACGAATGACCCCTCCCATGTTGATTCAAATTTACCTCCTATCTTGCGGTGCGCAAGAATAGGTCTTCTGAGAACTAGAACTAAGTCACCGACTTTGAATGTCCTTGGGTGAACCAATTTATCGTGGGCCAGGATCATCTTGGGTTGATACAGTTCCAGATTCTGATGCGCTAAAAGTCGTTTTCCTTCCAAACTTTCCAGCTCTTCTAGTCGTAGCTTGGCATTTTCTTCTGTAGTGATCTTGTTTGCAACTGCAATTCTAAGTGACGGCAGCTGAACTTCTAAGGGTAGAACGGCTTCGGACCCGTACACTAATGCGTAAGACGTAGACTGGGTAGGAGTTCTGAAAGTTGTTATGTAGGCCCATAAAGCTTCTAACAACTTCTCGTGCCAATTTCTTTTGTTGTCATCCAAAATTTTCTTTAGAATCTGGACGAGAGTTTTATTAAAAGCTTCGGCCAAACCGTTTGCTCTTGGGTAGTAGATTGTAGAATAACGCCAGTCGATCCCGTGCCTCGTGACAAAATTGTTGATCTTCGTACTCTTGAATGCGGACCCACTATCTGAAATGATTCTGCGCGGTACCCCAAAATGGTAGACAACTTGATTCTTGAAGAACTATAGCACGTGGTGTGCCTTCACTTCTCTGAGCGGTACTGCCTCTGCCCATTTGGAAAAGTAAGCTGTAGCTGCAAGAATGAAGCGATGTTCTCTTGAAGAAGGCGGTTTTATCGGACCCACAATATTTGTGCCCCCACACTCAAATGGCCACGACGCGATTGTCAGATGTAGCACATTTGGAGGTTGATGTAGAACCACTCCATACACTTGGCATTGGTGACAACTCTTGGCGGCCTTCATGCAATCGGTCATCATTGAGGGCCAGTAGTACCCTAGCTTTTTAATTTTCATTTTCATCTTCGGACCTGACTGGTGAGCGCCACAAAGTCCTGAGTGTACTTCTTTAACGATTTCACTAGCCTCAGACTCGCTCAGGCACCTTAGCCACATATGATCGAAAGACTTTCTGTATAACGTATTATTTATTAATACGTAAGACATAGTTCTTTTCTTGATTTGGTGGGCTAAAGACTTATCGTCCGGTAGGTTTCCCGTTTGCAAGTAGTCTATTAATGGCTGCCGCCATTCTTCCGCATTTTCCGTTACTGCTGCAACCGTTTCTTCTTCTTTTTCTGACCCGTGTATTGCATCCATGTCGAGCTGTGAAAGGACCTGTCGTCCCTGAACTGACACTTCAACTGATTTATCCTGTAGGCAGGCAAATTCTTTTACAAGACGGGCTAACGCATCTGCAAGGGCATTTTCTCTCCTGGGAATCTTGTAGATCGTTACATTCGGAATTTGTTCCAACAACTGCATGGCATACTGAAAGTACTGCTCGAGTCTTGGTTTCAGAATTCTGTACTGTTCGGCGACTTGCTGAATGATCAACTGAGAATCACCGTAAATGTTTATATTCATTATCCCCATCTGAATGGTTAATTCCAATCCGGTTATGAGGGCTTAGTATTCGGCTTCATTGTTTGTACACAGTTCTATTAAGTGGTAGGAATACCTTAACATCCCCGCTCCGGTGTTATGAAGATTAGTCCGATTCCTGCCTTACCGGGCACTATCGTTTGCAATTCTTTGTATTTCTGTGCTTAGGATGCTCCGTCGAAGTACAATTCCCAACGCTGATCATCGGGATCTTCTAGGCTCATTATCTGCTCGTCTGGCAAGTCGTCGTTGAGAGGCGATTCTGCCGGTAAAGGGTGTGCTGCGAGGAAGTCTTCCAGGACTTGTCCCTTTACGGCACGAAGCGGAACGAAAGTTATATCGAATTGCAATAGTATCATCGACCACCTGGCAAGTCTGCCGGAAAGCGTCGGTCGGGTCATCAAATATTGCAACGGATTAAACTTAGAAATAAGGTCGACCTTATGAGAAAGCATGTAATGTCTGAGCTTTTGAGCGGCAAAGATCAGGGCCAAACAATGCTTCTCAATCGGAGGATATTTTATTTCTGTCGAAATTAGACGACGACTTAAGTAGTAGAGAGCGTTTTCTTTTACCCCATCATTGACCTGGGCTAGTAGGGCTCCGAGAGAGTCGTCTAAAGCCGCAGTATAAAGTATCAACGGTCGTCCCATGACTGGGGCTGCTAAGACAGGAGGTGTCATTAGGTATTGTTTGATGTCATCGAAGTCATGTTGACATTTGGAGTCCCAAGTAAACTTGGCATCCTTCTTAACCAAAGCATAAAACGAATGACACATTCCTGACAAATTTGAGATAAAGCGTTGAAGATATGCCAATTTCCCTTGAAATGATCGTAGTTGTCTCAAGGTTTTGAGAGGCGGCATTTCTAAGATAGCTTTAATCTTCTCCGGATCGATTTCAATTCCACGATGTCGGACAACAAATCCTAAAAATTTCCCAGAGGTGACGTCGAAGGCGCATTTCAAGGGATTCATTTTAAGGTTATATTGTCTTAATCGCTCGAAAACAATTCTCAAATCATACAAATGATCTTCCTTTTGTTTGCTTTTGATGACTACATCATCCACGTAGCATTCAACTTGGTTGTGAATGAGATCGTCAAAAATCCTCGTCATCACTCTTTGGTATGTTGTTCACGTGTTCTTCAATCCAAACAGCATCACTGTGTAGCAGTACACTCTAATTGGCGTTCTGAATGCTGTGAGCTTTTCATCTTCTGGTGTCATCTTTATCTGATTGTACCCTGAGGATCCATCCATCAAAGAGAAGATTTCATGTGTTGAAGCGATGTCGAACATTAGTTCTGGAACTGGTGGTGGGAATTTATCCTTCGGACATGCTTTATTCAAATCTCTGAAATCCACGCAGATTCTGATCTGACCATTCTTCTTTCTGACTGGTACCACATTGGCTAACCAAGTCGAATATTGCTCTTCACGGACAAATTTAGCGTCTACGAGCTTCTTAACTTCGCGTTATTACTTGTTGTTCAATCTCTGGACGCATTCTTCTCGGAGCTTGTCCGACTTGGAACAGCAGTGTGATCCACTCCTAGCCTGTGAACTGCAACCTCTGGAACTAATCATGGCATTTCGTCATAACTCCAAGCAAAACAGTCCTTGAATTTCATTAGTAGCTTGATCATATTTTCGGAGTCTTCTTTATTGAGTAAGGAGCTAACAAAGGTCGACCTAGGCTCTTCGCTAGTACCTAAGTTAACTTTCATTAACTCTTCTATTGTAGATTTAATTTCTTCCTTGAATTCTGGCGGAGCATCTCCGATTGGTAGATCTTCAAAATCTTCTGAAGTTTCCAAGCAGTCTTCATTAGGCTCGCAAGTGACAACCAAGCAAAATCTCGTATCGTAAAGTGATCCTACTGTGTCGAATCTGAGACCGTGTTTTGAATTGGGAGGCCGACTGACATTGTTCCATAATTTTTCAAAGTGTTGTGATTGACCTTTTGTCCATCGTCGAGGTAAGACACCACGTTGAATTAAATTTTGAACACAGGGAGAATACCACTCAAAAGGCAGTTTCATTAGTTCGGAAGAAGTAACATCTTCAAATTGTACATCATTTTCAATTCTGGAAGAAGAAGCACCACTGTAGAATTTAATCGGTTTAGTACCGCCACCATGCACTTCCTTGACCACCATACCCTCGACCTTATTAGAATGGATCGGGGTTATGGTCATAGTCTGTACATGATGGTTAATCTTCTCATACATTGATTTATATTCTTCGTTCTTTTCGTCTTCAAGAGAGATCTTGAGCTGTGGTTTCTTCTGACTTATTGTCACTGCTTCTTTCTAGGTTTCTTCTTCTTCGGAACCGTTCTCCCAATCAACGTTGATGACCGGTTTCTTTTGTCTAACTGTTCCAACGTCTCTTCCACGACCCCGTCCCCGGCCTCAACCTCGGGTGCGAGTTCTGGAGAAACCTTCACCATCTCGTTGTAAGGGAGTGGTGAGTAACTGTTGGACAAGGACTTCAGGATCTTCATCGTCTTGAACTTCTTTGGCTTCATTTGGTATGGTGTTTCTGGAGAAGATTGTTTTCTTCGGAGGTGCGTAGTAGGCTGCATCTTCATGAATTCCAATCTCGTGTACAGAGAATGGTTGCAAGACACCCTTGATACAATGTTCCCCTCCTTCGTAATACTTGATGCACTGATATAGAGATGACGGTACCATCTGGTTTTCATGGATCCATGGCCGACCCAGTGGAGCGTTGAATGATGTCTCAGAATCAATTATATGGAATTTTGCGGTTGTCTTTGCTAAATCACCAGTTTTCATTAACAGTGTTATCAATCTGAGAGCTCTCTCCTTTTTGATTGAAGCCTCTTAATAACATCTTGTCTGCTTCGAGCTCACGAGCATCAATTTCCAAATATGCTAGCGTCCGAAGACTCATTATGTTGATTGATGCTTCTGGATCAACCAACACTCTAGAGAGTGTAAACTTTCCAATAGTGACTGAAATGTACAACGGTCGGTTGTGATCAGTTGTTCCCAGTAGTAGATCATTGTCCGTGAAGGTAACAGCTAGCTGTTCTTTTAACGAGCAAACCTCGTCAAAGGAATTACCGGTGATTTGAGCTAAACAAATCTCTGGATCAAGTAAAGCCTTTATCAGAGCCTCCCTCATCTCCTTCGACAGGATCAGAGCGTCGTATATACTCAGTTTGGCTGGTAGCTTCCTAAGATGGGCTAGCACGTTATAGTTCACTTTATTACCATGTTCCTCGGTTTCTTCGTGAATGGGCAATTCTTCTGTTGGGGCTAGCTCTTCCTGAGCAACCACCTGTTTTCCTTTATCCTTTGGACCCATTCTCGAAGGTAGAACTTTTCTGCTTCTTAGGTTAACTTCAGTTATCTCTTCTGCATCTGATGCTGGATTGTCGGTGTCTCCTTTTAAATTGGAACGACTGGCTCTTCTGGCGTTGCTTCGGAATCTGATAACTCCAATTCTATCGTGATTGGAGCTCCTCGAAATTCGCAAATAGACTCTTTGCTTGTTGAGCTTTCGTAGCCATCTTTGTGAACATCTCCTTCGTCGTGGTCATCGAGATTGTGTATGATTTGAGAATCATTATTCGTATTGGAATCGAGATCAAGATTAGGTCGGTTGTCGTTAGTCACGTAATCGTTAGAAACAGTTAAAACATAGCCAACGCCAAAACTCTCATCATTATAAGATCACGCCGAGGCGAGCAAATAATCATACAGAGTAAAAGGTCCGAGGTATTTCTCCCCCGAATCGGAAACACCCATCCTAGGATAAGCAGCCCTAGTCTACCCTTCGGAGCCTCGATCTTCTTTTCTTTCACGATCTTCTCCTCCTCCTGGAGCGGTTCTTCAATTGCAAGTGATAGCGCCAGCTAGGCAGGTTTCAAACTTTGAGTCGAAGCGCGTACCGAAGCGGTCCGGATGTGATCCAAAATTTTCTTCGAAGACTTTGTCAAGATGGTACTCCATCCATCGTTAGTCGTGTAAGGGTCTATCGGAACAATAGGATCCATCGAGATAACATTGATGGAACCTCCTTTTTGGGGTTCCTTCATGTATTCCTTTGGGATCGTTATGTTCCCTTTCCGGAGATTGTCATCAAGCCAACTCTTGAAAGTGATGCAATCCTCTATCTTGTGCCCAAGCATCTGGTGGTAAGGGCAGTAGTTTGAATGATCTTTCTTATTGACTTCTTCTGGCCACTTGGGCTCTGGTAGCTGAATATCTGGTGTCTTCATTAAACTGCGAAACATTTTTGCTACTGCTTCAGTCTTGAATGGATATTCCCTATTTAGAAGTTCTTTCAAGGTACGCGATGAACGAGGCGATTGTTCATAATGCTGAGGTGACTGATAGCTTGGTCGAGGCTGTTGATAGCCCTGCTGAGGTTGCTGATAAATCTGTTGTGGTTGTTGGTAAGTCCATTACGGTGGTTGATAGCTAAGCTGTGGCCGCTCTGGCTGTATCTGCACTGGCTGCTTGCCCTTATCCACTGCCGCGATGATTCCAGATTTCTTTTCGAATGATTTCACAGGCTTCTGCTTATCGGTCTTGTCCATGAAACTTAGTTGCTTTGCCTTCTCTTGCAAGCTCCCGGCCTTGCTAAGCAACTTCTCGAAAGTCTTGATTGTAAACCCTTTAAGGAGAAGTGCTATCGGGCCATGGATACTCTTAAGCAGGATACCGACTACGTGCTTTTCCTGAAGCTGTGGTTCACACTTCATGGTTAAATTCCTCCATCGAAGTATGTAATCCACCAAAGTTTTGTTCAGTTTCTGTTGCTCTACCACTCGATCACCGATAGTGATGTGGTGCTGAGCCCCGGCAAACCACTTAACGAAGAGATTTTCTAGTTCTAAAAAGGTCTTAATTGAACCATTCAGTAATTCTGCGTACCAGTCAAAGGTGAACCCTGACAAACTGCTGACGAACTGACGGAAGAGTAAAGCGTCACTCCCACCGGCATTGCAGCAACTAGCACGAAAATGTGCGACATGCTGCCGGGGTTCCCGTTCCATCAAAAGTTTTGAACAGAGGTGGTACGAAGCCTTTCGGGTATTGGACTGCATCAAATTCTTCGGGGTAAGGTCTACCCGTCTGAATAGATGTTCCGCTCTTAGATTGTGCTAAGGCTTCTCGCACCTGCTGTTCTACCATGTTCTTAATGTCCTTTTCTGGAATCATGCTTTATGCAGGATCCTTCTTCGGTTGTCTGTCTCCATTAACGGATGTGATCTCTTTTCCTCCATATGCAATATGGATGATCTCTGGGGGTGTCTCTTTCTGAGGCTGTACCTGACTCTGGAGAGTGGCTAAAGCGGCAGTCATCTCTTCCATCCTCTTAGCCATCTGGGAAATTGTAACATCCTTCTCTTGAAGACGCGCTCTCATCACTTCCGGTTCATCTCTTTCTGCAGCTGCCGGAGCACCTTGCGAAGCCGATGATGCTCGTGTCTCAACCATATTGATCTAAGCATATTCTTCATCCATGAACTCTAATGAATCTTCTTCATTTTCTAACTTTTCTCCTCTTTCTTTTGCCAACTATTGGATGTATGTCCTCAGCTTTCCTATAACATCCTCTAGAGGTCTCTTCCAGACGGTCTCGCGGTTGTCATGTGATGGCTGTTGATCTTTTTCCTCAGGGGTTTCTTTCAGTGCAGTAGCACTTTCTTCTGATTCAGGCTCTCCAACGAGGCTTTTCTTCTCAGGACCTTGTGTTGGTCTCGGTTCGGTGATAATAGGTCACCACACCATCCTTCTTACAGCAGAAGTCCTAGGACCGGACGGTCTGTCGGCTATATGTTGATAGGTGGTGTCCTCCCTAATATGATGACCCGATACAACCACATGTGAACTAGCCCTCATCTTCTTCCTTGGCTTCTCTATGGCAGTGACAGGCTCTACTCGTGGCCCGAGGCGGGATTTAACTGGTACTCGTCCCATTCTCCTCAGGATCTCTGATACGGGGCACTTTTCTTTCTTTGTTAATTACTCTATCATAGCCTGCGTACCGAGCAAATGGTGTAGTCTTAACCCTTTTTCTTTTGTAGCTACTATAGTATGCAGGTCGGGGTAATGTTGCGGCGATCCTTCAGACATCTTCTTCCAACAGAGGTGTATACTCAGGCAGTTCTTCCTCCTTTTCAGGAAACTTTTCCAGAAAGGCAACTTCAGCGGCTTTGGCCTTCTCGATCCTGTCTATCTTTCTGCTTCTATTTCTTCTTTGAGTCTGAGTCAGGGGTGCAACTCTTGAACTTGACCCAATCTCGAAAACATATTGTATTGTAGCAAAATCTGTACCCTCCACGGTGACAGGCTCATCACAGACTTGGATTTCCTTCCCCTTCAATTTGGCAGAAGCCGGGGCAGGTGTAGAGATGACTAGACCGATGGGGGTAGAGATCACAGTCCTCCTACGAATAACAGTACTTCTTCCAACTGGAACCCTTTGCAGGGGAGGGAATTATTGAGTCGATTTCAGGTTGAACTCAATAACAGGTTTCTCAGTTTCTGACACTTTGTTCATTAGTGTGAAGAGAGAGATGTCAGCGAACTTAACATCCGTATTGTCGAACCCTTGTCCAAAACAGATGATTCCATTGTCGGGCAATTCATCCTTATAGACGGCGAAGTCCATTCCATTGGTGAAGGAGAAAATTAGCTTTGGTGCAGACATTTTCTACAGAGTAAATTCCGAACGTCAGTCCCGAATTATGCTTCCTTTTGTCGCAATATTTAGGACAAAAAAGAAAGAGTCCGAACACATTTTTAATTTATCTTAATGTATTTGCGATTTAAAAGAGTTCATTTATTAAAAGGTTGTTTATTAGAGGATTTGTTTGTTAGGAGGAAGGTTAAAGGAAAGGTAAAGGACTTGATTTAAAATTGGAAAGGAAGAGAAAGTTTCATAAAACTTCTCAACCCGAGGGACCACTCCTAAGCTAACACCTATTGGGGGTCCACCCCACCCCAGAAAAGAGGTAAAAGGATTTCAGAACCTCTCTGTTTAGGGGTGTCTAAACAGTGGCTCCAAAATCCAAGACAGTTGACTATACCCATTCAAGATAGAAATGAACGTGGTATTTCAACGGAAGAATGGTAGCTTGGTCCACTAGGGACATGGACTTGCTACCGATTTATGAAAGCAAAATCATCTGATCAAAATGGAGAGAGAAACTAGTCCCTAGCGGAGTCGCCAGAAGTTGTCGGCATATTTTTAGGTTGTGTGTTTTGAAAAGGGGGTCGCCTACAGAAATTGTCGGCGAATCTTCATATTTTAAATTTAATTTAAATATATATAATTTGGAAAGTAGTATTTGATTTTGAAAATAATTTTAAGTTTGAAAATTTTAAGATATGAAATCAAACCGATCTCACATCCCGAATAGTTTATATAAACGAGCACCACACCACAAACTGTGTATCTATCCCGAAGAATTGACACACTGCTTGATGATGGGGCTCGATTAAATAAACTAGAAGATTTGTGACATCTGTTTGGTCTGCGATCCAATTTTATAAGCTGACAAGTTCCCCTACTTAATATGAATGAATTAAGCAGGGTTTATATTACCTGGGTTCTTAAAGTTCCCTATAAGAGCAAGCCCCTATAGTTAATTATATCTTAAATGACGGGAATCATTTAAGAAAACTCTCGATAATGATAAGTGGTTTTGCTCTCAAGAATTTCAAAGTTTAAGGTTTTCAAAGGATTGAATTTTGGAGATTTCAATAGGGAATAGATCAAATTTGGAACAGTTAATTTGAGGAGTCCAAAGGAAGAGAAGTAGGAGAAGCTAAGGATCCAAGAAGAATCTTGGCAACTTCCCAAACTATCATATTGTTTGGCTTCAATTTAAGAGTATGTTTAATGTTTCAATCCTGCCAATTTTAATTAATTAGGACTTATATTCGTATGACACAATCATACAAATAGCTCGGAAGATGTGAGGGTTTATGTCGTACCAAACAACTACCTCGGAATCCTAAGACCGGTTAGGGCTTAATTTACATAATATGATTATGCAAATGCCTAACGAAAGTTGAGGATTTATGTTTCACTAAGCAAACTACCTCGAAATCCTATGGCTTGGTTATTTAAAACTAGGAAAAAGTTTTGCTGAAGTAGACACAAGTTTTGTTGACGAAGATGGTCGTGCTGCCCACCGTGCTCCGAGATCCTTGTTGTTGCAGAGTTTTAGTTTTAGAAGGTGAAAATCAGGGGATGAGAGAAGTGTTTTAGTTTAGAAGTCTTAAAGTCCAGGTGTTTTTAGTATTTTATTAGGGGAATCTTAAAGTTGATTATAACAACACCACTTAACATCCCACGGTTTCATCATTCCGACACCGTTATTTTTATCGGATTCACTTAGTCCAGATGAATTTGCTAAACTCAACTAAATGAGTTCCACACTTTCATTTAGACCATGGGAAATCCCGTTAGCAACGCGTAGGTTACATCATCCGAGGTATTCCCGATCATACAATGAGTCATTTTAATTTAGTTATAATTGAAGTTTTGTTAATCTGTTTGTGATTAAGTTTTGAGTTGTTTTATATTTTGAATGTTGTGGCAGTGAATTTTATCTTGTGATGACTTTTAATTTAGTTTTGGGTTTTAGTTTTGTGGCTATCCTAAAGGTTTCAGTTTTCATGCAGGGTGACATTCTTGTTTAACATGCAAAAGAAGTAAAGTGCAGTACGAGTAAGTAAATTGCAATAAAATAAAAGCGTACCTGGAGGGTCTTCCCGTCATTCCAAGCTGCACTTAAAACACATGTTAGAGCATTTATATAATTGCAAGAAATACCTAGGTAAAGCTAAGGGAAGGTTCTGGTTGTTTACCAAAATCCTAATCTTATTGCTAGTCAATTCCTAAGACGTCTAGGTTCTTGTGTTTTGTTAAGGATGATTTCCTTCACCAAAGAACAATTAAGTTCAATTGTTCTTCTTAAAACATCTCATCGTATTGAGAATGTGCTTAGGACGAGTCCTAAACATCTTTTCAATATTTCTAAGAGTATTTTGAGTCCAAATGAATTTTATTGTACAAGTGAATTAATCATCCAAGAATTTAGTTAAATTTTAACTCTTGCTCAGTGAATTAGGATGTTTGATCGTCCTATGAGTGAAGTGACATTTCACTTAATGCTCCATTTAAGAGTTATGATAATGAAAGCCTTTAAGGGCACATTAATTTATTAAAGATTTTAATGATTTAAATTTGGAATTGATGATTAAAAGTGGTTTAATTTAGTAATGATATTTTAATAATTTTAAGTTTCGAATAATGTTCAAGTTGTTTTAATTTAATTAAATCTTTACATTTTAAACGATCTCAATATATTAGATTAATTTGGGTTGAAAGAGGTGTTTAGATTATTCAATTTAGATTTTAATGATTTAATTTTAATTTAATTGAAATATCTTAGATTAATTTTTTAATTGGTTTGATTTTTAATTATGAATTATTTTTTAGGTTGATTTTGATGTTTCAAGTTTGTCTTAGATTTACTTTCAAGTGATCTTTGAGATTAATTTTTAATGTTTTAAATTTATTTCAATTTGATTATCAAATTATTCAATGTTTTAAGTTTTAATTTAATAAGGGTTACTCCTTTTCTTTTAATTATTTAATTTATTTATTTCAATTATCACTTTAAATTTAATTAAAAAAAACTAAATATTATTAAAGTGATTCATTTAGGGTTTTTTAAATTAAAGAAGTAATATCTTCTTAAATCATATCCCTATTTGTAATAATCCATATTTTGGTTATTCTTCCGAGATTCAAATGATTTAATTAATTAATATTCCATTTTGATGTTTTTAAAGTGTTTAATGTGTTTCTACCCTTCTATTCTCTAAGTTCCAGTCATCCAAAAGAAGATTAATATTATATATTTTACCCTTCCTTTGATTAGACCTAAGGTATTAATTAGGGTTAAAGTTGTTTAATTACCTTTATGCCCCTTTAGGCTGATCTATTTCATAACTCACTAAATTAAGCTCAAATGAACTTGAAATTTTTATGTCACCTCACTCACATGTCAATTAAGATAATAGAGGAGAAAATGTGATTTTTCTAAATTTAATTTAATTTATATATTTATTTTTGTAAAAAAATAAGGGTTTTCAATGAAAATTCAACAACATGACCAAGGTAAGATTTCTATCCTTAGGAAAATTATGGGATATCCCTACTGACCAGAGGACCACTTGGACCAATTTTGGTAATTTTTTGAATTATATTTTATTTATTATAATTATTTTGAATTTTGGAGTA
Source organism: Papilionanthe hookeriana x Papilionanthe teres (assembly GCA_022702705.1). NCBI lineage: Eukaryota > Viridiplantae > Streptophyta > Magnoliopsida > Asparagales > Orchidaceae > Papilionanthe > Papilionanthe hookeriana x Papilionanthe teres. The sequence goes on along the minus strand of CM040436.1, from coordinate 10,802,871 downwards.
TTAATTAATTATAAAATAAAAATAAAGTTGAAAAATGAATTTTATATTTTTCTTAAGTCTCTCTGACCTCAAGGAGTCCAGAGAAGCAAATTTTATATTTTTCTGATTTTTTTTATTTATTAGAATTAATTTAGTGAAAAGGTTGGAAAAGACATTTTTTAATATTAAAAAAATGTCTTAAGCCTTTAAAAATTAATATCTTGACTTAGAGACTTAGAAAATTATGGGAATGGTTCCTAAGTGATTAGGAGACCAAATATGACATTTTTGTGATTTTTAATAATTTTATGATTTTTATAATTTTTTATTTATTAAAGTATTAAAATAAGGTGGAAAATAAATATTTTTGAAAAACTATAATTTTAATTTTCTTAGACTCCTCTAATATCAGAGAAGTCCCAAAACCAATTTGGTGAATTTTAAAAATGTATTTTTGGAGTTAGGACTTTTTAAAGTTTAATTTTGATCATGTGACTTAATTAATCCATTTAGTGGGGCTAATCAATTCCAATTAATCTCAAATTTTTATGTGAGGTTCCTCTGATCTTAAAGACCAGTGGAGAACGATTTTTAAGTTATTTTGATGTGTGGTTAACCCTAATTAATTAAAATTTAGCTTTGAATATTTAGGCCAATTATGGTTATTCTTAATGAATTAACTCAAAATACATTTTTCCTAGGGTCCTCTGGTCCTAAGACACTTTCTCAAATTTTTCTAGAATTTATTGAACAATATGCTAATTACTGGAATTGAAATGCCAAAACAGAGACATAAACTTGAAAAATACATAACTTGCCATAGAGATGGCCTCTGACCTTGGAAAATTCAGAGAATGTCCCCAAGAACAGAGGCTACAAAAGCCTTATGGTCTCATGCCATGGTGAATTGTCTATGCAATTGAAGAATTAAAATACTGAAATCAGTGAATAATTAATTAAAAATAAAATACTCATCAAAATAACTTAATTTCAATATTATTCTCCTCTATTCACTGAGCAAGACGGTATTTTTAGTTTATTTTTATGATTTTTCTATGCAAAGATATGATTTTTTAAAGTTTCAGGTACTTAAATAAATAGAAAAAAATACTATTTATCTACTTAACCAAGTCAGCGCCGCGTCAACCTACGGCGGATCGAAAGACCACGCGGCGTGCTCCTATTTGACGCCGCCATCTGAGTCAGCCGCCACGCGTCCCGCGATCCCGCTCCTTCTTCTGATCCGACGCAATCTGAGCCGTTCAACCGATACACGCGCGATCCAACGGCGCCTGGTCATCGTCTCCGACTGGTGTGTCCCGAGAGCCGTCCACACTCAAACCCTAAGATCTCTCTCGTTTCTCAACTGATTTTCATATTCTTATGCTCTATGGATTCATCTTGAGGAGACGAACACATCCATACGGTTTACATGCTATGAAATTAAGCCAATGAAAATAGAGAATCACTGGAAGCTCGGGAGAAAGGAGAGGTCCATACCTTAGCTCTAAGAAGTGAAGCTTCAATCAGAGAGTTGTGGCACCTTCGATTGCACCCAAGGATGCTCCAGATGAAGTCTCTAGCTCTGAGGAATTGCCTAGGTATGAAAGTGACCAAGACCGATTTCAGACTTTGGAGGCTAGAGCAATTGGGTGGCCTAGAGAGGGGGCTTTCACTAGGGAACTCCTTCTCTTGGTCTTGTGCAGGTGTGGGTGAGTTTAATTTGATTTTGGTGGAGGTTCAAGAGATGTCCTGGTTTTTGGGTGGATTTTTAACTGAGAAATTGAGCTCTGTCAATGGGGATTAGGGCAAAGGGACACTGGGAATCAATTGCTCTGGGTTAAGAAAAGGTCCTGGAGCAATTTTGGCAGAGTTTTGTTAAGCTTTGGTTCATCACCTTGTTTGGCTGAGAGGTGGTGAGGTTTAAATAGAGGTGGCTGGAGGGCCTCCCAGGGGGGTTTGATGGCTTGGATCCATTGCTCTGGTGAGGAGAAGAACAGCCATGGTGTCCATCGGCCATGAGACAACTCGGCAAGGAAGAATTCAAAATTTGGCTCACATGGGTGCTTTCGGCTCGGTGTTTTCCGGCGGTCGTGGTGGCTGGCCGGCCGGGGTCGAGTCACCATCCCGATCAACAGGGTCGGGGTTTGAAATTGGTGAAGTCAATGGAGTTGGCCAAGTGTAAAGGGGCTGAATTGAAATGGAATGGGGGGAGGCTCATTTTGGGTTCAATTTGGTCAACCCATGCTTTTGGGCTAGGTGCACCCCCAAGACCTGATTTTGGGCTGAAAAGGAATCACTTGGATCAGCCTCCCATGTGTGGTGAAGCCCCCATCCAAGGTGAGGTGGCTAAATTTGGTTAAAGTGTATCATGAATGGGGTTAAAAAATTTAGTGAAGGTTTAAGAAAGTAATCCCCTCTTTTTCCATTAATGGGTTGGTAAGGTGGAAAGGACTCCTCATGGCTTGCATATGGCTTATGCATGGCTCCATGGATCCATTTGGCTTGGGGCCAAGCTTAGTCAATTTCATGGAAATGGGTTTTAAGGATTTTGGATATTTAGGGGTAATTTGGCACATGGCTTAGTTTAGAAAAGTTTAATGATGAATTTGAAACTTAGGGAGTGATTTAAATCAAAGGGATGATGAGGTGAAAGTGTCATGTAGGCTTTGGATTGATTTTGCGCCTTTTGAAATCATTTTGGATGGGCTTTTAAAATGGTTTAATGAAGTGGGCTTTATGTTTCAAAATGGACTTTTGGATGAGAAACAATTTGAGAAGGACCATGCCAAATAAATGTTGGGTTTAGTTTAGGGATGTATCTTGAGTGATTTGGAAAAGGTTTGGTTTCATTTGGAGTTGAAATGGGTTTAATTTGGGCTTTTTTGATAATGGGTTCAAAATGGGCCAAAAAGGACTAACTTGGGTTGTCTTGGGCTAAGGTTGGGCTAATGTTGGTTTTAATGTAAAATCAATGTTGGGAAATGTTTATAGGAGTGTTACAAAGAGTTTTCAATTTTGGTTGGGCTTTGATTTAGGGATTTGGGCCTATTTGGGTTAGGTTTGGGTTTAGGCCAATTTAGGGATTTTGGTTTTGGGTTAGGTTTGGGTGGAGTTTAGGTTCAAATTTGGGGCAAATCAAGTTCGTGTTTTGTTTGTGGGGATGTTAGGAAGGTTTTAGAAAAGATTTGGGGCCAATTGGGGTTGAGTTGGGTTGGTTTGGGTTAGGTTTAGGTCAGGGGCCAAAATTGGGCCTTAGGCTTAAAATTGAAATTGGATCTATATGTTCATCAAATTGGGCTTGGATTTGGTCTAAATTGGTATTAGGGATATGGAATTGAAGTTTATAATTGAATTGGATCAAAATTGAGGTCACTTGGGCTGGTTTGGTGGAACATTGTGTTCACTTTGGGTTAAAAATGGCTCAAATTGGAGGTTTAGCAGAAGTGGGCCAAATTGGCAAAATTGGCTTATGGTGTAGTTGAACAAAATGAAATTGGGAATATTTGGGATTTTCTGGAATTCATTTGGAAATTTTCTGAATTTGTGGAATTTTTGGGTTAAAAGGGTATTTTGGGTATTTGGAGGGTATTGGGAGGTATTTTTGAAATTTTTGGTATATTTGGCTATGGATGATCAATTTGAGTGGAGAGAAATGTTTAGGACTGATTTTGAGGAATTTTGGGTAATTTAGGCAATTTTGCAAATTTTGGGCAATTTCAAGGGCATTTGGTAGGTTTGGTGGGTTTAGGGTCCCGTGGGTCAAAAATTGAAATTTTTGGAAAAATGAAAATTGATCAAATGTGAGTGGAATGGAATCATTTTGTTTGAGCAATGAAGTCATATTAAGCCCATAAGAGCCATGAGAGGACTCATTTGAGGCACTCAATATGTTGTTCCTAACCCTCTTAGCCAAAGGCCTAGGGGTTAAGGTCCATCCATAGGAGTTACCTACATGAGTCAGGGAGTCAAATTGGTTAAAGGTAGTTTTAGGATTTGGAATTTGTGTGTGTGGTGTGTGCAAGCTTACCCTCACCAGACCAGACCACCCAGGGTAATCCTAAGGCCAAAGAGTTATATAGGAAACTCATCCTTTAAACCTCCACATTTGATTTTAACCCTCCAAGTGGCTTAGGGGTTTACAATCAAACTTGTGGGGTTTGGAGGGAGCCAAGAAGTGTTTGAATTTCTAAGTGATGGGTCCCATTTCTAGTCCTCTAAGATAGTCAAGGAGAAGCCCTATAGCTAGATCCTAAGTACTAAGGAGAGAGAAGAGAAAAGACCTCATAAAAAATGAGGTCAACAAAAGTTAAAACACAATAACTAATTAAACTTAAGATGATAAAGAGTTGTTTCTAATTTATGCATTATATGATTATATGTAAGACTGTGTTTTTAATTATCATATAAACATGTTTCAAATATTTAAAATAAATACTTAGGAAATGTAAAATTTGAAGTCTATAATTGCAATTAGTGAGTAAAAATTAATTCCAATTGTAAGAAAAAATATTTCTTTGTATAAAATAAAAAATTAGCACTTTACACTCATGCATAGTAGCTAAGTCAAAAGGAGGGATTTACATGGTGGTTTATTAGTGTTCTTCAAATTTCAAACTAAGAGGTTGATTCTCTCTCACCGTCACTCACTAGTAAAAAATATTTTTTTTTGTACTGAGAAATAATTAAGTTTTATAAAATAAAAGATGAGAATTTGTGTATTTTTTTGGTAAATGATAATGTGGTTTTGTTATTGGCCACTACTTTGAAGGGATTGGGTTATCTAAACCATAATCATTTTGGTGAGTAGTTTGGTTTTACATTTTTATAAATGTCTAATAATTATTATTTTATAATTTACTTACTATCCATGTTCTCCCAAAGCATGCCATTTACTTTGCACTTTCATCATAAAATCCTTGACAAAATCACTTTTGGGGCTATCGGCCAAAGTTTCCTTTGACAAGACACTATCGTATTAAATGTTCATTTGAAAATCTTATGCTTACAAAAAAAAAATGAACAAACTCCAAAAATATTATAGCACAATTTCTGAAACTTATATTTTTTTATCATAAGGACCTATCTTGTTCATAAACATTAAAAAAACAACTTAAAAAGATAGAAAATTTTTGTATCATATATCGATACACCTAAAAATTTGAAGTATTTTGTAGTTAAGAGATTTGTATAATCTCCAAAATAAAACCCAAAATTTGCACGTAACTAGTTCTCATGTTTTGAACTAGTTTAACTCTACTCAAACCATATTTAATCTCCATTTATCCTAAAATACTTTCAAAGCCTAAATAAACTTTCTAGAAATTTTAAGATAAATTATGAATGTCTTAAAGTCATCATTAAGACTATTTACCCCTGGCCAACATAATGACTTGTAAGTGTAGTTTAAGTTAACTCACAAATCACTTTCTCAACCATTTAAGGTGTGCTATTAATTTTTAAATGTAAAGATTTTTTATATATTTAACCATATTTTCCCATTTCATCTTCATAATTACAAATGTAAAAATATGACTAATCTTATTAATTTAAATTATAAGTTTGTTGCATATGATAACAGTTTGAAATTACTTTTACTCAATCTTATTTTCATGTACTAGTATCACTTGATAGAGTGATGGAGAATATAGGTAATAAAAAGTTTATTAAAGAATCATTCAACCCATTGAAATGGTATCATTTCAAGAAAATGTGACAATGACATCTATTTTGGGAAGGAAGATGTTATATAAAAAAAAAGCATCAGTAGAGGTGAAGATTGGTAGCTAAGTTTTTTTCCACCAAATAATTTTTAACATAAAATTATATGGTTATTAAGAGATAACTAAGAATAAAAGTTTCATGATATAGAATATGTAGTAAAAAAGTATATTTGGAATGCAATATGATAAAAATGGGCATAGATGACTAGTCTATGGATAGATGATATTGAGCTGAAATATTAACATAAGGACTGTCGATCTTTAAAAAGTAGAGGTTATCGCCCGCCAAAATAGATGTCCCGTCACCCGATTTAAAATATTTATTTGGAAAGCAATGTTGTAATTTTGAAAATACAAAACCAAACCGATCTCATACCCTTAATAGTTTAAGTAAATGAGCACTGCACCACAAGCTATAGACCCATTTCTAAGAATAGAAACATTTCTTGATAGCGAGACTCAATTACATAAACTACGAGATTTATGACATATGTTTGGGTCTATAAAACCTTATATTGACCGAAAAGTTTCCATATCTAATATAAATGATTAGATAGGGTTTATATTAATTTTGGTTCTTAAAGTTTCCTATAAGGGCAAGCTCATATAGTTAATTAAATCTTAAGAAATTAAAGTCATCTAAGAAAACTCTTGATTTAGACCAGAGGTAATTTCTTCATGAATTTCAAAAGGTTTAGAGTCTTTAAAGTCAGACATAGGAAATCAAAATGAAAAAGGATCAAATTGACACAACTATTATTGAATCCAAAAGAAGAAAGCTAGGGGACTTCACGGATCCTGAGAAGAACCCCGGTGACTTCCCAAACTACCCTATGATTTGGCTTCAGTTTCAAAGATAAGTTACATAATGTTTCATCCTGCTAATTTTATTATATAGGACTTATATTTGTATGATATCGATCATACGAATAGCCTAGAAGATAGAAGGAATTATGTCGTGCAAAACGGTGACCTCGAAGTCCTAAAACGAGTTAGGGCTTATATTGGACAACAATGTTATACAAAGACATAATGATCAGATGAGTATTTATGTTGCATTAGGCAAACAGCCTCGAAGTCCTATGACTTATTATTTAAACTAAGGAAGGGATTTGTTATTGTATATTCGCTTAGTCTCTCGAAGATATTCTTTTGTATGTCCTTGTCGTGTTGTCCGCGATGCATCCTCTAAGCTCCTCATTGTAAAAGGTTTCAAGTTTGAAGTGTAAAGTTCAAGAGGTTCAAAGAAGTTCAAGAGGTTTAAATTATGTATGTCAAGTTTTGTTGTTTTGATTGTTATTTAAATTTCTTATGGGAAGTTTAAGTTGATTAAGTGATACTGGTTAGGATTCCAGGTTCCCTCATTCGAACATCACTATTTTATTTGGATTCACGTAGTCTAAACAAGTCGTTATGCTCATTTAAACTGGAAAAATCTAGTTAGCAGCCGTAGGATGTCTCCTCTGATGGATTTCTAATCATCCAAAGAGGGTGTATTAAATTTATCTTTTTGTTTTGAAAAAGTATTTAACTTTTAATTTTTTTTTGTTTTAATTCTGTTTAATATGCAGGTTTGTTTTGAGTTTTGCAGGTAAAGTAAATAAATGCAGATAAAAAAATACAGTGAAGTAAAAGGAAAGGAAATTTCATTGCAAAAATGTAAATGTGCACATATCATCTTCTCGAAGTCCCGCTGAAATATTAGAACTTACAGCATATATACATAATTTTCAGGAAGTTTAAACTAATTACCATGAAGGAAAACAGAAAAAACAGTTTAAGGTGTGCCTACTGATTCCTAGGTCTTAACTTGGTGGGTTCTTATTCATTTGCTTTAAGCATGATTTTCTTGAGCAAATTTGTAAGTAATAAGTTAGTTGTCCTCGAAGATATCTAAAAGACCAAAAAGAAATGTGGGCATAACCCTACAACTCTTTTAAAATCCTTTGGAGTGTCTCAAGTTCTTCTGAACTCATTATGTTGCTAAATTGTTCATCCAGCCTCAGGTTACAGTTCAATGAGTATATTTTAACATGTTTCCCAATGAATCTTAATGTTTTAATTATCCCTACAAGTGGGGTAACTATTCATTTATTTGATGTTTCACTTATGAATTATGTGGGTGAAGACCCTTAAGGGCAAAATTATTTTATAAAGAAACCTATCCACTTTAATCAAAGTCAAGCTAGTAGTGTTTTCAAAGTTATTTATTATTTATGCTATTTCCTTTCTTAAACCTCATTAATCAAATTTGGATTAAGCCTAGCTCACTATTAAGCCCTTGCGGTTCTATGGGTAGATTTGTAAATTTGCAAGTAGAGATATTAAATGAGGTGTACTCTTCATTGAAATATCATTATGCAACCATTGATTAGGGGTTTTGAATTAGTGAATTTTAACCTTCCAAAATCAATCCCCTCACTTTAGGATCATTCAACTCAATTAACTTCTAAATAATTGTAAAAATTAGGAATTACACTCTTACCCTAATTATGAAAAAGTGAAGGATTGGTTTCTACCTCATAATCCCTTATAATTCAATCATCTAGAAATATTGATTATGATCACTCATTGCCCTTTTACCCTTTTACTTAGCCTAAATATTAATTAGAATTTAAATTCCATAATTACCATTTTGCCCCTTAAGGTTTTATCACTTCATAATTCTTTAAATCAAACTCAAATGAATTTGAAACATTTATGTTACCTCACTCATAAGTCAAATAAAATATTAGAGGAGAAAATGTGACTTTTTAATTTTTATTTTATTTTTAGAATTATTTTTAATACATGAAATAAATATTTTTCAAGTTAGTTCACCAACCTATCAAAATTAAATTATCTATCGTTAGGAAAATTATTAGAGGTTCACCTAAGTCAGAGGACCACCTGAACCAATTTTCATGATTTTTTGAATTTTATTTTATTTATCGTAGTTATTTATTGATTTAGAGTATTAATTAAGTATAAAAATATATATTTTAAAAATTTAAAAATATTTTTTATATTTTTCTTAAATTTTTTTTAGTTCAAGAAACCTAGAGAAATAAATTTTATATTTTTCTGATTTTTGTTTTAATTATTATAATTATTTTAGTGTAAAATTAAGGAAAATCCATTTTAATCCTTTAAAAATTCAACTATTTTTATAAAATAGAAAAAAAATATTCTAATTACTCCCAATCAGGAAACAATTTGGAACATTTTAGTACACTTATATATTTTTGTGATTTTTATGATTTTCTAATTATAATTTAATTATTTTTAAATTAAAATTTATCTTAAAAGTGAAGTATTTACTTAATATCCATTTTATTTTTCTTAAATTGCTCTAATAAAAAAGAAATCCTAAAACTATTTTCATAATTTTTAAAATTATATTTTATTTATTATAATTATTTTAATGCAAAATTCCCATTTTTACTTAGAAAATTAATTTTAGTGATCAAATCAATTCATATTAATTTTAAATTTTTTCAGGGGTTTCTTTGACATTTATATTTAATGTCGGTTGATTTTTGTGATTTTTATAATTATATTTTATTTATTTAATTTTTCTTAAGTTTTAATTAATTAAATACAAAAAGTATTATTTTAAATTATTTAAATTCATTTTAAATTTTCTTAAAGGGCCTCTTACCACAGTTAACTTATCAAACTCATTTTTATAATTTCGTATTTATATTTTATTTTTTATAATTTTTTAATCAAAATAAAGGTGGTTTTAATTAAAAATTACGACTTTCTCATTTAGAGGAGTTCTCTGATCTTAGAAAAATTAGAGAACACACCTAAGGATGAGAAGTTTAAACCCTTCGAATTTCATGCCATAGCGATATATATTTAATAAGATATGTTTTAATGAAGTATTAAGGAATTTAATTAATTTAAAAAGAAATATAGATCAAAATTTTTTAATTTGTTTCCCTATTATTCTCCTCTGTTCACTAAGCAACATGATATTTTTATTTTATTTTTAGCTTTTTGCTATACCAAGTTATCAATTTTCTAAGTCTTCTAAATTATTTTAAATAAAAAATAGGATTTTTCTATTTATCCATGTCGGTGCCAAGTCATCCTAGGCAGCCTCAAAAGCTCACGCATCGCCATGCCATTGGACGCTGACATCTGAATCAACTCTGTGGTTTTGTAACAATTCATGCGGCGTGATCCCGACCATCCATCCGATACACGCGTGATCCAACGACTTTCTGTCTTCACCCCTAACTGGTGTAAACCGAGAACCTTCCACCTTCAAACCTTAAGATCTCTCTCAATACTTATCCAAATCACATGGGGTTTGTTCCTACACTTCATCTAGTCATGGCGAGTCTATCTATATGGTTGATCATGCATGGAATGTAAACTTTCTTCATAAAAGCCCAAACCGAGCTTGATTTGGGGGAAATGGTGTATACTTGAGTCTGAGAGGTGATGCCTCAATCAATGCTTGTAGAAGCTTCATTGGAGTCTAGCGAACCTGCTGAAAGTGTTGGTTCGAGCTGAGATTGAGGTTTTGTAAGACTTCCTCCTACAGTTGGTGCAACCTTGATCAAACTTTGGTGCAGAGGGCTTGTGAGATGAAGCTTTCAGTGGAGAGCTTCTTCGTTTGGTCTGGGGAAGGTGAGGACAAGTCAATTTGGAGATTGGTGGAGTTTTAGGGAATATCCTGTTTCTAGCCTATTTTTTGGTGAGGAAATTGGTCTCAGGTAGTGGGGGAAATGGTTGGAGAATGGTGGGCTTGATCATAGGGAGGTCTGAAGAAGCTTTGGAAGCAATTCGATAGAGTTTCTCCTAAGTTTTGTGCACTCTCCTTAGAGGATGGAGCTTAATTAAACATGGCAAAGGTGGCCACTAGGTTTGGCTAATGGGTGCAATCAGTTGCTTATGTGGAGGGCTGAGTGGCTTCAATGGCCAATGGGGGTGAGTCAACTCAGGGAGTTTCAATTTTGGGTTTAATACTTGAGGTGGCACTCAATTTTGGTGTTTTCCGACCACTAGGCTAGCCTGTCATGCCAGGGCTAGTGGCTAGCTGAGTGAGGGAGGCCAGAGGAACTCTTAATGGTGATTAGTTTAGAGGTTTGACGGCTGGTGACAAGTATCTCCTTAGTTTAGCCAATTTTGGTAAGAGATCCCCTAATTCAAGGGACCCCTGGTCCATGACTCATGTACGTTGGGCTAGGTAGATATAGGTTGGGTCTTATGGTTCAAATGATGGTTTTGGAGGCCATGGCTTGGTCAATTTGAATGGGGTTGGACAAGTTTAGAATTTGGGTTCAAAATTGGAGTTTTTACTTTGGACTTGGGTCTAGGTTGGGTTTGGGCTAGGAATTAGGTCAAGTGATTGATCAAATTGACTTGGATAATTGTCATGAAGAATTTGAAAAGGAATGTGATAGTTTTGAATTGATTGAGAGACTCAATTTAGTGGAATTTGGCTCATGGTCAATTTTGGGGCAATTGGGCTAGACTTGAGTTTGGATTAGGCTAAGGTTTGGATTTGGGAAACTTGATGGTTCAAATTGGTCCAAGAGATTATCAAGAAAAATTTTGGATATCAATTTTATGAGAATTGTAGAGTTATGAAGTTCAACTTAGTAACATTTGTATTTTGGAGCAAAATTAGGGATTTTAACTAGGGCTTGAAATTTAGGTTTGAAAATGTGTTCAATTTGGCTTGAATTTGGTTTTGATTGAGATTAGACATGATTAATTTTGATTTGGAATTGAAATTGGGGAAGTTTGGAATCAATTTGGTGGAAATTGGGGGTGATTTGGGGATTTTGAGCATTTAAGGGTAATTTGGGGATTTTGGTCAAACTTGGTTAATTTTGGTGCAATTAGGGTCAAGGAGTGGTTAAAGTTAATTCTGGGGACATTTGGGATGGTTTTGGAGATTTTGAGAATTTTTGGAATTTTTTGGGTATGAAGGGCATTTTGGTAATTTTAACAAATTTAGGGGTGTTTTTGGAATTTTTAGAAATTTTGGGTACTTTGGGTAATTTGAGTGGTTTAGGATGGCTTGAAATAACTTTTTAGAAGAATTTGGGTCATTTTGAAACATTTTGGAAAAATTAGGGTTTTAGGGGCAATTTGGTAATTTTGGAAAAGTCTGGGGCTAAAAGGTCAAATTTGGGGGTTTTTTGTGAAATTGGGATTAATTGAGAATATTAATCATGGAATTACCCCTATGGGGCCATGAGACTAAGGAGATCCCATTTTGGATCCTCCATGTGTTGGTCTTAGCCAAACCCTAGCTTTTAGGGCAATGGGTCTGGGGGACCACCCACATGAGTTTCCAAAAGAGTGGGAAACTAGGCTAAAGATGATTGGTTTAGGGTTTTAGGTTGTAAGTGGAATTGCAGAGTTGTGTGTGTGTGCAAGACTGACCAAGGCCACACCACCCAGAGCTAATCCTAAGGCCAAACAATCCTATGGGAACCCTTCTTGAGCTCCCTCATTTTTGGCTCCATCCTACTAAGTACTAGAGGTCAAAACCAAACATATGGAACTCCAAGGAAAGTAAAGAAGCGTTCCATCACTAGTCTTCTAAGATAGTCAGCAGGAAAGTCCTATGACTAGATCCTAGACCTCTAAAGAAGAAAGACTAGACATCAACAAAAGTGAGGTCAATAAGGACTTATATTGGTTATAATCTAAAGGCTTAATTATTGTTTTAGAGGATAGCATAAGATAAAAATGTGTAAGTAAGAAAAATTCTCATTGCCATAATTATTACTATATAGAGAAGTACAAAAATGTTATACTATTCAATTGCACATAGAACTTATGAACCTGGAGGTGATTTTTTTTAATGGTTGTGGATGGAAGTTATATTAGAAAAAATTATTGAGACAACACAACATATTGTGCTATGTAACATTCAATATAACACCAATTGTTCAAAAAGGTTTGCAATATAACATTGATATTAAGAGAAACCTAGGTTGTACTATGATATCATATCAATAACGAAAGATTAATAAGAATAAACACGAGCAAACTTTTGTTTGTGTTCGATTGATTTTCATTTGAGCTCAATTTATAAAATAGTCAAACACGAACAAACTTTTGTTTGCTTGTGCTCGATTGATTTTAGCTTGAATTAATTAAATATAAATAAATAATAATAGTAGTCAAAATATTGATATATTTGATATGATATCAAAGATTTGATTTATATAAATGTAAAAAAAAAGAAAATTTAGGTGTTACAGTGTAATTACAAAAGAATTGGGTGGCATATAAGAAAATGCCCCTCAGATTTTTCCCAAAAATCCTACTCTGCCTGCTATATTGACGTGTTACGTACGTATATGCATAAGAATTTGGTATATGCCCCTAAAATTCTAACCCACTTGGCTTGCCGAACTATTTTTTGCATTTAGTTTAATCCCACATCGAGAAATTGAGAGGAATTCGATTATTAATCCATTTTAAATGTAAAAACAAATGTGAGAAAATCAAAAGTATTCAGTTCACATATTTGTGAAGCAGAGATGTATTATACTTAAATATATTTTTTAAGAAAATAATTTTCAAAATTTTAATTGAAGCAAACATTTTAGTTGAACATGAGCTTAATTGAAACAAAAGATTTTGAATCGAATCGGATACAAATAGACAATTGACGAGTCATTTCAAAATTTTCCTTCTAAAGTTAGTGTTGAATTGTTCCTCTAAGCTGAGGAATCAAACAAAACCTCCAATCGAGAAAGTCAGATGTATATTGTAAGTTCTCCTATAAAGGAGAAACTTTTCTGTAGACATAGCTCTGCATCCGGAGTCCTATCAAATATTGTCATGTGACTTACATCGGGCCCACCTCATAATGAATCCGCGGAGGTTTTTGGAGTGGAACAGCGGAGGTTATTGTGGGGTTATTTCAGTTTTATTTTGGTATTTACTCCAATAACCCCACAATAACCCTGAAATAACCTCCAAATAACATTTACGGTTGCATTGGAGTGGAAACCGTGGAGGTTACTATGAGGGTATTGTTGGGTTATTTCGATTTTATTTGAGTATTAACTCCAATAACCCTGCAATAACTCAGCAATAACCCCTAATAACCTCTGCAGTTCCATTTCAATAACCCCACTATAACCCCCAATAAACCCGCAATAACTTCCCAATACCCTCGTAATAACCGGCAATAACCTGCAATAACCCCCCAATACCCTCTGTGGTTTAGCCCCCAATAACCCTCAAATAACATCTGTGGATCCATTATGAGGTGGGTCCGATATAGAACACATAACAATATTTGATAAGACTCTGGATGTAGCTCTACGTCCGTAGTCCGGACAAAAAATTTTCTCCGAATTAAAGAATCATGACTTACCTTAAAATGAAGGTAGTTATTCGTTTAAAGCCATGCTTTATTTCCATAATATGCTTTTACATTGTCCATAAAATTGGAAGCCTAATTTTCTGAAGCATATGCTTAACATTCTAAAGGGTAATGCCCTATACACAACCTCATATAGGGGAATATTTCAATTTATTATAACAATAAGATAATCCCATAATAAGTTACTAACACAATGTGATATATTTTGGTAAATATACCTACATATTAGAGGTTCATCTTTTGGTATCAACATTGGAAGTGCCAAACTTAAACACCAATGGGAACCCTAAACCTTTCTTTGACTATCTCAACTATTGTGGCGCTCGCCAAATTCTTAGTTAACCCTAGCATATTCCAATCGCTCTGCCAAAACAGTTCAAGCACAAAAAAGTCTCATGTTTATCTAATATCATTGGCTAATTTTCAGGCTCAATCTCACCCACTAAACGTTCTTTAAAACTATGAGCAAGCTTAAATTGGACTAGTGGACATTAGGGTATGTTTGGGGCAGTTGCAGCTTATCCAGTTTATGCTGATAAGTAGCTGATCACGATAAATCATTGATCGACGAGTGATGCGATAAGCTAATTTGGATAATTGTATTTGGTTTGTGCGTTTGAAAAAATAAATAAATTTGTAGTTGTTTCTGGATAAATGATCATTATGCCCCTGATGAATATTTCCAGCAATTCGCCGGAGCACGTCGCCTCTACCACTAGAGCACACAGCCTTCGCCATCGAAGCAAGTAAACCGCTGCAACTAACAACAGCAACCATGATGCCATTAGAGATAGGCATTCCTTTATCCTCCCCATTATAGCTTTACACACCATTGGTACCATGGCTGCAACAGTGCTATGCTATGTGCTTCTATTGTGTTTCAGAGGCACGAGGAGAGTGCGGGCGGGGATGAGCTTCAAGTGATTTACAGAAGAGTACAAGCATAAAGAAGTAGCTTGGACTTTAGGGCAAAGGAGATCGCGCGATTGAGAAGAGTCGATGGCTTCCATGACCACATTAGGGCAGAGCAGGAGAAGGTCGCGGCTAGGGCTCAGTGCATCGCGACACAAGGAATGTATTGCAACAAAAGGGCATCAATCGTGGCAGGGAGACGCGATAAGAAGGCTCGGCGTTAGCAAGGAGTGTCCGTGAGGCCTTCCGGCATGAACAGGGTCAAGAGAGACGGTGAGAGGGAGCAAAGAAAGAGTTAGGGCAGAGGGACGATACGCGAAGAGGGCAACAAGGTCAAAGGCTCAAATGAAACACAGACCACAGGGTACGACCCGCAATGCACGTTTAACGTAAAAATGAAACCCCCGTTTTTGCAGACGTGGCCGGAGCACGTTTTCCAAACGGGCGACAGCGTTTTCAAAATGTCATCGCAACAGATAAGCAGCACTAAACGCACCCTTAGTTTATTTAAAGTAGTTTAGCGATCAAACAATCACCTCGTACTATCTGAAGACCCAATAAAGCCACTCTTGTTCGGCCCACCTTGATCTTATATATTTAGTTTATATTGAGCTGTCAGATTTGTCAGTCAGTAAATGATATCGCGCATTACTTCAATCATCTCATATTTTTTAGACACCTTTTTACTAATTTCATTTTAATTAGTCATAAAAATAGGTCCGCATGCAAGGTGCGAGAAATCAATCACATACATATATATATATATATATATATATATATATATATATATATATATATATATATATATATATATATATATTTGAATGAATATCATTCCCTCCTTTTCTTTGAGAGAGCTGCGAGAACTTTCGCTCAGTCTTGAAGATCTTCTCCTGTGCAAGAATCAAGAATCCGATATGGTAACGCGCTCCCTAATCGAACAGCTCTTTCGTCTACAACGAATAGCTCGAGGCAAATCCGATTCGTAATTGCCCTCTTTAGATCCTGTACTCTATAGTCGGAGATTTGATTCCAGATCGGTTGAACCTTCTTCTCTTCTTCTTCTTCTTGTTTTGATGCTTTTGTTCCTGGTTTTGCCGAGAGTAAATGGCAGCAGCATTGATTTCTCGTTTTGGAGGGTGGACGGCGGTGGTATCAAAGAACAATCAAGTTCGGGAGATGTCTGAGTTGGTTAAGTTGAATTTGAATGGAAGGCGGGGTTTCATAGTGGATGTCGTAGGTATGGCGAGAAGACTCGAGGGGCAGGGTATTCCTTCAAATCAAGCCGAAGTGATAAGCTCGGCCATCGCCGAAGTTTTGAATGATGGCCTGGAGAATGCGTCGAGTTCCTTAGTGTCAAATGAGGAGATGAAGATGAGTGAGGTGGATCAGGATTCCAAGCTCTCCGAAATCAAATCTGATGTACAGAACATACAGGAGCACTATCTTTCACAGTGGCAGAGCGAAAAAGAAATTCTCATGATTGAAATTGCAAAAATTCGTTGTGATCTTCGGCGTGGGATTGAGAAGATTATTGCAGACCAGCATATGGAAATGAACCTCGAAAGTGAGCGATACTATGAGGAGCTTACAAAGCGGTGCACTGAAACAAACAACCATGCTGATAAGCTTGAACTCAAAATTGACGCTGTAAGGGCTCAATTGGAGGCTGCTAAATACGATGTTGTCAGGTATTGCATTGGTACCTTCCTTTCAATATCTGCAGTTGGTCTGGCTATGCTTCGGGTACTGAAGTAGACACAATTTATCTTCCTTTTTTTGTTTTTTTGAAATTCAGATAAAGAAGCAAGATATAAATACGATACTTTGAACTGTTAATTCTTTGAGGGGGTGTATGGATGTCAGAAGATTGTTATTCTAGCAATCTGGTGATAGTTTTTTTTTTCTTTTTTTTTCATTGGGTTTGGGTTAGCTGAACATTGATTGCTGAATCAAATTGTGAATAGATCTGATTTTTCAAATATGGATTTAGAAATGATCAATGTTATTGAAAACACAGTTTGATGAGAAAAGTAAAGCGGAACACATGATGCCCAATTCTTTTTGTTGAGGAGCGCTTTGAAGTGTTGAAGTTAATTTGTAGAGTTTTTTTTTTTTATTATTTTTAATTTTTTAATTACTGTACCAAACTATTTTAAATTATTTGAAAGTTTAATTTACAGATTTATTCTCAATATTTGCCTTCAAGTTATATATTATAACATTGAAGTAAAAATAAAGTCTTGTGCATCACATTGCACTTTGATAATACTGTAAATCCTATTGTCATATCTGTTACTTTTGGGATAAAAGTTGTGCCCTTAAGAATTGATTTATGTGAATGACATTATAGATGTTAATTCATGTTTTAAATAAAAAGGGAAAAATTCAAATTAAAGGAAAAAAAAAAGCTGTTATTATATCTCTCATTCATTGATTGAGCTGTCTATATTACTTCCAATCAAAAGTTCCTTTGAACACGGTTTTTATTGTTCCTTTAGATCAATCTTGGTTGTTAGTTAATGAGAATTTCATTCCTCTTAATTTATTGCATGTTATAAACTTATGAATGTCTTGGTTAAGTATTGACATGTTCATCAATAAGAGTTATGAGTCATTACGGATCCGTTTGGGGCAACTGTAGCTGTTTGAAGAAACAGTTGTTGTTCAAAAACTATGGCGGCTATTAAAAAAGAAAAAACATTAAAAAGTTAAACTGCAACTTTCTTGCAGCCACCACACGTAGCCAACCATGACGGGAAAGCTTAGCTTTTAGCTGCAGTTTTTAGAAAACGCAGATAATATGTAATTTTGTCAAACAGAATAAACTACAGTGTGGCATAACACCGCCACCGCACTGCATGCCAAAACGCAGCTTAAGTCTCTCTTTTATTACCCGAGGGTCATTTATAATAACTTTTTTCTCTATTCCGTATTTTATTTATTTTATTATAGTTTAAATTAAAACAAAATATGCTTTTAATGTTGAAACTAAATTAAACTATTTTTAAAAATACTCAAAATAATTTTTATTTAATTTGAGTAATTTTAAGAATAAATTGAATTATTTAAAAACAAACAAATACATATTTAATAAAAAAGATAAAAAATTAATAATAATAAACAAAATTGATCCTAAAAAGGCCCTTATTTTGTTGATTTTATTTGAAATATTTGATCCAACACCTCTATCCATGGGATAATTTTTTTGTTTTTATTTTGTTGACCAAATCCACAACCAAATCAATGCATTTATCATGTTATGTTTTCACCTATAAAAGAACAAATTGTTTTGACCAATGCTTAAAATTTTGTTTATTGGATTGGCAGATTTGACCATTTGTTCTGTTTGCTGATTTTCTTTAGAAAGTTCAACTTATCATGATAACTTTCCTACACAATGATGCATGTATTTTCATGTCATTGTGTTCTATTGTTGCCATAGAATTAAGCCCAATTTACTTGGCTTATATTCCTCATCGTTTCGCCGTCTAATGCAAGCCAAGATGCACGGGTTTGAGCCTATAAAAAAATAGTCTTGGAAGGATTTCTTTCAAATTTTTTAGGGTTCAAAGCTTTCCATGATTTTTTGTGAACACAAGCTTGCGAAAGTATAGATGATCGTTGTCTTGATTGTGCTTGCTATGGCCTCGCTTAGAGGCCCCTCTTGCTTCTTACGATTTGTTTTACATGTCATATTGCCATTTACTTGGCACAAGTGTTTATTTTATGGCATCAACTTACATTTATTTTGCTGTCATGTTGTCATTTTCATGCAAACATACGTCGTTGCTGGTCCCAAGCCCAGAAGTGAAAAGTGGAGGGTTGCGTTAGGTGATCGACAGCCAGCGTAAAACTTGTCGAAAAAATCATGACATGAATCCTTTTGATCAGAAAATTTGACACTAAATAGGACGCAATGAAGAAAAATGATTCATGTAGCCGACCCCACTTTATGGGATTAGGACTTTGTTGTTGTTGTCATTTTCATGCACTATTTATGATGAAGTCAGTGATATGCCTACCAATTACAAACTTATGTTAGAAGAAAAAAATACTAGGATTAAAATTCCAATATCTATATATATATATATATATACACAGAATTAGATAAAAAGAATTTACTAAGGCATTATTGTGATCTCTGCATAAGATCAAATTTAAGAATGCAAAGTTACTTCTTACAGAAGCACTTGAGCTCCGAAGTAGATAGACAATATGCATTTAGTGATATCACCTTTAACTCTTGATATAGGAAAAAATTTTCAGTAAAAAGAAATAAGATAAATTTAATGACCTAAAGAAAATAGTATGTAATATTAAACAAGTGTATTTATACGTCCTTAGAATACTCAACTCTGCAATTCACTGTTTTGGATTCAACTCTATGGACTCCCTTAAGTTGCACAAATCAATTGTGTCAAAATCCAATGTATTTCATGAAGCCCTAAAATTTGAACTGCTCCATTTGTAAAATGATCCAGATTGAGATAGAGAGAGAGAGAGAGAGAGAGAGAGAGAGAGAGAGAGCGGGGGGGGGGGGGGCGGGGGGAGAGAGTTCCATTACAATCACTATGCAAAAATAAAAACTATGGTAGCTAGTATTATCCAAAAAATATAGTTAAGAATGACAGAAGGATTGAGAATGAAACCCAAATACTTGAACTTATTATACATCTTCAATTTGGCTTGACCTACACATTCTAGTAAGAGTATGGTGTTGTAATGAATGATTTTAAATTTAACACATAGAATGAAGTACTGACATTACCATAATGATCATGGAGGATATGATGCTCATGAAATTCAATTTTAACCATGAAAACAAAAAACAGTGTACTTGGTAGTTTATTTGACATGAGAAAGTTATGGATTCAATAGGAATTACAGATTATTAAAATATTTTGGCCATGCACATGTCCTTTCCTCATCCAAAAACATGAAATTCAAACATATATAATAGACCAAGATCATAAACTTAAGCATATTTGCAAATTCTTTCAAAAAATCAATCATAAACATGATGGAATGCATTTTCTCTGTAATTATTTACAAAACTTCAACCAACTCGTTTAATCCTCACTCAGTTTTCTTAATTAGTGTGTGTGGCCTATTTGCTAGAACAAACATTGGCACAAAACCTGTTACTTAATCCAGCTACGACCAGCAGGCTTATCACCTTCCCCTCTTCTCCCTCTCCTAATCAACATGACATCCTGCCATAGCCCACTGATCGCATACAAATTCGACAAAATCACGCTAGCTCCTCCTCTACACTGACGCATTGAAGCATCGATTCTCCTAGAAAGAAGCTCACCTAACTCCAACTCTCCATGAACACTACAAGCACTCAACAATGATCCCAAAATCTTCAGATTGGGTTCCATTGGCATGCTTGAGATGAACTCAAAAGCCCGATGTAAATGCCCAGTTCTAGCAAACAGATCAGCCATACAACCATAATGCACCAGTTCTGGCCTAATTCCAAAATCCCTTTCCATGGATTCAAATATCTCAACCCCTTCATTTACCAATCCAGCATGACTGCATGCAGAAAGAACCGCAACAAAAGTGGTCGAATCTGGTAATAAACCATCTCTTAGCATCTGAGAGAACATAAAAATGGCATCTTGACCACGCCCGTTCAACGCAAGGCCCATCAACACCGCAGTCCAGGAATGCAAGTCTCGGACCGTCATACGACCAAACACTTGATGGGCGCAAGTAATGCTGCCACATTTGACATAAGCATCTATCAAAGAATTCCCAGCAAAAACATGATCTTCGAATCCAGTTTTCACGAAGCAAGAATGGAGGTTTTTGGTGTGATTCAAAGACGCTAAGCCGGAGCAAGCGGACATGGCTGAGATCATGGTTGCAATGTTAGGCCTGACGATCGAATCATCCGTCCTCATCTTACTAAAAACTACAAAAGCTTGTTCATGACAGCCTCGCCGTGCCAGACCTGAGATCATAGAAGTCCAGATGACCACATCTCTGTTTGGCATTTCATCGAACAAACGCTGTGCGTTCACTGGATCCCCACAATCCATGTACATTGACAGCAGCCGTGTTTGCATAAAAAGGTTCGATACGAACCCTAACACGAAAGAGAAAGCGTGGATCAATCTACCTCGATCGAGATCCTCCATTGAAGTGAAGGAGGTGAGAAGAAATGGAAGGGTGTGCTTATCTGGAGAAACACCTTTTCGGCGCATTTCGACAAAGAGCGAAAGTGAAGAGGATGGAGTCACTGCAAGGGCTTTGATCATGGCGTTCCAGGAGAACAGATTGGGTCGGGACATTTGGGAGAAGATGACAAAGGGAAGAGAGAGGTTTCGGGGAGAAATGGTGGTCGAGGAATGAAGGATGCGGCTGGCGACAAAGGGGTTGTGAAACAGTCCGGATACAATGGTGTAGGCAAGGATAGGGTTGAGGCGATGGAGAGAGTTGCATCTTTCGAGGAAGAGGAGACGGGGATGTTTATGAAAGAGGTGGTTGGAGGCGGTCCATGGAGGATCCTGTAAGTCGTCGTCGGAATTGCCGGAAATGTTGGAGTGGAAGCGCCATTGTGAGGAGGTAACAGAAGCTCGGCAGCGCAGGAGGAGTCTTCTCTCGGGGGGATTCAAGCGGCAGCGCATTGCTGGCTTTTGAAGGACCAACAACTCTTTGGGGTGTGGATTTGCAGGTCAGGAGAGCTGAGATGCACGAGGGGGAAGAAAGCATTTCATGAATGGATCTCCATATGAGTGCAGATTAAGGGGCTGTTTGGTAGCCGGTCTGAATCCTGCTACAAGGCAAAATGCATCTCCGTATCTCCTTAAATTCTGAGATTTGGTAAATCTCAAAGTGGCGCTCATTCGTGCTAACAGGCATACCTTGCTCAATGGTTTCTGGTAGGAGCGGAGCGGAAGGATGAGAGAGATGGGAGTTTCGGTGGTCTCTGTAAGCTGCGATCCCGTCGTTGCCTTCGAAGCTTGCTCTCATGGCGACTTTATCGTGAAGGTTGGTTCACGAAGGCGATGGTTTGGAGGGGGAAGGGGAGGGGAGGGGTAGGAATTTTTATTGCGTGATAGCGTACGCAACTCTGTAACTCTGCGTCCGGACAGCTTACGTAATTCTGCGGAGGTCAATAAAAATTCGTCACGTTGAACTTTCACAGTGGCGAACCAAAAAAAAAAATTTATTTTAAATTCTTTTATGCCAGCCGATCCGACTCGAGTTGAAGTCCGTAATGGAAAAAAATAAAATTTTTGCGTTTTTCGTTTCCGCCAAAGTACAAAGCCTTATTTTGTCTCCATTTAGGGTTTAGGGTGCGGAGACTTTTGTGGATTTGCAGAGGGACGACGCATTTATGAGGTGGATGCTTTATCCCTGGAGGGGCTGAAATTCCTGGAGACATTAGGGTTTCTAAAAACTGATCTGATATAGGATAGAGCAAGTGAAGATGAATTTCGAAGATGGATTTCGAAGATGAATATATTAAGTATTGTTTACGTTCTGCATTTGTAACATTTAGTTTTTATTTTCTTATTATTTCTGTTTTTTTACGACATTATGGTTTATGTATTATTGGAGTATTATTTAGGTTTTAATTCAATATTATTTGAATAATTCAGAAAGTGGCATTCTAAGTGTTTTCTATAGTTTTAATTTAATACCCTGTTGGCAGTATTTTGGTTTGATTTTAATAACATTGAGGTTTTACTTTGGTATTATAGTGGTATTACTTCGGAATAACACGAGAATACAACTGTAAAACGATCGCAATACGACGGAAATACAAGCGCCATATACAACAAAATTACTCTGATGGAATGACGCGCCGTAGAACTGGTTGTATTGGAATATTCTGCAATATATTCCAATTGAGCCCGCGAGTTCGGTACGTAAAATACAGCTTTAAGACACTATTAATATTTCTTAAATACAACGGCGGCAGAAAAAGAGCGGACGCTAAACTGGTTGTATTGGAATATTCTGCCGACAATGCTTTGCGCAGAATACAACAATAAAACTAGCGTAAAAATTATTTTTTTATAAAATGTCGGATCCCTTTCAAATCCAGTGCCAACGCCTAGAAAATATAACCGGAAACGAAAAGTCTCGTCGATTACTTTGCCCGGAGGAAAACTACGAGACTCCCCACCGCTCCCAAATTTTTAGGGTTTTAAGGTTTTGGGTTTCCAATCGCGAACAGAAATACATTTTCCATTTTCAGGAATTTACATAGATGGAACCAGAGAACACACAGATCGAAGCACAAGATATTCCAGTACAAATGGAAACTGAGGTTCTACTCAATGAGCAGCATCAAACCGAACAACCTACTGAAAAGGTCACCAATGAGAAAAAAAAGAAAAAAGGCAGTAGTAACAAAAATGTCACCGCCGACAGTTCGTCGAGGTAATATTTTATTTTATATTCGTATTTTTATTAGGAGAAAGCATTCTTATAATATCGGAAAGCTCAAAGTTCGCTGAGTTATTCATTACGTAGTTTTATTTAATGTAAATCATGAATAATACTGAAGTACAACCCGAATACAACCCAAATATGACCCAAATTAAATCTGTACACTTCTTGTATATAACCTAACTGCAAACAAAAACCTATAACCACAATAATACTCATATAAGACATAAATACTACCACAATAAAACTAAGTCTAATAACAGTACAATAGTTATGCACCTTACAAAAATAAAACTGAAATTTTACCTTCTGCACTTTACAAATAAAATTGAAATAAACCTACAATACTGCTTACATATAATCTAACAGAAAACAAAAACCTATAACCACAATAATACTCATATAAAACATAAATACTACCAAAATAAAACTGATTTTAATAATAGTACAATAGTTATGCAACTTACCAAAATAAAACTGAATTTTTACCTTCTTCACTTTACAAATAAAACTGAAATAAAACCACAATACTACCAGAATAAAATTTGATCAACACATGCAAAACTTTAATAATACAACTATGATTTTTTTTTTTGCTACAGGTTTCTTAACTCGAGAAACATGAGCTGTAGATGTCGGTCGTCCGTTGTGAGAGAGCTACTTGATGTGGTCAGGCCTGCAGTGTCTGAAGATGTGATGAGCAGTCTCAGACAAATGAATATCGACCAGTCCTTTGATCTACCTCCGTATCCTTAAGAGAACATCCTTACCCTTCAAATTCTACAATGTTGGCAACATGATAAAATGTTGTTCAAATTGGGTGGGAAAGAGCTTAGGTTATTGCCTGATGAAATTGCACTGTTGATTGGGATTCCAAACTGAGGAGCAATGTCGAAGTGGAAGCAACGTCCATCAGCCACAATGAAAGTTGTCAACATAAGGGGCAGACTATTAGCATTTGCAAGCGTGGATACTTCGATCTCATTCGAGAAAATTTACATAAAATATTTGTTGTCGAATTTATTTTTTCCATCAAGTAATTTTAGTGTTCCTTCAGATCTTGAAGTATATGGTGATAATGTAGAGACATTCTCCTCGTACAACTGGCTTGCTGCTCTATGTGAATATCTTCTAGAGCAAATCAACGCAGTTGCAATTAAAGTTAGAATGAATTGATCCATCGGTTACATAAATGGGTTTTTGTTTTTATTAACGGTTAGTATCTTATTTAATCCTTCTAGTTACTTTATTGATTGATCAACAATGGTAATATTACATTGATTTCACGCAGCTTTGGTTTTACGAGCACACTTCTCTAGTGATGCCTGCAGCTTCCGATGCCAGACCCAGAATGTTGCGGTGGCCGAGGTCTGTTAAATGGAAAGCGTCACAGACTGATATAGCCTTCAAGCGGTTAAATACGGAACAGGTAAGTCATGCCTAACTTTGTTAACAAATACCAGCTATGAAATAGTTAATAAACCATTTTATATCTTCTTGAAATTGTATTTAGGTGCACGACAAATTCACAGATGTCACGGTTGATGAACTTCTCTTGATTGCCAACCCGGATGAGGGGCTTCCAAGTCCGGTCCAAAATCATCAAACTGAAATTCGATCACCCTCACCATCTTCATTTGCTATGGGTCCCGTTGCTGCAGACGACAGCACCGTTGCTCCGATACTAGCTGCCATGAATCGTAACATGGAAGTTATGAATGAATTGCTTAGAGGCCAGGAGAAATGGTTCCTGCAATTTCAAGGAAGCATGTATACAGTAAGTGTTGGGGTGACGGGCCTGCAGGATCAAATGTCAGAACTGAACAAAAAAGTTAAAAAGATTAACCAAAATTTATCAGATAAATAACCAAATTTGGTTGCAGAAATCGACCCAGTCGCCAGCCCGCCTGCTGAAGTCCAAACTGTTGAAGAGGGAAACTCTCTTAACGAAGAAAGAACGGGTGCACTAGAACATCCCGTTGAAGTCCCTCTTAATGCAGATGAAAATATGATGGACGACGATGAGATAGGTCAAACCTCCCAAACTGGAGAAGGTGAGGACGAGGACAGCTTCATACCGGAAGGTGAAACTAATGTAGATATTCATGTTGAGGTCACGCCGTCCATTTCTAGCTTAATGCAAAGGGTGAAGGGCTGACGGAGTCGACGGAAGAAGGTTGTGAGTTCACCTTTCACTGCTTTTCAATTCAAAAGGAGAAAGACGTTAAAGAATGTGAAAGAGCAGCAGAAACCGACTGTAGCATGGAAGAGCAAGATAAGTCACATGATCAATTGATAGAAGAAGAAGCCTTGTTATCACTGGGAACAAAACGTCTTGCTCAGATATCCGCTATAGTTGAAAAGATTATTGAGGATGCTGATGGTATTACAGTCGAAAACAATCAAGACACATCCAAAAATACAAATACACCATCTTTGGGCAGTCCAACATCACATGGATCTTTGAGCAGTTCAACTCCACAGACAGATGCACATAGAGAACCGGATACTGCCACAGCATTAGTGGTGCATCAACCGACACCAACCGTGCTTGCCCCAGCGGTACTTCTATAAATATTAGGTAATGCATTTATATATGCTCTTATTTTACATCATACATTAACGTTGATTTCATTTGTGTACATCAGTCAACGTCGAAAGCGCTAGTAGATTATCCTAGGAGAGAGCTTATTAGCGTTGAGCAGTGCGGAGTAATTTAACATTTTTTGTCAAGTTATCCTGCGACGTACGTGTACCAACTTCTTCATGATGCGTTCCAAATCTCTTTTAAATATAATTGACATAATATAGGTTTGCTTTTAATGCAGGCGTGATATTATCATCAACCAACGCTTCTTGCTGATAGATCGTGGAATGATGAATGACCTACTTTTTGATGAGTTCATCGAGAATGATCATATCGATGCCCTCGCCACCATCATGCACCAAATGAAGAGACAAAATCCCAACGCGTAACAAAAATACTTATACGTGTCCCTATTATTTTGGGTAATAACTTGAATGCAATGTGTTTAACATATTAATGAATGACACAAAAATATTAATTAAATATCGTTTCATGCAGAGTTATCATAAAATTGAGGGCGACCCTTTACAATTTTTGGCACACATCAATCCCAGAGCGGTGAAAGACTCTGATATGATCTTTTTTCTAATTGTGGATAATTCTCAGTTGGTATTATTGGTCTGCGACCTAATAGAAAATGGCAACTATACGATTCACTTTCTAACGAGATACACAAAAATCTTTGCACCTGAGTTGTGAGTATATTATGGACAATAAATTAATTTCTTTTGACTTTTGTTGATTTAATAACAAATGTTATATTAAAATCTGTAGATCTACCTGCTTCCAAACTTAACTAGACAATGCTTCAAGAATAGGAAACCCACAAAATGGAATCTGGCTCACGTCAAGGGTATTCAAAAACAGACGAACATCATTGACTATGGGATGTTTGTCTGCAAATACCTCGAAAGACTAGTTCGGGCTACCCCTCCTGACTGGAGTCTAGAGCAGAATTGTTAAGCAGATATGCACAAATTTCGTGCTCAATTAGCATATGAACTCTGCTTGTGGTTACCATCTGTAATTAAATATAATCGAAAATGTACTGACAGTGAGTGAAATTGCATACCAGCTGATTTAACTCTGTTGTATTTAAAATGAAAGTATTTATATTGGTTGTACTGCTGGAATATTCCAATACTACATTTGTTTTATCATTTTCGGGTGTATTGGAGTATTTTTTAGATCGTTTTAAGGGTGTATTCTGTACAATATGGTATTGAATAGTATAATGTTTATATTGGTTGTACTGTATTGAAGAGTACAATGTTTTATTCAGCCTTGGAATGTTTCCATAATATATCAAGAGTATATCCTGCACAATTTTTTATTGTAAGTGACTGGAATACCACTCCAATAATTTTAGAATATATCCATAATAAAATTAGAGTTATCTGTTAGAAAACAATGTACAGTATTCAAATAAAAAATTATTCATAGCTAAATTAATGTATTAAAACCACAAACCAAAAAAACAGCAATTCTACCTCGACTTTATTTAGATTCTTTTTAAAATCATTCGACATTTCAAATACAAAGCCTCGCCCACATTCTGATACATCCAATTTTACGATTTAACTCTGTTGTATTTAAACATTATCATCGTTGTTTTAAGATCGTATTCAATGTCTTATTCCGCTGAGTGTATTGAATATTATCGCGGAATATTCCAATATAACCGGGTCGGTTGTATTGGAATATTCCGCGGTTATATTCAATACAACGATTCGCCGGACTCCGCGGTATGACTTGAATACATCGCGGAATACTCAAATACAACCGGCTTCGGAAAGGGATTCAGTTGTGCGCTGTTCCGGAATAAAACGAGGAATATTCCGATACTACCGCATTTTATTCCAATCAGACCGATGCTCGATTGTATTTAAGTGATTGTACAATCGTTTTATGGGTGTATTAGTCGAAAAGCTTTATAGCGCTCTGATAGGAATCAGATGGTGATTAATCCAATGCAACCGAGTGAGGGGATTAAAATCACGGCTAATAGAGTAAAACGACAATAATACAAAAATATAACCAAAGTAAGACTGAATTATTGGGACTGCTTTACTGTAATAGTGCACGGAATACCAATCCAATAATTTCAGAATATATCCATAATAAAACTGGAGTTATCTGTTAGAAAACAACGTACGGTATTCGAATAAAAAATTATTCATAACTAAATTAATGTATTAAAACCACAAACCAAAAAAACAGCAATTTTACCTCAACTTTATTTAGATTATTTTTAAAATCATACATGTCAAATACAAAGCCTCGCCCATGTTCTGATACATCCAGTTTTATGAGTTAATTCTGTTGTATTTAAACAATATTATCGTTGTTTTAAGATCGTATTCAATGTCTTATTCCGCTGAGTGTATTGAATATTACCGGGAAATATTCTAATACAACCAGGTCGGTTGTATTGGAATATTCCGCGGTTATATTCAATACAACGATTCGCCGGACTCCGCCGTGTGGCTTGAATACATCGCGGAATACTCAAATACAACCGGCTTCAGAAAGAGATTCCGCCGCGTGCTGTTCTGGAATAAAACGAGGAATATTCTAATACTACCGCATTTTATTCCAATCAGACCGATGCTCGGTTGTATTTAAGTGATTGTACAATCGCTTTATGGGTGTATTAGTCCGAAAACTTTATAGTGCTCTGATAGGAATCAGATGGTGATTAATCCAATGCAAGCGAGTGAGGGGATTAAAATCACGGCTAATAGAGTAAAACGACAATAATACAAAAATATAACCAAAGTAAGACTGAATTTTTGGGACTGCTTTATTGTAATAGTGCACGGAATATCACTCTAATAATTAAGAATATATCCATAATAAAACTGGAGTTATATGTTAGAAAATAACGTACGTATTCGAATAAAAATTTATTCATAACTAAATTAATGTATTAAAACCACAAACCAAACAAACAGCAATTCTATCTCGACTTTATTTAGATTATTTTAAAAATCATTTGACATTTCAAATACAAAGCCTCGCCGACGTTCTGATACATCAAGTTTTATGATTTACTCTGTTGTATTTAAACATTATCGCCGTTGTTTTAAGATCGTATTCAATGTCTTATTTCGCTGAGTGTATTGAATATTACCGCGGAATATTCCAATACAACCGGGTCGGTTGTATAAGAATATTCCGGTTGTATTGGAATATTCCGCGGTTATATTTAATACAACGATTTGCCGGACTCCGCGATATGACTTGATTACATCGCGAAATACTCAAATACAACCGGCTTCGGAAAGGGATTCCGCTGCGCGTTGTTCCGGCATAAAACGAGGAATATTTCGATACTACCGCATTTTATTCCAATCAGACCGATGCTCGGTTGTATTTAAGTGATTGTACAATCGTTTTATGGGTGTATTAGTCGGAAAGCTTTATAGCTCTCTGATAGGAATCGGATGGTGTTTAATCTAATGCAACCGAGTGAGGGGATTAAAATCACGACTAATAGAGTAAAATCACGTTTTTGGGACTTAAAAACACAACTTATAAAATAAAACGACAATAATACAAAAATATAACTAAAATAATACTGCATTTCTGGTACATATACCGTTATTAAAAACTAAAACAACGGTAATCGCACAACAAGTAGGATAACGATAAACGCACATAGGACTGAATACAACGATAATAACTCAACGATAACAAATGTTGATGTCATTCAAATAAATCAAAACATTATCTTCAAACAAATTATCTCTATGTTAGTTAGCATCAGTGGAACAAGTCTTTAACAATCTAGATATCATCCTCTATGTTCATTAGCATGCTTTTATATGTCTCTGTCTGTTGTGATGTAGGCAGTTTCTGGACTAATTTGAATAAAAAGTTGAAAACATCGCCAATTAAACAATAAATGAATACAACCGGAATTATAATTTACCTGGCTTAAGTGATCCGACATTCCAAACCAGTTTGTCTCGTTTTGGAGAACTGTAACATCACTTAGACCACATCTTTCTTCATTCCTAGAAAAAAAGTTACACGTTATGGAGGACACAATATAAGTTTAAGAAATAAAAATTATTTCAACAAACTAAACTTACTTTTTTTTCTCTTATTTTTTTCCCAATATCCTTTTAACCTTGAATTAGATATTCCTTTTGGACACATCTTTACTGGGTCATCCAGGTTTTTCTCTTTACACGGGGTCTTCTTCTTAGTTGGTTTTGCCTTTTGTTGGGGTTCTCTCTCACATAATATTTCATCAGCGTCAAGTTTTAGTTTATTTAATGTATCTAGCACAAAATTCTCAGCAAGTTCATGGCCTTGCATTCTGGTACTTATCTGGTATGCTAATTTATGAACATGTGTGTGATATATGAGTCCACTTGAGATGCTTGACAACATTTGAGACCCCTTGAGATGTCGATATCCTAAACTGTTATATATGTCCCTTTTTGCATGTGTACACCACCGCAGTAATATATGTTTTTCAGAAATTTTGTACACGTTTCATGTTGAAGAACCCTTAGAGCGTGAGCACATAATAAACCCATCATTTCAAATTTTTTACAACTGCACGTGATATCTAAATTAGCTCTGTCGAGTTTCACAATCCAGCGTTTGTTTGTGTCTCTATTATCGAAGGTTCTTATGTGAAATTCTGAATCATTGTTGGCAAAGCCCTCCAAAGCAAGTCCACCCAAACCATGGAGAAACTCTAACTCGAACTTCGAGTATAACTTCCTTGTGTAAAGTAAAGCAACCTGCCTCAAAACAGGGCTGCATTTTACTGCAGGGACAATAGCAGACTGCTCGCATCTAAAATCTTCATCCTTCTCATTTCTTCTCCAAGTTTTCGTGATATGTTCGAGGGCCAAAAAACATTCAGTTACGGTGCTTGTTGGCTTGGAGAAACTATGGAAGATGTTATTAGTCGACTCACTCCTCTGCGTTGATAGGATCCTCATTCCAAAAATGTCTTTATTGAAGGTTATTGACCAACGATGCCTTATATTATACAATTCATCCAACCAAACATTCTCCTGAAGTTCTCCCATCTCAATTATTTCGCCCCAAGTTTCTTCGAATTCCACTTCTGAGTCACATCTACGCATGCATTTATAAAAGAGATAGTGTATTCTCTTGTTTTTTGTCGAACCACAATGCACTTTTAAAGATAATTTTTTGTATATATGTCATTGGCATAATCTATGTCTAGTGTGAGGCAAGCACTCTTGAATTGCTCTAGTCATTGCTTGATCTTGGTCGGTGAATATTGTGATTGGGTGCTTGTTATTCATTATACGGATAAAGGCTTTGAATAGCCATTTTAATGACTCAATCGTTTCATCAGACAAAAAACCAACTGCAAAAGCACATTCTGCCAATGGTGATTCACACCGACAATCGCACGCACAACATAGGTTGTATTTATTCAGTCTATAGCTTGTATCAAATATTATGACATCACCAAAGCAGTCATAATCGAGT
Source organism: Papilionanthe hookeriana x Papilionanthe teres (assembly GCA_022702705.1). Lineage (NCBI taxonomy): Eukaryota > Viridiplantae > Streptophyta > Magnoliopsida > Asparagales > Orchidaceae > Papilionanthe > Papilionanthe hookeriana x Papilionanthe teres. Next base: position 10,771,415 of record CM040436.1, on the reverse strand, counting down.
CTGGACATCCCATCACTCCATAAGAAATTCAACAAACTGCCTGACTCATAGATTTGGACGTCACATGTAAACATTGGATCCTCCGCTTGCCGTGCAGTGAATAGTTGTAGTAAGGAATCAACATCCCCAAGTTCGATGTGTATTATTCTATCTCTTTGTAAGAGATTATATTCATCCCTCTTCGTACAATCAAGATTCTCCACTCCACCGACTTCTGTGGCTAGGAAGCTAAACGCATCGGTGGTTCTAATCCCTGATTTTGTCATCGATCTGAGGACATCAGCATAGATGTCACTCATCTTTCTGCTTGAACGCAATAGGTTCTTGTAGCCAACCTCCGCCAACGGATGGTTATGACTTTCTATGAATTTCTTTACCGACCAGTTCCCTTCAACATCAACGGCATATCGGATCATGGTAGCACAACCAGTCATTATATCCGCTCTCTTGTACTTTACCGATATGTTGTCCTTCAATTCTCTCTTCACACCAGGCTTACCACAAACAAAGTTCCTTATCTTGATCCTCTTTGAATTCGGCCAAAAACCAATGTGGTCCTTCCGCACAGTAAATCCAACATTGTGTGCATAGGCACAATATTATTTAAGGGCCTCCTTCTCATTATTGATAACAGCTTGAAGCAATATGTTTGCAATTAGATCATTGGAAGCACTATCTGTCTCGGGTATCTGTAATTGGATCGGCATTTGTATGTCAGTAACACTATCCTTAACAACGAATAATACAAAAAAATACCATAATAACACCACAGTCACACCGAGGTACCATAATTATAACGCCAAATAAACGTTCCAATAAAACCGTCTCTTATGATCAATTTAACCTATCATAAGCCCATGATAATACCTAAAAAACACCAGCCCCGAAATTAATGTACTACTGCTTAAAAACAGCATGAAGCAAACGACTGTTTTTCTATGATTACAATTTTATTCCACGATGTTTTAGTAGTAATAGTAAGGGTTACTATTTGTTCGAGAATATCACCAGTAATAATACCTATAAAAGCACCACACCCGAGAGTATTTCACAATAACACCCTAATATTACCGACATAATAAAATGTCCCCCGCCCCCGAAACTACCGGAATACTACCTTAAAATTACCTAAATAAAACCACGGCCAAATCTGAAGCAAACTTAAGTTACTCTTAAGAAACCGCCTGAATACCACCATAACATTACCAAAATAACATCACGTACCACTGAAAGAATACTTAACAACGTTACTCTTCTGAAACTACCTGAATACACCCGTAATATTACCCAAATAACACAACGTGCCACTATGAAAGAAAACTTGACGTTACTCTTATGAAACTACGGGCATACTACCGTAATAAAACTAAAAAACAGTGCAACAGTAATAAAACAATACATACAATAAATTTTACCAACCCGAGGGTTATGTTCTGTCGCAGCTAAACTAAGCTGAAAATCTTGTTCCTCGAATATATTTTGAGATTCCAACTCATTGTCGACTTGATCAGATATATTTTGTCTTAACTGAGTAGACGTCTTTAAACTTTAGGTTAGAATCTTTAAAGCTAAAGCAGACAAAAAATCCTCAGGTCCACGAAAAGTTAGGTCAGAAAAAAAAAGTCTCTGCATCCTAAAGATAATGGAGACAAAATAAGGCTTTGTACTTTGGCGGGAACGAAAAGCGCGAAAATTTTACTTTTTTCCGTCACGGGCTTCAACTCGGGTCGAGTCGGCTGGCAGAAAAGAATTTAAAATGAATTTTTTTCAGTTTCGCCACTGTGGGACCCAGAATTCCACGTGGTGAATTTTTATTGGCGTCCGGACGTAGAGTTGCGTACGCTGTCCGGACGCAAAAAAAAATTCGAGGGGGAGACAAGGGAAGAGTGCGTGGTCTTAATTTATTTTTATTTAAGATAATTTTATTAATTTAATTGATTAATAGTTAATAATTAATTTATATATTATTAAATTAATTATAATTAAATAAATTTAAATGTAATTATTTAGTGGTTAATTAATAAGAAAATATTTTAATTTTTAAATTATTTAATAAAATTCTAAATAGATATTTAATTTATATAATTAATAATTAATTGATTAATGCTAAATTATTATTTAATGAGTAATTAGTTTATAAAAAAATTAATTATTAATTTATATAATTAGTTTTTAATTAAAGTAAATGCCTCCTTTCTATGCAATTTGAGGGTTTGGAAATTCATTTTCTTATTTAAATCTTATTTTTTTATGTTTACTCTTGAAAATATTATTGAATTCTTTTAAATTTGTCAAATAGATTCTCAGGATTTATCAGGATTAACTTACTAACTTAGTAAACAATTTGCAGGATTGAACCAGTTTAAGATTTGATAAATCCTAATTTATATGATTTACTAAATCATATTTAAACTAAATTCTACTTGCAACCAGACAGCCTTAAGAGAAATAGAGCTAGAGAGATCCGACAAGCGTTAAGAAATCGCTCTTAATTGCTTCCATTTAGTACAAATTGATATATGTCTTAAAAAAGGGTGTAAACGAGTCGACTCTAATATAATCTAGTCAAAGTTCTTACTTGATCGAAATAAGTTTGTCTAATTTATATTTGGCTATAACTCGAGCTCGAGCTTGGCATGAGCTCATATAATGAGCTTGGGCTTGAGTGAAAAGGAATTAAGCTAGAGCTTGACTAGATTATTGAACTATGACTATACACTAGTAAAAAGAATAATACTTGAGCTCGGCTCATTTTGATCGAGCTTGACTTGATTATTGAGCTCGATTTCATTTTCTTGTTATGGTATCATAGTGGTAAAAAAAAACTTACAACTAAAACTTCTAACATATTCAAATAAGTTGCTTATTTTACAAATTTGAATAAATGATTATAATTTTGCTTACCATTAGTGCCTATAATTTTTTTTAAAAAAAAAATATGCTAAAAAAGATGTTGAGAGCAGCGTTGTGGCTTGGTAATGTAGACTTGGCGCTATTGTGTTGCAAGGCAACAATTGAATGCCAATCAAAGCAGAACCAAGAGGCCTCACATCATTATAAAGTAATGACACTTGACTACCAATAAGGTGAAATGACAGACTAAGCACAAGGAATGACATTGAACTCTCATTTCACATCCAAGCCGGGTACATTGTCATAATGCTAGCATTATGGAACCAGAGCAACCTAAGTCCTTATGATCAAAGGAATACTTAGAAAAACACAGCTAACCTAGGGAAACACAATGATCTAATTTCATTTAATAACAACTTAACCTAGTTGCTCTAGCACAAAACTCATGCCTCTTCTTTGAAAGGAAAGATACACAAGGAAAAAGGCTTTCGCGTCTGCAAAGGTTGAGTGAGGTCAATTGCCTCTACGTCTCCTACAACCACCATAGACAATAATGTCGTTCTTTGATGTTAGGTATGGCTCATATCTAGGGAGTTGGAGTTTCTTGGTGAAGAGGTGTGTCTCCTGGTGAAAAGGAGTGTCTCTTGGAATAAAGGAAGTTGGGGGGAGCAAGTGCGAGTTGGTAATTTATCCGTGGGTGTTTATCTATAAATAGACGTGTAATCCTATGGGTATGTTTGAACCGAGCTATTGTAACTCCTCTAAAATAGTGAAATTCGCCGCTCTGCTCCCGAGGACGTAGACAATTCTGTGCCGAACCTCGTTAAATCTCTGTGTTCTTCTTCTGGATGTGCGTTGTGTTCGCCCTGAATTTACATAACAACTGGTATCAGAGCCAAGTTCCAAGGCGGAGGAGATCGACGCAGGAAGAGAGAAGAAGAAAGATTTTGAGATTTGGTTTGCGGCAGAGGAGGGCGTTCGGTTCCATCGCTGCAGAATTCCGGATTGAAGGACTAAACACGAGGCAGTTCAGCGATTCCAGAAGGCTTCGAGTTCGAGGCACTCGTTCGGTTCCGGGCGCGAAGGAAGCAGCGAACAGAAGAAATTCCGGATCCGGAGCAAGTTCTGGATGCAGTTCGCGGACAGCAGTTCGAACAGGGCTTCGAAGCAAGGAAGTTCGCTGGAATTCGGAAGGGCTTCAGCGAGGCGAAGATTTCCGGAGAATGACGCAGGAAGGCACTTTCTGCGCCGCTGTTGTTGGACGGCGACGGGTCTCGGTTCCTCGGCACTTCACCAGAAGTTTTTCGCGAATTCCGGTTCTGTTACAGGCAAAGTTCGCGGCAACCAGAGGACAGAGGCGGCATACTGTTCTGCTGCGAGAACTTGCAGACACTCAGGAGGCAGTTTGCGCACGATCCTGAGAGGTGGTTCTTCGGCAGTTCGCGGGAGAGGACAGCAGAGAAAGAGCAGTGGTGTCCGCCGGTTTGCGCAGGTCTTGCGCGAGGCGGAGTCAAGCGGCAGTTCTCCCGTGCCGACGGTTCTTTTTCGCGGCTACAAGGCTTGCGACACAGAGTAGTTCGCGAACGGCTCCAGGGTACAGACACAACTGTTCGGGCAGACCGAAGGAGCGGTTGGCGCAAAAGAATCCGGAACCACTGCGAAGAGGCCTCGGCGGGCTGGAAGGGAGCGGATCAGGGAGTCTTCCATTTATACTAGAAGAATATTCCCTCTGATTCTAAGCTAGCCAGGGCCGCTGAATGTTTGTTGCTTGGGGCTGAGGTTGGAGAGGGAAACCCATGGAGGTTTTTCCATCCTGGAGCTGAAAGAAGAAAAAAATAAATAAGTAAAAATAAAACAGGGAATTAATGGTGAACTACTGCTGTTGGAATGCTGGAAGCGCGATACAGGCGCGACGGTTTGGAGTCCGCGGCAGCGGTGAACTGACAATAGTTATAGAGCAGGAGTTCGCGCTTGAGGAATCTACTGTGGTGGCAGTGAACAGGCGCGACAGGAGGAACTTGGGAATTCCTCGCGCTGCAGCGAGACTGTACGGACGTCAAAAGAGTTCACAAGGGCAGTTTGCGAGGACAATTCGGCGGGAAGGATCCGCTGCTGGAGCAGGTCGGCGGATCGACCAGATTTCGCGAGCAGCCGGGACGTAGAAGTTACCGCGGGTGCCAGGTGGATGGCAGTTATCGTCATCGACAAGAAGGCGACTGTGCAGGTGGAAGGATCCGTTAACAGTTAGTTCAGCGGAGGACTTGCGGGCAGAACCGAGGTGCAGGCATCAGGAAAGACTTCGCGAATTTTGCGAAGAAGGTCAGGTTCACAACTTGAGGTTCCTGCAGTTGCTGTCAGTTTGGGCGGCAGGTTTGTCGATAGGCGGTTGGCGCGATAGCCTTGGTGGCGTACGAGCGACAGAATTTCGCGAAGATGTTTCGCGAGGTGAAGTTTGCAATCAGGCGGACTAGGTGTCGATTTCACGAAGGGTTTTCAGTGCGGAGATTTGCGATCATTGAATGATTCAAGGCTCGCGGGAACGAACATGCGAAGCAGTTCAGATACTGGGCTGCGGTTCGGCGAGTATCTGCGACTAGCGGAGTTCGCAGGTTTGTTGCAGTTGATATTGCAACAGGTGAATCACGATAGGTGAATTGCGAGGCAAAGCACAGTTCGCAAGTTCGTCGTAGGAGGAGTTGCGAGAGGTGGAATTCTGCAAGGTGCAGGTGGCGAGCAGGCACGATTATTTCGTGAACAGGAGTTTCGTGGAGGTATTCCTCGAACAGGTGTGAAGGGATTCGTGGCTCGCAGAAACAGCAATTGGCTGAGGTACTGGTGCGAACAAGAAGGTGCTTTAGGTGCTAGATTGCATGGTTGACCAAGCCAGGTTAGATGGTTTGGTTGCCCAACCCACTTTGGTGTCAGAAACTCCATGATGTATTTTTCCTAAGGGCGCTGAATATTCGCTAAGGTGGAGATTTGTTTGGTAGGCACATATACCGGGTGAAGCATATCTTCTAAAGTGCTGGATATTCGCCAAGGTGGAGAATTATTAGGTATGGCTCATATTTAGGGAGTTGGAGGTTCTTAGTGAAGAGGTATGTCTCCTGTTGAAAAGGTGTGTCTCTTGGAATAAAGGGGTTGGGGGGAGCGAGGGCGAGTTGGTAATTTATCCGTGGGTGTGTATCTATAAATAGATGTGTAATCCTATGTGTATGTTTGAACCGAGCTATTATAACTCATCTGATAGGGAAATTCATCGCTCTGCTCCCGAGAACGTAGGCAATTCTATGCCGAACCTCGTTAAATCTATGTGTTCTTCTTTTGGATGTGCGTTGTGTTCGCCCTGAATTTTCATAACATTTGAGCCCAAGAGGAGGAAGGTATTGAATTAGGAGGGAACCATGTGCTCCTACAACTTCAAGAAGCTCTAAGAGGGTCAAGCAAATAAAAATACAAGCCCTAGACCCACAACGATTCCTCATAATGACAGCCCTTGGGGTAGCTTGGAGGTTCCCCATTTATAGGGCAATAAGTTAGTATTGTGTCATTGCGTCGTTAATGAGTTAAATGTTACTTCAATGGAAAAGACAAGGGGTGCAGCAAAAGGCCTATTTTATGTGAGTTGGGATTCCATGGCTCCAGGGATGGTGTTGGGGCATTGTTGATGTGATTGACACCACTTCAATGAACATCATTGCAGTTCAATTAAGAGTTGCCATCGAGACCCAAATTTTCAAGCGCAACAACGCTGTATATGGCGTTGTAGCACTGCTGATGCGTCACACCATATTAGCCCCCAAAATAATGTCCGTCAAATCAAGGCTACTGAAGTTAAACAATGGCCAAGGGCCTCAACATCGGATCTGCACAGTGGCGCCATCATGATGACCGACACTAGCTACGCTCTTGCAACCTCATGAATCACAAAACAGTGAACACACCGGCATTGGGGCGCTTAAAAGGGTGTCAGGTGCTCCCAAATGGAGAGATATTAAAACACTGTAGGCCATATAACAATAACACCCAACACACATACGACGAAATAAGATAACCATAGTACTAATATAATCCAAAAGAGGTTACACATTTCTAAGAATTTAGAGATGATGAATACAACATATTCTCACGTCCAGACTACGGTAAATACAAAATATGGAAAATGACAACAAAAGGAATGAGGCGTCACACAACCCCTGAGTCTCGAGCAGTCATCTGCCTCTCGCAATTTCGTTGTTCGTTGTCCAGCTTGTCCCCCTCTCGCCGGACTACGGTCACAAGGAGAACCCCGGAGCTTCTTCTCCCACCTCTCATAGGCTTCCATATGTCACAGAGCTAGTATATCTTGTTGTCGTTCGATGCGGGCGAACCAGGCCATGGTAGAGTCCATCCACTCTAGGAGAGTGTCCACATTTTGGTCGAGCTGGGTGACATTCTCTTGCAACATATAGATATCTTGGAACAAGGGAACACTGTGAAACACTATGGTGTGGCGAAGCTAAGCATTCATACCCACTTCTCTGGGTACTATCAATTTCTTGTGTGGCACGAGTATCTGAATTCATGGTCTCGTCGCACCACTCACTCCTTATAGGGAGAAGCGGAGAAGCGGGGATAATGACATTTTTTAGAATTGATTAGTAAAAATAGAAAAAGGGAGGCATGAGACAGATCTTGCTACGAAGGATTTGGTGCTCAAATTATTAACCCTTTCCCTTTTTTTTATAAATAATAGAATCGTGTTGTTAGATTGAATATTAACTCCTTTGGGTGAGAACCAAAATATTTTAAGGCATGGTGATGCGGTGCTACTATCAAAACCGAGGCACCTCGCAGCCCGAAGTGCCCGGGATTCAGTGTTTGCATTGAATTATGTTGAATGAGCGTTATGACACCTTAAACGGCGGCGATTAGTTTCAAAGTCTTATCATTTGTGTGGCCGCAATGCCTGATCATCTTTTTAACCCTTTTGGCTTTTTGTGCTCGGGCGACCTGTTGTACCCGTGCAGGCTTCATAAAAGTCCGAAAATTAGCTTAAGACAAAAATAATGCCAACGATAAGAAATTAAAAGACAATGATTCTATTGTTTTCTAATATATATGATTTTAGACAAAACATTATTGAGCCATTATATATATTAAACTCACTAAGAAGAAAAAAAAACAATCATTAGATTCCTTCAGATAATAACACGGCCAGATTGATGAGTTGAGCACAGAAATTTCCGCTAATTAAAAATTTGAATGGACCCCAGCAGCTCGGAATATAGCCGTTAGACAAACCTTTCCATTTCTTACTCTGCAGTAATAAAAGCCAGTATTAGGGCACGCTGCCATTCCTCTCTTCTCGACGCCATGGGATATCCCCAAGCAGAATGCGAGTATGAAAGCCTTCGAAAGGCCCGAATTTCAGAGAACAAGGTTAGTTCCTCAGCTTAATTCCATGGATTTCCTCGCCTGCGCAACACTAATCGATCCATTGATTTGCAAATATGAAGGCTAGAATGGCCCATCTTAACCTAAATCGCTGTGCTGATGAGCTTTGCTCTGCGGTTTCTTCTCCAAAATGGAGTAAAACAAGTACGAGAAGTCCAGCCAAGGATAAAGTTAAGGGCTTGGGTTCTGGTTCCCTTCGTCGCTCTGATCGATTGAAAGGGAAGAAGGCAAACTTAGATCTACAATTGGAACCTGGTATTCCATTCCTTTCTCTTGAGCGTCTTTGTAGAGTTTAAAAACTATATTAATTTTGAAGTACGTCTAATCAGATTATGGAAGCAAGCAAATAGTTTTTTAAAAGCTGCTTTTGTAACTTCAAACAAGCAAGTGAGCACTAACCATGTGTGGATCTCAGAGTTTTCAGTGGCAGCACCAAGAAGAAAGTTGGCAATGCCGGCATGGAGGAGAATGGGGTTGGCAAGCCGTGGAGGTGGTGCGCGGGGAAGCGTCTATGATTCTGTGCTAGGGATTTGCTGCCATTTCTGCAGGTTCTCTGGTTTGGTTTTTTTCATTCTTCCATTTCTCTGAGATTTCAAGCAGAATTTGTATGGATGCTGACAATTAAGTGAAGTGAAATAAGATAAAGTGGCTTTCTCAAACGTTAAGATTCTCTTGATTTCACTTGCTAAACTTAATTTCCATTCAAACGCAGCAAGGCTTGCTCAATTTGCTGGCATCTGCAATGTTATGTTCTATTATTCAGTGTTTGGTTTTGGTGAAACCTTGAATAAACCGTAATCGAACAAGCCACTTTTCTTTCATTAGATCTATCTAATTTAGACAGAATTCAAACTAAATTGGAGAAATATTTGAGATAACTTCTAACGGTCGTATAGAACCTAAAATAGGGTAGAGTAAAATTTTGAGTTTCAATATTTCTAAGAGATCTAACATGCTCACATTTCTATGGCTCCAGAGTCAACAGTGTTGGAACAAAGCTTCTCAAGATCTGAGAGCACTCCCGCCTAAGAGTGTTGGCATGATTAACTAAGACAATCCTACTTTATTCTGTTCATTGTTAATTTAGCTCAAATCAAATTCCAACTGTTTATTAGAAGTCAATCTAGTCTCTTATGGCTTTCAATATCACATCCTCATCCCTCAAATTTTCCAATTGTTGATCTTATATTGCACAAATCTTTCATCTTGCATGATACAACAACAACAACAACAAAGCCTTAATCCCACTAAGTGGGGTCAGCTACATGAATCCTTTCTCTCCATTGCGTCCTATTTAGTGTCAAATTTTCGTTTAATTCTAATAAATTAATATCATTTTTTATGCAATAAGCCCAAGTTTTCCTAGGTCTACCTCTGCCTTTCTTAACATAAGTTGTATTTAAAACATCTACTCTCCTAATCGGATCATCAGGTGGTCGACGTTTAATGTGACCAAACCCTCTTGCATGATATTTGATTAAATTATTTATGAGCTCAAGTGTAGTTCATTCTTTATCTAATGCTCCATGATGATATTTGATTTACTTATCTAATGATATACTTCATTCAACTTATCCCTAACACAAGATTATTTATGCTATTATCAAATGAGATTTGATTTATTTATTTAGAATCTCAGAGGCAGTTCATTCTTGTCCCATTTTTGAAGTTCTTCAATGATATTCCATGAAATTTGTTAATAATGAAAAATAGTGCCAAAAATAGAGTATTAAGCTATTCCCAACTTGTGCTAGTTAATGCTTATAAATAAGCCTCTTTGAGTGTCTATTGCCATGATGTTCAAACTTCTTCCTATAAGTAGAGGGCTTGGACCCTCATTATCATCAATATGTGCATTCTTTCAGTGTGTTATTTGCCAAATTTTAGAGCCCTGGCAATCTTATAGTAGCAAGACATTCTAGAGGATAGGGAGTTCAAAAATCTTTTGTTTGTTATTTTATCATTGTAGATAATCCTCCCTAGTTTTTTGACTAATACAAATGCAAGTTTCTACAATCAATAAGGATATATTTTTTCTTATAGGTACTACCATTTCTGTTAAACTAGTGGAGATGAGAAACATTTTAAATTCATTCTAGGCATCTTGGTCAGTAATTCTTTTAATGATTATGAGTTTCTCTCAATAAAATAATGAAAAACATGACTATTATTCATGTTTTTCATTTGGCTAAAGTATTGGTCGATGCCAAAGGATGTGATATCTTTAAATAAAGAATAAGATCTTAAATATGAGGTGTTTTTCTATTCCAACTAATAGCCCAACATGCTTTTATTTTATCTACTCTCATATTTTATACCACTAAGAATTAGAAAAATTAACTTGGAGTTCATGTTACCTTAGTAGTTCAAAACAAGAAGAGAACGTTTGCTTTGGAAAATTTACATACATACCACACAATTCTTATAATTTAATATATCTAGCATTTATACCACACAATTCTTATATATTTAATATATCTAGCATTTAAAACTTTTATATTTACATTTATAAAATTTTAGTGTCATAAACCCGTATGAAAGTTATATTTCACTTTTTAAAAGTAAACAGTAGCAGTAATCTTTACATGATATCGATGATCGAGTGTTATGCATGTAAATATAAAAGTGTAGGTGTTAGATACTGTAGATACATAAGAATTGTGTGGTATACATGTAAATGCCCCTTTTACTTTTCATAGTGTTCAATAGTTTCAAGTTTAACTGGTTTAAGCAAATGTAACCTAAAGTATATCTTTTAATTACTTACCACTAAATACATTGTACAGTCATTCCAATCCTCATTATCCTCAACAAAGCTATTAATTTTTTCTTTACAAAATTTTCATATCCACTTAGTTATGTTCAAATGCTACCTCCATTAACATTAAACTTAATATTTATTTTATTAGCATGCTTCAATAATGCATCTCTAAATTGTACACTAACTTTTGTTGCAGACAAAAAAAATTGTGTGGTGAAGAAGATTGCAACAGATGTAGTACAGGGAATATCAACCAACCTTGCATTGGTGAAGAAATTAACTTAAACATTTTCTCAGTTTTATTTCATTCACTATCAGGTGTTATCTTACATTTTAAATTTCATTGACAGGCAAAACTGAATGTTCTGTGTGCCATTCTTCTAATGGAATCTTGTGTCGTGCTTGTCTCATGATTAGATATGGTGAAGGTAAATGTTTTCTTACTCTTGGCCACTTTCTCTATACCTTTTTTCTAATGAAATTTAATTAAAAGAAAACAGAACATTACTTTAAAACTTCTTAGTAAAATAAAATTCAAATAGTAGCTTCTTAATATCATTCTATGAAAAGAGCAGCCTTCATTTTATCAGTATAGAGTAGTAAAAACTTGCTTGAAAGCTGATAAAAAGAAAGATTTAGTTACTTTTGCGAAAATTAATTTTTGAAAAGATAATTTTAAAATATTATTTTAAAGTATAATGCAGAAACTAGTTTATTGAACACCTTTTGAAAATCAGCTTCTTAAACACCACTATGAAAGAGAAGTCCACTCCAATGTGGCCTACTAAGTAATATAAAGGTCGGTTTGGTTGGTTTTGTGTACATATGATAAGGCTCAGAAGCAACTAATGAGAATTGCAATATGAAACAATTTCAAATGAGAGTTCTTCAAACCAACAACAACAAAGCCTTAACCCCACTAAGTGGGTGTCAACTAGTTGAATCCTTTTTCTCCATTGCATCCTATTTAGTGTCATATCATTTAATACTAATAAATTAAGATCATTTTTTATACAATAAGCCCAAGTCTTCCTAGGTCTACCTCTGCTTTTCTTAACAAAAGTCAAATCTAAAACATCTACTCTCCTAATCGGATCATCAGCTGGTTGACGTTTAATGTGTCCAAACCATCTAAGGCGACTCTCCCTAATTTTGTCCGTCACTGGAACTACAACCAACACTATCACGGAGAGTTCTTCAACCCAAAAGGAAAAAAAAAAAAAAACATTGCTTTTATCTATATGAAAAGATAGCACTTTATTTTTCAGATATAGAGGAAGTGAGAAAGATGAAGAATTGGATGTGCCCCCATTGTATTGAAGAGAAAAGCATCAAACCTTATTGGATATGTAACAGGTATGCAACATATGTAGAGCCTTTTTCACATCATGTATCTTTCTTCAACTATTAAACGACATTCAATTTTTTCCTTTATCACAAGCTAGAAATTCACTTTTCTTATGCTGGCATCTTTAGAATATTTCTTTAATGGTTGAGTGCTTTCAAGTTAAATTGTAGATGAGATGTTCATTCTTCCAAGGAATATTTTCTAGCTCTCTCTAATCTCTCCCTCTTTCCTCTTCTTTTGTTATCCCCTTCTTTCTTCTATTCACTTGCCACCCTCCCTCCATCTCTCTATCTTGCTTCCTCGCTATCTCCCTCCCACTCCCTTACCCTTTTTATCTCACCTTCTTACAGTTTCTTCCCTCTCTTCCTGCATGTTCATTCTTCCAAGGAATATTTTAGAATTTAGTGCAAAACGTTTCATTCAAACTTAGGTTTTGACAAATAGACGATCATTTTAGCATTATTCACTAATTCAAGAGCATATTTTACTGATGATAAACAATGATTTTATTATTTGAATTTCCTTCTGATGATGCTTTTCTTCAAATGGTGGCAGTTCTTTTTGTTTGAAGAAGCGAAAGATGACACCAACTGGAATTGCTATTTATCATGGTTTGTTCAGCTCATCTATTTAATATACTAAACTTCTAATTGAGTTTTATTTTCTATATTCCTAAGACAATGTTTTTCATGTTGTGTTGGAGCACAGCTCGTGAAAAAGGGTATAAATCAGTGGCACACTTGCTGATGGATGAGTTGAAAAATGCTGGAAAATTGTTCAAAGCGTAAGAGAATTGCAAAGAAAGAGAACATTTCAGTGGTCACAGAAGCCAACATTTGAGTGGCTTTCAATCTAGATTTTTGTCTGCATAATTTAGCCTCATAAAGAGCAAAAGCTAAAATCTCTACATTTTGTCCCTCTAAGGATAAGGCTTCAAGAAAAACAAATATGCTTCTAGCACAAAAATGTTGACTTTTAAGTCTGAATGAAAGGATATTTGTTTATAATATATTTTATAAGATTTAAATATTTGCATGCTTGCTTGGCTTTGATTGAAGATTGTAAATTTAAATCATGAATGATAGAGATGCTAGTTACACATCTTTAAAAAAATTATGATTAAAATTAAGGGCATTTAAATAAATATCACCACACAATTTTCAAGTATTTATGCATCCAACACCTAAACTTTCATATTTATATTCATAACACTAATATCTAATATCATATCAAAAAAACCAAGTTCCTCAAGGAACGCGCAATCAAGAGATCTAGCAGTCATTGTAAGATTAAATGATCATGTAGTAGCATTCTAAAGTTCCAAGAAAATATACTCTTCCATCAGTCATCAAAATCAAAATTTATTAAAATTAATTATTTATTAATTTCATTAAAATCATAATGCTCAATAAAAAATTATTAAATCAATTCCTTCAAAGCAAACATGCATAGTAAATCTTTTCTTTTTTTAATGTACTTAATCTTAAATAAATGCTCCTCATATAAAATGAGCAGTAGAATTCTACTAGTGTACACATACAGACTTCTATTTCACTACAGGAATAAATTGCAAATGATTTGCATACATGTTATAATAATCACCTCCCGACTGTTACTAACTAAGAGAAAAAGTTTTAACCTGCTCTAAAACAGTACAAAACTTGCAGGGCAGATTTCAAGAGTTGTTCTAAGTGTTCAGTGAGTACTTGTACCCGCAGTTTGGGCACTCGTAGAAAACTGTCTGCCCTTCATCTGCTGATCGGAGCTGAAGTGAATAGGAAGTATTAGAAGTTTAGAACTGAAGTGCCTTTTTCAAAAACAAAAGATCAAGATTAGGTGAAAGTGGTGATCCCGAACCTGCTTGGTGTAATACTCAAGCTGAGAGTTGTTACATTGAGGACATGTTTCATTTACCTGTCATAAAAAACAATAGAAGCGAATCGTCATGAACTGTGGTTTCAATGCGGATGTAGACAGATAATTACACTGAGTATTTGAGGATCACTTACGACAGCTCTCTGCACTTTCTCCTCTTCTATCTGAGCAGATTCCAGGATTACAAATGGTTCAATTTTTAGCTCCCTTCTGATATCCTGAAACAGGAAAATTCAGATCTAATTTGAGTTTTGAAATAGCAAACTTCATCATTGAAATCAGGAATTTATCGATGGTATGGGCAACATCCACAATGAATGACATTCTGCGGAAATCAGGATATTTTATTGTTTTAGCTCAAGCAAAAATAAAGTTAAGAAAGATCTGCATGTATAAAGCCAATATTCCTTATTCAGCAGATGGACAAATTTTAGTTGTCTGAAAGCCCTGATATTTAGAAATGTTCCTGTTCATAACAAAAGAAATTATCCAACTGTCTCATCTCTTTGATATCATAGAAACAAGTTTACCACAGAAACATTATTCAGGTGCATTTAGAGGCTCAAGTCCGTGATTTCTTGTATCATGGCGTGTATGCTTGGCTGAACATTTTTCATACGTGTGCATGAACTACAAGAGATTGAATTCTAAACATAGATTGAAATCCAAAAACATCATCATAAACACTAAAAAACACCTAAAATTAATAACGCATTGGCTGATAATAACCTTTTCAAAAGTCCAAACAGGATTCAAACATAAAGATGGATCAAGCATAAAGATGGATCCTCTGTACAATTATCCTCAAAATAAACAAATTAAGTAATCAAGGGCCAGACTTTATGAAATTTGTGCATTAAATATGAATGGTTAAATTCTAGAAACTAGACAAAATGCATTCAGATTAGTTTAGGTAAAGAAATGTCACAGGACAAAATAAAAGATGCATGGATGAAAAATATAGATCTTAAACGAAAGGTAATGTTAGTTGGCTCGGATCAAGTAATAAACAACAAATTTGTGCCCAAATCACACATCACCGAAGTTCTCAAAATTATCCATAACTGTTACGATGGGGCAAACAGGTTTGAAGGGCATAAAAACGATTACATGTTATGAGGTATTAAGGATAAAAAGATCAAATTTTAGATCAGTACTAATGTAATCAATTTTGTTTTTTTGTTTTTTTTGTTACAGTGAACTTCACAGTTGAAATGGCAGGTTTCACGGTTTCTGTATCAAATATTATATCATGTTATGAGGTATGGGTAAGGGTTGAGTCAGAAACAGCTAATGATGTTTTTGTCATAGAGAGTGTCGAGACATGTCTTTCAACATAAAATGCTTGTTTTATTGTTAAATAGTAAATATTTTCTTTTTTATTGTAAGTCATTAGCAAACATGCGCGCTTTCGTCATCTAACATACATCAAACAAATAAATAAAATAAAATATAAAGTATACAGAGTTATTACCATACATTCAAATTGTTAATTCCTCGAGAATTACTACAGCTTCGTTGATTCAAACATATATTATATGATACACCATAATTATAGATATTTAACGGCTATATTCCAAAAAGTACCATACTATAAATGATTACATGATATTACTCTATGATAATTATCGAGGACATAATGCCAATACTTTGTTTATCAAAAACAATAGCAGACCAATATAAAAAAAAAAAAAAGAGTTTTGGAGCTTCATACCATTGCTTAAGACAGCTTTGCCTGCTAAGGAGCTTGAACATAGCATGTGAAAATAAAAAGAAAATAAATCAAATTCTATATCAACTTGAACTGCATGGATACCTCGGCAGTGATGGTGTATCGTATTTCTCTGCCTTCAATCTCTACGAAAACAAAAGATAAATAGAAATGTGTCCACAGAAAAAAGGTATTTGATTAAAAAAAAATATCAGCATCCACACATTTCTAAGAACTACAAAAGAAACTTTAGGATGAAAAATAGGCAAAGGAGAGAGAAAAGAACATCTGCAGTAAGTGATATATATTCTAAATTTAGGATGAAAATCACAACAAAACTCTCAAGCAATGCCTCCTTTAGCTTTGATGAAAAAACAACTAATTAAAGTATTTTCAGATATTGCAAGCTACGTTTATAAAAATGGAATTTCATTCAACACGCCAAAAAATCCATCATAGATACAAAAATATTCACTCTACTAAGATTTATGATAGTTAATTCTTTTCTTAGCATAAATGAGCTTAAAAAAAAATTATGCTAAATGAGGAAGGACAACAATATAGATGGTTAATCAAATGAAAGAAGCACGGGCTGAAAGATGGGTAATAGTAATGTCACGTGGTTGGTTAGATGTGAGAAAATAAGGATTGTCAACTTCTTTATTGGTAATCCTCAATGGATGGGTTTGTTTATGAAATTTATTGATGCATCAACCATTGTTAAAGATGCATATCTGTTGTTTAAAATGTTTGACTAAATTTTTACGAGAGAACATGACTGTTCAAGTGGTAACAAATAATGTATATTCATATATGACGGTTAGGATACTAATAGAGAGAGAATAATCTTTACTAGACCCTATGTGATGCCCGCTATCTCGATTGATGGTCAAGAACAAGGATATTTGCCACAACGTAAATATATTTTAACTAAAGTAAATTTAGTGAGCAAATTTATTTATAATAAAAAAAATTTCCAACCAAAAGTCACAAGATTTTCCACTATATATTTAAGTTTACAAAGTTTCAGATAACTGAACCAATCTTTAGAGGGAATATTTGCATTTGAATAGGGAAAAAAGTTCATTGGCAAAAGAATATAAATAAAAACAAAAGAAGAAAAAAATTTCTAAATATGATTTATTTGGCATAGTGTTACTATGCTTTTAAGATCACAGAATCTCAAGCTTGATACTGAAAAGGCTCTAAAAATAAAATTAATCTACAGAAACTATAAATAAGGTAGCAGTAGAAATAGCAAGAATATTAATGAAACGAGAAGCTATATATAAAGAGATGTGACAAATTATAAATGAAAAGTAAGATCATCAATTACATCATAATTTGCAAGCTGTTGCATAATATTTGAATCAATTATTTTATTATAACAAGAACTTCCTAATCGATAAGGAGAATACAAATTATTTCTATTGGATAGGCTTATGTTAAGAAAATGAGCTTGAGATCCAATCATTTTTATGATTACAAATATAATTTGATATTTGCTAATATTTATATTCAAGATGAGTGCATGTACTAGCTAAGTCAATTCAATGAGAGTGTCATAACAAAACATGTAATAAAATTGTTGAACACTATTTACGGTTTAAGTGATATTAGCAATTTGATAAACTTAGTATATTAAGATGGCCATCTTGAAATTCATGGTTTAGTACTTTTCTCCAAATCAAATTAAATTCGATTAATTGTATTGTACAATCAATGTTGGTTTCAAGTTCAATCCTCAAATTTTCATTTATTTTGATCTGCCTATTGATCATGTTGTAAGATGCTTGATCATAGAGTATGATAATTTTACATTCAATCAAGAATATTTGATTCATTCAAATTGGCATTTTCGCCTTATGGTATGTGTTGCTCGTATAACGGTGTTCAGTTGGCATGTTGAATCTTGTTGATTGGTTGTACAATACTAATCGTGTGTTGCTCGTATAACACGGTGTTCAGTTGGCATGTTGAATCTTGTTCAATAAGAGTGTCATAACAAAACATGTGATAAAATTGTTGAACACTATTTACGATTTAAGTGATATTAGCAATTTGATAAACTTAGTATATTAAGATGGCCATCTTGAAATTCAAGGTTTAGTACTTTTCTCCAAGTCATAAATTAAGTTCGATTAATTGTATTGTACAATCAATGTTGGTTTCAAGTTCAATCAATCAAAATTTCATTTATTTTGATCTACCTATTGATCATGTTGTAAGATGTTTGATCATTACAACAACAACAAAGCCTTAATCCCACTAAGTGGGGTCGGCTACATGAATCCTTTTTCTCCATTGCATCCTATTTAGTGTCAAATTTTCGTTTAATTCTAATAAATTAAGATCATTTTTTATGCAATAAGCCCAAGTTTTCCTAGGTCCGCCTCTGCCTTTCTTAACATAAGTTGTATTTAAAACATCTACTCTCCTAATCGGATCATCGAGTGGTCGACGTTTAATGTGACCAAACCATCTAAGGCGACTCTCTCTAATTTTATCCGTCATCGGTGCAACTCCAACCCTATTACGGATATATTCATTTCGCATTTTGTCTCTAAGTGTAAAACCACTCATCCACCTAATCATTCTCATCTCGGCAACACTTAACTTAACATTATGTTTCTCTTTTAAAGGCCAGCATTCAGCACCATAGAGCATTGAAGGTCTCACCACCATCTTATAAAATTTTCCTTTCGACCTAAGCGGTACTTTTCTATCACACAAAAGGTCGGACGCATTCCTCCACTTCAACCAACCAACTCCGAATTCTACTATTAACATCCCCATCAATATCACCATCACTTTGAACAATGGACCCGAGATATCTAAATCGTTCACACCTTTTAATAATTTGATCACCCAAAGTTACACTTCGTCACTAGACCTACTATTACTAAAATTACATTCCATGTATTCAGTTTTAGTTCTACTCAAATGAAGACCTTTAGACTCCAATGTAGACCTCCATAATTCAAGTTTTTCCCGGACTTTTTCTCTTGTCTTATCCACAAGGAGGATATCATCGACAAAAGCATACACCAAGGTACATCCTCTTGTAAATGGCCGGTAAGACCATCCATAAATAAAGCAAAAGATATGGGCTTAAAGCCGATCCTTGATGTAAACCAACGTAAATAGTAAAATACTTGGTCAATCCTCCTTCGGTTCGAACACATGTAACGACTATAGCATACATATCTTTAATGACTTGAATATAAGTCATATCAACACCTTTCTTCTCAATGACTCTCCAAAGAACATCTCTAGAACCTTATCGTAAGCTTTTTCTAAATCAATAAAAATCAAATGTAGATCCTCCTTATTATCTCTCGTACTTCTCCATCAAACCTCTCAATAAATGAATAGCTTCCATGGTAGACTCGCCCGCATAAATCCAAATTGATTATGAGAAATCTTCGTAATACGTCTTAACCTATGTTCAATTACCCTCTCCCATAATTTTAAAGTATGACACATCAATTTAATTCCTCTATAATTTGCACACTCTTGTGCATCTCCTTTATTCTTAAAAATGGGGACCAAAATGCTTTTTCTCCACTCCTCGAGCATCTTTTTAGTTTTTAAAATAATATTAAAAAGTTTAGTAAGCTCAGAAACCCCCAAATCACCAAAACATTTCCACACTTCAATCGGAATATCATCGAGTCCTACGTACTTTCCCTTGGTTTTCTTTTAAAGCCTCATCAACTTCTTTTTACTAATGCGACGGTAAAAATGAAAAGCTTTTATTATTATTAACGATATTAAGATCACTAAGCGTCGATCGTACTTTCAAGAACATCATTAAAAAGTTTATCAAAATAACTCACCCACCTATGTTGAATATCTTTTTCTAAGAAAAACACTTTTCGATTTTCATCTTTAATACACTTTACTTCGAGTTAAATCTTTAATTTTTTTTCTCTTTGTTTGCTAGTTTATACATATATTTTTCACCTTCCTTAAGTATCTAACATGTTATAAAGATCACTAAAAGCAGAATTTTTAGCGATCATGATTATTCTTTTACACTTCCTACTGCCGTTTTATATTTTTCCCAGCTTTCTACGTTTTTACATTTAAACCAATTTTTATAACATAACTTCTTATATTTTATCTTTTCGTACATTATTATTCCACCACCAACTATTTTTATTTATAAAAACTTTTTCTTTCGATTCTCCAAGACATCTTTAGCCACTCGTTTAATAATATTAGTTAATTTTTCCCACATAACATTCGCGTCTTCATCGGACATCCCAAATATTTAAATCTTGAATTTTACTCATAAAAATAATTTTATTTGTGTCTTTTAGGTGCTCTCATCTAATTCTACGATGTTGAATCCTAGTATTCTTTATTTTACAACTCTTCATCTTAAAATCTGAACTAATAATCGATGTTGAGTACTTAATCGCTCACTTGGAATGACCTTACAATCCTTACAATCTCGACGATCTCTTCTTCTCATAAGCAAATAATCAATTTGTGTTTTATTAGATCCATTCTTATAAGTAATAAGACGTTCATCTCTTTTCGAATAAAGTATTAAGTAATAATCATATCATACGCTAAAAGAAATCTAAAATGACTCTACCTTCTTCATTAATCGCTCCATAACCATACCTACCTACGAATATTTCGAAATCTTCTACCACTCTACCGATACGTCCATTTAAATCTCCTCCAATAAAAATTTTTTCTTCATGCAGTATGCCAGTATAAGCTCTTCTAAATCATTCCGAATTTATCTTTAGATCCTATATCTAAACCAACTTGAGGAAAGATAAGCACTTATAATATTAAAAATCTTAAGTATCAATAATAATCTTAAGTCGTTATAAGTCTATCTCCAACTCTATTAATTTTAACAACATTATCTTTCAAACTCTTATCTATAATTACACCTACACCATTTCTAAGACGTACTCTTACTGTATCACCATAGCTTTAAAACCTAAGTTATCAATCTCCTTAGCTTTTTCTCCAACACATTTAGTTTCTTGAATACATAGGATATTTATCTTTCTATGGATCATAATATCAACCAATTCCATTAATTTACCATTGAGAGTACCTATATTCCAAGATCCTATCCTAATACTAAGATCGCGACTAACTTCTTTACCCGCATCCGTCCGTAATGCGGAACCCTCGCTTACTTCGACACTACACCCGGCGCACGCGTAACGGCCTCGCACACTTTCCACCGTATTCAGAGCCATACAGCGCGTCGCTCTCAGGGACGCCCTAAGCACTTACACAATGATCAAAAGGATTCATGTCATGATTTTTTCGACAAGTTTTACGCTGGCTGTCGACTACCTAACGCAACCCTCCACTTTTCACATCCGGGCTTGGGACCAGCAACAGCAGTGTTAAATCAAGAATATTTGATTCATTCAAATTGGCATTTTTACCTTATGGTATGTGTTGCTCGTATAACACGGTGTTCAGTTGGCATGTTGAATCTTGTTGATTGGGTTGTACAATACCAATCATACATTATTGGTTGAATCTTCATTAATTTTCTATTAGAGATGATTTTGATTGATTAATTGGAGTCTTATGATACTAATGTACATGCCATCAATGTATAATAGAGAGAATGTACATTGGCAAATCATAAGAGAAAAAGACGAAAAAAGGAAGTTCTAATTTATCTTTTTACACATCAAATCTTCTCCCTCATATTTTGCTTCCCAAATTTTATATCTGCTATAAAGCTTTGTTCACAATTCTCATATAAAGATCGTGGCTCTTACAAAATTCTTTGCTAAGAAATATTATCTCGTGGATTGTGTTAGGAGTGGCAGGTTCCACATCTTCCATTTAGAGCATCTCAGGCTAGCAAGTTAAATTAGTAGTGTGCTTAACACATTTATTAGAAGTAGGGTCCTCCATTACTTATTAGAAGTAGGGTCCTCCATTACTTAGTAGGAGTAGGGTCCTCCATTACTTATTAAAGAGAGAGGTTTCTCCGCCAGCAATAGTGGAGGAGAGTGATAGTGAAAATCTCGACAGAACTTGGAAGCTGGACGGAGGCTCTTTGGTGGCTAAACCAATATATTCGATTAGCAATTTTTTTTTTATTTTTTTAACTCCTTTTTTTACTAGAGATGCTATTATTTTTACGATATCTATATTGATTGCCTTGTTAATTGTATTATATATAACTAGTAAACATTACCATCACAACAAAGGGGCAAGGATCACTTAGGTTGATATTATTAATCTCTCCAAATTAAATTTTTTCTTGCATATTATAATAAGTATTGTCTAATTAGTAGAAAGAATGAAAGCATTTCTTTGCATTTAAGGGTATCTCGTCTTCTTCTTTCCACTTATATGATAAAATTTATAAGAACTCCACCCATTTTCCCTCTTATTACTCTCTTCAGGGAAGGGAAAGAATAGCATAAGGATTTTTTTTTCCTATGAATTGTTGGTCTTGACACTCCCCCCCTAACACTTGGCTTGAAGAAATTTTTAGTAATTTTGGACTTTAAGCTTCATGTATACCATGCTTCAGCAAAGATCATTGCATATTCCCAAATAAAATCACTAGAGAAAACTCAGAGATTCGAATTTGCTAATATTAATATCAACTTGAAGAATTATGATATAGAACAAGTTGATGTTGAGTGAGTCATTTAAAACAAGAAGAAGATATATTTGCAACATTTATATAATGTTGATAACTTTTCTAGATCAAGAATCAGTACAAGGAGGTGAAATTCAAATCAGATAACCACTTCGATATGCAATATATAAAATTTCGAAGGGATGTTGTTAAAAGCTAACCAGAACAAAATCGAGAAACATTTTGTCCTAAACTCTATGATCAGTCTCTCTGTCAAAAACCCTACTTAAAACATGATTCAATCCTATTAAGACTGAATATTTTCCATCAGCATCAAAGTGAATTGGAAAGAAAAAAAGAAAAAAAAGAGTAATCAATAGCAGCTGTATGGAAAGCGAAGTACCCTGAGCATTGCGCTTGAACCCGCAAAGACGACATTCGGCAAATTCTGGTGAATTGAAAGATAGAAGCGTCCCGCACATGTTGCAGAATAAGAAGTCTCGCTCGCGGCCATACGCCATTGTGGACTCTTTGTAGTAAGAAATTGTCGTCGCGGCAGTTTAAAAGGAAGGTTAGAAGAGAAATAACCACAAGAACTCTGAACCCCTACCAGCAAGTTCGAGGATTTTCAAACTTTCCCTCTAGGCATTGAACGGACGAAAAAGAAAAACAAGGGCCGGTTTTAAGCAGGATTTGAGCTAAATCCTGCCAAACATAAAAAAAAAAGACTCCGTCAATCCTGAGCTCCTACTGTTAATCGGCGGAGTAGTAAATCCGGGATGAGCGAAGAGGAAGAATGGCGCAAACAGGCTTACCTTCCTCAATTGTTTCTGGTAGGAGCGGAACGGAGCCGACGGATTAGAAAGATGAGAGTTTCGGTAGTCTCTCTAAGCCACGATCCCTTCGTTGCCTTCCCAGCTAGCTATCGCGAAGGTTCGTTCATGTAGTCCATGGTTTTGGGCGAAAGAGAGATGGGAAAAGGAAAGCGGGAGGGAAAATATTAACAGTCGGATCGGTATTGGGGTTATTAGGGTTAATACCAACAACCGTGGAATAATGGAAGGTATTAGACAGGGGTATTGATAGGTTATTGGAGAGTTTTTGGGAGCTTATTTGAGTTAATAACCAACCTCTCAATAATTCCTCAATAACGAACAAATATTTCATCCCGAGTTCGGATGCAGAGATGGGTCGGACTCCCGATCTTAGCCGCTGATCAAAATTAAAAATAAAAATAAAAATAGAAGTGGGACCCACTTCCATACACGGTTCGCGGTTGGGATTGGGAGTCCGGACGCATCTTTGCGTCCGGACTCTGGATGGAATATTTTTTCCTCAACAACTGGGTTATTGGGAGGTTATTCGGGTGAGCACACACGCAAAACTGTGTACGTATTCTGTATCTAAATAACGCTCAAGCGGGAGAGGGGGGAGGAAGAAGTCGAGGGTTTCAGGTACGGAGGAGATTAGTGTAAGGTTTTCATTTATTATTGTTTAAATTAATTTTACTAATTTAATTTATTAATAATTAATATTTACTTTTATATATATATATATATATATATATATATACATGGAATAGTTGATTAATGAATAAAGATATCTTTTTAATTTTCAATTAATTAATAAAATTTTAAGTAAGTCATAGTTTATAATTAATAATTAACTAAGTAGTAGTTGATTAGTATTATACAATAATCTAATAAGTAATTTATTTGCATAATATTTATTAATTATTAATTTATATAATTAGTTATTAATTATCTGAACACACTTGCAAAGTCAATCTTGAAATATAATGATTTGTTGATAATATTTTTTGTGGTGCCATGTTTGAGGCATGAAAACTCAAAAAATATAAAATTTTACATAAAAATACTGTCTGATGACCACCAAAGATATTCGCATGTTTCTCACATGATATTATCAATATCATGTAACTTAAAAAATATAACTCTCATCGCCAAGTTTGCCTATGGAGAAAATAATAATTTTTGGGTGCATTGAGAAACTTGAATTGAAAATTTTCATGTAAATTGTATGATCATCAAACTTGTTTGCATGACCATTATATGTGATAATAAACATTATGTGACTTTTAGTTTCATGTCTCAAACCCTATAATGATCTGTGAAGAAAATAATGATTTTGAGGTTTTTGTTGATTAAGTTTAGTTTTTTAGGTCAAATTAATTTTAAGTTTGTTGTATTTGTTTTATTTTGATTTGTTTGATTTCAATTTTATTTAATTAAATTTAAATTAGAGTTTACGAGCATTTAACTCAAGTGAGACTTAATTGGATATGAGCCAAGAAATAAAATTAACCAGAAAGTGAGGTCAACAAAAAATCTGTAGGTTATATAAGAGAGCCTAAATTCTAGGCTTAGAAGCGAAAGATAAATACCACACTTAATCAAGGAAAAAAATTCCGTACGTAAACCGTACGCAGGAGCTGCGTGCGGAATGGGGTACACGGAGGTTACAATCGGGTTACAAGCGAGCTGTAACGCCTTTGTACCCTCCATGTAACTCATTTGTAACTCGCGCGCTCGTATCAGTAACCTTGTAACCTACAACTAGACGAAATAAGAGCTCGCAACGTGCTACACGGAAGTTACAATCGGGTTACAATCAGGTTACAAGCGAGTTAGTAACTCATTTGTACTCTCACGTAACTCATTCGTAACCTCGCGCGATCATATCGTAACCTTTGTAAAATAAGAGCGCGCAGGTTACAAGTGAGTTACATGGCTCGCTTGTAACCCGATTGTAACCTCCGTGTACCCTATTCCGCACGCAGCTCCTGCATACGATTTACGTACGCAATTTTTTTCCCTTAATCAAACCTTTATACCATTAATCCAAATGCACTCTTCAATTTCATTGTTGATTAGTTTATCCACTGCAAGTGAAATTCAACCCCTATAGCTCTCCCCAAGTCTTTCCCCCAGATAAACCCCTATATTGGAAGATAGTCTTATACTTCATCATATCACTTATTCAGCCATGCATCATGCATGATCATTAATAATTGTATCACACAGCATAGTAATATAATTTAATGTGATGAAAAAAAAAAAAAAAACATGTTTAAACTTAAAACATAAAATTAATTTAATTGTAGAATATTTTTGAGCTTATTATCAATTAGTTATAATTAGAACTATAAATATAAATCCACAAATATTAATATGGCCTTGAGTCGGCTGACCACAAACAAATAGGCTTTTATAAGAAAAATAAATTATTATCTTTTAAAATAATTTAATTATATATTATCTTTGCGCCAATATATTATTCTTTCATATCATATCAACCTAAAAACTTGAAGATATTTTTTCAGGTATTTATAAGAGAAGTTTCTTCAACAAAATCTTCGTAACTTTCAAAATACTTAGAGATATTTTGTCAAACAAAAAGAGTGCGGTGATGCTTATTATATGAAACATACACATAATAGTAAAACATATTGGATTGAAAGATCGATAAACAAACTAGATATAGATCTTTCTTTATTTTTTACATCACCAAAATGACACTCCATTATTTTTCCGACGATGGAAGGATGCCATAGAAGTAAACATCCCTTATAGTATCAATGTTCTTGGTTGCCACCCATAACTCAACATAATCAAAGTCGTCTCCAACCTTAATTTCATCAGATTCAAGAGATATAAGTTCACCGGTGCCTTCAATTATAGCATCGCTACGTCTGTAGACATCCTTGTTCTTAACGAGGAGAGTGACTTCGATGGGATCGAGCAGGTTATACTTAAATTGAAAGTAGAATGTATATCGATTGTTTGCAGTTAGACCGAGCTCTTGTACCGTTGCACGTTTGCCGATAAAGAAGTAGACTCCCTCAAAGTAAAATTTTGACCTGAAAATACAAAAGTAACATTATTATTTACATAATATATTACATATAGATATCTAGGGGTGTAAACGAACCGAACACGTATGAATAAAGCTAGTGTTCGTGTTCGAAATGCTCGAACACATCACTATTCGTGTTTGGTTCGTTTGACAAACCGAACGAAAAAAATTGTTCGTGTTCGTCTCGTTTGCTTATCAAACGAATCGAACACGAACTTCCTGGCGAACAGAACACGAGCTGTTCAGGAACAACGAGCTTTTTTGACGGCCCTAGCTTTGATAGCTATTTCCTCAAAATGAAGAAAATTGATCAGGTATTTCGTACACAACAGGTAATCCATACTTCCACAAAATGAAGCAAACTGAATAAGCGTTTAGGGTTTTATTTTAATATATAGTATAATATATTAATTATAATATTATAATATTTTATATTAATATAATTAATACTATAATATTATTATTGTTATTAATAATTTATCGTATATTATAATTTATAGAAGTTTAATTATTTAAAATATGATAAATTTTTATAATGTATAATTATTTTTTAAACATCATAAATTTTTTATATATAATTATTTTAAATTATTTTATATTTCGAACAATAACGAACCGAACACAAACGAACACATCACTGTTCGTGTTTGGTTCGTTTAACAAACAGAACGAAAAAAATTATTCGTGTTCCTCTCATTTGCTTATCGAATGAATCAAACACGAACTTTTTGGCGAACCGAACAGGAGCTGTTAGCGAAAAACGAACTTTTTTGACAGCCCTATAGATGTCTATAAAATGGCATAGTAGACTGCATGCTGACCCGTCACTGGCGGTGTTCCAATCATTTGGAAATATATATGTAAATTGAGCAGGTTGAATCTGAGCTGGGGGTGCCATGATCTTCTGAAATTAACGCTAATCTCAATGGTAATTACCTGCAGACATGCATGGACCAAACAAGCTTTATTATTTAATTGATTTTCAATAGAAAGCATGTAAATGGTGAATGTATAGCTGAAGCAACCATACCTTATAAAACCTCCTTTGCTTCTGCACGGCTTTGCACTTCTTTCTTCCCACTTATATATATAAGTTTATAAACTCCCTGAAGGTACACATTTTCATATAATATATTATAAGACTTGCTAATAAAACAATATTATATGACCATTTTAATTATTTTATATGACTGACTGAGGTTTTCATATGCAAGTCTTTTTTTATTGTTTTATACAATAGTTTATAATGACTGCACAGTCCTTTGAACAAAAGTCTTAATTATTTTATTAAATTTGTGGTCAATCAGATAAAATTGAATACATCTTCTGTACCTCTTAAAATTTATTATTATTTTTTGGCGCATTAGTGGCAGGTAGGATGTTTTGGCGCCAGAGAATGTCAAGCTTTGCAAGGGATGTTAGAATAATCATCTGAAGCCCTTATAAACGATTGGTAGTAACAAACTCTATGAGGGATGTATAACAGCCGTCAATGACGTGTAGAATTTTTTGACACTCTGTAGTGACAAGCTTTGCAAGGTGTGTGAATACAATCGTGCGAAGTCTTTATTAACAACATTTTATAATTCTATCATAAAAATAATTTTCCTCCGCGAGGAGATCTTGAACTATCATATAGAGATCCATTTCTTTTAAATTTTAAGGATGAAATGCAAATTGAGAAAATCATTAGAAGAATATTGGATCTAGAAACTTAAGGAACAATAATGTGAATCAATCTGAAAAGAAAAAGCTGGCTGAAAAACTAAAATTTGAGAATTTTGTAGGAATCCCTGGATTCGAAAAAGATTGGGTGATTGATCAATGATTACTTAAATAAAGTTTTGATCCAAGAGAAATCATTTGTCGGGATGACGACGTTAAACCAAACATTTTATGGGAGACAACCTATAGTTATTAGTGTGTTTTGATTTAATATGCTTGAAAGTTATGATTGTTAGTGTTGTACTGTGTTTGCTTGCTTTATTGAGGATTGATCTGTTTTATTAAAGTTAATGGAAGTTTGGATTATTTGTGGATTGATATAATCTTTGTGTCATGAGGGATGTGATTCCTTAACTTCTTATTATGGCTAGACTCTTTTTTATCTCTTATAGTTGTTAGATTAACGAGCCCACTACGACTCGGGTCTCAACCAGACTTAAGTTTTACAGGAGTCATCTTGAATTTGAACAGTGACAGTTCCATCTCAATTTTGTTACATCATTTCTTTGACATTGTTTT
The DNA here is from genome assembly GCA_022702705.1 of Papilionanthe hookeriana x Papilionanthe teres. NCBI lineage: Eukaryota > Viridiplantae > Streptophyta > Magnoliopsida > Asparagales > Orchidaceae > Papilionanthe > Papilionanthe hookeriana x Papilionanthe teres. The sequence goes on along the minus strand of CM040436.1, from coordinate 10,742,719 downwards.
CATTTGATAGGAGTCATGAATCTATTTGACGAGCAACATGTGGATGATCTTATACTACCCTTATAATTGTTAGAGGTGCTTAATTAAAAGGAATATGGTGATGCTTGAGGTTGTTGCGTGTGAGCCAATATATCAAGGATAATAGTGTTCATGGGATTAGACTCTATCAAATCATTTATAAGTAACCAATTTATTAGTGTAGTCATTCTGTTAAAAATCGGAAGTAATGTAATGAGATGCGATGAGTTAGAGAAAGAATTGACCCCATTTTATCATGTGTGTTTGTGCTTGTGTTACACCAATATAAAGATTTAGAGAACACTTAAATATATATTCCTATATCGATACATATCCTGCTTGATAGACCTTTGTTTAGTCTAATTTTATTCTTGCATGTTTAGTTTAGATTTACTTTATATTGCAAATTTTCTATCCCAATGAATAATTGTAGATGTTTTTGATAGACATTTGTGGTTGATAGAAATTATGAACAGTTTTTCTTCATGCTTATATTTTTTTTACTGAATGCTATACATGTTAAAAATCAAGTTTGGGGTAGGAAGAAAAATAAATTTCAAAGTTAGTATACTTCCTTTTAGTTTAATATTATTGCAAGCATGTTTTAGGTTAGATTTACTTTCGTCTGCAGTCATTTGATCCTGATTATGCATGTATATGAATTTGATAGGATGTTGTAGTTGCCAGTAAATTTAGTTTTTATTTTTCTTCCCGCTATATTCTATGGACTTGATTGCAAAATATTTAAAAATTTAAGCTTGAGAGGAGAAAGAAAAATAAACTTTAAAGTTAAACTTTATTTGTCCTAAAAAAAACTACAGATAAATTTTATTTTGATTTTTTTTGTTATGTTGAGTTATTTAAGAATACTAAAATTTTAATTATAGAAATGTAATAGGAAAACTTAGTAAGGACTTTAGTAAAATGGATGAAGCTAAAGTTAAGATGTTTAGTAGAAAATAGTAGGAAAATGATTTTACTATTTATAGTAGGAAAAATTGAACTTTTGAAAACTTAAGGATTTTTAGAATAATACTTTTTCAAGAATTTATACTCCATTAATAATCTTTATCTAATACTACATTTTAATTTAAGGAATGAAAATATGTTTTCAACTTTAGGAAGGGGATAGTGGAATTCAAAATTATTAAAGGCCTATCCAAATATAGTAATACTCACCTAAAAAATATATAATATAAAGATTAAAAAGATCCTGAAAGAAAAAGAAAAGAAAAGAAAAAAAAAGAAAAAGAAAAAGAAGAAAGAAAAGTTAAGTATGAAAAATGGAGGAGAAGCTTGAGGATTAGGACCTAATTAAAATTAGTTTCACTTGAATCTTTCTAAGGAATAAAACTTAGGATAAATCCTAAGTTTAATTTCAGTGAGTATTAGAAAAATTATTTTCTCTAAATGTCATAAATTTTGAGATTAATCTTTTTCTAAGAATCCAAAGTTCGAAAAACTTTCAATTATTTATGAACTAATAGAAAATCAAGATTCCTATAGTTTAATACTAAATATTGTGATACCTTAGATATCATCTAATTTACTGTAAATTCTTCTAAGTTTGAAACAAAATTTTTAGTACATCTTAAAGAAACCCACTAACAAAAATCAACATATTTTTAAAGTTGTAGCGTTACTTAAGGAAAAGTAACATTTAAGTTTGGGGGAATTGATCACCCAAAAATTACCTATTTTAGTGTACATTTCATGTTTATTTTATTGAAATTTTTAATAATATTACACTTTAAAAGAATGTATTTTGCATACTTTTGTCTTCAAGTACAAGAAATAGACTTTTCGTGAATATGAAACAAAAACGGTTCAATTTGGAGCCAAATTTAGCAAAGAAGAAAATTCTGATCTGACGCATCTCGATGTGAGTTTCTATGCTTAATCTCCTTCATATTTATTCCATGTTTTTGAATGAAATTAGACTTTAAATAAATGTTATTTTCATGTCTATCTTGTAGGTATATCAATTTGAAGAGCAACGAAGTTGAAACGGGGCGAAATGGAGTTGAAACGGGGTGAAATGTTGGAGTTACATGCGGAATGGCATTATAGTGCCCAGTATGGCGCCATAGTGTTAGACACAAGCGCTATAGCGCTCCAAACTGGCGCTATATCGCCCGGGACGGTTATTGGACGGCTTTTGGTCGATTCTGGGCCTTCTGGGATGTTCTTGAAGCTTCTGGACAACTTACATGTCCCATGGAGTGATTCAATGAATCTAGATACTTGGAAAAGATTTTTTATGAAGAGGTGTGTCTCTTGGAGTGAAAGGGTGTCTTTTGGATGAAGAGGTGTGTCTTTTGAAAAGATGGAGGTGTTTTGGTCATCTTTAATAGAGGGGCTTGGCGCCTCTCATAGAAAGTAATTATAAAGTTTAGGAGGCAATTAGAGAAGTCTAGTGTGTGTTTTAGAAGAAATTTTTAGGAGGAATTTGGCGTGAGTATGAAGATGTAAGTTGCTATATTTTCTGGAGAGATTAGTGAAGGATTTTGAGAGATACGTTTTCAAAATGCTGAGAACAGTATTTTCACACCGCACCTATTGCGATGCAATGACAACTTTTTGACATTTTTTACAAAAATAAAAATTTGTAATAGCCAACACATCTTGTTTATCAAATGATTATTTTTAATCAGTTTATCAATGGATTATACAGATTATTCAATAGACGCCCTAAATCTCATCTTTTGCTAAAGTCCCTCATTCAACCCATGCACCTTACAAACGGTCAAGTGATTGACATTTGGCTTCACTGCTCTCGCCAAAGCCACCACAACTCTCGCAAGAACCACCATCGCCGGCTTGAATGTATATCCATTTCAAAACTCATGTCTTGTCCCCAAACTCAAATCGAACTTGTCGAAGCCAGTGAAAGGGTCAAACCATGGCGCGAAAACCTTATCAGTGGAGTTTGTTTATAATAATTCAGAGCTACAGAAAAGATGACATTTTGACTTGAAAATGCCCTTGGTGGAGAAGAGAAGAGCAAGGACAAGAAGGGAGGACGCAGCAATAGTTTGGGATTTTCGGGTTCTTCTGTCTGGAATTTGATTGAGCGCCGATTTTGGCGGGAGAGAGGGGACGTGGCGAGTGACCATGACTGGATTGCCGGAGTTGCTTAGAGTCAGTGAGTCTTCGCCCGATTTAGCTGAGACGAGCTTTCGCGAGCTCGATGATGCCTTCTTGCAGGTATATTAATCTGCATCAGTCCTCTTTCTAGCGGTTTCCTCGAGTGTATTGGGCTATGGTTTTTGCGAGTTTTGGATATTGAACTTCGATTAAGACTCATGCGCACTTGCTTTTAGTTATTGGATCAAGAGGGGACTGATCCTTTTTTTTTTATATGGTGATTTAACGAGCTACTGCTAGTCTGCTATGATAATTGCTTCTAAGGGAAGTTCTATGGTTATTTTTGGATTTCTGGGTTTCTGGCTAATCTAAAAATAAGAATTTGTTTTGCATTGAAGTTCATCCTATGCAATTTTTGTGCGCTGAGCTTTGCTGATACTGGTTAACAAACTTGTTAAGTTAATGATCAAGTTTTATGAAATAATAATCATTAGAGAGATTTACACACCCACCATCCAAATTCCTATGTATTAATATGCCAGCAAAACTTCAATTTTTATGCAGAGACCACTCAACCTACGTCGAAAACATAGGAATCGAGTGGTCTGTATATGTGAGAAAATTTAAGAATTAAGATGGTCTAATGTGTGGCTGGCCTTAAATGGATAAAGATGATTATTATAATTACTGTTTGTCTGTTGAGGGAAAAAGTGGAAGGACAATATTGATGCACAGACAGAGTCATACTAGTAATATGAAGCTAATTTAATCCCTTGTTGGGGAAACCTCACAACTTGGATTTGTTTAAGGTGTTGGAGTCATGCTCAATTGTTAAATATTTATTAGGAGGATGATTTTTGTTGAAGAGAATTGAGCAGACATGAGATGCAATGGCTGAATTTACCAGGCCTGTTGGGTCAGTTATATTCTATCTCGTAATATGTGAGTTGTATCATTGTATCTTAAGTGATTGAGGGAAAATGGAAGAGACTGTGGGTCCTTCAAATAAGACTTCATTATGGAAAGGATGACAGTGTTTGTGCCAAGGTTGTAAGCATTGTATACTTAACTAAATGCACAGATAATAAGATAATTTCCTTTCTGCCATAAAATAGTTCTTGATTAAAATCTGTGTATATGTGGTTCTCTTAAAGATTTCCAAACATGTTTTATCATGATCTTATGGTGTTGAATTTTAAAGGATAAATGCATTCAAAATATTTATTGCCTTTATATGCAATTGCCATTAACAATTTTCCTCTTAGTATATGTCTGAACTATTGAATCTTTTTTACTTTCTGTAGAATCAGACAAGAATATGGCTTGGAGAAGTTTTGGATGTAAGTTTTGACGAGGATGTGGCAATTCTTGACTTGCTTGCTGATGGAGAACTGCTGTAAGCCTTCTTAATAGTTTATTTGTTGGCTTGATCTGCTTTGGTTGCATGATTATTCAGCTATAGAGTATCTTTGGGTAAATGAAATGATTGAAATATTTTAATGCCCATGTTCGACTAAGTTAGATTAATCAAGTCTTAATGAAGATCTAAATTTGGTTGAACAATGTTGGCCTAGCTTGAACTACTTCCAACTTGGACTTGCCATTTAATAAGTCACTTAAAACCTTTAGTCGTCTAAAAGCATATCTTAAGTTTTCTAAGAATACGCCTCAAATCAATCCTCAGTAGTAAAATTTCTCAAAGTTTCCTACCTACATACTCACTCTAAATTCTCAGTATACTCACCAAGAGTGCCAACTTGAAGAACTTGCCTAGGGTAGAATACTACTTTCTTATTTAATGGAGTCTACTTTGAAGTTTAACAATGCTTACTCGCCACACAAACACGACAGTGGGCTCATATTATTCATTTTATTGTTGCTGAATCGGTAGTGCCTAGGCTTGTCGTTGCCTATAAATAGTGGTTTGTGGTTAGATCTAAGACAATAACCTCACAAGAAAATCCTCATTCTAGGAATTTCGTGTTATGACGACGCCTAAGAGCAATTTAGTCCTTCTTAGCTTAAGTACAATTTAGTCATTTGTCATTTATTATTGTTTGGTATAAATAGAGCTAAAATGTTTAGACTTAATGTTATACAAAAGATTGTTGTCTTGAGTCTTAGGTTTCGGGTTTAAGAGAGATCTTCTACCTCTCATTTTATAGGAATTGGAAAAGATCACTAACGTCTCGAATTGTAGGTGCCTATGTTTGTATTTGTGCTGAATGTTTGATATTTTTGCAATAAAATATGTGTTTACTTTAATTTCTGTGATAAATTTGTCAAGAATCGTATCAAGAATGCTAAATATTATATTAATGTAAGTGAATTAACAATTATAAATTTAGAGATTCGGAAATTATAATTATAAATTAATATAGTGTAGTAAGATAACAAAATGATAAATATTAAAATAGTAAATATCATTTATTAAAAAAATATTTTTCTCTATAGGTGTCGCATAAAGATTTTAAAGTCGGGAAAGTTGAAATTGAATTAAGTGATTGTGAATCAAATCATCAGAAAGCAAAGTCAGTGCTCTTACTTTTAAGTTATAGCGATTTATGTTTCTTCTAAATCGGATTAGTTAATTGTTATTGAAACATGATTGCATTATTTTATTCTGATTTAAATACTCTTTTAGATGTTGGTTATATCGTTGTGATGAATATACATGTTTGAAATTCTACTATTATGCATTATGTAAATGCATATATAATATATTGAATTGAAAGGAGAAAACGTATGAATGATATAAACTGCATAGATTGATTGCATGTGCATACTTTAACTATGATGGAATTTACTTCTTTATGGTACTAGCGGGAGAATCCAAAAGTACTCATTCACGTAAATTAAAAAAGATATTGATATTGAAATACCTTAAACAATAGAATTTTAGACGTTGCTCATGTGATTATTTTACATATATAAAATAATATCAATATGTTATTGATATAGTGAGTTGAATTAAACATTATGAACTATCGTGAGCGATCATATTTGAATATGTAAATTATCTAACACTTTTATATTGATTTATATTAATTTGACTAGCAGCATATCGTTTTTTTTTTTCGTTACATTGCTATAGTTTATGAGTATAAGTATTCACTGATTTGTTAGTTCATTGTTATTTTAAACTATATTAAAAATTTAATCATTTGATTGAAAGATGAGCAATAGAAAAAAAACTGTTTATAAAAGATGCAGACAGTCTAACTGAAGGTAAATATAATTATTACTTTAATTTACTCTTCAGTTGATCCTTCAAATTATTTGGATAATTAAATGTTAGTAATAAAAAATGAATAATAGAAATAGAAAATTTTAATTATCTCTGTTTGACCGTATGTTTCTACCTTTATTAATTCAAAATCCCGTGCCTGATCATGACACTTATGTACAAACTCAATTACATCCCTCTTCACATGAACAACTAACATATTAATTTCAAATTTCGATACATCTTTATATATATTCTTACTCGAAACTAGAATCGCTCGGTAACTATGTGGGGCATTATTCTCAAGTCTCAACAACTCCTTATTCACCAATAATACATCATTTTCTTTTTTCTTAACTTATTCAATTAATTTTTAATATTCATAACTAATTTTATTTAGTACATTATTCTTGTGTTATAAAATCTTTTGAATTTTAACTACAAAGCTCTTATCTCAAATGAGATTCTTGAATAAGTATACAATCTTGAAATATCTATGGATTTTTGACTCGAAGTAGTACCTAATATCTATATTCTTAGGACAATGTTATATGTGTAGATCATAGCCCAAAATCAACTTCAGTTATCATCACTACCTTAAGTTCAGCTCCTTTAATGTGAAGATGCATTTTAAACTCTAACGATAAATAAATATTTCATATTTCACTTCATACAAGTATTATCTTCGAATCTTTAATGCAAAACTATAGTGCTCAATTTTAGATCTGAGATTGGATAATTTCCCTCATGTGATTTTAATTTTTTTAATAATGAATCACGATAATCTTGAAGTTCTTTTATTCCTGGTGAAATAATTAACACTGCCACAGTTGTTATATGCTTTTTTATTTCTTCAAAATTGCCGTCACATTTTTATGCTTAGTCAAATTTAACCTCTTTTTTCATCACCTTAAACGAAAGCTAGATTCTTTATGAGAATTTATTCTTAAACCTTTTACAAAATCCAACTAAACCCACAACAACAACAACAACAACAACAACAACAAAGCCTTAATCCCACTAAGTGGGGTCAGCTACATGAACCCTTTTTCTCCATTGCGTCCTATTTAGTGTCAAATTTTCGTTTAATTCTAATAAATTAAGATAATTTTTTATGCAATAAGCCCAAGTCTTCCTAGGTTTACCTCTGCCTTTCTTAACATAAGTTGTACCTAAAACATCTACTCTCCTAATCAGATCATCAGGTGGTCGACGTTTAATGTGACCAAACCATCTAAGGCGACTCTCTCTAATTTTATCTGTCACTGGTCAACACCAACCCTAATACGGATAATTAAAATTATTATAATATTTTTTTGGTATGATATTACTTTCTCTTTTTGAGGTTCTTATGAGATTCTATGATCACTTATTATATGATCCAGAAATGCAATACCTTTTCAACCAAAATTCATATTCTCAATAATCACAAAACTGTTGACTCAATTTTTTAGCATGATTTTCGTCAATCTTGGAATATTATGAATGAATATAATCCCAAAGTAATTTATATGTGGCTTAATAAATTGATTCTTTGAATCCATAAAAAATTTTGTAGCATTCGAATATTTTAAAATATTATCAATGAATATAATCACAAATTGATCTATATATAGATCATTCTAATATTGACCATTATTTTATCAAAACATATTTTTATAGTTTCATCTTTCTTTTTAAAGAAATAGTAGGCGTACGATTACTTGATCTTATGAAGCTCTTTTCTATCAATTTCAATAATTGATATTTCATTTTTTTTATAATTTTAGAGGAGACATTTTATGAGGAGATCTATTCGTTGCTGCCATTCTTCTTTGCAATTCAATCTCAATTCAACTTTCTGTCAAGTGACAATCTAAATAATTCCTCTAGAGACACATCAATAATTTTGCTACAACTTGAATATTTTCTTATTTCTTCATTGCTATTTTACGGCACTTCAAATGTTATCAAGAACACAAGTTCATCACTTCTTATCCATTTACTAAGCTTTACTGTTTTGACCAAGGAAGTCATCACATTTTATCACAGATTTTTCATTAGGCAGTTCAAATTTAGCTCTTTTCTTTCAAAGTTTAATCGTGACAAAATTTCTTAACTAAGCTAAAATCACGTAAAAAACTTAATAGGTTTCACAATCAATTTTGCTACTAATTTCCTATCTTGAATCTCATTGTCTACAAAATATTTTAACTTCGGATGCCTTCACAACACACAATTCAGGTATAAATCATGCCAAATTTAGATATTGACCTATTACTTGAAGAAGATTTTTTAATAAATACCATTTTATTAAAAACCTAAGAAATCAGATTCACAGTATCATGTAACTTCCTAATTTTGTTTTCATCTATTTTAAATTCCATTTTCATTGAAATCATCCCGAGCTCGTATTTATACCTCAATTGTTGGCTAGAAATCTGACAATTCACTTTGTCTATAATTTCTTTAGTTATTGTTATTTGAAATATTCACATTAAACGTCGACCACCTGATGATCCGATTAGGAGAGTAGATGTTTTAAATACAACTTATGTTAAGAAAGGCAGAGGCAGACCTAGGAAAACTTGGGCTTATTGCATAAAAAATGATCTTAATCTATTAGAATTAAACGAAAATTTGACACTAAATAGGACGCAATGGAGAAATAGGATTCATGTAGCCGACCCCACTTAGTGGGATTAAGGCTTTGTTGTTGTTGTTGTTGTTGTATTGTTATTTGAAATATATAAATTTATTTATTTAATGTAATTATTATATAATGATTATATCATGCATACATATCCAAACTCCATCTACCCTCAATTAGATCACTCTATAGCTTTGTAATAATCATATTTAAATTTTGTCTCATTCTTAAATTTATTTTTAAAACTATTTTTTCTTTCATCTCCAAATTAATCATTGCTATGGTACCGATTTTTTTCAAGCCCCCATTTTGGCCCCATCAAGGTCAAACATGACTCATAACAGTGGTAGTCAACCCAATAGGACAAATTTTTCACCAATATTCATTCAAGCTTTTACTAATTAGGATTGAGTGAATAGAAAATAAATCTACCAAGGTTGTCACACAACGTACATGCATTTCATTGTTCTCTATGAAATCATCAAAATCATTAATATGGAGACATGAATAAATAAAATCTTAAAAATAGATTGTGAAGCTTCTAATAAACTTCATATATTATTAGATAGGGGCTATGGGAGAAAGGAAGGCAATGGAAGGCTTTTAGTCTTTATAATTTTTTCATTATGTTGTCAGTCTTCTGGTTAATTTCCTTTTACATCAGTCCCTATTATACATGCACGCTTGATTGACATAGATAATCTGCTGTTAAAATGATTAGTGGGCATTGTTTATATTTACATGACCCAGAATCTCCCATGAGCTCGGTATCTCGTTTCATTTTTCTTCATATACATTAATACTTAATTTTAAGTACCAGACTGTCCTTACAAACTTATTTTGATTTACCGGTGCTAGTTATGCATAATTTATACATTCTCTTAGATAGATGGTCCTTTGGCCTGCATGTTCTTAGTTCAGCTCCAATGCATATTTCTCAATGAAGCCAATTTCTGACCTCGGACTTATTTACGACATTCGCTACTTAAAAATGGTCATAATGTTTCTGTTTCCATAACAATGTTGCAGGTTTCAAGTATCTAAAAAGGTATGGAAGATGCTTCTGAGAAAGTATGGTGAACTAAAGCATTCAAAAATGCATATATATGAGCGTACTTCATCTGGAAAAATTGATGGTAGATACATGCCCTATCCCAAAGTTGACTCGTTTCTGAAGGTATGCCATTCCATAGCCTCCCCTGAAATTTGCATAATCATTTCTTACAAAAGGGAAATCTTTGTACATGGAGGCCTTGTTTGCTAAACAATTTAGCATAGTTTCGCTTGATAATGCTGACCTAATATATTAATGTCGTTTCTTTGTTGGGTACTTTTTTTTTTTTTTTGAATTTTGCAACTTTAATCTGTGAAGTTATTGCTTGACATTTTCTAATCAAAGCTAGGTTGTTTGTAGCATCGAATTGAGCACGGCGTTAGGACCAACTTGATTGGGGCTTAATTTAATTTAAGCCTGGTTATAGAAAGCTTAAGTCTTTAGTGGGATTAAGTCATTGGTTGATGAAAAGGACAAGTTGTTGTAAGCTGAGGTAAGTTGAGAAATATTTGGTTTCATTTTTGCTTTCATCCCATTTTTTTAGCTTGCCATAGTGTTCTAATATTGTTGATTTACCTTAAGAGAACTTAATTATCATTATAAACTTAATGATGATTAAACATCAAATTTTCAAAGTGTAAGTTTAATTACTTTTGGTCAGCGGAGAAATTTCTATGGGTATTATTTAATTGAAATTCCCTTCTTTATAATAAAGAAACAAATATAATGTTACATGGAATTTCATGATTAACATTGACCACTATAACTATAGGGAATCTTTGTTATATAATTTTATGGATCATACCCTCAACCACACGGTTAAGATGGAGCATATGTTTAGCTTTAGCTTTTTAATTAAACAAGAAAGTGGTAGATGTTTCGAACCTTTGATATTGATACAACCATTTTTTTCGAACTGGAAAGATGAAGAGTGACATTATTTTTTGTAAAGCATGTCATCTCATATGAAATGATAATCAACTTCAATATATTTAACTTATTTATGATAATCAAGATCGCTAACAGTGGAATAACAATATGATCGTCACAGCATTGTGTCATAGTTAAATAACAAGAATATTCAAATCCTCGTAGCAAATTTTTAACCCACAACATTTTACACATTGAATGGAATATATAGCTCTATATTCATTCTTCTTTTTGTATCTTGCCACAATTGTATGTTTCATACTTTTCCAAGTGATCAGATTACTTATAATATAAATACAATATCCTAAGATTGGCTTTCTATCTTTAATCAAGATGGCATTATTGACATTATGAATGCTTCAATGCTTAGGTACTTAGTCTTAATATATAACAGCTATTTTTTCAGAAAAAAACAATATACTTGAGAATTATCAGAGCAGCTTCACAATTTTCAAATTTTGAGTTTGCATATACAAATTTAAAACTCCAATGACAGACAAAATTTCAGGCCTAATGATAGTCTGATAAATAAATCTACCAACTAATCTTTGATACTGAGATGAACCTTCAAATATCTCCTCATTATCAGACATGAATTTTCCAGTCACTAGTTTACCCTTGCATGTGTTCAGGCTTCCTCTTCCAACTGATCGTCACCTGCTGTCCTACTCCGCCCTAGCGGGAGCTTATTATTTTGTTGGTTTTCATCCTTTTTTTTAAGTTCTTGATTGTAACCCCGTTGATTTGTGTAATAAAATATGTTTCCCATTGGATTTTTGTTATTCTTCGATATAAATTAGTTTCTTTGAAAAGATCAATAGCTTAGTTTCTTTGAGACGGCGAACCCTCTTTTTGCTATAAGAAAACTCAATTCCAAGAAAAAAACTTTGTTCATCCTAAATTCTCAGTGAGTACTTTTACAAATGATGTCTTCTCCTAGATGTCATTATGATTGCTCTTAATTAGTGGGATGTGATGAAGTTAAGTAACTGGCATGATGGAGCTTGAAGGTGTATGCTTAACAAAGATAGAATGATTTATGATACTATTGTAAATATTAATCACATTGAGGACTTTTTATAAATTTTCAAACCAAGCTATAGACTTTGAATGTCCCTAAATAATATTTCTTATTGATATATATGATCCTCCCCATGAGTAGGGGTGTCAAAGCGGGTTCGTAGGTTGGGTTTGGGTCTGCTTGGTAATTGATTCGAAATGACCTTACTCGAAACAGTTTGACTTAAACCTGACCAAAAAATTAAACGGGTTAAGATTTTTAACCCCAACCCAACCCAAAACTTTGGTTAACCTGCCCTGCATTTTTTGAGTCGGGTTTGGGTTGAGTTGGTTTGTCGGGTCAATTTTTGACACCCATACCCTTGAGCAACATACCTAAGAGAAGGTTTCATATATATTGCCTTATGTAGGCCTTCATAGACAAAAGCATTACCCACATCTCTTAAGAGTTTAGTCCATCCTTGATTGACGGCCATGAATAAAAGGATTATGTTAGAGTTTATTTTGGCAACTTGGGAGGTGTCAACATAATCTATTCTATAGAGTTGCTTGAATCATTTTGCAATCAGTCAAGCTTTATATGAATCAATCGAGTTGTCATGATGAAATTTAACAGTGAAAACTCTTTGACAGGCATTTGGTTTAAACCTAGGTGAAACAGCATATATAATGAATGAACAGAACATCCATTTCAACATTATAGTTATTTTCATATAGAATTTTGCTATGCTTTTTGATATGCTTTCGATATAGATGCAAATAACAAGGAAAATGCAAATATACTAAAGATTCTGATGATAAAATGATATAGGAGTGAATTGGATGAATAGTATATTACTTTTTGACTTTTCTAATGTGATTGGTATATATAATAAAAAAGGTTGTTAGTGGATGGAATAACAAGGGGAATGCAAATATACTAAAGGAATCTAATAATGATAAAATTATATTACCATTTATCAATAATTTTTCTTGTTATATGTTAGAATGTGATTTGAATTTAGGCAAGTTTAGTTCGAATGTGAAGAGTAATTTAATTCCTATTAGAGTCACCATTCTTTTAACGTCCTTTAATCCAATTGAAAATTGCTTAATAACAATACTATTCATACGTTTCTATGATATTTTATGTCACGATCTGGCCAGGTGCTTAACTAAGATTGTACAACAGTCGGTTAGTATATCATAGAAACGTATGAATATTTATGTCACGATCTTAGTTAAGCATTCAATGCATACAAAACTTATGAATATTTATCATAAAGATGGCTAGATCGTTTCTATGATACTTTAGATTTCATACGTTTCTATTATATTAAATGACTGTGGTATCATTTGATAAGAATTCTATTCTTAAAAGAAATACTTAATGTATTTAATGATAGGCAATTAAAATGTCACATAAGTAATTATACAATTTGTTACCTTCAAAGTTTGATAGCTTCCTTGCACAAAATTTCTCTTTTTTTTAACATCTTTAATTGATTCAGCCACCAACCTTCTACTTTCATTTCTGATTAATTTAAATAGGTCATGAGCATTAATAAGTAAACCAATAATTTCAATTTAAGCAAATTTACATTATAAAATATTAAACAACCTGAAGATTTGCCTCTTACCGTTCACTCATAGAACTGAATTTCAGGTACTAGCCAACTCCCTTCTTCTTGGCATTAAAATCTTCCACTTACGATGCCTCTTTTAAGTGACTATATATTAACACATTACCTAATTAAACTCACATTCATAAATATAAATAACATTTTATTAGTTTACTTAATAAAATCTCAAACTTAGCTTAGATCTTTGGCAAGCTGCCTAGCCCTCTCGTGAAAGGTTCACTCCGTGCTTCTTCTTCTTCCTACCTTCAACTCAATCGTGTGAGCTCCTTCCCTTCTTCTGATTCAATCGCAACTCAACCCGCAACGATTTTTTCACACGATCGACAGCCCCGCAACCCTTACTCATCTCGACGGCTTCCTCTGCACACAAGCGCGACACGACTAGCGATCGATGTCATCATCTCCTTCCTCTGTAAGCGGGGCTCGGCGTCGAAGGTTGTGACTCAATTCATGTAATCTCTCGACACCTCTCCATCCTTCTTCGATTCTCCTTCTTCTTCCTTCCTCTGCGCGAGTACACAACGCCGACGTCTCTTGCTCGATTGCGTCTCGGTCCAGGTAAGTCTTCGATGCCACTCGACCACTTTCCTTCTTCTTTTCGATTTCTCCTCCTTGGCTAGGGCACGATGCTGCATAGTAGCCGCAACTTCTTGCTTTTGTCTTCTCTTAGGCGGGTTCCTTTCCTCTTCCTCACTCGTTGTGTTTCGATTCGATCGAATGAAAGTTGCAACCTTTATGTTATAACTAAAGGGATGTGTCGATTTATTATTATTGTTATTATTATTATTATTATTATTTCTTTTCTGTTATTACAATCTCTCATCATAAAAATTTCATCCTTGAAATCTGAAAGATTTAATGTAAAAACAAACATACCTCAATTGAAAAGTTGTGGATATCTTTCTTGAATCTTAGATAATTTCTCTCAAGTAGCATTTTTTTCAGAACTGTAATTCCACAAAACCTTCACAGGAATCTCGGTTTCGCAACTTCTTCACATCATAATTCAATCTTTTCAAGCTCCTCAATATATGTTAAATCATGTTTAATATCAATTAAGTCTGCTATTACTCTATTAGCTTCATCTGTAATATACTTTCTCGGTAAAAAAACGTGGAATGGTAAAGCCAATTTGTAAGCCACATTCCCAATCCCCTCCACAATCTCAAATGGACCGAAAAATCCGGGGCTCAAATTTTCTGTCTTTCTAAAACGTTACACATCCTTAAATGGACTGGTCTTTGATAAAAACAAACTCTCCAACATCAAACTCAACAGATCTGTGCTTGGCATCATGATATTCTCTATGTTTACCCTGCACGATCCTCAATATGTCTCTGATCACTCTAATCTTCTCAATAGCATCATCAACCAAATCAGCTCCAAGGATCTTTCTTTCACCTATTTCAACCCAACATTGAGGTGTTCTGCACTTCCTTCCATACAAGGTTCATATGGAGTCATCTCAATGCTAGCCTGGTAATTATTATTATATGCAAACTTTACTAAAGGTATATATGATTCCCAACCTCCAACAAAGTCAAGGACATATAACTTTAGTAGTTTCTCCACGGTATGAATAGTCCCCTCTGATTGACCATCTGTCTAAGGGTAAAATGTTGTACTAAAAGTCAGTCAAGTACCCAAAGCTTCCCGAACCTTCTTCCATAATCTAGAAGTAAACCTGTCATCTCTGTCAGAAATAATAGAATTTGACACTCTATGCAATCTCACAATCTTATCCACTTATAATTTGGCTAGCTTCTCAACTAGATCTATCTATCTAATGGGCAATAAATGTGTAGATTTGGTCAGTCTATCGAAAATTACCAGATAGCATCATGACTCTGACGTGCCCTAGGCAATCCAATCACAAAATCTATCGCAATCTCCTTTCATTTCCACTCTGGAATCAGTAAAGGCTGCAAGCCTGCAACTGACCTCTAGGACGCTGATGCTCTGCCTTTATTAATTATACCACATTTCTCTCAATCCTGACCACCAAAATGCTTCTTTGAGATCCTGATATATTTTATTGCTCCCTCGGTGATAGTGTAACAAGATAAATTTGCTTCGTCCAAAATTGCCTTCCTTGGGTCATCAACATCTAAACATAAAATTTTTCTTTATATATCTATAAATCATCCTGATCCAGCTCATACTTCTCTAAACTGCCTGTCTTATTCTGCTCCAGAACTTTCTAAATACTACTGTCCCTGGCTAAAGAATCTCCAATTCTACCCTTTAAAGTTGGTTGTACCATCAACTGATATGGTTGAACTATGTTGTCATCACCAGAAACAACTATAGATATTTTCAACATCTCTAGATCTTTAATTAACTGCTCCTATTGAGTAAATAAATAGTTTAAATTATTTGAAGATTTCTTACTCATCATATCAATAACAAAATTCATCCTCCCTGGATGATACTAAATATCTAAATCATAATCTTTAATAAATTTCGACCATCTCTGCATCAAGCTCAGCTCTTTCTGAGTGAAGATATATTTCAAACTATGGTGGTCAGTAAAAACTTCACATTTAACAACATACAATTAATGTTTCTATATCTTGAGTGCAAATACAACTGCAGCAAGCTCTATGTCATGCGTGGGATAGTTTCTTTCATGATTGTTCAATTTTTGTGATACATATGCAATGATCCTACCATGCTGCCTCAGTACACAACCCAGACCCCTCAAAGATGCATCACTGAAAATCTGAAATCCATCAGAACCCGAAGGAATGACTAATACTGGGGCAGGCATTAAACAAGTTTCAACTTCTAAAAGCCTCCTCACAATGATTTGACCAGTCAAACTTTACAGCCTTTTGAGTCAACCATGATTGTGGCATAACAATTTGTGAAAATCCTTCAACCAACCTCCTATAATAACCAACCGAACCTAGAAAATTCCCGACCTCGGTAACAATAATAGGCCTTGGCCAATCTGTATTCTCTTTTATGTTGTCCCGATCCACAGATATGCCATGCCCAAGAAAAGCCACACTTCTAAGTTAAAATTCACATTTAGAAAATTTGACATAAAGTGTATTCTCCTTCTAAACTTAGAATACAACTTGTAAATGATCTACATGACTGACTTCATCTCTCGAACACACCAGAATATCATTTATAAAGACGATCACAAAAGTGTCCAAAAACTACCTGAAGACCTTTCATCAATTCCATGAAAACTGCTAGAGCATTTGTCTACTCAAATGACATAAGCACAAATTCATAATGTCTATATCTGGTTATTGAAAATAGTTTTCTTTATGTCTTCTTCTTTAATCTTCAATTGGTGATAGTCTGATTTCATATCAATCTTTGAAAATATGGAAGCCCCTTCCAACTGTTCAAACAAGTCGTCAAATCTAGGTAGTGGATACTTATTTTTAACTATGACTTTATTCAACACTTTGTAGTTAATGCACATCCTAAAGCTCTCATCCTTCTTCACAAATAACACTGGAGCTCCCCAAGGTGAGGTGATTATTCAACACTCTGTAGTTAATGCACATCCTAAAGCTCTCATCCTTCTTCACAAATAACACTGGAGCGTCCCAAGGTGAGGTGATAGGTCTGATAAACCCTTTATCAAGTAACTCATGCAGTTAGCTCTTCAGCTCCTACAACTCCTTAGCGGCCATTTTGTAAGGTGCCTTGGATACAAGCTCAGAACCTGACAAGAGCTCAATACCAAATCAATCTCTCACATTGGTGTAGCCCTGATAAATCATCAAGGAACACCTCTAGATATTCTCTTACCACTGGAATATCAGCCAAAACCTTCAATTCCTTAGATGTATTTGCTACCTGAGAATGAAAATCCTAATTTCCATGATTCAACAATTTAAAAGCTTTCATGCAAGAATTTATCATAGACGTTAGTCCTCTGTCACCAAAAAATTTGATGTCTCCCCTGGTATATGTATTTTGACGTCCTTATTACAATCAATAGTGACAGTTTTCTAACATTTAGTCTACCTCAAATTCCACCAAAGGCAACACAATAAGTTGGGCATTAAAACTTTTTTCACCAATTATAAGCTCCACCTCACATGATTAATCAAATTTTAGAAAAGCTTTGTTTGGCATTCTAACTTATAGTATCACAAACATCGAAAAGATATTCAATCACTTCATTTTAGTTAGTTCATCAGTTATATATGAGTGTGATGCTCTTGAATCAAATAAATATTCTTAGTGAATATGATAGCTATCATTAAAATCATCACATTAAACATTTAGAGTTATCTTATTATTTAAATTCTTGCTTATTTTATGTATGAAGTGACATTAATTTATGATGCTTAAAGTGTACTGATTTGAAATTATTAATAATAAAGCATACCTATGATGACATCAAGAAGTCCTTTGTTTTATGCTGTGAAAGAGTATATACTCTCGACTGAACATTTTGTTGAGTCTGACCTGCATTTCGTGAGGTGGTGTAACATTGTCTGTGGAATCAGCTTGAGCTCTCTAACCCAATTTAGGGCAATTCTTCACCATATGTTCGGCTGGTGCACCAAAAGCAAGTGTTGAATCCAAATAGACACTCACCCTTATGAGACCTTCCACATTTATCGCCTTTCTTTGCTTCAAACTGAGTGTTAATGCTGCTGGATTTAGCCTTCCTATCACTTGTACCAAATGATTAAAAGGATTGCCTCTGAGAGCTCTGAGAAAATATGGATCCCTCTGATTTTTTTCTCTTATGAATGTCCCTTCTCCTTTGAGTAGCCTCTAGATCCAACTCAATTCTCCTAGCTCTCTTCACCACAACATAATAACCATCGATTCCAAGAGGAATCAATGGCTCTCTAATCCCATCTCTAAGTCAAGACAAAAATCGGTGACTTCTCCTCTGCATTAGGAGTCAACTGAGACGCATACTTTGAGACCATGGTGAATTCAGCTTCATACCGCATAATGGATTGATCACCCTTTATCAACCGAATAAACTTGTCCTGCTTTGCCTCCTGGCGGATTGTGATACAGATCGAACACACCCCACTTAATGATGAGACTGGCTCTACCCCCAAATTTCTTTTGCAGCTACCCACACCGCCATTTCTCTGCTTCTCCCTCTAATGCAAATGTGGCCAGTGTAACCATCTTCTCAAGAAGGTAAGACAATCCATTTAGGATCTTCTCCACTCTCAGCGGCTAGTTTTCAGCATCTACCGGACCTTCTTCTATAGAAAAGAATGGTCGTCTCATATCTTGAAATAATTTCAAATATTTATCCATCTGACCTCCTCCACTAGAACCGACCAGAGCCTGAGAGTTTTTAATTAACTGCGTTACTGCATTCATTGTCTCAGTAAATGCGTCAATATTCATTGTAATCTACGAGGGTGCATTAACTTCTACAATATTATCTCTAGCTTCGCCCCTCTGTTTTTTTTGTGTTTGAAATTGCATAAGAAAAATTATAATTAGATATAATTTACTTCTCTATCAATATTACTTATGGAATTAAAGTAATCATCCTAATGGTTCTTTTAGATTATGATCAAACCTAATCACTATGATATCACTTTTGTTACAATCGACCCAGTGCTTAGAATTAACTAAGGCGGGTACAACGGTCAGATGGTATTAACTTCTAACTATCAACATTTTAAAAACTTCCAATACATATAAAAAGGTGACTAATCCATAAAGTAAAATAAAATCTAAAGCATCCAGAAACATTAACAACCAAAAACAACATCACAAGACGGTACTAATTAGTTTGCTCCCTGCTTCTTCTCCTTCGGTCGCGACTCAACCCGCGGTGATTCCTTCACACGATCAACAGCCTTGTAGTCCTTACTCATCTCGAACGTGGCTTCCTTTGCACACAAACCCGCACGACAAGTGATCAACCTCCTCATCTCCTTCCTCTGTAAGTAGGGCTAGACGTCGAAGGTCGCAGCTCAAACCAGGTAATCCCTCGACACCTCTCCTTCCTACTTCGACTTCTTCTTCTTCCTTCCTCTGTGTGAGCACACAACATCGACGTCTCCTCCTCCTCGATCGCGGCTTAGTCCAGGTTAGTCTTTGATTCCGCCTCAACCACTTTACTTCTCCATCTTCCCTTCGATTTGTCCTCCTTCCTTGGTTTGGGCACGACGCTGCTCAGTAGCCGTAACTTCTTCCTTTTTTCTTCTCTTATGCAGCTTTTTTTCCTCTTCCTTGCTCGTTATGTTTCCATTCAATCGAATGAGGGTTGCAACTATTATGTTATAACTAAAGGGATGTGTCATTTTATTATTATTATTATTTAATTTCTGTTATTACATTCTAACTGCAGTCATTTATATCAATTTTTCTTTTCTTGACAGATATGTCAAATCCTTGGTTTAAATGGCATTGATTTGTTTTCTCCATCAGATGTTGTTGAGAAGCGAGACAGTCGCAGAGTTTGCATGTGTATCCGTTCTCTCTCTAAGAAAGCCAGATCTAAGAAATTGAATGTACGAGCTGCAGGATGCATTTCAAATTTGTTTGTCTTTGCTTCGAACCTCTAGCTTAATACCAAGTAAAATGTTTACCCAAATGTCTCATATTGTATAATTTTTTTCTGTATAGGTTCCAGATTTTGATTTTGTAACGTATAACATTGCCATGCCCACTCGTTTGGTGGGTAGTATTTGCAGAAATTTGGAGCTTTTACGGTATGCAAGAAAAATTTCTGGACCGGTAAGTTTAGTACATTTATTATTAAAGTAGTTTTATCATCTATAAATCAACTGTTTTGCACGGTAAATTTCCATGTAATATTGGAAATGATTTCTAATTGTATTATTCCTATCCAATGTAAAATTCTTTTGGACAGCATTCTCAATATTCTGATGCAAGGTCTGACGAATCTGAGAGCAATTTTAGTGAACTTGAGTTTGAGAGTCCATTTTCGAGTGCTTCATATGATGTCACTAATATTGCCTGCTTGGTTGGAGAAGCCTCCCCTGAATTATCCCCCATGTCTAATGATTCTGTTCATTTAAGCAAGGCAGAGCCTATCACGCTTCAAGACATGTCATCTTCATATTCTGAGCACCCAACTGATCAAGGTACAAGTATTTTTTTCTCTGAAGTTTGCAAGGGGATTACTGGTTCAATTCCACATGTTAAAAATGGGCTTAAAGCGGATTGTTTGGCTGGCACTTCAGATGTCAAAACCTCATATAAAGCCTTAGAAGATTATCAGCATTCTCTACCATCTTTTCCTTCTACTCTCTCACATCATGAGGTTCACGGATCTGTAGAAGTTGAACCATGCCACACTAGACAAGAAAATTTTGCTGTTAAAAATACTATTATAAGCAACAATAAGGCTATGAAGAATAGGTTTTATTGCATGGAGACATCAGATAACAGTAACTCAGTTATTCCAATAAACTATTCATTAGATACCGAAGCGGCTGGAAATGATGAAAACCTTCATAGTCAAATCAAATCACCTTCAATACTTGATCTTAATTCACCTGATAATTATGCTTGTAACACTGAACTTGAAGGATCAGAGACCACTATAGTAAGTAGAAAAGCATGCTCATTTTTTCCCTCATGTGTGGGAATGCAAAACAAATTTTCACCAAGCTTAGTTGGCCATCCATCCGAGAGAGACCAATATGAACTTGTTCATACTTGTTTAGGTTCTGTGGAAAACGATTCTGCACTTCTTTGTCAGTCTGATTATCTAAATCATCTAGCAAAAAGAAAGTGTGGCAGCCAGAGTACCAATCCCTCAATTTCCTCTTTAATTGAAAGCAAATTTGAATGTTCTTCTTCCTCTAGGATGTGCTTGACGTACAAAGATGTATATATTGAAGATGGAAGTTATCACGTTACTGGCAATTGTATGCAGGAGAATGATGTCAGCAAAGCCAACTCTATCACGAGCCTGAATGAGGATTTTTTAAATAATTTGGTGCCTGTTGTACATGAAGATGTTGATAATGCAGCATGTAGGCTATCATTGGAAAAAGAAAAATTATGCAACAATGCCAGTTACAGAAGTTTTGAGGGCCAAATCATGTCAAGCAGAATAAACAGTGGAACTGAAGTGGGATCAAATATAGAAATTGCTGCTTCTTATCAAGCTTGTCTAACACATGAGAATCCTCAAATGGCTGTCAAAGGAAACTGGTCTAAGGATCCATGCCTGCGTTACAATTTTCATATGTTTGATTCTTTGAGCAAGAATAAAATGATCAAACCCGCATTTGAACTCATTGAAAACCATGGAAATTCATTAAATTATACAGAAGCCAAAGATTATGGCTGTATTTCTGGCTCAGTGGTAGATTTTTGTTGCTCGGATTTATTTCGAATTCATGGAAATGTTTTGGAAACTGAAGGTGAAACCATCCAAGGAAATGCTTCGGAAACTGGAGGTGAAACCTTCCAAATAGTTGATATCCTTCCCAGCTCAAGTGTGGACAGCAGAGAGAGAGAAGTTGCTTCAGATGAAAGTATGGAAACGGAAAAACATGCTGAAAGTACGGAATTGGAAAAGCATGCTGCGTACTCCTTTCATGATGATTGTGCTGTGCCCAATGATGTGCCACAAGCTATACTGGTAAATTATTTGGTTCTGTCCCCTGAATTTTTGACAAATCTTTTGTTGTTTAAGTTTGTCTGCGTGAAGCCCTTTTTGTTGAATTATATTGTTATAAATTTCCTAACATAAAACCTTAGCCATTAATATTTTTGGTCTATCATTATTATCTATCATGAATTCATGTGTCAATCTATTGGCTTTCTAGAAAAGTTAACTATGTCTTGACATAAATGTGTATGTTAGGGCTCACTTCCACCGCTTCATCCGTATTTGGAAGGATTGCTAGATGGTGATAAATGGAAGAAATTAATCACCTATCAACTAAAGAAATCAGCTTAAATTAATTTACAATTAATTCCAAAAATCAGGCCCAAAATAGGAGCAATTAAACCTAGCTTTGTTATGGATATTATGTGGGACAATTTTTATAGATTTTTTCTTAAATTAGCCAGCTGGAATTACCTTCCAGTTACTTATTTCTTTCTCTATTTTGCATTACCTTGCTTGCTATGTATTTCCATGGGGAGGTGATTGTACCTATGCATTTAATACCAATTTCTTTTTACTTGGTTTCTATGATATATGGCACTTGTAGTTAAAGTTTTGACCCCTTGATCTCCCTTAAGCTCTTCTTATATGCTTATAAATTCTCTTCTAAGTTCTTGATCCTTTGTCTTAACCATGATTATAGTATCAATTAGACAGCTGAAATTGCTGCTCAGTTAACCCTTATGTCCTTCCCTATTTTGCATTATTTGCTAGTTACTTAATTTGATTTGTAAGTGGTTGATTTCATGCATTAAATCTCCAATATTCTACACTTTATTTCTTACATTACATTCCCTTAGCTTATTTACTAGCTTATAGATCATGTACCCCGACTTCTTCATTGACACAGGACATCTGTGCAGTCTTTCTCTTCTACCTTTACTTGTCTATGTAGTTTTAACAATAAAAGCTGGGCCATGCTTGGGGCTCTGAGGAATCACCTGACCCATTTTTTATGGAAGATTATTTTCATATTATTTTTTGTAAAAAATAATTAACAGAATATTTCTTTGACACTTAATCAATTGACATGTTTGTATGAATTATAATAATTAGGATGATATACCAGTAATATTAAAAATTAGATGCACGCATTACGAAGTTGATTTCGACAACATTGTTCGCCTATAAAAGTTATATTTTTATATATTTTTTACTTAATTTAGATACTTATTATGAGGTTGATTGGTGTTTAACTAGGACAATGCAATTATTTGGAAGGATATCTTTATGACAGAAGAATGTGGTAAAGGCAAAGCCAGAGAAGGCAGAACTGTTGGAAAGACAGGAAACCATGTTCTCAAGTCAGTTGCAAGGGTGATGACAATGGTTGGTTCTTTTGTCTTTTTCCTTTATGTAAGGTATGAAATCATCTCCATGTGAAATGTTTATCAATTTATTCTACATTTTCTTCTGCACTTCATTTAAAATTTGTTAAAATAACTTATATTGGCAGTCAGAAGAAAGACAGAGATAAAAAAAATGAAATGTGGATGCCATTCCAAATCCAGAAGCCAAACCAGGAATTCTTCACTAAAAGGAAATTTAAAATTGGTAAATCCAACTCATCATACCAAGGTGAAAAGCTCAGGTTTTAAGAATTCGGAAATTTTTTTTGAAATATATTTTTAATATTTCAGGCAATCAGCATAGTTAGGTTATGCTTATAGGTTTTCTTCATTATATACAATAAAATGTTACTTTCAGTTATGATGAACACATTAGTCAGCTTTTAATCATATTATTTAGATAGAGTGGAGAAATTATACTACCCATGGAATGTAATATTGTCAATATCTACAGCAATGCAGACTGCAGATATTACCAAGAAAATCATTTAGCATCAAAAGTTTATACAATGGAATATTTGCATCACTTTTCTTGCCTTTTGTGTCTTTTTGCAGCTACTTTGAAGTTTATATTGATGTGTTAAATCCAACTATTTAATTTTGCAATTATGGATGTAACTTTGTTGGCAAGGCATTGATAGGGTATGCTTTCTACAAGACCAGAAAGTGGGTTTATCAGAGTTCAAAATTCTACATTGCATGATATTGTTTTGACTAGTGTTCCTATTTTAATAAGATCAATGGCTTTAAGGTACTATGGTTGGCTATAATTTATCTTTGAGATCATTGACTGAAAAGTTTTCTTATAGTACAAACCATGAAGGTTATTCCTTAGTTGTGATTATTAATATAATGAGTTTACATGTTATTTTTAATGTGATGATTAAAAGAATGAATATGGTCAAAGTTTGAATATGGATACTTGTTAATTCTAACGATTTTAATAATGATATTCAAATATTAGTAGTTATATTCATTATTTTTATTATCACATTCGAAATGATAATAATTTGATTTATAGTTTGGTCTTCTTTATTTTTATTTTCAATCAATGGATTAAAAAATAATGTGGTCAATCATTAGACCTATGTTTAAATTCCTCTTTATTATATTCAATTAAGTAGAAGTTATACTTGGTATCAGAGGGGCTATTTGAGATCATTTTTGTTTTTATTTATTATTTTTTGTTTTATTTTGTTTATGTTTTGACATGAAATAAAATATATATCCTGGTTGGGGGGCTTAAAGGAGTAGTTACAGTTGAGTCGAAGAACCTAAATTTATATATATATATAAAAACAAACCCAAGGGCTAATATATTAAAAAGGAAATGTACAACAAGGTAGCATGAGAGGGCCCAATTAATGGCACCCTGACCATCTAGTATACAACACACTAATGTCCCAAAATAGAAAAATACATGTATACCCAAAAACCAAGATAAAAACGTAGACATATAATCTCTACGCCAAAAGTCTGTCAAACACCTGCAGATTCAAGTAGCTTGAGAACGACCCAATATAGTTTTACCTCTGCCTCTGGTTTTAGAAAGAAAGCCAATTGACAAATGGTTAAGTTTGCTATTATTATCCGAAACAACCAATGTATCATCCATTAAGTTCTGGAGTTCTAGTAGGTCTCCATTCTTCCTTCTTCTTCTTTATGGAAGAAGAACCTATATATATATATATATATATATATATATATATATATATATATCTATTAAGCTATGATGGTAGTCGACCCAACGTAGATGTGGATCACTTCATCAGCAACCTATGTGTTGTATAGTCTAAAGCAATCCAGTAGATTTGGAGCCAAAGAAAAGAAATGTCTAAGTTCTTAAGACTATAACTGGACAAAAAGTGTGGAATAAGAATTATACCTATCAAGTGTGTGCATAGGAAACATATATAAAAAGAAGAAGAAACAGACAACTCAGCTACGAAGTTGGGCTACCCCTCAAAGGATTTATAAGTGTGTGTGTGTGTCTGTGTGTGTGTTTGTGTGTGTCATGGTTTTCAACTATGAGAAAAGAGTGAAGAATGGTAAGGGTTAGGATTTTCAACCATGGGAAGAAGAGAGAGAGGAAAATGGAAAGGGTTAGAGTTTTTGACCATGAGAAAAGAGGATGAGGACAGTGAAGTGGATGGAGAATTTCGTCCTCGAAAAAATTAGGGAAGAGGAGAGGAAAATGATCAAATTTGTAAACAATTCTATGTATAGTAATTTACATGAAGGACAAAACAAAAGGCAACGAGTATACCTTGCTTAAGTTAAAAAAATTCCTTTGATTCCCTTTATTGAATGAAGTGGAAAACCCGTTGATTTCAGCTGAAATACTCATGCAAACACACACTTCTTCCCTCTTTTCCCTTGGTCGAGACACACAACCACACATACATATTCATCCTCACTTTTCCCATGTTCAAACCACATAACCACATACAAATTCATCATCTCTTTTTCCCATGGCCTAAACACACATACACCCATACTTCTTCTTCTCTCTTTCTTCTCATGGCCGAAAACTCTAACCCTCACCCACTTCATGTTCCTCTCTTTCCCAAGGCTGAGAACACCAAGCCTCGCAACTTCTTCTCTCTTTTCCCATGGCTAAAAACCCTAACTCTCACCACTTCTTCTTCCATCCTTTCCCATGGTAAAAAACCCAAGCCCTTATACTTCTTCCTCAACTTCCTTCTCATGGCTGAAAAACCCTAACCCTCACCAGTTCTTCTCTTCTTCCATAGTTGAAAACTCAAACACATACTTCACTTCCTTTCCCTCTTTTCCCACAGCCAAAACTCGAACTCAATTGGTTTAGTACATGCATTAATTCATCAAACTAAAGGTATTTACATTTATTTATGTTATTTACATGCCTAAGTATTCACATGTTTACATATTCATGTATTTACATGCTTAAGTATCTATATGTTTATGTTTTTATGTTATTCACATGCCTAATTATTCAAATGTGTACACGTTCATGTATTTACATGCTTAGGTATTCATATGTTCATGTATTTATGTTTTTCACATGCCTAAGTATTCACATGTTTACATATTCATGTATTTACATGCTTAGGCATCCATATGTATTTATGTTATTCACATGCCTAAGTATTCACATTTTTACATGAATATTCACATGTCGATGTATTTATGTATTCACATGTTTATATGTTCGTATGTTTATGTACTTATGTTATTCACATGTCTATGCATTCATCTGTTGATGTATTCATGTATTCACATGCTCAAGTATTCACATGTCTATATGTTCATATGTTTATCTATTTATGTAGTACACACGCTTAGAGCCTCACCTGTTTATGTGATGGTTTAGGATGAATTTGCATGTTCATTTCTTAATTTAGGCAAAATTACATTTTCATGTGAGAATTTAGGTTAATTTTCATGTTTTTGTGATAAAATTTGCATGTTCATTTGTGATTCATGTAAATTGTGTGTTTATGGGTTAAGTTAGGTTGATTTAGGGTGTGATTGCTATGGTGGTGCGGTGTGGTGCCGCACCGCAGTTTTCTTGTTTAGCAAAACTGCGTTTTCGAAAAGCTATAGCTGAAACCGCGTTTTCCCACTATGGTTGGCTATCTACAGTGGCTGCTAGAAAGTTGCGGTCTGACTTTTTCAAAAAGATTTATTTTTTTAGCAACTATCGCAACTTTTAAAAATTTAGCTTTTTCTTTAGCGGTTTCATAGATGTTTCTTCAAACAGCTGCAACTTCCTCAAACAGACCGCTAGTAAGCTTAAGCAAAATTTTCAAAATTACTTTTAATATAAATTTATCCTAACCTAAATGTGCTCTAGAATTCTCATAATTATTTTAATATAAATTTAAATGTGCTCTGAAAGTTCTCAAAATAATGCTTAACATGAGTTTATATAAATTTAAATGTGCTTCAAAATCCTCAAAATTACTTTTAATATAAATTTATGTAAATTTAAATATGCTCTAAAATTTTTTATATTACTTTTAATATAAATTTTAAATGTGCTCCAATATTTTCAAAATTACCTTTAATGTGAATTTATATAAATTTAAATGTGAACTAAAAGTTCTCAAAAATTGGTTTTATATAAATTTAAAAGTGCTCTAAAATCTTCAAAAATTATTTTTTTATCTAGTTTATAAATAAGCTAAAAAATAATAAAAATTTCATAAAGAAATTCATAAAAATTAAAATAAACAAATTCAAAGTGATCAAATCTTTCAATAGAATTAGTTAAGCCTAATGGGATTTTTTAAATTTTAAAAATAAATCATGTCTTTTCCAACTTGCATTCTTTTTAAGACTCCTTAAAATAATTTTCAAGCTATTTTTAAATTATAATCTTAAAATCATTTATGCTTCTATACTCTCAAGTCACTAAATTTGCACTTTCAAATCCCTTGTAATTATAAATTTCATGCAAACTCACAAATTACAAAAGCTCACTGGTTGCTAATCAAATTGTATAAAATTCTTACAATTTTCATATTTTTAGCATATAAATAAGCAAGTTTACATCTTGAAGATGCTTTTTTTATGTGTTTTAACACAGAAGAAAAAAAATAAATTAAATATTCATGACCTTTCACCATAAGAACCATTTCACAACTTCTCTCTCGAAGGCAGATCAAGTGGAATCTTATTCTTATAAAAGAAAACCAACATGCAAATTGGCTTGCTAAGCTTGGTACTTGATCTAAAAGTGTTTTGTTTAATTAAATTCCTTGTGATTATTTTTTTTAGGCTTCAAAGGGATAATTTAAGATTGGCATTCATTAAAGCCATGTGTGCGCGCACACGCACATACGTGTGTGTGTTTGTGTGTGTGTGTGTGTGTGTGTGTGTGTGTGTGTGTGTGTGTGAGTGAGTCTGTACAAGCAACTTAAATCTACAAACTTTAAATGATAAGCAAATTATGTATGTGTGAAAACTAAATCTTCAATATTTTTGTGAATGATAGTTTTAGTATGAAAAAATAAAAATTAAGCATGTAAACATATGAAAACATAAGTGTTAAACATAGAAATATAACATACATGCAAACATTTCTTTTGGATATTGTATCACTATGGTAAAAGTGGAGATCTCCTTTTATTTAAATGGTTAATAGTTTAAGGTAATCAATGAACCTGAGGCTAGTCCATCTATTTAGCCTCCATATAGAATCAAGATTTTCTTTAGAGTTAGGATTTTTATTCTCCCTCTAGAAATATTTTTTTAACCTTTCAATTTCAACATTTAAATAATTTCAAACTTCAAACCGAGCTTTAAATAAACCTTCAAATTTAACTTCAAACCAAGCTTCAAACTTTTTCAAACATCAAATCAACTTTCAAGTCAAACTTAAATATTTTAAATCAAACCAATCTTTTTACAACCTTTCAAATCAAAAGTTTGAAGTCAAATCCTTCAAACCAAACAATTCAAGTCAAACTCAAATCAAATCAAATCTTTCAATTCAACTCAAATCGTTTTGAATTTAAATCTTTTAAATCCAACTTTTCAAAATAAAAACCTACTCTTCCAATAATTTTTCAATCTCAACACCAGGTACACCTTCTTTCCAAAGTTAGTTAATCCTCTTCATGGGTCTTTCCATGACACATTATTGTTGGATTGTAAGTTTCAACCTTTGAATTCCAAGTAATTTTTTTCAAATCATGAAACTCTGTCATTTAAAAATCTATTCGAATATTTAATCTTTTTATTCGAAATCACCAACCTTCAAATCATTCATGATATAAGTCAATACTTTAATCGAGAGTTTTCTTAGAAGTTCACAAAGTATGAGATGTAATTAATTATAAAGGTTTGCCCTCGTAAAGATACTAGACTCAATAATAAAATAAACTCTTTTTACACCCATAAGATAGAAGAAAAACTCTTTGATTAAGACAACCCCATAATCTTAAAGATTTTCATCATGTGAATTGTTAGACCTATTTTATGATAACATTTATGTCTTTCAGGGTGGTATATTATTCTTCAAATGATGGATCAGATCATTTAAATAGAAACTTTTCAAGATCTGTGGTGGACACGTCAACATTATAACAACAAAAAATTCCTTATCACACATAAGATTGATCAAATCCAAATTTGGGATACATAGTCCTCCAACATACTTAGGTTTAGAAGAAGTAATACAAGCAATTGTATGAATCTTATTGAGATTGCCACTATAATAGAGAAAATAATTACAAAGATAAGTGATTTTTTTCTAATCTATATAGGAATAATAATAGATCTGAACCAATATTGCAAGTAACTCTAGACAAAAGTTTTAGGAATTGAGATTTACGAGCAAAAGAATGCAGTTCTTGACCAAATAACCAAAATATAATTTTGTCTAATAGCCTCAAACAATTGACAACAACAGGTTTAGAAGATTTAATAACCACTACTAAATAGTTCCTTGAAAGAAGTTGAAAGAAAACAACAAATATCACCAATCTTTTGTTGAAGTCCTAAATTAACAGATTTAGTAAAACAAATATTTGACTTGGTGACATTGACACTTAAATTTGAAGCTTTGTAAAAAAAATTTAAGCTATCATTAAGAGCAATAATAGCTTTAATATTAACTTTATCAATGATTATTAATTTATAGCATAGATAAGAAATGAATATTTTTATAATTTTTGTCAAATTAACATTAAAATTAATAAAAAAACCACTCTTACAAAATGCACGAGAAAGTATCCATCACAATGACAAATAAATAATGAAAAAGAAGACATTTATGTTTAAGGCTTAAAGAAGAGTTGAAATAACATTTTAGATTTACAGTAATATAAAAATGAATATCAAAGATAACGAACATTTATCCAATTTATGAAAAGTGGTGGAAACCCTAATTTAACCAAAATATCCAAAATGAATTGTTATTGACATTATTAAAAGCTTTCTTAATATCAATTTTACCACAAAAGTTTTTGTAGAGGAAGATTTAAATCCATAAAGAAACTCATTTGCTAGATGATGTTATTAGTGATATCCCGGCACTTAATAAAAAGTAACTTGTGTTGAATGTAGAAGAAAAGGCTTAAGACGATGAACAATCAATTTATTTACAACTCGGCCCAAGAGCATGGAATTATTACGGCGGGAACTGACGGTCAGATGGAGGAAACTTATCTAACAGTTTTATTTTCTGGACAAAAATAAAATCCAAGGCACAAAATTCATTCTATTTATAAAATATGAAGTTACAACAAGTTCGTACATATTTTTAAAAAAATATAACATTAAGAAAATAAAAGCTAATTCACCACCTATCAGCGCATGCTCCACGGTGCATATCCACATACTCCTTGGGGTCCATCTACTATATAGCTGGTTTTCCTGTAAAAAGTTAGCAACTATGGTTTGAATTAAAACTATTCAGTGAGCAAATGTTTCAAAATTACAATAATTCTCATTTTAAAATATTCCGTAAAAAATAATAGCAATAAAAACTACACAATAAGAAAATGCAGTAAAGGAATAAGTTTCATTTCCTTTCATATATTTAGGTTACACTTCTCATAATTGAGATTCACTGTCATTTCCAACATACCATAAAAATTGGTAAAATTTTTTATTTTCATTTTCATTTCCACTTCCATTTCTATTTTCGCGCATGAGTACATTGCAATCTCCTGTCAGTACCATCCATAAGTGACTTCCATATGCATGCATCTATCATATTTTCTTCATTTATCTTACATTTAACATTTAAAACAAAACATATAGTTTTGCATTTAAAATAAAAGCTAACAATAGTAAATAATTAGAACTATTGTGAAATAAAATATATTTACCCACCTCTACAATGTCGTTATTATCATTTTTTCTTAGATTAATATAGTCCTTTTTGAAAACTTATAATAATAATTTAAAGATAATTAGTTTTTTTGTTCAGATTAATATTCTTTCCTATTAATTGTAAATTTTCTATCATTGTTTTCAAAATGTAATTATATAAATGTTCTTTTTTTCATACCTAACTTAATAGCAAATTAGTTATAAATAATTTTTAAATTTAAGCTTCTTAATTTCCTTCTAACATTACTTAATATGGAAAATAATAAGTAATCATTAAAATCAAGTTTTGTACCTAAATTTTTCCTCTCTTTTTTTGCTTTTGCTTCCTCATCGAAAACCTAAAATTGGAAGAATCAATATTAGGATTTACATTTCATGACTTAATTTAAATCACTTAACATTAATAACTTAAATAATTTGCTCTTTTGCCTTTTGATTAAAACCTCTTTCTGCCCTAAATATTTTCAAACCGAGCAATTAAGCTTAGTTGAGTCCCTTTTACATGCAAAAGACCCTCCCCAACGAAAAATTATTCGGTCTGGAGTCCGGACACAGAGCTGTGTCCGGAGTCCAATTAAAAAATGCCACGTGGAATTGCCGGTCCCACCCCTACAAATGAATTCGCCATTTTTTTTATACCGCGGCCCAGCCCCACCCAGCCCTTTTCGACGAAAAAGCTTTTTTTATCATATTCCCTCTAATTTCAACACATTTTCCCAGATGCGAATATAACCTTCCTACTTTATTGTGTCACATTTTTCATTTGTGATCTCACACTAGGGTTTCGATCTGCTGTGATGGACTGCTGTCTCGACCAAGATATACTGAAGATGGATTTCGAAGATAATGGCAACGACTTTGAAACTGAGGTGAGTTTTGCTTCGCTCGGAATGTTTTCATTATCGTAAAACCATTGTTGTGGTTTAGGGTTTAAGGTTTCTACGATTATATTTGTGTGCTTATGATGCGAATAGAACCTTCCTACTTTATTGTGTCACATTTTTCATTTGTGATCTCACACTAGGGTTTCGATCTGCTGTGATGGATCGCTTGTCTCGACCAAGATATACTGAAGATGGATTTCGAAGATAATGGCAACGACTTTGAAACTGAGGTGAGTTTTGCTTCGCTTGGAATATTTTCATTATCGTAAAACCATTGTTGTGGTTTAGGGTTTAAGGTTTCTACGATTATATTTGTGTGCTTATGATGTGTTACTCATGAATTATTTCTGGTGTTCGATAGTTTTTAATCAGTTGTTTCTATGGAGTATTGTTTATGATATTATGGTGTTATTGAACCATAATGTGTCTGTATTATTGACATGTGATTGTGATGTTATTTTGGTGTTATTATGTTGTTATTGTGGTGTTCTTTTCACTTCTTTATTAATAGACGAAAGTTGTGAAACACAGTGTTATTGTTGTGTTATTATGATGTTATTATGGTGTTATTGTTGTGTTCTTGTTACTAGATGAAAGTTGTGAAACACAATGTTATTGTTGTGTTATCTGAGGTTATTGGAGGGTTATTCTAGTTTATTTTATGAATTTATTTCGGACGGTTTGTGGTGTTATTGTGATTTTATACCGGTGTTAATGGTGTTATTTTAGTGTTACTGTGGTGTTATCTTATTATTATTCTTGTGTTATTTTGTTGTATGTTGATGTTATATTTGGGTTATTCGGGTGAGGCTTTTTTAATGTCATACAGGTATTAATCTTATGTTCTTTGGTGTTATTATAGGATTATATAGTTTGATAATATCATGCAAATTTGCAGTTTGCTAAGCCTGGAAATGCTTGCAATGATCCAATTGCAGACAACTTCCTTTGCACCATTTTCCATAATGAGCAAGAAGCATATTAACACTATTGTGCCTATGCACATCATAATAGTTTCACTGTCCAAAATGACCATAACAGATTTTGGCTAAACTCGAAGAAAATTAAATGAAAGACTATTTATGTGGAAATGCTGGTCACAATAAAGAATCAAAGATAATCAATGCGACGAAGTACAGAAAAGCGGACGCATGGACTGGCTGTTAAGCCATGGTTCAATATGCTGTCGATGTTGAGGGCAACTGGACGATTAAAAAATTAATAGAAAACCACCCTTTGGCGGAAAGTAATGATAAGCATCTTTTGCGTTCCAGCAGAAAGATGAGCGAGATAAATGCAGCTGTGTTGAGATCTATTACAGGATCAGAGATTAGAGCAACATATGCACTTAACTTCATTGCTATAGAGGTTGAGGAGTAGAAAATCTGGAATGCACGAAGAGATATGTCTTCAATTTTATTCAAACAGATAGAAGAGATAGAATTGAACAAGGTGATGTCAATCTTTATTATAATTGTTCATGAAGAAACAGGTTGAGAATAACATGTTTGCGTGGGACTTTAAAACTGATGAGAAATTTGGACTGACAAGCTTTTTTTAGAGTGATGGGTCTTTCAGGCTTGATTATGACTGTTTTGATGATGTCATAATTTTTTATACAAGCTACAGACTGAATAAGTATAATTTATGTGTGCTTTTTCTGTGGAGGTTAACTGCTTTTGAAAAATGTTCTCTTTGAAGTTGGTTTTTTGTCAGACGAGATGATTGATTCTTTCAAGTGATTATTCAAAGCATTCTTCTGTATAATGGATGACAAGCATCCTATCATAGTTTTTACTGATCAGGATCAAGCGATGCCAAGAGCTATTGAAGATTGTATCCCACATACACAACATAAATTATGTCAGCGGCATATCTACAAGAAATTTCCTTTGAATGTGCATTCTGGTATGGGTATCAAAAGTGTGAGCAATCATTTTTATAAATGCACGAGCAAGTGTGATCCCGAAAATGAGTTTGAAGAGACTTGGTCTCTAATGATTGAGTAAGGAAACCTATACTGCAACGTGTGGTTAGATGATTTGTACAATATAAGACATAAGTGGTCAACAACCTTCAATAAAAAAAATTTTGGAATGAGAATCCTATTAACACAAAGAAGTGAGTCCGCAAATAATATCTGCCATGGTGTTTCCAAGCCCACAAGCTCCCTCACCATTTGTTTTATGGGTCTTGAAAACGTTATAAAATCATGGAGAAGGAAAGAGAAGGATGAAGACTTCAAAAGTGCTCATTATGTTATTATGCATGTGGTTAAAACCAGCCCAATGTTGAGGCAAGCTGCTTCATTTTATACGAGGAAGCTCTACTCAATGTTTGAGGGAGAGTTATTGCATGGGTCATGTGAACTTGTCGTTGAATTCCCCATAGAGAGTGATTCATAATATTGCATAAGGAATTTAGATAATCAAGAGACAAACAAACCTTACATTATTAAATTTGACAAAATTAATTGTTATATCACGTGCAGCTGCAAAAAATCTGAGATGATTGGGTTATTGTGTGCTCACTCTTTATGTGTTCTTAATTTGATAAATATAACAAAGACTCCTAACAATTATTTCTTATTATGATGGTCTGTTCATATAAAGATGGACATTTATAACAGTGTTGGATACAAACATCTCAAGGAGTCCCAACTGTCCAATGAAATTTCAAGTGGTCTTCTATTTCACCCACACACTCAAAAGTTTTAATACTAACTTATTAATAAAGCACAAAGAAATGAAATGGCCGAGCAATGTAGGCTGGAATCATTTAAAAAATTATATGTAGATCTTGAAGCAGATTAGGTGGGAAAGCACCTCAGGCAAAGAAAAAAAAACAAAAAGAAGAAATCACCAAATAGAGAATGCAATTTGAATGACCCAGCGAATATGAGGCCAAAAGGAATATCTACTTATAGATTAAAAGGGTACTGGAAGAAAAGCAAGAGAGTAAAAAGTATATATTTCTACATCAAAATACTGTTTTTCTCTATGTAACACTACATTTCTCTAACTTATGCCACTGCATACAGGAATGGAGCAAGAATCGTCAACAAGTCAAATACCACTTATCCTACGTAATACAAATTTGTCTGCAATATCATATTGTCTCAGTCAGATATATAACTAAAATTCAACACAATTACACTGTATTTTAATTAAAATATGTTCCTAAACAATAATTTGTAATTACTCTTAAAAAACAGGAATATTTTACACTGTGATCGCTGAAAAATTTATTAAGAAATTCATACCTATTTTTTATGAAATTGCACTTTAAAGGAGGATATTTTCTTTATTTTTATTGCAGGAATGAATAATTTAGGTAATAAAAGCAAAAATCATAAAAAGGAGCGAATTTGGAGCAAAATCATGCAATTTGTGCTGAGTCGCCGACGGCGAGATCGAGCTCGCCGACGGCGAGGTTACAAGAAGAAAATTCGAAGAATTTATAACCGTCTCGCCGACAACGAGCCCGATCCCGCCGACGGCCGAGCTAGAGCGGCTCGAAGATCTTCGAAGCCTCGTCGCCGACAAGCGAGCTAGTTCAAATGGCACATGAATACATCGAACCCGGACACTTTTCGAAGAGATGCTTACACACCTCTTGGACCTTTGCTCACCTCTATATATAGAGGCCGAAAATCGGCCTTTTTGGTGTCTTTTAGTGCAATCTTTTAGTCTTTAGTGTTAATTTTTGTGCAGTTGTCCGTCTTTAGTGAGTTTAGTGAGTAATTAGTGAGTCGTGCTATACCTGGAAGGAAGAGTCAAAGGAACTACGAGGAGTCTGTTTGGGGATAAATCGAGATAAGTATTTGTATTTATTGTTTTTAACTTTAAATGAAATCCATGCTTAGTTTAGTTCCTATGCATTCTGAGTAGTTTATTAGTCTTTCTCCCTGTTTATGAAATTAAGTGACTTGATGAAATTAAAATAGTAGATACTTATATATATTAATAAATTGTGATAATTTTTACTTAAAAATTAATTTACTTTCAACCGGCCATTCGATTTGTTAAAATATGTTGATTATCAACTATAGTAAAAATTACATCCGATATTCTGGGAATTCAAAAGCCTTGGAAGGAAGGTGCAAATAAATAGGGAAATAATATCATCGGGCGTAGAATCGAGCATTTTAGTGTGACGGACTAAAATATTCAATTCGGTCCTATTGTTTGAGAGCTGAAGTGTAGATGTTAGCCCTCGGGCGAGGGAACGTGGGAGCTCTTAAGTGGCAATCGGTATCCTCCTGCACTCAGCCGCGGATTCGCAATCAAACATAGGATTAGTCAATATTCTTTACACCTGACCTAAGGGTAAAGAATATGAATGCTCCTATTTGTCACAATACCTTAAAATTATCTATTTAAATTCATCAATCACTTAAAATTTCTAAACAAGGGAAAAATACTTTTTCGAATAGTTAAGACTTATTTAGCAATTAGTTTAATTTTTCGCACTTTCAATACGTATTAATTTTCTACTTAGTTAAGTTACTTAATTAAAATACTTAGTTTACTTTATTGCGCTCAAATTTTAGAATTCCAAATTTTCGTATACTATTTTAAAAAATTATTATTATTATTTTAAAATTAGTTGTTATTTAATTTTCTCTTTCCTCGTGGGATCGATAACTAGGACTCCACTAGTAGCCCCGTATTACTTGATACGATACGTATACTTGCGTAGCATCCACAACATAAACAATTACAATTCTATACATATAAATAGCGGGGTCAAGTTTTTGGCGTCGTTGCAATTAAATTAAAAATATCATAATATAAAATTGTGGGTCAAGTTTTTGACGCCGTTGCTGTGGGAAAGTAAGAAAAATTTACTAAAGTAACGGACTATTTTAAAATAATCATAATAAATAAATTAATATCTATTCGAAATTGTATGCGCAAATTTGGAAACGAAAATTTAATACCTTACGATTCCGAATTAGAGCGTACAATTAAAAGAATTAGAAAACAAAAGAAACAAATTATAAATTTAACACAAATGACGAATATTCCCGAAATTCAAAATATGAGCCAACAAAGACCATTAAGAGATTATGCCAACCCTACATCGGATGAAATTCATTTAACTATTCAAAACCCCGATGCAATTGCTAATTCATTCGAACTTAAACCCGCAATTATCCAAATGAGTACAAAACAATCAATTTAGTGGTTCACCTATCGAAGATCCTAACTTACATCTTGCTAGTTTTCTAGAACTTCGTGCTACTTTTAAATATCAAGGAGTATCCGACGATGCTATAAGACTTAGAATTTTTCCTTTTTCATTAAGGGATAAAGCTAAAATGTGGTTGAATTCGTTAAGACTTCTGGATCTATTAAAACTTGGGGAGAATTATCACAAAAATTTCTATCCAAATATTTTCCACCATCTAAAACTGCTAAGTTTAGAAATGATATAACTTCTTTTTGTCAGCTAGATGGAGAATCAATATATGAAGCTTGGGAGAGATTTAAGGAACTTCTTAGGAAATGCCCACATCATGTGCTACCAGATTGGCTGATTATTCAAACCTTTTATAATGGATTAGTAGGATCTTTAAGATCAATCATCGATGTCGTTGCTTGGAGGTTCATTAATGTCTAAACCATTTGATGAAGCTTATGCACTAATCGAAGAAATGGCAACAAATAATTTCCAATGGCTCATTGATAGAGTAAATCCTAAAAAGATAGCCAGCATTCATGAAAACGATGCAATATCTATGTTAGCTTCTCAAATTGTCGCTATATCTAAGAAATTAGATCATTTTGGAATGAACTACTCTCCTATTTTAGAAGAAAACTCATCTCGGACAAATCATAGAATCTCAAACTAATTATGAAACTTTAAATGCTATTAATAATAGAACTAATAACCCTTATTCAAACTATTATAATCCTGGTTGGAAAACTCATCCAAATTTTAATCGGAATAACACATCTAATCAACAATGGATGAATCAACCTAATCAAGCAAATCCAAACTATAAACCTAATTACCCACTCGGATTTAATAACAATAACCCTCAATTCAAGGATAAGAAATTATCCATGGATGAATTAATTTTGAATATGGGTCATCAGCCTACAAAATCAAGGAAATCAACTACAAATTCAAGGAAATCAATTACAAGTTCAAGGAACATCTATTAAAAATATCGAAACTCAACTTGGACATATTACTATCTACGCTAAATAATAGAATACCTGGAACTTTTCCTAAGTAATGTGGAAATAAATCCTAAAGATCAAGGAAAAGAACAAATTAAAGCAATACAACTAAGGAGTGGAAAAGAATTAGAACCTCAAATTCAAAAAGAACTTGAAAGCCAAAAAGAGGAAGTGGAAATCGAAAAGGAAACAATTCAACAAGATTCAAACTTAGAACATCCTTTAATACCTATGAAAATTTCGTTGAAAACCCCCACCACCATTTCCTCAACGACTAGCTCAACATAAAAAAGATAAACAATTTGCTAAATTCCTTGAAATATTAAAGAAATTAATAATTAATATACCTTTTGTTGAAGCTTTAGATCAGATGCCAAATTATGTAAAATTTATGAAAGATATTCTAAATAAGAAAAGAAAATTCACTGATAATGAAACTGTCGCACTTAGTGAAGAGTGTAGTGCTTATTATTCGGAAGAAGCTTCCCGAAAAATTGAAAGATCCTGGTAATTTCACTATACCCCGCGCTATAGGAGAAAAATTTTATGGAAAAGCTTTGTGTGACTTAGGAGCAAGCATCAATCTAATGCCTCTATCGATTTTTAAGAGATTAGGATTAGGAAAAATTACACCTACTTCAAGTAACCCTTCAATTAGCCGATCGTTCGGTTACCTATCCTAAGGGAGTCATTGAAGATGTGTTAGTAAAGGTGGATAAATTTATCTTCCCAGTAGATTTTATTGTTTTAGATATGGAGGAAGATAAAGAAATTCCTATCATTTTAGGAAGACCATTTTTAGCTACTCGGAAAAGCTATGATCGATGTTCGAAAGGAGAATTAACTATGAGAGTAAATGACCAAAAAGTTACATTTAATATTGAAAAATCAATGAAATATCCTGCGCTAGAAAAAGATGATGAATGTTTTCGGATGGAAATACTTGAATATTTACAACAAGAACATTTTAAGGAATATTACGAGGATAAATTAGAAAAAGAAAACACTGAATTAATTAAAGATAATCATGAAGAACTAGATTTTATTCAGGGAAAGATTTGAATTTTTGGATAATACTGAAAATACCGATAAGAATATAGTTCCATCAATTATTAAACCTCCCGAACTTGAGCTAAAAATATTACCCGATCATTTGAAATATGCTTATTTAGGTAATTCTTCAACTTTACCAGTTATTATTTCATCCGCATTAAACGAATCTCAAGAACAAAAACTTTTAGAAACTTTCAAAAAATATAAGAAAACTTTTGGTTGGACTTTTAGCAGATATTAAAGGAATTAGTCCTTCAATCTGTATGCATGAATTATTTTAGATAATGAACATAAACCTAAAGAAAATCCCCAAAGGAGATTAAACCCGATAATGAAAGAAGTAGTTAAGAAAGAAATTTTAAAATGGTTAGATAATGGTATTATATATCCTATTTCGACAGTCTTGGGTAAGCCCAATTCATCGTGTTCCTAAGAAGGGAGGAGTGACCGTCATCGCCAATGAAAATAACGATCTTATTCCTATAAGACAAGTTACTCGGTTGGCGTATATGTATCGATTATAGGAAATTAAATACCGCCACCGGAAAGATCACTTCCCTTTACCATTTCTAGATCGGATGTTAGATAGATTAACTGGACATAAGTATTTTTGTTTTCTAGATGGATACACCGGTTATCATCAAATACAAATTGCTCCCGAGGATCAAGAGAAAACTACATTTACTAGTCCCTATGGAACTTTCGCTTTTCGAAGAATGCCTTTTGGATTATGTAATGCACCAAAGAACATTCCGGAGATGTATGATGTCTATATTTAGTAAGTTAATTGACAATGGAATAGAAGTATTTATGGATGATTTCTCTGTATTTGGAACATCATTTGACACATGCTTAACTCATCTTGAAAAAGTATTAGAAGTATGTGAAAAAACAAATTTAGTTCTAAATTGGGAGAAACGTCAATTTATGGTTGCGGGTGACATTGTATTAGGGCATAAAATTTCGGAAAAAGGCATGGAAGTGGACCCTGCAAAAATTCAAGTTATAGCTAAATTACCACCTCCAACTACGGTAAAAGGGGTAAGAAGTTTTCTTGGACATGCTTGGATTCTACGTACGCTATATAGAAGATTTTTCAAAAATTACTAAACCTCTATGCCAACTTCTCGAAAAGGATAAGAAATTTGAATTTACAATCGAATGCCCGAATGCTTTTGAACTCTTAAAAGAAAAATTAATTACAACACCTATAATAGTTTCACCTAACCTGGAGAAACCATTCGAGCTTATGTGTGATGCTAGTGATCATGTCTGTAGGAGCAGCTTCTTGGGCAAAGATATGAAAAGATTTTTAAAGTTATATACTTATGCTAAGTAAAACTCTAAATGATGCCGAAATAAATTATACGATTACGTAGAAGAGAACTATTAGCGGTAGTATATGGTTTTAATAAATTTAGACCTTATCCGATTGGAACAA
The DNA here is from genome assembly GCA_022702705.1 of Papilionanthe hookeriana x Papilionanthe teres. Classification (NCBI taxonomy): domain Eukaryota; kingdom Viridiplantae; phylum Streptophyta; class Magnoliopsida; order Asparagales; family Orchidaceae; genus Papilionanthe; species Papilionanthe hookeriana x Papilionanthe teres. The sequence goes on along the minus strand of CM040436.1, from coordinate 10,701,780 downwards.
AATGTATCGTGCATACCGATCATTCTCGCTATCAAATATTTAATGCAAAAGAAAGATTCCAAACCAAGATTAATTAGATGGATGCTATTAATGCAAGAATTCGATTTTGAGATCGTTAATAAGAAAGGAACTGATAATCAAATTGCGGATCATTTATCAAGATTAGAAAATCATGAATTATCTGATATTGAAAATGAAATTATAGACAATTTTCCTGATGAACAACTATATAATATCAATAAGTGGAAAATACCATGGTATGCTGATATAGTAAACTATATAGTTAGTAATATTTTACCACCTATGCTAACTTTGCAACAACAAAAAAATTCATCCATGATACGAAAACTTATTTTTGGGATGAACCATATTTATATAAGCAATGTAAGGATTTAATTATTAGAAGATGTGTACCTTATGAAGAAATCGAACCAATTATTCAAAAATGTCATGATTCGATTTTGGAGGACATTTCGGATCGATAAACTCGCTTATAAGATTCTACAATCCGGATTTTATCGGCCTACTCTATTTAGAGATGTATATAGATATATTAAAACTTGCGATAAATGCCAAAGAGTAGGAAATATATCTAGAAGAAACGAAATGCCTCTAAACTTTATATTAGAAGTTGAAATTTTTGATGTTTGGGGATTAGATTTTATGGGACCTTTTATTCCTTCGTTTGGAAACTCATATATATTAGTAGTTGTTGATTATGTTTCCAAATGGATTGAGGCACAAGCTTTACCTAGGTGTGATGCTAAGAGTGTTTCAAAATTTCGATGAAAAATAATTTTACTAGATTTGGAATGCCGAGAGTGATTATCATCGACGGAGGAACTCATTTTAGAAATAAATACATTCACAAACTAGTAGAAAAATACAATATTACTCATAAGATATCCACTCGCTTATCATCCACGGACTAGCGGATTAGCTGAAGTATCTAATCGTGAGATTAAACGTATTTTAGAAAAATCCGTAAACCCAAATAGGTTAGATTGGTCTATTAGATTAGACAATCGCATTATGCGGCTTATAGGATCGCTTATAAAACTCCGATTGGAATGACTCCTTACGAGCTTATATATGGAAAAACATGCCACTTACCGATTGAATTAGAACATAAAGCATATCGGGCGATTAAAGAATTTAATTATAATATGAAGGAAGTCTGGTGAGAAAAGATTGTTGCAATTAAATGAATTGGAAGAATTAAGAAATGAATCGTATGATAATGATCGGATTTATAAAGAAAAGATGAAATTATGGCATGATCGGAAGATTAATCGGAGAAATTTTGAACCGGGACGTGAAGTTTTGCTATATAATACTAGATTGAAATTGTTTCTGGAAAATTGAAGTCTCGATGGTTAGGACCTTTCACCATAACTCAAATATTTTCATACGGAACTATAGAAATCGAAGATCCAAAAGCCTGGACATAAATTTAAAGTTAATGGACATAGATTAAAACCATATTTCGAAGGTATAAGACCTAACTATAAAGAGGTTTTAATGCTTAGTCGACTCGATTAATAATTGAAATTAGGTCGAGTCGACGACGTTAAACCAAACGCTTTATGGGAGGCAACCCATATTAGTTATCTATTTTTATTGTATCTTAATAAGTTAGTTTATATTATTGAAACTTTACTACTCAATTATTATTAAGAATCATCACATATTCGAACCATTATGATGAGAAAAGAAATTATTCGATTTAGAGCGAAATTGGACATTATTTTGAAATCTAGCCGACGGCGAGGTCGATACTCGCCGACAGCGAGGTTCGCGCCTAAATTAGATTCAGTTTATTTATCGAGCTCGCTGACAGCGAGAAACGTCCTCGCCGACAGCGAGAACCGGAAAGACAGTTTTTATAACTAAGTCGCCGACGGCGAGAAACGTCCTCGCCGACGGCGAGGAAGTTATAAAAATGAGTTATATATACTTTAAATGCTGATCCGAACGATTTCAACACCAATTCCTTTGTGAAAACCCATTCTTAAACCATTCTAAGTCCGCCTTCTTCACTAGAATTCATTCCATTCACCATAATGGCCTCCAAATTCTTAGATTCCTCTAAATCCGGAGTGTTTAACGAAGGAAATTTGTGAGTGCGGAAGCGCAGCGGATCTTCAACAAGGTTTTGGTAAAGAAAAGAGTTATCAAGGAACGAGGATTTGTCAATCGAGGATTAGAGAATTCCACTACGAAGATAGAAGAAACGATCGCACGAGCGGCACTTGGGAGGTATTTTGTTACACTACGTCCGCCGTTGTTATTCCGAATTGTGAAAGAGTTCTACTCTAATTTACATGCGATCAACAATGGGAATGTCTACGTCCGAGGAAGATGGGTGACGTTTACTCCATCAAGAGTAAATGAATTATTCTCTATGAAAACACCCCGGTATGTCACTATTCAAATTTTGTGCCTTCTCGATATAATATGAATGAGATATTTCGATATCTAACCGACGAACCGGAAGATTGGGAAATGTGGGAAGACGGGTATGTTAGTTTCTCCGCATCACTTTTGAATCCCGTCTCAAAGCACTCGGCACTTTTTCATCTCATCTAAATTATTACCTACAATGAGGGTAAACAAGGTTTCGAAGGAATGCGCTATATTGAATTATTGTATTCAAAGTGGATTGCCTATTGATGTTGGATCAATAATTGTTAAGTCCGCATGGGTTTAATTGTGCATGGGTCGGTTCACGGACTAGGACACCCATCTACTATTTTTGCATTATGCGATCGAGTACTGTGTTTCTTATGAAGCTTGGGAAAAGGTTCGTTACCTTGAAGCCGCTCGATCCTACGGATATATTCCCTACTTTGGACAATAATGAAGACATTACATTTATCTCTCGATAGAGCTTCACGGAATAATCCTATAGCAAGGCCTATTTCGGATAAAACGGAGTTACTTATGAAGAAAATTAAAGGAATGGAGAAAGAACTCGCAGAAAGTGAGAGATTTAATCGACAATATATCCGATTTATTCGATCACATTGATCGGAGGATGAAGGAACACTTTGATCATTCTCGGACACCTGAAGCTAGCTTTCTTCATTTACTAAGACGAAGGGTTGGATCACCGAAGAATCGCCGGAATTTCCCTTTAGGCCTTTCTATAACTTATTTGTGCATCATCGTCATATCGAAATATCGGAGAAGATGAAGATTCCGACCTCGAAGAGTAGTAGTAAAGATTTCCATAGTATGTTTATGTTTATGTTATTTGATTTGATTTAGATTTTATTATGTGTGGATTGATGATTTGAATATCTCAAACTTAATTGAGATATGCATCATAGTTTTGTATCAGCATTTAGTGTGTCGTAGATTGGTTTGCGATGCTGATTAGTAGTACGGATTGAAGTTTGAAGTTTGATTATAGAGTCTAAAATTATGTTAGTTTGTATGTCTCATGGATTTCAATATTAAAGTTAATTTGTTGTGTTGTGTGAATATGTTTGTGTATAAGTAGCTAATCTTCATATTAAATTAATAAATGATATGATCGGAAATATAATATTAGGCAAATCGAGGTTGAAAATGATTGACGAAATTCAAAAATTGAAATTTTTAGGACCTCGCCGACGGTGAGAAAAATCCCGCCGACGACGAGATCGATCTCGCCGACGACGAAGAATATCTCGCCGACGGCGGATTTTTCCCGAAACTTTTGCCTTATGGAATTAATTAGCTCGCCGACGGCGAGAAAAATCTCGCCGACAGCGAGAACGCGAAAAGACCTATATTTGACCTGGTCAACCGACACTATTCATCATCCCCTTCCTAAAATTTTCGAAAAACCGACCTAGGGCTTGAGAGATCTTGGATTTGAAGCGATTTCAACACTTTTCGACACCGCATTTCATCTTCTCTTGGTAAGAGCTTCACTCCTATGCAAAAATTTTTGATTTTCACCATTGATTTCTTCTACATTGGGATATTTTGAAAAATTTTTGAAATATGAAGAAAATACTTGGAAGAATTTCATAGAAATCAATTTAAATGGATTTTAGTTGTTGTAGGAAGCCTTCTTAGGATTATTTTTAAGTTTAGTAAAAATTTTCATGATTTTCACGAGATCGATCGTATGGCTCCACGACAAAAACGTCGAGTAGAATTCGACGAAGACCGATTCATCAATGCACGAGCACGTACTAAATATTTTGAAAATATTCAAGGAAGAAAGTGCATTGCAGATCGGGTTTTCAAAAATCCGGGAGGAGAAGTAGAGCGGATTATTAAGGAACGAGGTTGGGAGAATTTCTGTTACGTTCAATATAGAGCAGCTATGGAAGTGGTTAAAGAATTTTATGCCAATTTAATCGCCGTCGAGGATGCACCGAGTAAAGGTACGAGGGTTTTTTTGTAGAATTCAATGTCTGCGAGAATAAATGCGTTCTATGAAGTTCATGACTCGCCCTTTAGCGAGTATGAAACTTTTGGAACGATGGAAGGACCACTCGGAGGAAGTCATTAACTTTCTCACCGATGGGACCGAAGTTTGGAAAATTAAGCGAGCAGGAAAGAGTGAATTTTCCTCTTTCTAAATTAAATGCGATCTCAAAGCCCGGCATTACTTTATTTGTTATACTCGTTACCTACCTATCACCACGAGTGAGGTAACACGAGATAGTAGCAATTCGAATTTCTATATTCGTAATAATGAAGCATCAACATCGGGAGAATTATTTATCGAAACATCCCGGCCACTCCTCGAAATGAGAGTGGAGCCGGATTGGGACACCCCGGATTAATTTTTTCACTCGCCAACTCTGCGGAGTTGAGGCTAGAGATAATGAAGAATGGGTAGAACCAATGAAACCACTCACAATCGCCAATATTAAGAAGTATGAATCTCATGAAGGGTGGAGAGCAGGAGTAAGAAGTTATTTCACTCAGTCCAGTAGAGATATACCCTCTACTAGCTATGAACCTCCTGTGCCTACCACCCCTACCCTACAAGATCTGATGAATGAATCGACTCTGCATAGAAGAAGTTTTGAGCAGTTTGGAGATACAATGGGGAGAAGATTTGATCATTTTGATCGAAGGATTGATAATCCGGAGAGGAGAGATGATTATGATAGTGAATACCTCCGACGACATTCGGAATACGAAATTGCATATTATGAAGTCGAACGTCGTTATAAGAGTGGAGATTTAGATGTTGTCTTTCCGGAATGCCCTGGTACACTCGGCATCACCCCGCTCGGTCTTCTCGACAGCCTTGCGGATTAGGGAGGAGATGATATAGCACTAGGACTTTAATGTCGAAGATTAGGATTTTATTTATTTGTTAGTTTAATATTTAAAAAAAAAACTTTTATATGTTTGTAATATTCAATACTTTATGTTTTGAGACATTGGATGTTAGTTAGATTATTTGCTTGGATTGTTATAGTAGTTAGTTTTTGTTTTTGTGTTAGTTAATTGCATTTGTTTTTATGTTAAATAGGATGTTAGTTTTTCTTTAATTTGTTTTATTCTGTATTGTTTTAAGTTTTAAAATTGTTAATCCGATTAGTTCAATTGTTTTTAATATGTTAGTAATTCATAGGTGTAATGTAGAGTTAATTTTAATTGTTGTGTTTAATACTTATCTCAGATTTTATCCCTGCATTTTTCTTGTTATATATATATATATGTAGAATAGATATAAAAATTAAATCAATTGTTTTTAATATGATTTATTTACTCTCCTTTTTCATTATTTAGAATAGATATAAAAATTTAAGTTTGGGGGGGGGAGTAAAATACAAATTTAGTTATTAACTTGTTCTCAAATTTCTATTTTCAAATTATTATAAAAATGATTTTTATAGCAAATTTTTCAATTTGATTTAATATGAATTATTTTATTTAATTATTATAAAAGGTTAAATGAAATATTTCTAGTACTTTAATTAATTAAATAGAATAAAATATTTGGTTAAAAGGAATAAGAATATAGTAAACTATTTTTAGTAAGGAAAACTATATTTTAAAATTAAAATTCTTAAGTATTCAAGTGAAAAAGAAAAGATTGAAAATCAATAAAGTAAAAACTATGAAGTATATATAAGCTAAGAAATATTCCTAAGTTTCAAATTTAGGAAGATTAAAATGAAGTTCAAAATTATTAACGAGCTCTCCAGGATACGGTAATCCTCAAAAGAAAAAGAAAAGAAAAAGAAAAGAAAAATGAGGAGAAGCTTGAGGAGATGCCTTATCAAAAATTGGCTTCATTTGAATTAACCTAAAGGAAAAACTTAGATATTTCCAAACTTATGTTTATGGATTAGAATTTTACCTAATAGTATTTTCTTGAATTTCTTATCATATGAATATCTTAAGTAGTTATTCTTTTAAATATAGTCATTCCCGAAATGAATAGTAGTTAGAAATCTTAGACACGATAACTAAATAATTTATTTCTATAAGATTAATTAAATTACATGAATTATTTTTGTTTAACTTTATTATGATATTAATTAATCTAATTCATAGTTTATTTAAATTGAAAAATCTTATTATAAAACTCATTATTTTTATGTAGTATTAAAATTACTTGAGGACAAGTAATAAGTAAGTTTTGGGGATTTTGATCGTCGAAAAATTTATTAAGAAATTCATACCTATTTTTTATGAAATTGCATTTTAAAGAAGGGTATTTTCTTTATTTTTATTGCAGGAATGAATAATTTAGGTAATAAAAGCAAAAATCATAAAAAGGAGCGAATTTGGAGCAAAATTATGCAATTTGTGCTGAGTCGCCGACGACGAGATCGAGCTCGCCGACGGCGAGGTTACAAGAAGAAAATTCGAAGAATTTATAAGCTGTCTCGCCGACGAGAGCCCGATCCCGCCGACAACGAGCTAGAGCGGTTTGAAGATCTTCAGAAGCCTCGCCGACAAGCGAGGTAGTTCGTCGCCGATAGCGAGCTAGTTCAAATGGCACGGATACATTGAACCCGGACACTTTTGAAGAGATGCTTACACACCTCTTGGACCTTTGCTCACCTCTATATATGAGGCCGAAAATCGATCTTTTGGGTGTCTTTTGTGCAATCTTTTAGTCTTTAGTGTTAATTTTTGTGCGGTTATGCTGTCTTTAGTGAGTTTAGTGAGTAATTAGTGAGTCGTGTCTGTACTTGGAAGGAAGAGTCAAAGGAACTACGAGGAGTCCGTTTGGGGATAAATCGAGATAAGTATTTGTATTTATTGTTTTTAACTTTAAATGAAATCCATGCTTAGTTTAGTTCCTGAGCATTACGAGTAGTTTATTAGTCTTTCTCCTCGTTTATGAAATTAAGTGACTTGATGAAATTAAAATAGAGATACTTATATATATTAATAAATTGTGATAATTTTTACTTAAAAATTAATTTACTTTCAAATTGGCCATTTGATTTGTTAAAATATGTTGATTATCAACTATAGTAAAAATTACATCTGATATTTGGGGAATTCAAAAGCCTTGGAAGGAAGGTGCAAATAAATAGGGAAATAATATCACTGGGCGTAGAATTGAGCATTTTAGTGTGACGGACTAAAATATTCAATTCGGTCTATTGTTTGAGAGCCGAAGTGTAGATGTTAGCACTCGGGCGAGGGAACGTGGGAGCTCGAAGTGGCGATCGGTATCCTCCCGACCTAGCCGCAGATTCGGTAATCAAACATAGGATTAGTCGATATTCTTTACACCTGGACTAAAGGGTAAAGAATAGGAATTCTCCTATTTGTCACAATACCTTAAAATTATCTATTTAAATTCATCAATCACTTAAAATTTCTAAACGAGGGAAAAATACTTTTCCGAATAGTTAAGACTTATTTAGCAATTAGTTTAATTTTCTCGCACTTTCAATACGTATTAATTTTCTACTTAGTTAAGTTACTTAATTAAAATACTTAGTTTACTTTATTGCGCTCAAATTTTAGAATTCCAAATTTTCGTATACTATTTTAAAAAATTATTATTATTATTTTAAAATTAGTTGTTATTTAATTTTCTCTTTCCTCGTGGGATCGATAACCGGGACTCACTGTAGAGCCTCGTATTACTCGATATGATACGTATACTTGCGTAGCATCCACAATATAAACAATTACAATTCTATACATATAAATAGCGGGGTCAAGCTTTTGGCGTCGTTGCAATTAAATTAAAAATATGATAATATAAAATTGTGGGTCACACTGCAGCCAACACAAACATACACCGAACTGATGATGCATTCCATTAGTGAGTTGTAAGTGTATTATTAATCATTACATTCGATTGTTTGGGTTTTGATGTACTCTTAAATTACATTTACATGTAAGTACGCCTAAAGGAGAGTCCTTTGATTGCTAGAGTCAACTCTAAGCATGTTGGTGATATGAGAAGCAATGAGATTGAGTTATTTAATGAATCATTGAAGGCTTTTCAGAATCAATTAAGAAGCTAAAAAACTACTCAGAAGTAATGTAGATTTTTGTGAAAGGGAGAGTCCTTTCATTGCTAGAGTCAACTCCAATGTTGTTAGTGATCTCAGAAGCAAAGAGAATGAGTTATTTAGTTATTCACTTAAGCATGAAAGATCAGTAAGGAAGAATTTCATTCACAACAATGATAAAAATTATAATAAGAGGAAGTTTCAAATTGTTCTGAGTTATATAATTGGATGATGAAGATGATGTGGTTTGTATCAGGTAAGTTATTGCTAATATATTTGCTAAATGGTGCCAAAAGAATAAAATCCATAGGTTAGTTTTGATATTTTGGACCTCTTAAGTCTCATGTGAATGGTGTTCCATCTGATGAACCAGCTAGTTTGAATCGAAGAATGACAAGCAATCAAATCTTTGTCTAAATAATTTGTCAAGAATATACATTACCATACATTAAAAATCTTTACAATCAATAATAGTTCTTGAAATATGATTGGAAGAACATCATTTCCTATTTTCAATAACAATTTTTTAACTTCTTTGAGTTTATTTCAAAGAGGTCTACTTTAGCAAAATTCCTTCAGGTGAATTCAACTAGTGAAAAAAAAAAAATCTAGATGAAATTTCCAAAAAATTTTATAGAAAAACCTGCAACAGGTATTCTGAAAGATGCAAAAATTAATAGTAACAGGAGAATGATGTGAAGTCAAAGGCTCTAAGAATTTATAGAAAGCTAGAGTAAAGGCAACCATCTAATGCACATTTCAAAGAACTCTGGCTAACAAGCATCTGATAGGGAAATAAATCTGTTGATTGAACCAACTATAAGATAATTTAATGTTAGGAAGATCAAAGAGATTCGTTGTGTAAATGCAATTATGAAAATCAACAAGTTTACTAGTTCAAGGAGAGATCCCGACTAATTTTTTCTTAAAATTTCTGATACAATTAAAATCACCCAATTTAATCCAAGGAACTTGAATATTCTTAGATGAAGCAATAATTTTGTATCATAACTCTTTTCTTTTAATAGGATTGTCTTCAACATAAACGAAAGTCACAAAAAACTGACAAAAGAAAAAAAATTCAATACTACCATGGATATGTTAAAGCCTGAATATACATGGCAGTAAAGTTTATATTGGAAGAATTCTATTTAAGCCAAATGCGGCCTCTATCCACCATAAGAAAATTGTTAAAACTTTTGAGATCACTATGAACTCCTCTAACATTCAAAGTCATAATATTTGGGAAAAACAAGATAAAAACTAATTAAGAAGAATTTTCCTTAGGTATGCTTTCTCACCTTTGGAGGATAAAGGTAAAACAGAGGCAGGCTTATTAGTAGACTTGTTAATTGAAGAATTGACACCAAGATTTTGTAATAAAAAATAAGTAAGCTCAATGTCTTCCAGACTTTGTGTTAAAGAGGAGGAAACATTCCGATCAAACTTCCTTCCTTATTCAACATCAAAGGCGCACCAGAAGAAGATTCATCACTTAATAAAGTGGTTTCCATTGGCTTATTTAAATCAAGACCATCTTCCTCCTCCTGAGTAGTTGGAGCAACAACTGGATGAGCAACATACTTGCCGGTACTTCTTTTCAGTCTAGAACCAATTTTATTCCTGTCGAATTTTCTTCCACGTAGAGGGTCAATAGGTGGTGATTTATATTGGGTGATTTTACGACAAGAAGAAATATCATGTGCAAAAGATGAAAAGACTTTACAACTCCAAGCTTCCATTCATAAACAATTGCTTGAATTAAATCTTTCTCCTTAATATTATTTATAATAAACTCTTGAAATAGTGAATTAACATTAATTTGAATGTCAAATCTAATAAAGTTGAGGTGCGAGCCTCTTGCTGTAAGCAAATCCAGAAAAAAAAGTTTAATTTTACTCGTACTTTTAGGAACAAATATTCCATCCGAAGTTCGGATGCAAAGATGTGTCCAGACTCCCGATCCCAGCCGCTTATCAAATTAAAAAATTAAAAAGAAGTGGGACCCACTCTCATACACAGTTCGCTACTGGGATTGAGAGTCCGGACGCATCTCTGTGTCCGGACTCCGGATAGAATATTTTTTCTAATTTTAGAGATACCTTTCAACGACTAATAAACAAAGAGACGAGATTAGATAATTTCACCTAAATAGAACCTCATAAAAATCTTCTTTAATGAGCTTAAAATTCTTAACTCCAAGGTTAAAAAAAAGTTTTCATTAATTAAAATATGTTCCTAAACAATAATTGGTAATTACTCCTAAAAAACAGGAATACTTTACACCGCAACCAACACAAATATACACCAAACTGATGATGCATTCCATTAGTGAGTTGTAAGTGTATTATTAATCATTTCATTCGATTGTTTGGGTTTTGATGTACTCTTAAATTACATTTACATGTAAGTACGCCTAAAGGAGACTTTTGATTGCTAGAGTCAACTCTAAGCATGTTGGTGATATGAGCAACAATGAGATTGAGTTATTTAATGACTCATTGAAGGCTTTTTCAGAATCAATTAAGAAGCTGAAAAACTACTCAGAAGTAATGTAGATTTTTGTGAAAGGGAGAGTCATTTGATTGCTAGAGTCAACTCCAATGTTGTTAGTGATCTCAGAAGCAAAGAGATTAAGTTATTTAGTTCTTCACTTAAGCATGAAAGATCAGTAGTGAAGAATTTCATTCACAACAATGATAAAAATTACAATAAGAGGAAGTTTCAAATTGTTCTAAGTTATATAATTGGATGATGAAGATGATGTGGTTTGTATCAGGTAAGTTATGGCTAATATATTTGCTAAATGGTGCCAAAAGAATAAAATCCATAGGTTAGTTTTAATATTTTGGACTTCTTAAGTCTCATGTGAATGGTGTTTCGTCTGGTGAACCAGCTGATTTGAATCGAAGAATGACAAGCAATCAAATCTTTGTCTAAAAAATTTGTCAAGAATAGACATTACCATACATTGAAAATCTTTACAATCAATAATAGTTCTTGAAATATGATTGGAAGAACATCATTTCCTATTTTTAATAACAATTTTTTAACTTCTTTGAGTTTATTTCAAAGAGAATATGGGATCTCCTTTAGTAAAATTCCTTCAGGTGAATTCAACTAGTGAAAAAAAAATCTAGATGAAATTTCAGAAAAAATTTATAGGAAAACCTGCAAGAGGTATTCTGAAAGATACAAAAATTAATAGTAACAGGAGAATGATGTGAAGTCAAAGGCTCTAAGAATTTATAGAAAGCTAGAGTAAAGGCAACCATCTAATGCACATTTCAAAGAACTCTGGCTAACAAGCATCTGATAGGGAAATAAATCTGTTGATTGAACCAACTATAAGATAATTTAATGTTAGGAAGATCAAAGAGATTCGTTGTGTAAATGCAATTATGAAAATCAACAAGTTTACTAGTTCAAGGAGAGATCCCGACTAATTTTTTCTTAAAATTTCTGATACAATTAAAATCACTCAATTTAATCCAAGGAACTTGAATATTCTTAGATGAAGCAATAATTTTGTATCATAACTCCTTTCTTTTAATAGGATTGTCTTCAACATAAACGAAAGTCACAAAAAACTGACAAAAGAAGAAAATACAATACTACCATGGATATATTAAGCCTAAATATACAGGGCAGTAAAGTTTATATTGGAAGAACTCTATTTAAGCCAAATGTGCTCTCTATCCACCATAAGAAAATTGTTAGAACTTAATTCATTAGGAAAAATCTTAAGTTGAATGCAAAAAAAGGGTTCAACTATGAAAAAGGGGAAAACTTAGTTTCCAAAAGATAAATGAGATCAAGATTGTACTCTTTAACAAAATGTTTGCAATCAGTGATTTTGAGATCACTATGAACTCCTCTAACATTCCAAGTCATAATATTTGAGAAAAAACAAGATAAAAACTAATTAAGAAGAATTTTCCTTACGTATGCTTTCTCACCTTTGGAGGATAAAGGTAAAACAGAGGCAGGCTTATTAGTAGACTTGTTAATTGAAGAATTGACACCAAGATTTTGTAATAAAAAAATAAGTAAGCTCAATGTCTTCCAAGACTTTGTGGTAAAGAGGAAGAAACATTCCGATCAAATTTCCTTCCTTATTCAATATCGAAGGTGCACCAGAAGAAGATTCATCACTTAATAAAGTGGTTTGCATTGGCTTATTTAAATCAAGACCATCTTCCTCTTATTGAGTAGTTGGAGCAATAACTGGATGAGCAACATACCTGCCAATACTTCTTTTCAGTCTAGAACCAATTCTATTCCTGCCGAATTTTCTTCCACGCAAAGGGGCAATAGGTGGTGATTTATATTGGGTGATTTTACGACAAGAAGAAATATCATGTGCAAAAGATGAAAAGACTTTACAGCCCCAAGCTTCCATTCATAAACAAGTGCTTGAATTAAATCATTCTCCTTAATATTATTTATAATAAACTCTTGAAATAGTGAATTAACATTAATTTGAATGTCAAATCTAATAAAGTTGAGGTGTGAGTCTCTTGCTGTAAGCAAATCCAGAAAAAAAAAAAGTTTAATTTTACTCGTAATTTTAGGAACAAATATTCCATCCGGAGTGGACGCAGAGATGCGTTCAGACTCCCGATCCCAGATGCTTATCAAATCTAAAAAAAAAATAGAAGTGGGACCTACTCTTATACACAGTTCGCGGCTGGGATTGAGAGTCCGGACGCAGGCGTCCGGACTCCGAATAGAATATTTTTTCTAATTTTAGAGATACCTTTCAACGACTAATAAACAAAGGGACGAGATTAGATAATTTCACCTAAATAGAACCTCATAAAAATCTTCTTTAATGAGCTTAAAAATCTTAAGTCCAAGATTAAAAAAAAAAGTTTTCATTAATGAATCAAAGTTCACCCCAAATAACCATATCATTATTTTTATTATTGGTATAAAATATGGAAAGCAGCAAAGCATCACACGGCTCTCCTCTGCGTGAAGCCGGCGATCTCATCCGTCTGTCTATATATAAAATTCATCGGCACGTCTTTTCGGTTTCGAAGCCATCGGAATCGGAGCCGCAGTGCGAGCGAGGATCCTACGCAGGTCTTCCTGCTTTCCTCTTTTAATTTCGATTTCTCTTTGCTCGATCTCTCTTTCCGATTAATGCTAGGTTTTAGGCATTCAATCTTGAAGGTCATGGACACGAAATTATTGTAATTATGTTTGTTTGAATTCTGTGAAGTTAATAGTCGTTTGTACAATTTTCTTCTTGAGAAAGAATCTCGATGATGGAGGCTAGGGTTTTGATGTTTGGGTTCTGGATCTTGGATTTGTGGATTTACTTGTTGAGTTCGTATTTGGGCGGTGTTTTGAGACTGTTTTTGTTTTCTGTCGGAATGTGCTTTTGATCTATCGGGCAGACGATACTGAGAGCATCGGTAGTTGTTGTGTTTTCAATATATCTTTTTTTGTTTTAGCCATACTTGCAAAGGGCCTAGGGCAAGGGAGTTGCGTTAGATTTTTTTTTTGTACCTAGTATATGAAACGATTCAGATTTGGTATTATGTTGAATTTTAAATTTTGATTTTTTTCCGTTGGAGAATGTTCAAATCAAGATAATTGTATGCCAAATTGTCAGATATGTCCTGAATGATGAAAATATATTTATATTTGTATTCCTTGTCGCAATATAAGATGCTTGCGGACAAGCTAAGGTCTTTTTTGTGATGTTGTTGGTTTTGTAATACATTGGACATTGGTCCCTAGGCGACATGGTACATGGAGCTGGATTGTTGTTTCTTCTTTAGGAAAATGTGGAGGTATTCTCATGGTAGTTTGATGTGACTACATTCTCCTGTTAATGATGAGCTTATATATGGTTTAGGCGGCCTGTTTCAATTCCTTGAACTATTTTTTACTGAAATATATTTTGCATTATTATATTTGATTCTATCAGAGGGCTGGTGGAATATGGAGGTATAAGCAATGATAGCACAGCATCAGATGGAATATGTTTGTTTTCAGATGCAAGCAAATGCACACAAATTACAGAAATACAAAGCAAAATTTTACTGTTAGGATTATGACTTGCAAATATAGCAAATGTGATGTCAACTATCATCATTCATTATTGTTAAAATTTAAAGTACTACATAGGTACAATAGGCTCAAGTTCCTTGCATTTATTAGACAAAAAATGAAGAATACATTTTCTTAAGCAAATGTTAGACAGTTAAAATGTAGAAATGCCTCAAGATTATTGTGTTAAGAGGATATATTGAAATTTTAAAGTTAATTATGTAAAATTGCACAGACTTTCTGTGGATTTGAGTGTTGGGCAATAGAAAGTATTTAGTGGATAACTTGAGCATTGTGTTAAGGATAATTTAAGGATTAATCATATTAGAGGAATAATTGGAGTGACATCTATTGAAGGTTAGATAGCTGAATCTAGGATTGGTGGGTTTGGATATATAAACAACAACAACAAACAAAGCCTTTATCCCACTAAGTGGGGTCGGCTACATGAATCCTTTTTCTCCATTGCATCCTATCTAGTGTCATATTTTCATTTAATTTTAATAAATTAAGATCATTTTTAGGTCTACCTCTGACTTTCTTAACATAAGTTTGAATTTAAAACATCTACTCTTCTAATCAGATCATCAGATGGTCAACGTTTATTGTGACCAAAGCATCTAAGACAGCTCTCTTTAATTTTGTCCATCACTAGAGCTACACCAACCCTATCACGAATATATTCATTTTGCATTTTGTCTCTAAGTGTTAAGCCGCTCATTCACCTAATCATTCTCATCTCGACAACACTTAACTTAGTTTTATGCTTCTCTTTTAAAGGCCAACATTCAGCACCATATAGCATTGCAAGTCTCACCACCATCTTATAAAATTTTCCTTTCAGCCTCAAGGATACTTTTCTATCACACAATAGACCCGAAGCATTCCTCCACTTCAACCAACCAACTTGAATTCTACTAATAACTTCCCCATCAATATCACCATCACTTTGAACAATATACCCGAGATGTCTAAAGCGTTCACACCTTTTTAATAATTTGAGCACCCATAGTTACATTTCTGTTGCAAGAGCTACTACACTAAAATCACATTCTATGTATTCAGTTTTAGTTCTACTCAAACGAAGGTCTTTAGACTCCAAGGTAAACCTCCTTATTTCAAATTTTTCATGAGCTTTTTCTCTCGTCTTATCCCTGAGAAAGATATCATTAGCAAAAACCATAAACCAAGGTACATCCTCCTATAAGTGTCCAATAAGACCATCTATAACTAAAGCAAAATGATACAGGCTTAAAGCCAATCCCTGATGTAAACGAACAAAAATAGAAAAATATTTGGTCAATCCTCCTTCTATTTTAACACAAGTAAGAACTCTTGTATACATATCTTTAATGACTTGAATATAAGTCATATCAACACCTTTCTTCTCAAGAACTCTCCAAAGGATATCTCTTGGAACCTTATCGTAAAATGGTAAAAATTTGATGCATAGTTAAGATCATTTTAGCAGGATTACAAGAGAATAGGTAGACCTAAAGATTATATTGGTCAAAATGTTTTGCAAAAATTAGATTTAACACTATATGGAACACTTAAAGAGGAACGAGTGAAAAATGAGATTAAGGATAAATTAAAGTATTAATCATATTAGAGGAATAATTGGAGGGACGTCTCTTGAAGATTAGGTAATTGAATATGGTGGTTTGGACATGTAAAATGGTAACAATTTGATGCATAGTTAAAATCATTTTAGGAGGATTATAAAAGAGAATAGGTAGACCTAAGATAAGAATACATAGAAGTTGGTGAAAATTTGTTGCAAAGATTAGATTTAATGCCATATGGAACACTTGAGCGGAGAAAATGCGAAATGAGAATTCATAGAGGTAGGAAAAATAGCTGGAATAAGGCTAATCATGACTGTAGATCTATATTTATACTAAAGTGGCTTTCACATCATTTTGTATGGTTATTCTTTTCCTTATATTTTATAATTTTTTTTAGTTTGCATGATCGATGGAGGACCTCATTTTATCAATGATTTGGTTCTGTTGCTTCTTTTTGAAGTAATTGAACCATGTTGCTTGATAATATTATTTCTTTCTTATCTCAAATGATGCCAAACATTTTGTTTGCTTCAATTATTTTCTAGGATCCACTTTCAAGTCTTGTACTTTAGCACAGTTGATTTGTTTTCAAACCTTTTATTTCATGTCTTATGTTTGTTTGTATTATCTGGCCAGGTTTCTGTGCAGATTCATTTCTCGAAGCTTGCAAGATGTCTGATTCTCATGAGAATGATAGGAACATTGAGATATGGAAGATCAAGAAACTCATTAAGGCATTGGAAGCTGCAAGAGGTAATGGCACAAGCATGATCTCCCTGATCATGACACCTCGTGATCAGGTCTCTCGTGTGGCTAAGATGTTGGGTGATGAATATGGAACTGCTTCTAATATTAAAAGCAGAGTTAATCGGCAATCTGTATTGGCTGCCATAACTTCTGCACAACAAAGACTGAAGCTTTACAGCAAGGTTCCACCTAATGGGTTAGTTCTATATACTGGGACCATTATTACTGATGATGGAAAAGAAAAAAAGGTGACTATAGATTTTGAGCCATTTAAGCCCATAAATGCATCACTCTATTTATGTGATAACAAGTTCCACACTGAGGCACTCAATGAACTTCTTGAATCTGATGAGAAGTTTGGTTTTATTGTCATGGATGGTAATGGGACTCTCTTTGGCACTCTAAGCGGGAATACCCGTGAGGTGCTTCACAAGTTCACTGTTGATCTTCCAAAGAAGCATGGAAGAGGAGGACAGTCTGCACTGCGGTTTGCCCGTCTTCGGATGGAGAAGCGCCATAATTATGTTAGGAAGACAGCTGAACTTGCCACACAGTTCTTCATTAATCCTGCTACAAGTCAGCCGAATGTTGCTGGGTTGATTTTGGCGGGGTCTGCTGATTTTAAAACTGAATTGAGCCAATCTGATATGTTTGATCCACGTCTGCAGGCTAAAATAATTAATGTGGTTGATGTCTCATATGGTGGAGAAAATGGTTTCAACCAGGCAATTGATTTGTCTGCAGAGATTTTGGCAAATGTGAAGTTCATACAGGAAAAGAAATTGATCGGGAAGTATTTTGAGGAAATTAGCCAGGATACGGGAAAGTATGTTTTTGGTGTTGATGACACACTGAAAGCTCTTGAGATGGGTGCTGTTGAGATCTTACTCGTGTGGGAGAATTTGGATATCAACCGATATGTTCTCAAGAACTGTGCTACCGGTGAACCTGTCATCAAGCATCTCAACAAAGATCAGGAGTCAGATCAGACCAACTTCCGGGATAGCGAGTCATCTGCCGAACTTGAGGTGCAGGAAAAACTCTCTCTATTGGAGTGGCTTGCCAATGAGTACAAGCGATTTGGCTGTTCACTTGAGTTTGTTACTAACAAATCTCAGGAGGGGTCTCAGTTCTGCAGGGGCTTTGGAGGCATTGGTGGTATTCTTCGCTACCAACTTGATATGAGGTCCTTTGATGAGGTCTCTGATGAGGAATTTAATGAAGATTCTGATTAGCAATCAGCCAACCCTTACCTGGAGCCAGTCCAGGAGTCGCCAGGGCTGGCCCTTCCTGAGACTTTTGATGCTCCACAGAAAGTTAAACACACGCAGTTGGATTATAATTATGAAAGGTTTTGTGGCATCTCTTTCTTTTTCTGTGTATAGGCACATCTTTTCCGACATCCAAACTATGACCATTAATATTTTAATCATCACCTTTCAGGTTTCAAGGAGCTGATGCAAAGTAGAAGAAGCATGTCACTTGATCAATCATCCTGGTACCAAGAATTTGCCATATTTGAACAAATGGTCCTCATCAACCTATTGCTAATAAGCATGCCTCGGAACTTATTCTGGGTCTAGTCTTCTAAGCTATTGCTGCTTATCTCTTACCTTGATGTCATTATGTTAACTGTTTTATCAGTATTGTTATATTGCTATGTCTGCCATATAATGTTTGTTACGTTATATATATAAGTTTGATGTTCCGAAACAATATATATGCTTTGCTACAACTTCATTAGTTCTATTGGCATGACAATGTCTGCCATATTATCTTTTGCTATGGGATTTAAATATGGACTTGGAAAAATCATATAAATGTTCTGCTGGAACATTACTGCACTGACTTGGTTTTGGCTATTTAGTACCTGCCGGAAAATTACTCTTCTGCTTCTTTCCTGCAATTTTTTCTGTTTCAGCAAAGAGGCTATCTGATTCTGGTGGTTTGATGTGTTATTCTGAGTGTGAAAACGAAGTTATATGAAATGCAGGACAAGAAAGTACTGCTTTTGTGCTGTGCACGTTGTAAATTTTCCCTCGTGCCTGCTGATATTCATGTTTTCCCCCAGTTATCCCCATAAAAAGCTGGAACTTTTAGAGGCGGTGATTTAGATTTCATTGTTTACATTTTCATCTCAGATAAATAGTATTATCCAGTTGGTAATTTTATCTGTTGGAAAAACCGTATGAATATGTATTTGATAAATTATTTTACTTCATTTTTTTTTTTTATGAGATGGTGGTGAGACCTGCAATTCTCTATGGTGTTGAATGTTGGCTTTTAATAGAGAAGCTTAATATTAAGTCTTAAGTGTTGCCTAGATGAGAATGATTAGGCGGATGAGTGGTTTTACACCTAGAGACAAAATGCGAAATGAATATATCCGTGATAGGGTTGGTGTAGCTTGACGGAGAAAATTAGAGAAAGTTGTCTTAGATGGTTTGGTCACTTTAAACGTAGACTATCTGATGATCCGAGCAGGAGAGTAGATGCTTTAGATTTGACTTATGTTAAGAAAAGCAGAGGTAGATCTAAGAAAATTGAGGCTTAATGAATGAAAAATGATTTTAATTTATTAGAATTAAATGAAAATATGACACTAAGGGACTGTTTGGGGCAGCTGCAGCTTATCCAGCTTATCCAGATAAGCAGCTTATCCTGATAATCTGTTGATAAGCAGCTGATCCGGATAAGCTGTCTAGCTGTTTGGTTTCTGCGTTTGAAAAAGTAGCTGATTCTAAATAAATGACCATTTTGCCCCTGTTTTGGATAAGCTGTTTAACTGTTTGGTTTATTCGTTTGGAAAACAGCTGATTGATAATTATACCTAATGGAATTTACACACTGAATTGGAGCAGAGACAGTACTCTCAGCCCTAATGAACAAAAGAGGTGCCCCAATAGATTTCAAGGACTGATCAAGGTGGGCAAGGGACTGTTTCAACCACCACCTAGAACAACTCCCGGGAAAGAATTTCCCTTCTTTACTTGGGCACCAGATGAAAATAGGAAGAGTAACACCGTCCCTCGCCACAGCAAACAGGGCTGGGTTATCCTCATTTTCCTTACCATGACAAGATGACCTCCTTAGTAATTGTTTATACAAGAAAAACATAACAAGCATTCAGAAAAATCGTGCAGCAGATTGTTTTCAGAATTGCAAACATACTAAACATTCAGAAATATTGTGCAAAATAATGTTTAGAAATTTAACCCCAATCCGTTTTCTATTAAACAATAGGCATGGAAATTTCTTCGAACATAAAACTACAAGCTGGAAAAAGTCAAGGTAGAAGCTGAAGGAGGAGCGAAGAGAATGCGATCCCTTCCCGCTGAGAAGGCGAGGAAGGAAGAACAAAAAATTTCTGCAACTTCGGCTCTCCCCTTTTCTGTCTCTAATTTTTCGTTAAAAGGGGAGACAGAAAAGGAGCGAAGCAGAAGGACGAGGAAGCAACGATCCCCAACTCACCTTCTTCCATGGTTTATGGTCGGAGCGGAGCGGATGGATGAGAAAGATGCGAGTTTCGGCGGTCTCTGTAAAAGGGAGCGGAGCAGAAGGATGAAGCTGCGATCCCCAGCGATCCCCACGATCCCCAGCGATCCCCACGTTGTCTTCTCTGCTAGAGACGAGGGCAGCGGCGGCGAGAGTCACAAGCTGGAGAAGAGGGAGCAGCTTATGGCGAGTGGAGGCTGGTTCAGAGGCGATCGAGGGCACGAGAGTAATAGAAACGAAGGAAACGCGGAACGCGGGAGTGTCGGCACGTCCCGCGTGTAATAGAAAAAAAAAAAAACCGAGTTTTGTGATAAGTAGCGATAAGTTCAAAACAAACACTGCGGCGGCGTTTTTGAAAACGCCGCCGCACTAAAACGCCGCCGCACTTATAAGCTCTCCCAAACGGGGCTTAAATAGGATCCAACTCCACTTAGTGGGATTAAGGCTGTTGTATTCTAGTATATTTACATATGAAAATATGACACTAAAATTACTTGGTGTTAGTTTAGCTGGTTAAAATTTATGGGGGCATGTACATGAAGACCACATAATTCTTATATATTTACATATCCAAACTTTAGTATTTATATAAACACCATTCGGACATCATATCGCAAATATTACATCACTTTTTGAGGGCAACTATGAGCATGGCTTAGCCAGTTCATTAAAGATCGACAGTAATTACAATTGTTTAGAATCAACGAAATAATACAAGTTGTAGACAGTCAGAAGAACTATATTATAATGAACGAAAATTAAGCTCATAAATAGTCCATAATTGGTCTCAATGAAGACCGGCTCTACATAAGATATTTAATAATGAACTCAAAATTAGTCACATAGTTTGTTTGCACCCAAATAATAAAATACATATCATGGAGTGTAAATTTCAGATTGACATCAAACAATGAATAGCTAAGACCAAGAGAGTGCAATAATTTTTCAGCAGCAGACGCATTGGGAATATTAAAATTAATTTTAGTTGTCAAATTCTATTTTCTTAACTCAAAATAATATATACACATTTTACTTTTTACTAAAATTAATAATATTTAATAAAATTAATGTTAATTTATATTTATTAAATTAGATTTCATATTTGCTTGGATTAAAATTTTAATTAATATTTTTTTTATTATTAAAGATAACTTTTTTATTCTGATTTTAAAAGTTACATTTAATGAAATTAAAATTTCTTTTGTTTAAATCAACTTCGCACAATTTTAAGTTATTTGGAGAGTTATTTTAGAAATCATTATTTGTTAGACATCACTTTTTTATTCTATTACTAGAATTTTCATTATGCTTTTTTAGAATACTTTGTGATGATATTAATTTTAAAAAATCAAAATTATGAGCTTATTTATTATCAAATCATTACTCATTTGATTTGTTTTAATTATTTCAATGAACTAGTTTGCTTACATCTATTTATGTTAATTATTTGTAAAAAAAATATATTTGAAATTTATATATTATCTTATTTAATTTATGTTTTAAATAATTACAAATACATGTAAAAGCTCGGCTCAAGTCATATGTCAGGGAAATTTAGTCCCACATCGGATAGGTGTAGGGCCGAAAAACAGTATATAAGTCTTGGACTGCCCACTTCTCTTAAGAGCTTTTTTGAGAGTATGACAAGTAGTATCAGAGCAGGGTACTGTGTAGGGCCCTCGGTGGAGCTGATCCGTGATGAGGGCGTCACGTGATTGGGTGGAGGAGAATGTCAGGGATATTTAGTCCCACATCGGCTAGGTGTAGAACTAAAAAACAATATATAAATCTTGGGCTGCCTACCTCTCTTAAAAGCTCTTTTGGGAGCGTGACACATAGCTAAACATGAACTTATCATATTATATGGCCAAACCAAATCCGACTTGACATAATCAACTCTGTTCGACACAATAATTGTTCCGAGCCGTAATATTGTTCTAACTAGGGTAATAAATTTATCATGACTTAACATTTTTAAAAGATATGAATCAATTAATTTTGAGTGCCAATAAATAGCCTTTAGACACAATGAACTTTAACAAAATGATGGCAATTATCCTTATTTTGTTCTAAGGTATTGTATGAATTTTTCATGATACATAAAATGACTTTAAAAATGATGGATATCTTATCCGCTGAAATATCAAATTTTGCTTAAACCATAATACTTATAAGAAGTAAATTTAGCATACAAACTTCTCTAACAAGAGCACTATAACTTTTAATTTAAAAAATGAAGAGAAAAACTATCACATACAACAACAAAGCCAAATGTGGGAATAGCCACATAAAGAGATACACATACAGCTCCATTAGGCAGAAACACCCGCCACGGTATAGTGTAATGCTCAAAATTTGACGACTTTAAAATGTATCTCAAATTTCGCATCGTCTGAAATTTAATCGAAATAATTTTATAAAATTTAACATGTCGAATCGATCAGTTTGATTTAGCATGAATTTTTAATAAATGAGAATATATAAAATTAAGCTGGATTAAACTTAATCATAATTATCCACCCTAATCTCCCACAGCAATGTTCCTAGCCGACAAAAATTGTCGTTATTCCTTCCCTCTCTATTCCCAAATTCATTTGCTTGGAAGGAGTTACAATAGGCTCATGTAGCACAGACTCGAACAACACAGTCGTGCAACCCGCAAAGTACCACAAACTACATTAGAGTCCGGAGAAGAAATTAGTGGTAGGAAACTCTCTTTCACACCATTCCAAACATTCATTTCCTTACGCTTTCGTTTCGACGTATGCCATGAATCAATGCAGTTTTCCTTTCAGGTAGTCCTAGGAGGAGATGAACTTGCATCGAAAATGATGAATTGTTATAGGTTTATGGGCTTCCGTAAGGGTCATTAGCGTGAAATAAACGAAGTAAAAGAAAAGATTAAGGTGATAGAAGGAAGAGGGAAGAAGAATAAGATGTATTAGAGAATGGTTGGTTATGCCGAGAAGCTCATTTGTGATATGAATTCATAAATGAATTATGGTTTGTGCTAAATCACGAGATGAGCTAAGATTTATGAAATCCAAGATGCATACAATTTTCAGGTTGTCTAAACTAGGCGATATGCTCGAGGCGAGCTTAAGAAAACTCGTCATAGAGCTGCCCCATCAATTCAAGTGAAATAATCATGTGCTAATCTAAAAAAAAAAAAAAAAACTCTCTGTAGGTTCATGTGATTGGCTTTAATACTTGCATGCATAATTTCCTACATATTGTGAATTAATATCTGCATTATGAGTATGAATGTAAATTTATTGTCATACGATACCTATAATATTACTATGTATGAATTTGATGAACATGCTTATGAAATCATTGTTTGCAGATATTCATTTGTTATGATTAATGCATATGTTATATAAAATGCTCATGATGAATGCTTGTTACAAGAATTATGCTTTAAAAAATATCACATGTGATACTATAGATAAACTATTACAAGAATATTTACAAGTTCGAATGATAGGAAACGATGAGAATCCTGACTCTCAGTATCCATAAGATGACAAAACTCTAGAAACTGTTGGGATTATACAACGATGAAATACATAAAACAGTTGATGTCAGGAGACTATTGATAACTGTTATGTTAGAGGTCTCAACCTTTATCAATAATTAATGTAGCATTCAAGTTGGGTGATGACCCAATGATATGACATGACATGAAAATAATTAAAGCATATAAAATTACAAATGGCGTTCCTATGATTAGATTTATGACTTACAAATATGCTTAAAACTACATATGAATGGATGAAATATACAATCATGATTCTTTCCACTATATATATATATATATATATATATATTCATATTTTATACATTTAGAGCATATTGTGTCATGTTTTGTGGACATGTACATGATTACATACGAGCATGCACGTGTTTCATTTTTGTCTATAAAATCCTATTTTAGCCTTGACTATTTCGCTGAGCTTTTTGTTACTCGCTCTATGTTATTGACATTCAAGAAGAGATAAAGAGCACTAGCGAATGACCAAATGTGTCATAAAACTTTTGCATTTTATAATTTTGAGGGCTTCTACAGACTTTTGGATATGTATTTTGATGATATGATTTCCACACTTCTAAGTATATTCATATGAGTGAATTATAAAATAAAATATATCAATTTTCAGTTGACTAATTTATCACCAACTGAGTCCTAATTCTGCATGTCAGAATGAGTGCTGATGAAAATTTAGTCTGACCGAATTGCATGTCTCTCTCGTACTGTGATTGACCCTATAAGGGAGGGCCAATGGGGGCATGACATGTAGTACCCAAACCAGGGCTCCACTGAAAGGGAAAACAACAGCCATCACTTTCATGGCTAAACACCTATAACAATGGCCAACAATGAACTTCCAAATGAGAGATGATTCGGTATTGAAGAAATGAATTTGAAACAAAAGAGTTGCACCAAATTGATTTGCAGTGGAAACAAAGCCTATTAGATAATCAAGTTTCTAGAGAACATAAACAATCCTAATTAAGATCATTATCATGGGGCACACTTCTAACAAAATTAAATAAAAGAATGCTTCTCAAAACCCATAATCACTAATGCTCTTGCCAATATTCATCTTTTGTGCTTCCTTGAGTATAAATTTTTAAATTTCGCTAAAGTTTGCATGGCTTGAACATCAATTTAGATTAAATAAAATTTTGGTATTTAACGCAAGTTTGGGCATAACGACTAGATTTTATCGGCCGCAATCAATGAATCATAATAAGAGAGTTAATTATACCAATGTATAAGATCTTTTGATATCCATCATCAACAATGGATTCAATCTCAGTATTTATAATAAGTCTAGGGACAGATTTAGTGGATCTATTTGATGAGATTGAAAAGAAGATTGAAAAAAACAAGATACTAATCATAAGTTCATCAAATAAAATCAAATCAGATGCATTTAAAGACTATAATAATATCAATGCTCCTTACATTTTATGTTTATGAGCCCATTGCATACTATAAAACCTTGTATATTCTCATACCCCATTATCTTACCACCAACTTTAATTTCCATTGTTAATTGTTCACACCACATCATGCTTACAATTGTTATAGTTAATAAACAAATCAGTGAAAATATCTTTAGATGCGTGTGTATACATGATTTGCAAATAATCATGTAAATAACACGCCTAGACTTAGTAAAAGTTTAAACAAAATCTATAAACAAAATCTATAGATTCTCCACTATTATATCCCTCATGACTTAACAAATAAATAATGTTTAAGTATAACCATACTAAAAATTAAATCCTATCAAAATGCACTTTCTAAACAATAGCAGCATAACAACTCGCTTAGAATCTTAACTATCACAATTAAATTATTAATTTATGAGTGATGAACAATCTGAAATTTTAACTACATTCACATTCTTTTCACAAATTTTACATTTCTATGAGACACTATAATTTTAATTAGGGATAATTACACACAAACCACCAGAAACATTGATAGTTACAAATTAATTACGCATGCCACAATCAAACTACTCAGAATTTGATAAAAATACAAAATATGGATTTTGGTATTATCATGAATTTTGATATTTAAGTGAGAATTATAAGAATGGATGAAAAAAGTTGGTTGATTTGTAAATAGCAAGTTTCTGTTGGTCTCTACATAATTGCTCCATTTAATTAACCTTCCACTTTAATCATTTTATGAAAATATGATTTTGATAAATGAAATGCATTAACATTTTAAAAACGCTCGACCACTATAATATAAAACCATAATTGAAAGGAATTTATAATAATCCGAGAACAAAATGAATACTAATATCATCCCAAACTTAGCCAAAGCTTGACCTAGCCATAACTTTCCCTTCCTGATTTTCAAAATAAACAACTCTAAATATTATTTCTAGCAAGGATACTTAGGAAACAAGTGCCGGAAGTAGAAATCCCTCTAATCCCGAGAGGTTACAGTAGCTTCATCACATTCAATGTGGTCGACTTGATGCCACATCAAGAAGAGTTAGGAGCTTCGACAAATGAGGTTGAAGATCTACCAACCTGGTAGATTGATGCAGGACAAGGAAAGGACCTTGAACCGGTTTGGTCCAAGTGGGAAGGGACAGTTGGCTCTCTTACTAGGACTAGGGTTGTCATCCACTTCTAATAGCAGCAACAATATTTTTGTTTGTTTGCTTTTATTAGGTTTACGTCATTTGTTGATTATAAAAATGTGGTCACTTATTGTATTAGAGGTCTTTTGGTCATTTCACTTCTGTGAGAGCCTATACTCTCTTTTCAGTTTCCAGACAGAGATGAGTTTGTATCCACGGCGTTGAGTGATGGCAGCTATATCCCTTCGTTGTTGATGATGACATCTCGGGTCTCCTTCCTTGATCAATCCTTTGATGGTAATTTTTGTATTCCGATTGCTTTCGAGAGTAGGAAAATCTTGTATCTTTTATTTGATTAATACATCTTGTCTTCTCCAAACCCCCCCCCCCTATCTTTTATTTGATTAATACATCCCCCCCCCCCCCCCCCCCCCCCAATCATTATGTATTTTTTATTTTTATAAAAATAACTACGAGAGAAAAGATGGCTCAACAATATATTCCGACCAATGCAATGGTAAAGTAATTTTTATCATGATTTAAACAATTAAAGTAGCAAGCAATTTTTTTCATCATTAGAGAAGTATGAAAAAAAAATTATAGATCAATAAGCTCATCTATCAGAAAAATTATCGATCTAACAAGGATCGAGTGGGCAATTACAAACCAAACCTTGACTACGCTGCTATTTTTCTGAATTTTGCAATAAATAGCCCACTGGTTTGGGATGTTTTAGGATCAAATCGCACGGTTTGAGGAATTCCTCCACTCCTACAGCGCCACATCTTAGCAGAATCAACCTTCATTAGCTCTACACAAGAAAATCGTGTAACAATAAGCTAAAGTTAAAACTCCATGAAATCCTATGCAGCAGAAAAAAATAAGAAAATCTGCTTGAAACATCCTAGTGTAGGTAGAAATCCAAATTTCTTGAA
Organism: Papilionanthe hookeriana x Papilionanthe teres; assembly: GCA_022702705.1. NCBI lineage: Eukaryota > Viridiplantae > Streptophyta > Magnoliopsida > Asparagales > Orchidaceae > Papilionanthe > Papilionanthe hookeriana x Papilionanthe teres. The sequence continues at coordinate 10,674,409 of CM040436.1, read as the reverse complement.
GCTACAGGTAAGAATGCACCGTTTGGTATGCTTAAAACGGAACACAATGAGCCTTTCGGATTTTGAGAGCCATAAGCATATAAATGATGTTGAAATCTCCAAGTGTCTATTTGTCAAATTAAGAATCTATTTGGGATCACTTTTATTTTATTTTTTTATTTTATTTTCAAGAATTGTGTTATTAAGTGGATTTTTAAGTACTTAAAAACAAATCAAATTATTTTTAAAAACGCTCAAAACAAATTTGAGATGTTTTGAATGTTTTTAGGTTCAAATATCACAATCAGTTCCCACCACCACCATCGCAACCTCTACTGCCACCATCGTTGCCATCAACCACCGCAGCTTTCATCACCTCATAATCCACTGGTGCTTCCCTGCTCGTGACCACCACCCACACCACCCAACCACAAAAATCAACTAATTTGATATTCAATCATAATAATAATAATAACATACTTATACAATATCAAACATTTTAATTCAAGTCAAAATATCAAAAAACAAATTAAAATTAAAATAAAAAATAAAAACAAAAATTAAAGGTTATCCTAAAAGTCACCTAAGTGCTTATAGCTATATGATCCTAGCTCTGAAAATTAATCACATTAAAGTTTGCATCAATGAATTACATTAATTTAATATTATTCTGCTGAATCACATTAAAAGTTTACATCAATGAATTGCATTAATTGAATATTATTCTAGTGAAATTATAGAAAGTAAATTCAAGATTATTTAATTTAAAAATTTTACATCTGAATATTAAAACTCACTAACGCAGGGCTCGAGCGAGGAATGGCCGGTCCTCAAGGGAGGGGGGCTACCGCCCCCTCCTTCCCCTTCTTCCTTTCCCTCCTCTTTTTCCTTCCTTTCCCCTTTCCTTTTCTTCCTTCTCCTTCCTTCCACACCTTTCCTTTTTCTCCCCTTCAAACTTTCCTTACTAAGCACTTTCCTATTTTAAATCATTCCTAAAATCTGAAAAATGATTATATTTTATTCTCTCTTCTTATTTTAAAATCAATTCCTATTTTAAATCATTTCTTAAAATGTGAAAAATTGATTATATTTTATTCTCCTTCTTTATTTTCATTACCTAAAATAATTCTAGCATCTTTATAACTTAGAGTTAGGAGTATTATTTTTGATATCTAAACTCAGGTTTCAGCCTTGACATTTTCTCTTTAGGGGTTGTCTCCCCCCTTAGTCCATTGCATAACCTCCTCTCCTTATTATCGTACTCCTTGCACCCCCATCCACCTTGTCTTCCAGTCGCTCGCCCCTTTTCACCCCTGTTACCACCATCAATCCCTTTTCTGCTAGCTGTAGTTGTCGTAACTCCATCCAAACGCTCCATATACCACCGCCTTACCCCTTCCATCCCTTAGGTGCCTTCGGTGCACCCTCCTACCTATCATGTTGATGCTGCAAGCTCCACCCACACGTCCACTTGTTGTTGCCATCATCACCTCAGCCCTCCTATGCAGCCGTCTGCCCTCTGGTCACTCCATCTCCTGTACCTGCAACCCCTCCTTCATGTTGTCCCAACACCACCTACCACAACCCTCTCACAATTGTCCATCAGGTATTGTGCCTTACCCTAACCGGAAATTCGTGTTGTGTTGCATTTTCTTTTCCAGTTTTGAGTAATGATTGTAGTCTCGTTGCTTTCGCGTAAAAAAATATGCTTTCTTATCAAACTTTGAGTGACCTTTGGTATCATTTGGTATCAGAAATAGCCTAACTCTTATCCTATCCGAAAATTTTTTAACATTCGCTTTGCCCCCTTCCACCAAAAAATTTCTTTTCTATCTGCAACCACCCTTTCAATCCCCAAACCCTAATAATGACACCAAGAAGATACAAGTCAAAACCTACCTAGAACAAGATGCAGTGGGAGATCCATCGGCTTCAAAAGAGGCTTGCGGAGATTGACAAAGGAACCCAGAGAGAGATTAAGCATGATAGTGATCTGGAGAGTCGAATGAGAGAATGGGACAAGAATCTGAATATGGTTCATAGGGAAGACGTCAGTGATGAATATAGGCCCCAAAAATTCGAAATCTAATATCATAGGAGGCTGAGAGAGGAGACCACATATGGAACACATGAATTTGGGCTTCAATGCGTATCTACCGAAATTCTATGCAGGTATGAATCCATATGACTATCAACTAGTTGCAATCTGTTAAGTGAATTTTTGAGTACAAGTGTTAGAGGATAAAAGAGTGAAACTAACGTCCATCAAATTGAAGAAGACTGTCTCCATGTGATGGAAAAACTTGCAAAGGCAAAGAAAGAGAAAATGTAGTAATAAGATTACCAAGTGAGGAAAGATGAAGACAGAGATGCAGAGGAGATATCCACCACCTCATTACCGTCATGATATGTCTCTGAGGATCCACCATGTGCAGTAGAGAGACATCAGTAAAGGAGTTCACAGCATAGTTCGGCTAGCTGCAGATGAAGTGTGAATTGGTCAAGCCCAAGGAACACACCATAACCCGTTACCTGGGGGCCTGAAGCCCACTATTAGCAATGTTATGTAGTTACAGCCAAAATGACCATCGAGTGATCTCCAAACCTTAGCTTTCAATGTGAAAAGACAACAGAAACAGAGCAAGCAACACTCCTCATTCAAGCAGCAGTCCTCATTCAGGCAATCACGTACAACTACATCTACCGACAAGGGTACCCCTGGAGAAGTTGGTAAAACATGATAGGGAAGTGATAAGACAGATATGAGTGGAAAGAAGCCGGAAAAGAGTAGCTTGCCCAGTACAGTGCATGTCAGGAGGTGTTTCAGATGACACAACTATGAATACATAGCCTTCAGTTGTCCCACAAGCCGAGTTTTTTCATTCACAGATCAGGGCGTTGTTAAGGAAGTGGAGAAAGATGAATCAGAGTATAATCCAGAGGAAGAACTTCAGCTCCAGGGTGACAAAAGAGAGATGTTAATCATACGGAGAGTACTGCAGTACGAGCCAAAGAGAGATCAGTCATGACTGAGGCACGATATCATTCGCACCAAGTATATGGTGAAGGGCAAGGTTTGCAGTTTTATTATCGACAATGGGAGTTGTGAAAATGTGGTGTCCACGCTGATGATGAAGAATATGGGAGTTGGCCACACATAAACATCCTCAATCATATTCTCTTATCTGCTTGAAAAGGGAAACGAGATACATATAGATCAGCAGTGCTTGGTGGAATCCTCAATTGGGGATCAATTACAGGAGTAAGTGTGGTGTGACGTGGTCCCTATAAACGCGTATCATATTCTGTTGGTGAGGTCATGGCAGTTCAACCACAATACTCAACACAACAGCTTCAAGAATACTTACTAATTTAAAAGGGATGGAAAATGCATCATGTTATTACCTGTCAAGGATGCAAGAGGCGTAGATGACACAGAGGAGGCGTTAGCCTCGAGGGCCACCTTCATGCAGCCAGTTTGGGATGCTCAACGGCAATGGTGTTAGTCCTGTTATAGAGAACTAAGGAGAGTGAGATACCAACACCTGTATTGCCACTGCTACGTGACTTCCAGAATGTGATGAGCAACGGTCTACAAGAGAGATTGCCAGAAATAACAGATATTTATCAAGCCATAGATCTCATACTTAGATCAGCTTTACCAAACCGACCTGCCGAAAGATTGAAACCTGCAGAGCACAAGGAGTTGCAACAATAGGTGCAGGATCTAGCTGCGAGAAGGTTGGTCAGAGAGAGTACCAGCAAAAGGAAGAAGCATGAAGGCAAAAATCGGAAAACAAACAAAACCAAACCCTAACTGAGCAAGCATCATATTTATAATAGGTAGATGGAAAGAAGGGGGAGAAAAGGAGCGGTACGTCTCACCCATAAGCTGGTATGCTGGTCTAGCCTCCATGCTGGATCGAAAACCCCATTATTGAACTGAACGGTTCAGCTAATAAGCCCTGCGTCAGTCTCCCAAGATTGAGGAAGCTTCAACTTCATCCGCCGAAACTTTTGGGCCTTTGTCGTAGCTGGAAGGGCTCCCCCACTGTTGCACCAAACGGTTCAGCTAATAAGCCCCACGTCAGCTCCTGGGGTTGAAAGAGTTTCGACCTCATCCGCCAAAACTTCTGGGTCTTCGTAGTATAATGTCAGGTCAGCAAAATTGAACGTGGCAGAAACATTATAGTCCCCTAGCAGGTCGATCTTATAGGCATTATCATTTAGATTTCAAAGTACTATGAATGAGTCTTCTGAACTGGACTTGAGTTTTCTGAATGCTCCTACTGGGAATCTCTCTTTCTTCAGCCGGATCCACACTAGGTATTCTCCTTTAAAGGTCACATTTTCCCTTGTCTTCTTCGCTTGTACCTGGTACTTGCAATTCTATTTAGCGATCTCTTTTCCAACCTCCTCGTGAAGCTATTGAATCTCGTGCACCCGTTCCTCTGTATCCTCACTAATCTCCGATGTCGGTAGGAGTGGTACCAATTCCAGTGTAGTGAGCATATTATGCCCGTACATAATCTCAAATGGAGTGTGACCCTATTCTAACTTACGAATCTATTGAACTAAGCCTGAGCTAAAATTAAATCTTACTTCTTAGTATTCTTCTCAATAAAGCATCTCAACAGTTTCTAAGGCTCCTATTCACTACCTCTGTCTGACAATTTGTCCCTATGTCTGGAAGTTTGTCTATGGATGAGTTACAGAACTGAATTGAAGCTTAATGCCTAGTTTTCCCCCATAGAGTCCTCCAGAAGTGACTCAAGAACTTGACATCCCTGTCTGAAGTGATGGTCCTAAGCATCCCATGCAGGTTCATAATCTCCCTGAAGTACAAGTCGGCGACATGTGATGCATCTAATGCTCGGTGGCTGGGTACGAAATGTGTCATCTTCAAAATCCACCAGGACCATGACCAAATCCTTGTTCTGTTGTTTCCTCGAAAGACCCACCACAAAAATCCATACTAACATTCATCCACGATGCCTCTAATATTGGTAATGGGGTACAAAGCCCTGTATTATGTCCCCTAGTTTTTACCACATGACAAATCCAACATTGCCCAACGTCCGCTCACATCACTCACTAGATGGGGCCAAAATAAGTGTTCTCTCGCGAGTATGAGAGACTTGTACCTGCCAAAATTCCATGTTAGTCTTCCACTATGGTTTTCCTGAACAATTGACTTCATAAGTGAACATCTAGAAATCGACTATGGCTTTTTTTCGAAATGCACAGCTTACTAAGCGGTAGGCTTTTCTTGAAATTGCTCTTAAATTTTCCTGAAATCCTCGTATGTCTTGCATAGCTCTTTTACTACCTCAAAGCCCACAACTTGAGCTTGCATCGCTGTGATCAGAGAGTGATGGCGACTCAGTGCATCTGCTACACGGTTCTGACACCCCACCTTGTGTTCAAGCATGAACTGGAAAGACAATAAAAACTCCACCCAAGTTGTGTGTTGGTTCTTCAGCTTACTCTGGTTGTTTAAGAATTTCAAGGCCTCGCGGTCCGTGAACAACTTAAACTCGTCCTTCAATAAGTAATCGCTTTAGTGCTCAAGAGATCTCACAGTAGCATAAAACTCTTTGTCGTACGTCGAATATTTTCTTTTCAACTCATTCAGCTTCTCACTAAAAAGGCGTCGGGGTGACCTCGTTGGCTCAGCACTGCTCCTATTCCCATGAGAGGCATCACACTTGACATTGAATGGTTGATTAAAATCTGGTAATGCCAAGACTTGTGTCTAGGTCACCTTCTCCTTAAGTGTGTCGAAGCTATTCTAATTTGCATCTGTCCCTAGAATTTCTCTCCCTTCAAAAGCTCGGTCAAGGGAGCAGGATGGTACTGAAGCTCCTAATGAATCGCCTGCAAAATGATGTCAGTCCCAGAAACTGTCTCAGCTCGGTGAAATACTACGAAGCGGTCTAGCTCAAAAGCTCGGTTAAGGGAGCGGAGATGGTACTGAAGCTCATAATGAATCGCCTGCAAAATGACGCTAGTCCCAGAAACTGTCTCAGCTCGGTGAAATATTACGGAGCGGTCCAGCTCACAATGACATTGACTTTGTATGGTCCATCTGAATGCTTGCACTAGACACGATATAACCCAAAAAAACATAACTGGGTTGTCATAAAGTGACTCTTTTTTATTGGCATATAAATTTCTTGCTCTAAACATCTCAAATACCGTCCTCAAGTGTTGTAAGTGCTCCTAATTGAATCAATGGTATACCAGAATATCATCGAAGTACACCACCACAAATTTCTCAATGGGGACCCAGAACATCTGATTCATCAACCTCATAGAAGTGTTGGGCGGGTTACACAATATAAAGGGCATAAAGGTCCACTCGTATAAGCCATCCTATGTCTTGAAAGCAATCTTCCACTAGTCCACTAGTCTCCTCTAAATTTGGTGGTACTCACTCCTGCTCTGACTGCAAAACTCTCCGTCTATCTAACATACCTCCCTCACCCTAGACCTAAAGTTCTTCCTCGGAACAATCCTCTGATTCCAATCCCTCCACTTCCTCGACGACGCCCTGATCTATGAATGAAACTCGACTCATGAGGCTACGCGTTCATAGCTGTGGCATCTAAAACACCTCCTGGCATGCACTATATTGGGCGAGCTACCTTTTTCTAGCATCTTTCCACACAGATCTGTCTTATCACTCCCCAGTCCTGTCTTGCCAACTCTTCCAGAGGTACCATTGTCGGTCGCTGTAGTTGGTGACTACCCGATTGAAGACTTTGTCTGAATGAGGATGGTTGTCTGCTCTATTTATGTTGTTTTTCCACCTTGAAGGCTAAGGTTTGGACATCCCCCAATGACTAATATGGTTATAACTGCACAAGATTGCTAATAGCGAGATTCAGGCCCCCCAAGTAATGGGCTATGGTGTGTTCCTCCGGCTAGACCAACTCACATGTTATCTACAACTGGTCAAACTGTGTCGTGAACTCCTCCACTGATAGGTCTCTCTGCTGCAGATGGTGGTGGTCTCAAAAACATATCATGGCGGTAATGAGGTGGAAGGTATTTCTTTTGCATCTTTTTCTTCATCTTTTCTCACTTAGTAATCTTATCAATGTCTTATTTTTCTCTGTCATTTTAGGTTTTCCCACTTCAATGAGGGATTCTTCTTCAATTTGATGGTTGTTAATCCTCTGACACTTCTTCATATTCGAAGATTCGCTCAACATATTACGATCAGTCAATAAAGTCGTTTGGATCTATAGCTCCATTGAACTATGGCAGATCCATCTTGATGTTGAAATCCCTATGTCCTCCATATGTGAGCTCCTCTCTTGGCATCCTCTGATACTGAATCTCAAAGCGGCAGGGTATGTATTCGTCATCACTGACGTCTTTCCTGTGGAACGGATTAAGATCATCGTCCTTATCTCCCCTTCGACTCTCCATACCGCAGTCGAGCGTAATCTCTCCCAAGGTTCCATATCAATCTCCGCGAGTCTCTATTGAAGTCGAAGGATCTTCCGCTTTATCTCATCCCAGGTAGGCTCTTGCATGTATCTTCGTGGTGGCATAATTAGAGTTTGGGATTGAAGGTTGAGGATAAAAAAAAAAAGAAATTGGTGGAAGGGATAAGGAGGATGCTATGAAACCTATGAAAGGACTAAGGTTAGGCTAGCTCTGATACCAAATGGTATCGAATTTAATCCAAACCACAAGATTGGAAACAAATATTGCTACTCAAAATAGATCGGGTTACAATTAAGATTCGAATGGAAAAGGAAATCATAGCAATGTCAATATCCAACTAGGGTCAGGCAGGAATATTTCGAGACAACGGTGGCGATGACGCGGTGGCTGGCGGCTAAAACAAGTGAGGGTAAGGAACAAGTGACAGGCATCTAAGTATAGGAAAGGTGAAGGAACAAGTGGCGGTGGTTAGGTGCAGGGAAGGGGAAGGGTGGGCAGCGACTACGGATTAGGAAGAGAGGTGGGGGAAGCTCGGTGGCAGGAAACAGGAAGGTACGTAGGCAGCAGAGCGGTCGGCGCCTGAAAATAGGAAGAAAGGGGGAGGGTAGGAGGCAAGCGACTGGAACAGGTAGAAGGGCAAGGGTGATTGGCAACTGGAACAAAAAGGAGAGAAGAGGGCGTCGGCGGCTGGAACAGGAAGAAGGGGAGGTGTGGAGGGAATCGATGAGATAATCACCACCTTGGAGCAAAATACAGCTGGAGCACCATCTGTCCTCGGATACAGCCCTAGTAAGGGGAGATGCCTAGAGGCAGATATAAGAAAAAATATAGAACTAAACCCCAACTCGGCAAGCAACATATTTATAATAAGTAGATAGGAGAGAAAGGGGGAAAGGGGCGGCAGTTCCCACCCAAGAGCTGGTCGGCCAGTCTAGCCTCCGTGCTTGACCTGCTCCCCCACTGCTTAACCGAACAGTGAAAATAAGCCCCAAATCAAGAAACAACCAAAAAACAGGAATCAATTGCAAGAATCACAGGAGCCTCTGCTAAAAAAACAGAGAGAAACAAGAAATTCAATAGTAGAGAAAGAAATTGGGTAACCACAACAACAGAAACCTAACCAACAGTGGTGGCCTCGGTAATCAAATGTCCTACAGATAGTAGCAGAAATTGGAAAGTTGAGACCACCGAAAAAAACAAAAGAATAGAAGCTTATACAACGGCATCAAGTAGGCTATTAGAAAGAATCACAATCAAGGGTGAGGAAAATCACATAGCATCAATAATCGAATGTTTGAGAACCCTGAAGATCACAGGAAGTCAAATTCCCTCACCAGCCTCAGCAGATCTCATTTTATAAAATTCAACTAATACATAAACAAAGGTTTATCAACTGAGCAGCCTACGGAGGTACGAAATTAAGATATTAACTACTTTCAAGAGAATTTATGATAAAAGGGATATTATAAAGAACAACTAAAATCATAAATTCATTATGTCTTGATAAGGCAGTCCACATAAACAATAATGATGATCTCTTTATCATGTAATACGGATCCAATATTATTAACATTGCCAATAAGTATCATGCTAAAGAAAATTATTAAAATCATATTAGTAGTCAATTCTGTTTGAGTAACAAGAAAAAACATCTAACATATCTCCTATTACTCTTTTAAGCTTGTAGAGATTACAAGAAAGTAATATCATTTACAGTTACATGCCCAGCTGATTATAATTGGATCATACGTAAATGGGCAGATCATTATTGGATGGTTGTTCTGCACGTCTGCGAGAATTTGTACTCTTTTTACAATTTTTTAAAGTATGCCACATCCAATATAGCATTTTTATGCAAGTCATCCACAACAAATTTTATCAATCAGGAGAGAAGATTTTAAGTTAGAAGGAAACATTTATCTTGGACGATTTAAACTTAAGCCTTTGATGAATCAAAATAGACCGTGAAACAAAAGCAAGAATAGATTTCTCAGATAATACGGCCTAAAAAAAATTGATAGGTTCATATGGTTATCACAATATTGCAGAGATGAACCCAACCAAGGTTATGTTCTTTAAATGGCTTTCAGACCAAACGATCCAAAACCTACTGTAGAGTGAATACAGCCTCAATAAAGTTTATGCTTCCATTGTGAACTAAAACTTCATACTAAAAAAATAAAAAAAAGTTATCATACCAGCTTTGGGATTTCTGGAAAGGAACTGCTCGACCACAGCTTCATTCTGTGAAACAGTTAAGCTAAGAAAGAAGCATGAAATTAAAATCAGCAATCCCTTGCATATTTCTCCAACAAAAGACAGAATGCATACATTGCAGATAACACATAGAACTGCAATATAAACATGCAATGCCCCGGAACTCACAAGATACCTACCTACATGTGCTGTATACGAGTGAGCCTCCGACTTTTAATAATCTGAAGCCATTTGTCAGTAGTGCCAGCTGCAAATGACAAAGTATTATTGTGCAGTATAAATGATGAATTTCATTTCAGTCATTAAGCCAAGCTTTCAACAAAGATGCATTGATGCTCATACCATTAAGCGACAACTACTTACTGTTGAACTATCATTAGAACAAATATATATATATATATATATATATATATATATATATATATATATATATATATATTGTTTTTTTTTAAACACACAAGAGCTAATTATATTAAAATTTAAAAGTTACATAAATGTTGTATGAGAGGACTCAATAAAGGCGCTCTACCCATACGATACACACACACTAACACCCTAAAAAAATAAGAAACATAAAAACTTAAAAATTCAAAACTCGCAGAAAACAAATTGCTTGGGGCGAGCCAGCTTAGTTATGTCCCTGCCTCTGGTTCTAGGAATGGAGTCAGCTAACAAATTGCTGAGTGTCGTGTCATTACCCAAAGTAACTAAACTACCATCCATTAAGTTCCCAAGCTGGGGTGTGCCACCATTTTTCTTCTTCCTCGTAGATGTGTAAACCCGTCATTCCTTATCCGAAGACTGCACATCTGATCAGTGTGGTCAACAGATTATCGGGCAAGTAGAAGAGGATGAGCTCGGTGCTCCTGACTAACAGTAACAACATTCTCATTCTGAAGAGATGGTAAAAAAGCCTCCTCAGCACTTGATGCTTCCTGAGGATGTGGAGCTGCGATGCTCTCCTGATTATCGGAACGAACAATATCCTTTGGAGATATGGATCTTGCAGTATTGTTTTCAACAGTGATAGAAGTTGAATGTTGCCCTACTGAACCATCTGTCAATACATCAGTCGGAACAACAGAAACAGTATTGTCTTCGGTAGTGAGAGTGAGAGGGAGAGGTGGCAGCGTGTCAACCAATGTTTCAATAGTCTGTGGAATGCACTCGGGAGTGGAGGAGGGACAAATATGAAGTGGTGCAGACCCAATAGCATTTTTTGCTTGGAGGTTTTAGAATAGGATGCAAATGATAACATTGAGAAAGAGAGTATCCAAACATACGGCAGTGGGTGCAGTAAAGAGGTATCTGTTCGAGTTCTGTTTGCTGTCAAAATCTCTGATGTTGTTGGTCAATCTCTCTCGAAAAAGTTAAAGTAATATCCCGTTCTACCAAAATTTTGGCTTCATAATGCCGAGTCAGGCTCAGTGTAGGCGTATCAATTTTGAGGGATTTAACGTATACAATAGCTAAGCGGAAGAGGAGCTCTGGATCGTAAAGGTGGACCTTCAAACCTGGGAAGCGCAGCCAAACAGGAATGGTAGGAGATTCAGTACGAGGGTCAAAATCTACCGTCTATTTTAAAACATTCATCACCCAGTTGTCTATTCGAAGGAGTCGTCTTGCAAACAATTGGGCGTAGTCTTCATCATCTGATAATTGAATAAGAATATGTCGACTGCCCAATTTACCAATCTTTCAACCCCCTTTCAGCATCATTTGTTTAAAATCCTTTCGAATTAGCTCAAGTTTAGAGTTTCTATAAAGAAATTTACCTACTAAGAACAGCCGGCAGGCGCAGTTAGGGTGGAAATCTCAGCCTCTGCGAGAAAGATTGCAGGTTTATTATTTTTACGAAATAACTTTTTTAGAAACCCGGTTTCAACGCCAAGCGCGAAAGCATCGTGATGTCGCTACGGGAGCATATTCGAAAGAGGGGCGGGAGCGGGGTTATCACCAGCGAGAGCGGCGGTGTAGAAACGAAACCCTGAGGCCATCCCCTAGGCCAGTGTCAGGTGACTGTGTGAGGAACACAAGAAGCGAATTAGAGCAGATCTGCAACGTGCGAGCAAGAGTCAACCTGCGAGCCAATTAGTCGTGCGAGCTGATGCCGAAGAATATGACGAGAAACTTCGAAATCAATGAAGTGCGAAGGAGAAGACGAAGGTGACGACGTACCAAACCTCGAAACGAAAGCTGCAAGCCAAGGATTGGACAAAAACCTTCGTCGACATGCGGCAGAGACATCGTCATCGAGGCAGACAGAAGACGTTAGGCCGACTTGCGATCGTCGTCTGGCCGTGCGAGCAAACCTTCGTCAACGGGTACAACGAAATTGAAGACGCGAATTGTCATCTTGGGATACGACGGAAACTGGAGTGAAGCCGATAGTTCAGTGTCGGTTGCTACAGAGCCTTTCTCCGCTTCTTTCGAAACTGTGAAGGAAACAAAGATTTGAATTCCCTAGCTTGACAGTGCCGCTGGTGCAAACTTGACAGTGAGCCTTTCTCCGCCTCTGGTTTTTCTGAGCCGCCTTCATGCCAGCGACTTCTTCTGCCCCTGTTAATGTGCAGAGTTACGCACAACGGGCTAAGTGTACTTTTGTCGGAGTTGTTGGCAGGGACAATACGTCCCACAAAAAAGCTCCTGATCATCTTTTCTTTCCACAACCCTTTCATGATGCGGCAACTGGTAAAATAGAGCAACATTTTATTAGGCCGATAGGTGTAAAGGATGGGAAGTCTGCGGTTATCTTCACTACCCAGGAAATGAGGCGCTCTCTCCGAGGATGTGAAGTTTACGCTAATCGGGAAATTTCAATTTGGTCATCCCAAGATGGATCCAGTTAGAAAGTTCTTTGATGATCCGACGCTTCATCGAAGTATGGAGGCTCGGAGTTTTGGATGTACGTACATCTACTTACTAGAATATAAAAGGAAGAAGATTATGCTGAGATCTTTGTGCAACAATATGTTTTGGTTGCGAGTACCTATATGAAGTTTATCAATCGACTCGATTTTGACCCATCTAAGGAACCTCCTGTCGTTCCTATGTGGTTCAAGCTTCTGGGACTCCCCTTTCATTTGTACCAATGGAAAGCTTTATATAACATCAGTCAAGCTCTTTCTGAGTTGATTCACTTACTTATGACATGGTTTCGCCTGATGGTGCCAGGGTTCAGGTGGAGAGGGATTTTACCCTCTCAGATGTTGATCAAATTTGGATCACAGATGATGCTGATGGTTTTTGGCAGGAGGTGGTGGTAGAAGATAGACCTCTTTTTTGCCGGCATTGCAAAATGTTCGGGCACATTAGAGACACTTCTTACAGTCGCATCCTCCATCGAGGAAAGGGCTTCTGGCCTTCTTCACTGTCGTTGAGATTCACCAACAAAGTGTCTGGTGCTACCCCGGTTCAAAGGGAACAGGGGTAGCTTCTGAGGCTGACAAGGCTGTCGGGGAGACTCCTCAGCAGACTGCAAAAATTGCCACCCCGTTGGCTAGCATCGTGGTTGCTGAAAATGCTGGAAGGGTGGCCCTTTCTCCTGTGGTGCAAACCGCCTGTGTGATTACTATACTGTCGATTCTGACCGATTCACCAAAAAATTTAGCAGAAAAAGAAGAAACCTCCAACCTACTGCTGCACCCACCGGTAGGTTTCAGCAGACTCTGACAACAGATGAAGAAGAAGCTGAAGAAGAAGTAGAAGAAGATGATGAAGAAGAAGATGAAGAGGATTGACAGGTTTACACTTCTCGACGAAAGAAGAAGCTCGGGGATACTCTACTAGTTGATGATACCTCGGTCACTAATGGCAATAGAAGCAACGAATTAAGAGCTTACTCAATGGATCTCCTAGGAACAGAGCGAGAGCAGCGCGATCTAGTTCTTAGCCTTTGTTATTGTTATTTATGTACTGATCTTTGGATCCTTTTGTTAGTTTTGTATCATAGGAGTTGGGCTTTATGTTTTGGGCCCCTCCGCAAGCCTCATGTAACCGTTTTTATTTCAATAAAATTGTCCTAGTGCTTTATATATATATATATATATATATATATATATATATCATGTACTCAACGACCCACGAACGCCCCCCCCCCCTCAAGCCCCAGTTAAAAGTGTGATATGATGTGTAAAATCCTATGACTACAATATAGACTTGCTAATTTTGAACAAAAACAACACGTTGAGGTGACACAAAGTCATAAAGGTAATCACCCAAATAGAGAGTATAAAAAAACCTTGATACCAGAGTTAACTCAATCCTAATAAGGAAGCAAATATTATTACCAAAAGGCTAATAACCGGTTACAACTCACAGACTGAAAGGGAAATGCAACAACAAAAACAAACAAACATAATTAAATTGTACCCCAACGATGGCGGAGGTCGGTGAGGTAGGCTGGAATGAGTAGGTTAGGTTGTTCGGCAGATTCAGTATGAAGGTTTCTAGAAGGTGAATGAGTTGCGGTAAGGCCTGTCGGGGCTGTGATAGCAACAAAATAGCACTAGGGTTAGATTTGGGTGGCTGGAACAGCGAGGACAGCACGGGGAACGGTTGGGACATCAACTAGGTAGTGGCAGAGGATGGTAAGGGTCGCTGGAGTGGTTGCGGCAGCGAGGGAGATGAATTCAAGAAGGTGGAAACACGTGGGAAGGGGAGGGAGCAAGTTCTAGAGGTGGTGGCGCGTCAAATGGTAAGCCACGGTGGCAGGGAGGGCAGGAAAAGGCAGGGGCAGCACTCCTTGCTGTCCTAGATGGCGTCATTAAGCAAAAACGCAGCTGGCAGCGACATGAAGTTAGAAAACAGCAAGCAGAAACAGCAAGAAAGTTGTTCCTAGCGACTACAACAGGGGTGGAGCGGTCGGAAGTGATGTTGGAAGATGCGGAAGGGGATAGAGGACAAGCACCATCTCGGGAGAGAGATAATGTCGGAGCACCGCCCAATTCCTCGAATACGGCCCTCGAAAGAAGAAGAACGGATGTCGGCATTATCCTCAACAGAATACACGAAAAACTAAAAATCTCAAACAAAAGAATCACATAAAAACCCAAGATACTTGGGATTGCATCCCCCTGTGGAAATGAGGCGCCAAACCACTGTGAAAGAGTCGGTCAACCCTTTCGGGTCTGGTTCGGTCCAGACAAGAGAAATCATGGGATCGTCTCCCGCGGCTTTTTACGCTTGCATTACCGTAGCACTATCGTAGCTAGAATGGCAAAATTGCTCATGTATTAATGTAGCACTATTGTAGCACTACTGGAGTGATGGAGAGAAGCTCTGGTGTCAAACCTCTTCGACCAAGAAACCTTGAGCGATGAAAAGCCAGATTCGTGCCAAATTTGGCGTTGAGAACAGAAAAAGGGAGAGTAATTTTAAGATGACTTTTATTTGTTGGATTTGATGAGCATATAAATCTAGATGAGTTTATTTAGTGACTCAAAACTGTGAAACTAATCATTAAGTACAAAGATATTCCACCTAACATAAACGTCGAATCAACTGCTACCCGAAGCGCCTACGCTAGAGTGAAAGAAAAAACACCACGAATTAGTTCAAATGAAAAAAAAGTGCGGTATGAGTATCTCATAGCACCCTAAAAATAGGATATCTTTTCAAAACATGAACATTTATAACTGGAGTTATAGTAGAGAAGTACACTGCTAAGTTTGAACAGCTTATGTTAAAATGTGAATTAATAAAACTAGAGAAAAACACCATATCATGATATCTTAAAGAATTGAGACGTTTTATAAGTAATGTAGTGCAATTACAATCTTACTGGAACTTTTAGGTTGCATAGACGTTAGCCCTATAAATAGAGAAGTAGCACGATAGCATCAAATCGACTTAACCCTAAAATAAGGTTCAATCATAGGGTCCGGCAACAAAAGTACATCAATCAGAGAGCCAAAACCTTTCCCATGTGAGGAGAAGTCGGCGTAAGAAGAAGAAAATATTGATCAGACTAGTATCCCCAAGATTTTCCAACCAAAAACCGTTTCAAATGTCATGAATATGAACACAACGGTAGAGAAAAGGGGGAAGAAGCGGCGGGCTGAATTCGTGCGAAGGAAGAGAAAGCCGAGCTTTTCCGCATAGAAAGAGGCAGCTTTAAAGAAAACTAGTGCGGGAGGTAGTTGAGCCAGCGTTCAGGATCGAAGCCGTGAGCGAGAAAGATAGAATGATCGCCTATGGGAAGTTAGGGCTAAAAAGGTAAGTTTTAATAAAGTTAAGAGTTAATCGATTAATAGTAATAATATAAATATATATGCCCAAACCCCTCCTCTGTCAGCCAGGGCAGCCTCCTCCACAGGGAAGGTTGAAACCGAGATCTTTCGCAATGGAAGATGGAAAGTTTGATGATTGTGGCCGTGAAAAGAACACCGAGGAAGGGGGGCTATTTTCTCTAAACGAGCACGAGTTTCGTTTTTCATAAGTTGAAGGGCAACAATGGAAAAGTTTTGTGCGTGAAAAGACGAGCTGATAATAAAGGATTCCCAAATTATTAAGAAAGGGATCTTAAAACAATGAGAAGATAAACTTGATGTTGAATGTTTGTGTTGCTCTTATGGAAGGAGGAGGTCAAATATTTCATTTTTCTATGGCTGAGTGATGGAGCAACTATGAGGTATAGTCTACAAATATATGGTTTGCCTTATTAGATTGATGATGCAGGAGAGGCTATTAACAAGAATTTGAGTTTTATGCTTCTTAAATCAGCCTTAGTACATTTTTCCATATTTTGATGTTTTAGTTGAACATTATGAGGAGAGTTGTAGTCTTCTTTGTCTATATCAGTGAATTTTTTTTCTAATTATATATATATGGCAGACATCTACTTATTCGGATACAAAAAGAAGAAGACTATGCTAGACTTTTTACAAGAACAATCGCTTTGATTCATTGGCACTCAAATGCGATTATCAAACGACTCCGATTTTGACCCATCTAAGGAGCCTCCTATTGTTCCTATGTGGTTCAAACTTCCGGCTCCTCTTCATTTGTACAATCCACGTGTTTTGTACAACATTAGCCAGACTCTCAGTACTCCTCTCAGAGTGGATGCTCCTACTTTTGATATGGTCTCCCGAGGTGGTGCCATGGTTCAAGTGGAGAGAGATTTCACTCTCCCTGATGTGGATCGTTTTTGGATCACGGACGGTGAGGATGGGTTTGGCGAGGAGGTCATGCGTGGAGAGCGAGGCCTTCTTTTCGCCAACATCGCAAAATGTTTGGGCACATTGAGAAGCTCTCGCTATAGACTACATCCTCCCTCGAGGAAAAGCGGTCAGTAGGCTCTCGCGGTTGTTGGAAATTCCCAACATGGAGTTGACGCTACCCTGGCTCAGAAGACTAGGGTAGCATCTGATGCTGATAATTCAGCTGACTCGCCTTTCGGGGACTCTGTTGTGAAGACGCGTCGGGAGACTCGCCGACGAGGTTGCACCGGTCTGCCACCCCGCGGCTACCGTGGTTACCGAACAACTTGGAAGGGTGACCCTTCCTCCTCGTGGTGCAACCGCCTGGGCGGTTAGAGAACCAATCACTACATCGCCTTCTCCCACCGCGGATCCGACGGCTCACACTTCGGAGGATCAATGGCGAGTGTATACCTCCGGGAGGAAGAGAAGACGGGGGATACCTCGCTACTTGGGAATCTTATGCGACGACACCTTGTCTCTCCCGCAGATGCGGAATCACTCTGGAGACTCGATTATCGAATGCGCTTCAAGAACCCATGGAAGAGGAAGGCCCAGCGACCTCATCCATCGAAAAAGTTTTAGTTGCTTAGTTTATACTAAGTCCTATCTTTCGTACTTTTATTTAAGTTGATTTTGTTTTTCGAGTTGGGCTCCACCATGGGCCCTCTCTTTCTACTTGTTTTGTAACTCCCTCTTCGATCTTAATGAAAATAGCACTGTGGCTTTTTGAAAAAAAAAATAATAATAATAATAATAATATATATATATATATATATATATATATATATATATATATATATATATATATATATATATATATATATACACGCGCGCCCGCACAAACATACACACATATATGTAATAAAAAGTTTAGCTAATTAAATTAATTTAAATGATAGTTAAATTTGGAAATAAATAATAAGCTTGAATTTTAGTAAAATGAATATCTTATTTATGTTAGGTTTCCAATTTTAGAAGAATCGTCGTAAAAGTATATTCAAGCATAAATTAATTGACAACAAGATAACTATTCGTACTTTTAATCTATAGTAAAAATTTATTTCTTCTCAAATGTTCTGGAATAGACCCTAGAGAGGCTGCGGGAGCAAGAGCTGTTCTGGAAGGGTCTTGGAGGCAGGAGGAATGAACCCGGAGACCTAGGCGGCAGCTGGGAAATGGCCGATAGTCGTTGCGAGGAGGGGGCCGGTGTGATCTGCGATCAGCAAGAGGCAGTAGGGCAGGTCGGCAGTGGAAAGGAAGGCACTTTGGCAGCAAGGAGGATGATTTGCGGTCGCTAGAAGCGAGTCTGGAGGGGGCTGCGGAAAAATAAATGTCTCGTCGGGGTCGAGCTACAGTCGGAACACCACCTGAACCCTTGGAGACGACCACCACCTCGAACAAGTGACATTCATAGCACCTCGTCGTCAAGTATAGCTCCCAAAGGGGAAGAACGCCTCAAAGGCAGCAACTGAAATCAATAAACATCAAAAACCCTCCTAATCCTAGGAAAATAACATCTATAAATAAGGCAGAAATAGACATACTAGGCAAGTAGGAGAATAGGCGATAAATAAAGGAGGGTGAGAAGAAATAGGAAGGAATTTGAAGTGAGGCTATTGTGCGAAGGCATGGATTTAGGCAGGCAATCAAATCTGAAATGAGACCGCGTTGCTATAGCAGCTACAGTAACACGTCTGCGGTACTGTAACAGCTACAGTACCACGGTCGGTAAACTCCCGCATCATACGGCTTTCAATACATGGGATGGATTATGTATGGGTTTGATCGGTTCAATGCCTTAAGTCTTTTATGTGGCTGATAAAATAAGTTTTTTTAGGTATTCATCAAGAAATTTGTTGTCGCTATATAGCATCTATGATCGCTTTTTAGAGTTCTTCAAACAAAGCAATTATATGTTCATCCGAATGAAGAATCACTTTCTAATATTACAAATATATTTTTTTCAAATATATTATTACAGTAGTTGGTGTTGAGATGGATCTAACTAAAATCGAAGCCATAGTGGATTGGCTAAATCCAGAGTCTTTTACCCAGGTATAATTATTTTATAGAATGTCTTCATTCTTTAAGAAATTCATCAAGAACGTCAGTTCTATACTTCTATAGCAGCACCACTAACAGAGCTCCTCAAGGGCGGACAAATTTTCATTGTCAGATTAAGCCCATACCAATTTTGATACTTCGAATAAATATGTTACTTAAATCTCTATCTTTACTTATTCTAGATTTTATACAAGTGTTTGAAATTCAGTTTGATGCCTCTAATAATGAATTTGAAGTTGTATTGAGCCAAGACAGCCCCCTGCCGTTTTAGTGAGAAGTTAATGATTCTTCGCAAAAATACTTCACCTAAGACAAGCAGTTCTAAGTTATAGTGACGACACCAGAGTCATTATCTATTGGTCAGTGAGTTCACTGTTTGCATTGAATATCCAAAATAAGCTAAAAGGTATGCGCGTCTGCAGGATAGAATTTTTATATTCTTTTAATTTTCTACTTGAGCAAAGAGCTGGAAGTCAAAACAAGATAGTTGATGCATTGAGTCACACCGGTGGAGTTAGTGCCAATCTTGTTAATTATTAATCTTGCTACTAATACAAAGAAGAGAGAAATTCAAACTTTAAATAAATGGGTGAAGAAGAAAAATGTGAAGGAAGATGCTAAATATCATAATCAAGCAAACAAGTCTAAGAGCGCTCAATTTTCAAGAGAGGTGATAAAGTATGGATCTGATTGAAGAAAGAGAAATTTCATGCATGTTCATCTAAAAAGCTCAAATATATAATTGATGATTCATCCAGAGCTGTCAAGAGACATAATAAAAAATGCTTATAAATTTAATTTGCTGGAAAAATCATAATTTTTCTGCAACCTTCAATACTGCTAATTCATCAATGTACTATAAGGATTTAGGTGTTTCTGATGATAAACCAAGGCCCCTCATAGTAAAAGGAAATGACACAGGTGAGATACTTGCCTCAATGGAACGGAAATGAGAATTCCATCAAAGGGCTGCTCTAGAGGGACCTGAGCAGGTTTGGTTTAGAGTTTTCCCAACCAGATGGGGCTGGCCAACCTGCAGGCCCTTTTCTTACCTAGTTAGAAATAAGATTATGGCTATTTTGCATGTGTGTGCACATGTGTGTGTTGTCATAAGACATGTTACTCAGAGAATCACTCTCAAAGTTTCTCTTCTTTCACAGAGCTGTATCATTTCCCTACTCAAGTGGTTTGCTAGAAGGTTGATTGTCAGGAGGTGAATCCTCCTTGATGTTTGAGCCTCTCGATAATGTCACATTATTATGTTTCCTGCTGTTTTCCTCCTGGACAGCAGCCATGATTAATTTTCTCCTTCCAATGTGTGTCATTTTCTCAGTCTTCTCTTCTTACAATTCTACAACATTCCCAACTTGTGTATCGATCCTTTACATCTATGAATCCTAGAATGGTGTTAATGACAATGTAACTCCTGCATTTCCAGAGTAATAATTGCTCCAACAAATGACATCATTTTTCTAGGAATGATAACATTGCAACTACGACAAAAGATTCATTGTTAAGTTTTATCGGCCACATGATCATTTCAAAAAAAGCGTGAATGATACACTAATTCACCAAAAGTAAATTTCCCCACGTATGCTTCAACAAACGGCTTAAATGCTCGAAGTAATGTTTGAAAATGTGTCTGGATTAACACAATAAATTTAAATTTTCCACTCCAAAAAGCATTAAATTTTGAAAATTCCACAACTTCTTTTCAATTTATAGAACTGAAACTTGATACATAGCGCATTTACGAGTAAACAGTAAGTCCAATCCTCCCATCTATCAACGATAAAATAAATAAGTTCTATAAAATGGTATTACAAATAATTCAAATCATATATAAATTATAGACTTGGTCATCCACAAGCAAACAAATAAAGTTGATAAGTTCCAAAGTTACAAAATGAAAATGTTGAAATACCACTATGTCGGGCATGATCATTACACATTATAATTAAAAGCATTTACCATTTGAAAATAAAAACCTTCATATTTCAATTTTTTTTTCTTTTAAAATTAAATCCATCAAAATAAATATACATTCTTATACGGGTTGCCTTGCTTGCAGAGCAAGGTCATATGCCCAATCCTTTAAAGTTTGAAAATTAATGTCTATAGAAATAGTGTTTTGACAATATTTTTACCTCTTCATGAATGAATCAAACACTAATCAAATGAGGCTTATTTAGCCAAGCAAAGTTGCAGCTAAATACGTTAAGTTTGAAACTTACAAAATTATTTGTTTTTTATTTATATAAGGCCACCAAGTACCTTGTAAAAGTAAAAATAAAAAAATTTTATCGAAAAATGTAAAATTTTGATATCACATCTACAGATATGATCACAACTTTTGAAACCTAAACTCGGTGGACAGCTTGGAGATAGTGCTCAAAAGGGTCATGCATGAATTGACTCACTATACTAACAGCGCGACATATATCGGGGTGAGTATAGATGAGGTAGACGAGTCTTCCCACAAGACGCTGCTAATGAGTCTTCTTGAAAGGCACACCATTTGAAATATCTAACAATTTTTCATTTGGATCCATAGGAACAGCAGATTTGCACAAAAGGTCGTTCTTTGTTAAGAGATCAATCACATATTTGTGTTGAGACAGGCAAATGCCTCGAGATGACCGAGCCACTTCCATGCCTAAGAAGTATCGGAGAGATCCAAAGTCTTTTATTTCGAAGGACTTAGCAAGAATGTCTTTTAAAAACTCTGGTGCTTGGAGATCGTTACCTATAAGAACAATATCGCCAACATACACAATAAGGACATTTACTTGGTCATTGGAAGAATGCCGGAAGAAAAGGGGGTGATCTGATTGAGCCTGAGTAAAGCCATGGTCGAAGACCACCTTTGTGAACATGTCGGACCAGACCCTTGGGGACTGCTTTAGACCAAAGAGGGACTTTCGTAGTCTGCACAATTGTCCTCTGGAGTTAGAAGAATCGAAGTCAAGAGGGAGAGACATGTACACCTCTTCTGTAAGCTCTCCATTCAAGAATACATTTTGACATCAAGTTGGAATAGAGGCCACTCTGGATTTACTGCAAATGACAACAAGATCCGAATAGTGTATAACAGCCACTGGAGTAAATGTCTCCTCATAGTCAACTTCGTAGGTATGTGAGTACCCTTTTGCAACCAATCATGCCTTGTTGCGTTCAAGGACTGAAAATCCACCGGCACACTACACCTTTCTTACCCCGGAAGATCCACGACATCCCATGTATGATTCCGCTAAAGGGCATTCATCTCCTCCATTGCCCATTTTCCAGGCTAGATCAGCAATGACAGCCTCAATAATAACAGAGATCTAATGGTCCGTTAAAACAGTAGCAAATGCTCTGTAGGTCGGTGATGAACTGTGAAAAGAGACATATTTTGCCATAGGATAGAGGGAACATGTCTGATTGCATTCCTTACTTGGAGAACTCACCACCTCATTAGAACGGATCGTGCTAAGGATGTCACCTGGAGTGGGTCAAGGTCCTATAAGGAGGTAGCGGGTTCCAGAGTAGGAGCATTGGAACGGTTGCGCCAAGTGTAGACATGGATAGTGGGAGGAGGAGATAGTGCACTAACCCAACTAGTGCACTCATCGGATGGTGCGCTCACTGGAAGAGGGGACTCCTTAGTGGCAGGAATAATGGGGGGAACATCTATAGGAGTAGAATAAGCGACAGTGTCTACGAACCCAAGCTCCCCCTCAATTGGGGCCAAGCTAGAAAAATAGGGAACACTTTCAAAGAATGAGACATCAGCACTCACATAGATTTTATTAGTGGTAGGATCTAGGCACTGATACCCCTTTTGAGTTGTGGAGTATCTAGGGAAGACATATTTTATGGATCTGGAATCAAGTTTACTTCAAGTAGGGGCGATGCTCCGAACAAAGGTAGTGCACCCAAAAACCTCGGGATCTAATGTGGAAAAGACCTGATTGGTAGAGAAACATGACCTCGGGACAGCTACGAGGGTTCGGAACCCGTGAATTTTGTAGGGAACTCTATTTATGAGATAGGTGGCAGTTAGAATGACATCGTTCCAATAATATTTCGGGACATTTAATTAAAACATAATAGAGTGAGCAATGTTAAAGAGGTGATGATTTTTCCTCTCGACTATCCCATTTGATTGAGGAGTGTCCGTGCAAGAACTATGGTAGAGAATGTTTTTACTAACCAACAATTCACTCAAAATAGAGTTAATAAACTCACGACCTGAATGGGAGTTTCGAATTGAGTTCAGATAGAGGTGTAGAAATCTTGGTATATTACAGCGACTTTCGATTTGTCTTTTAAAATGTAGACCCACGCCATTCGAGTGTTGTCATTAATTAAGATCAAGAATCATTGTTTTTATAGTGTAGCTAGGAGTGTGAGAAGGACCCCATATGTCACTGTGAATGAGGGAGAAATGAGCGGAAGGTGTGCAAGTGTGAGGTGGGTAATAGACCCGGTGATGTTTGGCTAACCAACAAGTCTCACAATTGAAGTTAAAGAGATTATTATTAGAAAACATCAAATGATACAAATTTGTCAAATATTGAAAACTAGCATGTCTTAAACGAAAATGTAACAATATGACAAGGCATTCAATGATTCGAGATAGGTTACAACTTTTGAGTGGCGTGTTTTCACTCTCCCTGTTCTCCTCTTAGAAGTAGTAGAGTCCGGCTACCCTCTTAGCAGTTTCAATCATCCTCCCTGAATGACCTCAACATAAGAGAAATTAGTAACGCAATCGATATCACTTGTCAACTTGCTGACAGATAATATGTTACATTGCAATCGGGAAACATGTAAAACAGACTCCAGAGTTAGATGAGTCATAAGTACAATCGACCATTTACCATCAATGAAACCACAGGATTCATCGACAATTCTAACGGTATTTTTCCAAAGCACGGATCAGAAGTCGAGAAAGCTTGCGATCAGGCAGTCATGCGATCCATGATACTTGAATCAATAATCCACGAACTAGAGGAGGAATAAACTGTGAGAGTCATGGGAAGAGTACCTTGTCGGACGTGAGAGGTCGACGGACTAGCAGAGACTTGATTGGCTTCCAGAAGCTTGATCAATTGTTTCATCTAGTTCTTTAGAGATTCAAAGGATTTCGGGATGCTCCGGGTAAGATTTAGTTGAGTCGTGCCTGGTTCGGCTGTCGCCGTGAGTTCCTTGGCAGCAGAGGAACTGGTCAAAGGTTTGTATATCGGCTTACCGTGAAGTTTCTAGCACTTATCCTGAGTATGATTGGGTTTGTGACAGTAATCACAAGTGGGGTGACCAATTCAAGGTGACATGGACGAGGGTCGAGCATTATTGAAGATTAAGACGAACGATTCAGCTGAAAGAGTAGAAGTGTCGAGCATGACAAGTCTCCTGCTTTCTTCCCGATGAATCTCGATAATAGCAGTGCAAGCGCAAAAGAAGAGGATCCCGACCAAGAATAAGACCCAGAATTTCATCAAGATCTTTGTTAAGGCCAGCAAGAAATTAGAACAAACGATCCTTTTCTACGATCTTCTGGAAGTGGGATAAGTCGGCCGAAGAATCCTAAGTGTAGTCTTTGAACAAGGCGCATTTCAACCATAGTACAACAAAATCATTATAGTACTGGGTCATGGGCCTTTACCCCTGTTTTGCCTCCCGGATATTCTTAGATATTTCATAGAGTTGGTCGGAATTTCTTACATTCGAGTAGGTATCATGGACAGCCGTCTAAAGGGCACTAACTAAAGGAAGAAACATATATGACCAACTAATCGAAGTCTTCATAGAGTTGATCAACCACGACATAACCATAGAGTTCTCCAATTCCCAAGCTCCATATGTTGGATCAATCTTTGGAGGCTCACGAACCATACTTCTGAGGTGACCATACTTCCCATGTCATTTGATGAACAAAGGCAATGCTTGGGACCATTAGAGAAAGTTACTGTCGTTCCACTTATGAGTTGTGATCAAGAAATTCAAGTTGGCTTTCGGTCCTCCAATTTGCAAGGGAGAGGAGGTTGGAGTCGATCCTCCGGAGAAGTCAAGAACACCTTCTGAGGGTGATTCATTGTTGGAGGAATCAGCCATAATTCCGACTGAGCCAAAGGAGATGTTATGGTTCTGAGCCATTGATGACTTCCGGTAGGATCACGAAAAACGGATACAACTTCAGGAAATAAGATATTTGCAGGGAAGAGGAAGACAGGTGCGAGAACGACGGTTAGCGGGCTGAAAAAGAAGACGGGCGTGGGAGCAGATGAAGACAGGTGGTGGACTAACGGCCAGTTAGAGCAGACAAGCACTGTAATCTACAGAATTCCCTCCTACAGGCACTAGAATTTGCAAAATTCCTTCTTGCAAAACCGGTGACAGCCGGAGAGGAGACCAGTGGCTAGCTGGAGCAGAGGAGATCGGTGGCTGCTTGAATCTGCAGCAGTAAGTCCGGCAGCTACGCTGGAACATGCAGAGGAGGCCAGTGGGTGCTGGATTTAGGGTTTGGTTATGATACCATGTTGAGATTTGGAATAGAGCCACTAAACATTATTGATAGGAGGAGGGGTATTTAAACCCAATTACAGTAAGCATAATAAAAGAATGAAATAAATCAAAATAAAACCACTAGGTAAAGAAGATAAAATAGAATAAAGCAAAATAGGAAATACATAATGAAGGAATAAGAACAAATAGTAAGTAATAATGGCTAGGAATTGTCATTATAATCTAATAAAAGAAATTAAGTAAAATTTACGGCTCTTGAGAAAGCAAAATCTTATCATCCTACACAATAATTTATCAAGGATGATAAATTTAAAATTAGCTTAAGCTCATAAAGAGCTCAATTACATATCTTTAAGCGTACTTTCAAAGATCTCATGTCAGTAAGAACAAAACACATGTTCTCTAATCAAGTGATTTTGGCGCCAAGTAACACAATAAATAAGTATAATTATGACCAGTGATTTATCGAGAAATAACATCACTAAACTACAATCATGATTGGAGCACACAACTTCCCCAATAATCTAATTTCTTGAGTGGAGAACTATAAAATACATTTGAGCAAGCACAGAACCTTAAAAGTAACTTATAATTTATCCTTTTAGACAAATGTCCACCCCAAAGTCACAAAGTCATCTTGAATAATGCAACCTAACAAAAAACCTTCAGTCAAATTATGTCGACTATTTCATTTGATTAAGTAAATTGGAGTTAATCAAATTTTTAATCAATCTCTCACCATCTATTTTAAGCTAATGATGAAAATTTTTTTTCATCCTAAAATCAAATATGATGGTATTATATGCAAAGCACTTAATGCATATCAGCTAGCCTTAATCAAAAGTTCTTTCGTCGGTAAAAGGGCTAATTAAATATAATGACTTGTGCCTAATTAAGATAATAGAACTAGATCTTAAAATCCTCGCAAATAAGAACAAAATTTATGAGTAGTATTTTATGTATAATCTAATTTACATTTTGAAAATTTTACGCCTACATGTTTGTGCGTGCGTCGAACTAAATCACAAAATAGTCACATAATTATTCATATGGGCCAATTTAATATTAAAGTATTCTAATTTCCCTATTTGGTTTCTCGACTACATCAATTAATTCAAAATAACCTCTCAAGAAATACGATTAACAAATTAATCCCAATTAGTCTCACGAATATATAAAATTATACCAATTTAATCTCTAAGAGATCATTTTTTATCAATTTCGTATAATCAAGAGACTAAATTTGAGAAATATGATACTATGATTATTAAATTGATCACATCAAAATATCACGTTGAACTTATTAGACCTCTAAAGCATGCACAGTTTCTCATAACAAACAAATCCAACTTAGAATTTGAGAGAACAATACTTGAAGAGTTGTCAAATTTTGTGTTCGTTTTCCATCAAGTACCCTGCGTTGGAAAGTAGGCCATCCCCAATACTCGAACTTTTGAATGTGCTTAATTGATCCATCATGTGTGCATTCTGCATCCACAAGCACCTAAAAGTTTCAGAAATGAATGTTTAGCAATGACTTCTGTATTATCTGACAGGAAAGTTTTAGATTGAAAAAGCAAACAAGGCTCTAAAAGTAGTATCAAAACTCGAGTAACTATAACACACTCAATAAGCATTTGAATATGCAAACAATTGATATTAATTGATGATAATTAAGCAAATAGCCAGCAAAAGTAGTTCAAGACTTCTAACTGATTGGCCAGACAGAAATTAGAACTGCATTTATTCATCCAAACTCATAATTGTTACATTCAAATTTATTTACCTTATTCGACTAGAAGCAAAATATGAAAGCAAATTTTCATTTCAACAAAAGGAATTTGTTCATTATAATAGATCTAAGATGCTTAAATCAAGCGCATCTAAGCTTATTAATAGCCCAAATCTTCTAACTTTATTGATTGATGATTTATTTCACATCTACAAAAACCATATATAGCAAATGCATTATACGTTTCACTAATCCTAAGCATCATATCAACATATTTCTTTTACATTCTAACTCTACCCACCCTCATCTTATTACATAGGCAAATAAAGCACAATTTACTCTTCAAAAAGTTTCAAATATGAATCTTTAGCAATGACTTCTGAATTATCTGACAGGAAAATTTTAGATTGAAAAACCAAACAAGGCTCTAAAAGTAGTATCAAAACTCGAGTAACTATAACACACTCAATAAGCATCTGAATATGCAAACATTTGATATTAATTGATGATAATTATACAATTAGCCAACAAAAGTAGTTCAAGACTTCTAACTGATTGGCCAGACAGAATTTAGAATTGCAACATATCCATCCAAACTCATAATTGTTACATTCAAATTTATTTACCTTATTCGACTAACAGAAGCAAAATAGGAAAGCAAATTTTCATTTCAACAAGAGGTATTTGTTCATTATAATAGATCTAAGATGCTTAAATCAAGTGCAGCTAAGTCTATTACTAGCCCAATCTTCTAATATTATTGATTGATAATTTATTTCACATCTACAAAAACTATAAATAACAAATGCATTATACGTTTCACTAAAAGTATCATATAAACAAATTTCTTTTACATTCTAACTCTATCAATCCTCATCTTATTACATAGACAAATAAAGCACAGTTTAGTCTTCAAGAGTCAAGATATACAATAACCAAATACTATTAACTTGTAACGCTTAAAAAAGATGAAGCAAAATCAAGGCCAAATGTAAATAGTGGCATATCATTTTATTACATATAACATGGCTAAAAAATTAAAACAAAGAGGAGTATGTTAAAGATTGCAATTATTGAAGAAAAATAGGATGATACTTTAGCTAAGAAGTCTAGGCTGCAATCATACTATATAGTACATCAACTTAGAACTCTATATTACAAGAACATACAGGGGCATCACTTCCATTGACCAAAGTCACAAATCTATAATATTTTGTTGACCATGGTTCAAACTAGCAAGCATCTGTATAACTTTGAATTGTAAATTAGGCAGAAGGCAAAAAAATTGTCTTAACCCTTCTCAGCATTAGCAATAAGTAATGTTGGTAAATGGTTGCCTTGAGAAATTGTTAAATACTGCTAGAATATTATACAGCTTAATTGGCCATGGAAATCTAACGCACCATCATTATAATTTTTATAGGTGCATTTACATACATATCACATAATTCATATGAATTTACATATCCAACTTATTAACTTTCTTATTTATATACATAAGGCTCAAATTTTTCATATTACATGAAGAATACTACTATTACTAGGCTTTTAAGAGATATACATTTTCATGCATGGCTATGACAAAATTTCATAAATGTAGATATCAAACTTTAGTTATTAAATATGTAAAAAGATAAGAATTGTGTGGCATGTATATAAATTTCCCCTTTGTATAACATTATAGTTATACTAATCAATTGTATATGCAGCTAAACTACTGATTATCTTCGGACCAGTTAAACAGATCCTACGATGCATGGAAGAAAATATGGAAACCTGACTAGCAAGCCCTTAATTGATTCAAACAATTTATGATAATATAACAAATAGATACAATCCTTTTTTCAATAAACCACTTATAGTTTTACAAGACTTAAGACAACCTCTACAGAATCAAAAACTATCACTAAAAAACAACAACTCAAACACAAAATCTGCCTAGACCTAGGTCCCTTGACTTAGCCTCCAACCTTTGTTGGATTCTTAAAGCAGAACCATAAACCATTCAAATCATCGTTGCTTAAAAATTCCAACTATCTCATTCATCACAATAAAAACAACTTAGACCGATTGTCACGAACTAGCCAGATAGCTTGGAATTAATCAAGTCAGGAACTGCAATCGGACGACGTTAATATTTAAATAACTATCCTCAATTTAAAACTTCCAATTTGTAAAAGAGTCATTAATAATCCACAAGTACAATACACATAAAATTAAAACATCCAAAAATAGTTATAGTTTGTCGACATCTCAATCCAACATATAAAGCGTCTCTACACAGAAGTAAACTGTACAAAGAAACTACAATCATAATACCTAGTAATAGTCGTCCTCAACTTGGAAACTAAATTCCTCCTGCCAAACATATCAATCTATAACTTTCTTTTCCTGAAAAATACAATTAAATTCAGAAGTAAGTATGATTTAATGAGAAATTATAATACTAATAGCATTAGATAATTATAACAATGTTATGTATGAATGACCAAAAAAATGCAGTTCATTACTTTACAAAATATTAAATTTCACTTTAAACTTATTATTTTCCATTTCAATTTAAATATTTACTCTTTTTAAGCTCTTTAAGAGTCATGAAAAGATTATTGTCATACCCGAATGTATCTTCAAAAATGTACCCTCAAAGATTTGCACTTGAAGGTATATCTTTATTATTTCATTTATCGTACACGGGTTCATCGCATCTCCTGCCACTATCATTTGGGGTAATCCTATATGAGTTAAATCTAAAATTTCTTTTCATATCAATTTAAAATTCTTTAAAATATATTTTCATATGTAAGTTATTTTTTCCTCCCATTTATGAGATACTTCAAATTTTCAAAATGCAAAACATGTGTGAACTATTTATTTTTAAAGCAATTATAAAAAAATTATTCATTTAATAAAATATTAATTTAATACATATAAAAAAAATAATTACTCACCTGCCTAAAGAGACTTCGGCAAAAATTTATTCTTTCACTTCACTCCCTTGACTCACCTATGTCAATTAAAGGTGTGTATAATTATAAGGATCCTATCCTAAAATAAAGACTTAATATATATCTAATGACATTATTGAAATAACGCCTAAAATAATGACACAATTTCTTATCTCAAAAGGTTTGGTTTGATTCCTACACAAGATTCCTCTTTTCTCGTATCGGAAGTTCACCTCACCTCTTCTCCCTCAAATTTCATGATTTAATAGCTTCGATCTTGCATCACATACACTTTAAATATAACCATTACATAATAAACTTAGTTTGTGTGTGATATTAAATAAATTAATTAATTAATAAAACTTACACACAACCACCCCCCCCCTACATAAACACCTATATATTTGTATTTATTTATATATCAATATAACAATTAACTTATTTAAATTCTTAAATATACCTTCAGCTGGCCTAATCTTACACATCCAAGCATGAGTTCCCTCCTTTCCTCACCTTTGATCGTGGCTTTATCAAGGGCAACCCTCTTTTTTTCTTTCTCTGCACACGAGCGCAGCACAACCTCCGCAACTGATCGGCTAGGACTCGGCACAAGACAACACGTGATGTCTTTCTCCTTCAAAATGGTTCCATTCTCCTCCTTCACACACAATAGAAGCTCGCTCCTCCTTCGCACGGTGGCAGCACGCGGAACCGATCTACTCCCTCCTTTTCAACTAGGGTTCAGCAAGACAGAGATGTTGGATGTGAGGCTCCTTCACGATAATGCAGTTCCTCCTCTTCCCTTCCCCTTCTTTCGATCGGCTAGGGCACGTAGAAGATTTCCTTCACTTAAACACTCTCTCTCCTCCTCCTCACGTGCTTTCGAATGGGGGCTACGAACGAAAAGATTAACAAAAACCTCCCTCTCGACTAAACAAACAACTCGAAAGTTACTCATGGAGTTTCAATTTTTATTTTTTTTATTTATTTTATATTATTATTATTATTATTATTATTACTATTATTTATTTAACTTCAGTTATTACAATCTCCCCTCATAAAAATTTCATCCTAGAAAATTGAAAAACATGATATAAAAGTAAACATACCTCAAATGAAAATTCGTGGATTTCTTTCTTGGATCTCATAAACTTTCTCTTAAGCAACATCATTTTTCGATCAATGCTTCCATGAAATCTTCGCAAATGGAATCACCCTGCTACAAATCTTTTTTACAACATAATCCAACATTATTTGAAGTTCCTCAATATGAGTCAAATCAGACTGAATATCAACTGAGTCTGCTATCACCCTATTAGATTCATCTGGAATATACTTTCTGAATGAAGAAATGTAAAAAACATTATGCGCTCCTTGCATATGAGCTAGTAAAGCCAATCTGTAAGCCACATTTTCAATTCTCTCCACAATCTCATATGAACCTACATATCCGGCGCATAATTTTCCTGTCTTCCCAATTTTCACACACACTTCAAAGGACTAACCTTGATAAAGAAAAACTTCAAACTCAACAGGTCTGTACTTGGCATCGTAATATTTTTTGTCTATCTTGTATTGACTTCAGTCTTTATCCGGTCAGTCTAATCTTCTCAGTAGCATCATCAATCAAGTCAACTCCAATGATCTTTCATTCACCTATTTCAGTCCAACATAAAGAAGTTTCGCACTTCCTTTCATACAAAGCTTCATATGGAGTCATCACAATGCTAGCCTGATAATTATTATCATAAGCAAATTCTACTAAAGAAATATGTGATTCCCAATGATACTGGAGTTAACCCAAGCCACAATAAAAATGAATTATTATTGCTGAGATTTAAAAGAGATTACAAACAAACTCTTGAAAATAGAAAAATAACAACACAAACGTAAAAGACACGACGCCTTACGGTGAGGAGGAGGGATGGTGAGTGTCGGCAGGAAACAGAGAGGGACTAGGGTTCAGTTGTAGGGGTTGGGGAAGTTGGAAGTCGGCGATTTGAAGGAGGGCGGGAAGGGACGGGTTGGAGTAGGGATGCAAGCACGCCGAGTTGAATACATTGATTGATTTTAAAAATCATATTATTTCCATCAAACATGCAAATTCTTATTAAGCTGCTTAACTTATTGAAAATGTTAATAATTATATATCTATGTGCTATGAAACATTTGTGCAAAGAAATGCTAATTTAATTGATAAATTTGTTGTGGATTACATGTATACTTGTACGACATAAGAGCCTCAGTAACTTGTACACTTATAAGCAGGCATAAGAG
Source organism: Papilionanthe hookeriana x Papilionanthe teres (assembly GCA_022702705.1). Taxonomy (NCBI): domain Eukaryota; kingdom Viridiplantae; phylum Streptophyta; class Magnoliopsida; order Asparagales; family Orchidaceae; genus Papilionanthe; species Papilionanthe hookeriana x Papilionanthe teres. The sequence goes on along the minus strand of CM040436.1, from coordinate 10,642,022 downwards.
CTTAAGTGGCATGTGTAATTGTAACAAGGCATCAAACCTGAATAAATAAATCATGTTATATATAAAGAAGCATAAGAACATGAATGAATGTGTGAAAACATATAAAGACATGAGGTTTTGACTAAGTATATGTGAAACATTTGAGAGGTATAAATGTTTAAGAAAAAATTGGATACTATATTTTTTTTAATATTGTGTATTTTTATTATTTTCATGTGATACAATAGTTGTGTGCAATAATGTAATGTTTAAACTGTAATTCATAACGTGTCATTAATATTCTTAAGACACTATTTAGTATCACTTATTTATAATTACTATTGTAGAACTTTATTTAAATACAATATGCTTTATTGTTTATGAAGTCACGATAGATTAAAATGCATATGTTCCCTTTCATGCATTGGATATCAATTAAGCTACTGAACTACTGATGATCACCAGTTCACCACTACCTTACTAGCATGTGTTGATTTCAGAGGAAAAAAAAAAATTGGTAGGACCCAGCTGATGGCAAATTCCTCGTTGTAGATGTCTTCTTACTAATTATTTCAGCAATCATGGGTGGTATTGAATTTTGATGGATAAAAAGTTATGTAACCTATTATTATAGATTAACTCTTTTTTTTTGTATAGTTCTATGTTATAAGATGAAAAGATGTCAATAACAATTTTTTTCTAATTATATATTAGTGGCTCTATTTTATTATAAATAATGGGCGAAAACAATTTTAAATAGATCATTGGTATCTATGTTGTTGCACATCCAACACGACACAACTCGCTCTGGTGCGAAGGTTATGTATGTCGGTTCGTGGCACTTGGAATCCTTTTCAAAGTGAAAATTACTAAAGCAAATCTAGAATTACCATTTCTCAAATATATATAAATATATGATCTCTTAATAGAAGTTGGTTGTACTAGAAGCAAACTAGTTACTCCAACTAAACCTAATCCTAACAAAAATTTGAGTGATCACAGCAAGGGTATTCAACTTTATAAGAGAAGAAATCAAAGAATATGTGGGGAAACTTTACTAGACGGAAAACAGTTACTCCAACTAAACCTAATCCTAATACAAAATTAAGTGATCATAGCAAGGGTATTTTACAATATAAAGCAAGATATCAAAGATTAGTTGGGAAACACATCTATTTATCTCATAGCAAACATAGTATAATCTTAGTTGTTGGCATGATACGTTAGTTCATGCATGAACCAAACTAAGAACACATGAATGTTGCCATAAGGATAGTCGATAACTCGAAAGGAAATCCATAAATGGAGCTTTTATTAAAAAAGGGAATCTCATAAAACAAAAGCCTAAATTGATGTTGATTGGATAAGCTCAATAATTAACATGAGAACTCCCAATACTTTACAGGAGAACAACATCAGGATACCATACTTATGTATGGGATAATACTGAGATCTAGAGAAGTAAAAAATAAAATAGCATTACGAGAAGTATTGTAGAAGCTAAACTCAAATCCTTAGCTGCCTACTTAGCCCGGGGTTTGGAATTAACCAAAGCGGATACAGACGGTCGGACGTCATTTTCTATAACTAGTTATTAATTAATGAAAGAGTGGCCAAAGAATTCAAATTAATGCAATAGAATTAAATTAACCGCATTACAGATTGTCAGTGTTGTTTATAAATATTTGACTTCTATTATTCATCTTTTAATCAACTAAATTAACGTGAAAAGTTTGTTTAAAACAACAATGCCTAAAGAAAGCTAGTGAATAACATACTCATAAACTACAGCAATAAAGAGAAAAAAATATGCATGTCAGTTAAGCATTTAATAAATCGTAATAAAATCTTTGATAAATAATGAATATGATCACTTGAGCATTTTACCATATCAATAGCATATTTATATCATTTAGATATCTATACAACCGTTACAGGAGCACCGTTTAAAATTTGTATCCATTAAAGTACTTTAATATCAATATCTTTTTTTCATTTATGTGCACGAACATCTTAATGCCTCCAACTAAGTACTATAAAGAGTGCACTCAATCATACGATCATCGCACATACAAGCAATCAATATAGACATATCATTCATGTGCTCATCACATTCAAAATAATTGAGAAAAACCAAAATATTATCATAGATTAAAAGTACGAGTACTCACCTCAATGTTGATTAATTTATTATTTGACTTGTCTTGACGTCAACTCTTCTAAAATTGAAAATATAAAATAAACATGATATTTATATTATAAAACTTTAATCAATAAATATTTCAATTACCTATTAAATTTACATTAAGTATTAATTCCCATTATTATGTAATTATGATTATTATTATTATTATTATTATTATTATTATCATTATTATTATTATTATTATTATTATTATTATTATTATTATTATTATTAACTTTCTTTTATTCAATATACATATTTTACTTAAATAAATAGAATATTAAAACACCTTATATTCCTCGGTCGAAAACCCTAAACCACGTAACAACTTCATCTTCCTCCCCTCCGCACGCGCTTCCGCCTCCTTCCTACACGCACGATAGCCTGTTCCTCCCGTTTTCCTTCGATCGGCCGCATAACACCAACTCTGCCACCTTTGCAAAGAAGCACGATGTCGCTGCCTCCTCAACTAGGGCATAACTAGACCCAGCACAGTGACTCTTGCCACACACACATGAGCCTCCACCTCCTCCGAGTTCTTGTCCTTCGGCTCCTTCTCCTCACATCTTCACCACAAACAAGTCGCTCGGCTCTACAGGTAAGTCGTTCGACAATTTATAGGGCGAGCTACACCTCCTTGGTTTCCAGAACCTCTCGCTTCGTTTCCCCCTCCACGATTGCCCGACTCATCGCTTCCTCTCCCCCTATTCAGTTCTCTCGGGGAGATTAAATTAGGTGTCACATTAGTTAGTAAGATTAAAGAGTTCATTTGACATAAAATATTTCAGGAAGAACTTCATGTAACTGTTAAGTCCCATATAATCTTATGTAGTACCAAATAAAGTTGTTATCATATAACACAATCCTGGCCATCAAAATCAAACAGAATGTGCGGAGGTAAGACCTACTATTGGACAGTGGTTGCAAGAGTCCGGCAGCTGCCCGGAATGAAAAAAATGGCCGAACAACAAAACGGTGAGCTGCCAACCTCAAGGGGATCCACCACCAGTTCCTAAGCAGGATACTGACACACCAATTGCAACATGAAATGATACAGTACTCTGAAAGCATAAAGCAGGTAACCATGTCTCCAAAATACTCAAACTCAACGCTGAGTCTTAAAAACAGCCAAATACATGCATAAATAGTCTCATCCCAAAACGAAACCTTAATTAGAACTAAAGAAATAAGAAAATAAATTAGAAAATGGAAATAAATCGTGCAAAAATGAAATATGGACGAAATCACGCTCGGTTCTTCCCCGATCACACGTTTTTTCACGATCTCGCAAAATTAGCAAACGGCGAAATCCCGCAAAACCATTGTGTCTGATCCCATGATCACAGGAAAACACAAAATTCGGTTTCCGCGTTCGGTTTGAATACGCTCATGCATTTTGGAAACTCGTCCTTTGTCACCTAACAACAAGACAGCCCAAACGTTGCATTTCTTTTACAATTTAAACAAGTTTTATTCTAACACAGCTAAATATGGAAATAGAGCTGCACTCTATTGTGCCTCATTCAGCCCTTCAAAGTGATTTTGTTTTAAAAGATGCAAATGAGCAGCATGCCCCTTTTTTCTCTTATTTTAGAAGATATGTCTCGATTTGTAAATCCCTGAGGCGTAGTTTTGTACTCCTTTGGCCTTTTTGTTATAGTAATGCAAATGTAACATTTCAAAGATACGCGATTTAGCTAGAATTTGGAACAAGCAGTAAAAGGCTAGTACAACAAGCTGATAGTGTGCTCGATGGATTGATGACTAAATTTCACTGCAGTATAGGTTTATTATCGCACCCTACCTTATCATAACCAGAAGTTGAACTCTCAACAGCATCTACCGTATGAAATAATTTGTTCCTGCTCATGCCAACAACTCCAGAATATCTACCATAAAATATCAACTCAGGTTCTGAAGGTTCTAGTGAAGTAAGATCACTGGCTGTAGTCTTTCTTTTCGTTGCATCCTTTCGGTCTTTCCATGTTCTCTTTGAAGTCCACTCTTTAAATGTATCTTCCTCAATCTTGAGATCAGGAGCACCTGTTAAGTTTTAAACAGGACTAGCATAAATGCATAAAGTGCTGAAAGGCAACAATACAAACTCCTTACACATTTTCACATCAGTATGTGATCTTGCAGGTGCAAAGGAAAATGTTGTTCCATCAGCTACAAATAGACGGCATCGATCCCCAATTTCATATTTCTGTAGCATAGTTCGGCAAGCTGCCAATCTGTGATGTGCAACGTCTACACCGGTTATGGTTCCCGAGTTACCAATCAAGTCAGCAAGCATGCAGAGTTTGGCACCTAAAACCACGCGCAGTTGGAGAAAATAGTGGTATGATAACATAATGTGAAAATAATCTAGTAACTAGCTTCTGCAAAACCTAGTGATGCAACACTGTAGCGCCTAGAGTAGATATCCCTAATCTATTCTTGCTAGTAGGTATTCCTGAAGGTATTATTATCAGATTGCATTCAAGATGGATAGTGGATTTACTTATAATTACTTGTTGATTTTATAAAGTTCAATTTTTAATTAAATTCTTTGGATTTATTCAATCAATATATTATCATTTGGTTTCTTATTTTGTATTTAATATATTCATTTAATGAAAGTAAGATGTAGGCTTACTTAGAGATTTGTGATTTACAAATCCTAAACTTAACAAATAAGATTTGCATGCAGTGCATCATTTCAGTTGCATTAGAAAATCCTAACCCAAAACTATCATGTAATAAATTACAACAAAATTTTAGGTTGCGTCAATATGTTACTCAAAATCATTGCTAACTACCGCATAACCTAATAGATGATGAAGGACATCTGATTTTGATAACTTTGTGAAATCAATTGGATGAACTATAGAATAAACAAAACAAATTAAGTGATGGCATTTATAATGTTAACACATGACTTGATAATTTGAAAGCTAATTAAGTTCACGCTTCTTAACCAAAAGTAGATTTCAATCTCAATTAAGCCCATACATTTTCTTTTACCCATCCAATTGAAAGTTAAAACTGGTAGGAGAGATAAACCATCAAAATAAATTTTTTTTAGGAGGAAGGCCGAACCAAAGTTTTTTTAAGCATAGGTTTAATTTCTTTATTTTTGGATTTTTATGTTTAATTGAAATGAATTAATTATTGTTTATGAAATAATAATCAAAATTTTCAAAATGTTAAAAAGCACAGAATTTATGGGTTGGATCAAGGAAAGTTGGCAACATTGGAGGTAAGAGTTTGGTGTCTTATTTATGCGAGCTATTTTAGTTCACTAGTTAAATGTTATTAAGTTATATTAAATTACATGAATTAATATTAGTGATTATAAATTGTCAAGCAGTAAACTAAATTAAAGGATAAGGAAGATCGAGATTAGTGTTTGTGCAAAAGAAAAGAAGAAAAGGAGTTAAAGCTCGGGTTTATTTTTATTAATTTATTAAAGAAAATTTTCATTTATTAGTATTTAATTTTAGATTGTGCTCCTACGACGGTTGTATATAAAACATGACTTCTAAGCAAAACAACAAGTTTAAGAACTCGGAAGTTATCATTTCATAAAGTAATTCAAGGCGAGTGACCGTACTTTTAAGCTATGGTGATTTCTTTCTTCTAAACCGAATTCAATGATTGTTACTTGCAACATTTTACTATGATTTATACTCTTTAAAATGTTAGTCATGTCAATGTGATGTATAAATATTTTAGAGATATTAATGTTATGCATAATGTAAAAGCAAAATTGAATGAAAAAAGCATATCAATGGTATAGACGATATAGTATGTCTGTTTGTGCATACTTAGCTATGATGGAGTTCACCCATTTATGATACTAGTGGGAGAATGTTTAAGGTACCCGTGCACATAAATGAAAAATACTATTAATATTGATATAACATAAATGGTATAATTGTAGATGATGCTCATGTGACGAGTATATATAAAATGATATAGAATATGAAATGGATATAGCATAACATAATGAACATTTTGAAATACCTTAGTCGATCATATTTATAAATATAAATTAACAAAGCACTTATACTGATTTATTAAAAATTTAACTAGCATGTATAAATTAACTTTTCAAGATTAATAATTTTGATTACAATATGAGTAATAGAAGAGAAAATATTTATAGAAGACGCGCAAAACCTGACATAAGATAAATTTATAACAACTTAATTTAATTTCTTTTTTAGTGGCTTTTTCATTTACTTTTGGATCATAAACTAATAGTGATAGAAAATAGAAATAAAATAATTAGATTTCACTACCCGACCATTTGTTCCCGTGTTGGTTAATTTCAAGCCCCAAGCCAGGTAGTGACAAACTTGCATTATTATTCGACTTCAATTTCATTAAAAATCATTATTCAAGTTTTTAATTCCTTTTACATCATTGCTTTTCATAAAAATGTTATCAACAGAGCAAATCTTTCAAATCAATCTTTGGAGATTACTTCAGCCCAAACAATGTCTTTTTTAGCTTACATATCTTTCATTACATAATTGAATCAAATCCTAATGATACTTCCGTATAAACTTCCTCCTCTAGAACACTATATAAGAAAGGAATCCTTAACAGCAATTTTTTTATGTTTTCGAGTCCTTATTAATAGTAAGAACCCAAATAGTTTTCACTTTTAGCAATTGAGCAAAGCATTCGATGTAATTAATCCATAAATTTGGGTGTAGCCTTCAATAACCAATCTAACTTTATATCTTTCTAGTGAACCATATAATTTATACTTTACAGTAGAGACCCATCTACATCCCACTAATTTCGATTCTTATGATAACTTTACAAAATCTCATGTTTTAAATTTTTAAAGAGCTTTCATTTCATTTTTCATAATATTATTCCTTCTCACTATATAATGCATTAGAGATTGCCTTAGAGATAGAAGTAGAATGTAAACTAATAAGAAATTTTTTTTTAATAATAAAAACAAACACAAAGAGCTTTCAAAAAATTCTCATGCATCTGTTATTAAGACACCTTTCAATTGCATTTTCAATAACTCCCTCAAAGGATTCAATGACATATATTGATTTGGTTGATTGGACTAAAATAGATTGAGGGATTGATGTCATTCCTCTTGAGTAAACCTAAGGTATAGAATCAATTTGATTGTGGGATAGAGTTGCTTGTTGGAACGAGTGGCGAGAGAGGGCAACCCAAGAGAATAAATATTTTCATTTATGATTTGTGAATAATTTTTTTTCTTAAGGGTAGGCAATAATAAATTAGTGTATTTTATTAAAAGTGTGGTTAAGACACATTTTCATAGTGGTGATGATAGCATTTGTATGCCTTTTGTATAAGAAAAGTCAATGAAGATGCATTTAATTACACATGTAACAAGTTTTTCTATATTTTGATAATGTGTACGAACGAATGAAATACAACCAAATATTTTAAGAACAAGATTATTGCAGGCATCGAATTGAGAAAAGAAATTATCTAGGAGATGGAAGTTTTAATCTCAAGAGCCCCTATAAGTAATCAATTTCTGTTGTAAGCAGCCATTAAAATAACTTCCCCCAATAAATTTTAGGAGCATTCATTTGAAAATTAGAACCCTCATGATAGCAAATGTGATTCTTCTTTCATTTAGCCACTCAATAATGTTAATATACATAAAAGAGGACTCATGAACTACTCCTATCTCTTAGAAGTCTATATAAAAATAGAAAAAAATAGTCTTTAGCATTATCAGATGTGACTCTTTTTATTTTAAAACTTATTTTAACACCAATTTTCTGGTTTAGCATGATATAAACGATGGGTAAGAAGATGGATATCATTTTTAATTTTCGTAAAAGATCACTGACATGGACCCAATTAGTAATAAAAGGTGCAAATCGATTAGCCCAATAGATGCTAGGTGTAGAAGTGGTCTATAAATGTCACTATAAATGAAAGAAAAAAAAAACAAAGAGTAAAAGTTCTTGTGTTTGGAAAACTTCCATTTTTGGTGTTTAATTAGGTTACAAAAATCAAAAAGAAATTCTTTATTATTGATTTCCTTGAAACTAAAGGAAAATAATTTTGAAGACAAAAAACATGGATGACCGAAGCGAAATAGTTGATGTCATATTTTATTCTTTATTTATTTAAGATTTTCTAGAAGAACAAATAATACTAAAGTTGTATGGAGCTCTTTTGATCATTAGATTCCAAAAGTTTATAAATATTATACTTTTTCTTCATTAAATCCAATGGTTCTCATGCACTCTTCTAAAAGGTAAAATGAGAAAGATAAAATGGAACAGTGTACTAAGAATTTTTAGTTAATTTTTAAATGGATAACATATAGCAAAATATCTTAGATAAATTTAAAACATTTTGAACAATGAGAAATTTTAATGATAAGAATATTTGATTGACCGGTCATGACTGTTAAGGATCCATCAACAATAATTATTTTCTTGTTGCTTAAACAAGAAAGTAATTATGAAATAATTTTGGAAGAAAAGTTGGACAGATGATATGTAGATCTTCAAACCTAGGAGTGAGCTAGAAATTACAGCTTTATAACTTAAATTAGAAAATAAATAGTTTCAATAAAGTTCATCTACCCCTAAAGAAGTTTTTATCCTTTACATTTATTTTTGGTTCTTGAAACTCAATGGATTATTCTTTGGAGTTATCTTCTCAAATGTGCTATATATCCATGTGCCTGCTCTTTCGTTTGTCACCTTTGTGATACCCAATTTCAATTTTGTGATTTGCCACAAAGTTCTCAATACCTTACTTCTGTATATCATGTTTTTTTTGCAATATGAGTGCCATAATATCTCTACTGATCATCACTCAGATTTGTTGTTTCTGGTCCTTAATAGGAGATAGCTTTAAGTCAGAGTTCTTAATGTCAACAGCCTATGATATTAAAGTCAATCCCTTTAATAGGTTATTAGACATCATGGTTCCCCTTCTTCTTTTTTCAATTTGGATCACTGCTTTCATTTAATTGAAGTAAATCATACTTTCTGATAATTGTACCCTTATAGCATCAAACTCAACATTTACTACAGCTAAATAATCATTTATATCAATTTTTTCAGCAAACTTTTCAAGGAGAGAAGCATTTTTGCCACATTCAATTAAATGCTTTGATAATGATCTGTATCTTACCAAAGGCTTTGATAAATTATCCTTCATTCTTTATGGATGAGATCTCGGCCTTGACTTCATAGATTTATGTAACATCACAAACTTTGAAATGAAGGAGCATGCATTTATGACTTATCTTAGAAACAACATAGATACATAACTAAGACATCACTTAAGAAAATGTTCACCCTAAATTTAAAAAATATATCTATCTCCATACTCGGGTTTGGTGCCAAGTAAATAGCCCACTTTTTCTCTTTCCTTAAAAAATGTGTGAACCAATTATAACCACTTTAGATAACTTTTTCCATGTTGAATAACTGTTTTGCAGCTCTCTCGTTGGATTTGGATCACATCCCAAAATCCCAAGGAAACCTATAACAAAGGGAATATGACAAATAATATTGTTTTCCATGGAGAAGGGTTTGGCAACATTGTGTTCAAGAGCAGAAAAAATAATAGAAATTTGAGAGTTTCTATTTCAGAAATCAAGAAGTATATGAAATAAATTTTGGTATAAGCAACCTTATTGTATTGGCGACCTAGATTTCATAATTTGTTAACTTCTTCCTTGTACCAACAACCTGGATCTACATAGCTTGTTATTGGTTTGCTAGTATTCCTAATTTTGTTCAAATTTGGCCCGATTATGAATCTAATTATGGTGAGAAACTAACAATCTCTGGTTGATTTTGCTTAGTTCTAATTTTTTAGCAATGTTTTTTATATTTATTTAGACATTAAATAATTATTTGGATCAAAATTATTGCCAGTACTATTTGCATCTAATAAAAGTTATTGATTGACTTACTAGTTTGTGATCTATGAATCCTAAGCGACCTTGTATGATTTGTATATATTACATTTTTCTAAATGCATTAGGAAATATTAAACTTTAAACATTCATGCATCAAATAGTGAAGAAAACTAGAAAAAGTACAAGAACCATGATTGAATGGTACTATAAATTTTTATTTTAGTCAAAAATGAATAAAGTGACTCTTAGTTAAGCTCTAGCTATATGCACGCACAATTAAATCAATAATAACAAAAAACAACACGCCTTTGTCCCACTAAGTGGGGTCGGCTACATGAATTCTTTTCACTATTGTGTCCTATTGAGTATTATATTTTCATTTAAGTCTAATAAATTAAGATCATTTTTTTATACAACATGCCCCAATCTTCTTAGTTCTACTCTAACTTTCTTGACATAAGTCCAATTTAAACATCCACTCTCCTAATAGGGTCATCACATGGTCGATGTTTAACTTGACAAAACCATCTAAGATGACTATCTAATTTATTTTGTCGTTGGAGCTACCTCCAACCCTTTCACGGATATATCAATTTCGCATTTTGTCTCTAAGCGTAAAGCCAACCACTCATCCACTTAAGCATTCTCCTCTCAGCAACACAACCTAATTCTATGCTTCTCTTTTACAAGGCCAACATTATGCACCATAAAACATTGCAGGTCTCGCCATCTTCTAAAATTTTCCTTTTCTGAGTGATACTTTTCTATCACATAATAAGTCTGACACATTCATCCACTTCAACCATACAACTCAAATTTTACTAGTAACATCTCTGTCTATATCATTATTGCTTTGAACAATAGATCCGAGATATTTAAAATGTTCACTCCTTTTAATGACTTGATTAACAATTGTTACAACTCTGCCACTAGATCTGCTGCTACTAAAATTTCATAAATGTATTCAATTTTGGACCTACTCAAAAGAAAGCTTTTAGATTAAAAAATTGACCTCCACAAATCATAATTTTTCGAAACTCTCTCTCTAGTCTTATCCACAAGAAGGATATCATCAGCGAAAAACATATATCAAGGTGCACCCTCCTATAAATGTTCAATAAGAAAAGTAGAAAAATATGGGCTTAAAGCCGATCCCTGATGTAATCCAACTGAAGTAGAAAAATACATGGTGAATCATCATTGTATCTAACACAAGTAATAGATCTAACATACATATCTTTAATGACTTGAATATAACCAATATCAACATCTTTCTTTTCTAGAACTCTCCAAAGTACTCTTGGAACCTTATCATATGCTTTTTCTAAATCAACAAGATCATATGTAAATCCTCCTTACTCTCTATGTATTTCTCCATCAACCCTCACCAAAATTTATAGATTTCATAGTAGACATGCCTAGCATGAATCCAATTTGATTTTGAGAAATTTTTGTATCACGTTGTAACATATGTTCAATTATTTTCTCCCATAACTTTAATGTATGGCACATTAAATTAATTCCTCTAAAATTTCCATATTCTTGTGCATCCCCTTTATGCATGTGCAATTATATCATGCAAAAAAAGATAGGTGGACCTCCTTTGTTTCTAAATCCCAGGATATATTAAATAGCATCATTCATCCAAGATGAGCAACAGAAATTTCGCCGAAAGATACCTCAAAACCACGTCATATTCACTAAAATGAGATATTTTAGAACCCATCTACGGTTGGAAATGTGACCTTGAATAGACAAATATAGCTTTGTGCTTGCAGTCAAAAAGGCTAAAACATGGCTGGACCAAACTAATCACATAATAATCCAAGAAGACTTTTATTGTTATAGGTCTACTGAGTGCCAACATCCTCGCAACTAACAAACCAAATAAATCAATAAGCCATGGTGGTATCTACATATATATAGATAGATAGGTAGATATATCCCTAATAAAAAATAAATTCAAAACCACAACACCATGAATAAGCCAACTTCCAGGGTTACTTCATAGTTTTTTTGTGGCATTTCCTCATCAAAGTTTGCAAACTAAAATCTTTTCAATTTCATCTTCAGAAAGATATGTAACCTCCAATGGTCCTAAACCAAAATCTTATTAACACTTCATCAACTAAGTCTAGCCATATCTCTCAGAACTCATTTATCCTAAAGCAATAGTTAAAGCTAAAGGAGCAATGTTACACTCCCAAAAGAGACTTTAACATAAATCATTGACACATCGCTGTCCATGTGGCAGCTGATGTAGAATCATATAGTGGCAAAACTCTACCAATTTTTTTGCTGTCTGACATGAATTCATTAAAAAAATTAGTTTTTAATCTAAGTAGTTTAGAGAAAATTAATTTATTTTTATGTAATAAAAGTTTATGTATTTATACATTTAGACCATAATTAACTCACTGCAACTGAATCTACCTTTTTCCTCTTTTTGTAAAAAAACATACTTTTTCTCTAAAAGCAACTTAGGGATACACAAATAAAGTACTTCAGGGAAAAAAAAATTTCGAGTGCAAGAACATAAGAATATTAAGAAAAATTAAAATGAACAATTTAGTTGCCACAGTGCGGTAACATGGTAGAGATTGAAATATAAGTTTCTTTCCAGAGTTGAAAAACATTCAAATAAACTAAAGTAGGCTTGGATGCCTATATCTCGTGCATGTTTATTAAGGGGAGAGTCAAACATCCTTATATTTTTCTGTAATTTATACAAAGTTTTACTTTTGCATTGTTTTCCCCAACACTGCATATGGTTCTATACTAGTAAAATTAAAATCAAAAGAAATGAACCACATGATTCTAAGATTATATCTTTCCAATACCACGACTTATACCCATCATAGCAAACTGCACGTGGAAAAAGCAAATGCAGAAACATGGATAAACAAAGGAATTACAATAAAGAAAAAGGTACCTGGGGCAGCACACAAATCAAGGACATGATCTCCACATGTCACATTCAAGGCCATCACAGCTGCCCCTGATGCTGCATCCATTCCATAAATCTGAGTGGAATTGTGATGCATTAGATTAGATACAAGATGTCTGGATAACCTATTTCAATTTTCTACAAGTGAAGTTGGAAGTCAAGATTGAAGTAAAGCATTGAAGATAAAAAAAAACTAAATGCATCATAAACAACATAAGGCTAACCATCTGTAGAAGTTTTCACCAGCTTGATTTTTCTGGTCAAACAAATAATTCACATTGTACAAAAATTAACTTGCAAGTACTATAAGATTCATATAACTAGATAAATGGCAATCATCATGGAGAGAGAACAGGACACGAGGTAGCTTTCGAAACAATGTGTAACATCATTCTACATCATCATCCTCATCAACATGTGGAAACTAGTTGAGGAATCCTTCTTTCCTGTTAATTGTAGCATAGAGTAGCATTCGATGTTAAGTATTTCTCAGTTAAATCATTTTTAGCAAGGTGATGTTAGCATTACCCTTGCACCCATCCCAGGCCCCTTAACACTTCCTCAAGTCCCAGCCTTACACATGCTTCCTTGCATGCAGAACAATCATCATTTAGTTCCTTCCACCTTATCAAAAACATGCTACCCAATGTATTGAATAAATTTAAATTTCCCTTTATACTTCCTACTTTTCCAACAATCAATATTAAAATTACCTTCTAAGTTGGCTAGCTTCCTTGCTTAAGGATTCTTTTTTTGCATAATAATAAGATATATATAACACAGTGTTCTCAGGCAAACTAAACAAGAAGCGCTATAGCGGCTCCTCTCCAATTATACCGTTTAAACATAATAGTGACAGGTGTGTTCTCATTTAATTTTCATTCTTCATAGAAAGAACCAAGATAAGATACAATGATGTGTGATAATTATAAATTACTATAAAATGAGATTATTCTACTATGAGATGAATGTGAACTAGACGATTGCATCGATGGTTCTAAAAATATATACGAATGACAAATAGGCGACCAATATTAAGGAAAATACAATAATGAGAGAGTGATAAAGGTGGGATCAAACGAGCTCATGTTATGTTAAATACACTAGTTGTCTAATTCCTATGAATGTATAAAAAAGAAATGAACTTGTGGATGATTTAAATTGTAATAGATTTAATGCGAATATAAATTGAAGTCAACCTTTATGAACAATTCACCGCGCAAGGAACACCACACTTCCTTAAAAGTGATTCTCTAAAAGCTATGACCTCAAGCACCAGGTAGAATTGAAAATTAAAAAAATAAGAAAAAACTTCTTATTCAATAACCAAGGGTTTAGTATTACAAGAGAAACTATAATTATATGAATAAGGAAGAAAGAGGAAAGAAATAAATCTACTTCTAAATTCAAAAACATCACTAAAGTATTACCTACCAACATTTCAGGAAAATTGTTTGGATAAAATCAAAAAATCAAACCAAATTGATCTCCTTTCACTGGTTTGACTCAGTTACTAAAATATCAGATGGATTATAGGTTGTAATTTTACTTCTGATTAATTTTTCTTTATTGGTTTGATATTTGCTCTTATAAACCCAAACACTAATTATTAAGTTCTCCCAATACCAAATCAATAAACACATGTAAATAAACAAGTGACATAAAGATTAATGTGAATAATATTTATTGCACATGCTAAAATTATAAATATTAAAAATATATTATTCAGTATTCTTCTTAATATTATTCAGTATTCTTCTTAAAAAAAATTAACCTTTATGTTCATTGCTAAAAATGATTAAATTTTGATTCAAACAAAACCCAAACCAATAAAGCTAAAGTTTGGTTTGGTTTGGTTTGATTTGAAAAATAGTTTGAAGGTTAAATTTTATAACCAAAATCAAATGATTTGGCAGATTCATAAGCCAAATCATCCAAAGTGATCAAATGTAGACCCATAATTTTCATAAATGTCACTTTCACACTTACAACCAAGCTCCATAACATAAAAGGCCACATCATGGCTCATGACATAGGAAATTACCAAACACATGCATCCCAAAAATATAATATGACTCAAAGACCCAACAACATGAGTGCATACAATTTACAATCATATATCTCTCAATACATAAAAATTTAACTTTATGATGACAACAATGATGACAATGATGATGCCCTACACCATAGTGTTAATAGACTCGAATGGCTTGAGCGTGTATAATGAAAAATAGAAAATTCACCAATAAGATGCATAAACAAAAACGAAAATCCGTCGAAACATTAGGAGAAAAAATTAATAAAGATAACTTAGCTAGAAGTTGCCCAAAAAGATTTTAGCAGAATAAGGTTAACACCTCGTTAAACATGTAATAAAGAAAAAAGGAAATTGATTCAAAAATTCAATCCAAAATGTGTTGATGATGATGATGTTGATATAGAAAGAACCAAAATCTCAACATCTTCATGATTTTTTCCACCGTTACTAATTGTTATTTACTAATTGATTTAATGTAATACAAGGTCCATTTATAATTTTACTTTGGAAGCTCACTGGGCACTTTGATCACTTATTTATTGAGAGCTGCAATTAAGGGTTGTAGTGGGGCTACCTTCCATGAAAATCATCCTGCTAAGAGTCCATAGTTATATGATTGTCATCATGCAAAGGCACATGATTATATTGACCGTGCGGGAAGTTAATAAGACTCTCTGAACTCAGTGAACAGCATATGATAGGGAGTAAATGAGATTACAGAAAAGTGCCATTAAAAAAAAAGTCGCAGCAAGCAGCAAATCACAGTTGGTTTTAAGACACCAAGCAGTTTTTAGCGTATGCCATAGAATACTGAAGCTGGAGTACGAATAATAATAACAGTGAGTTTATACATACTTTTCCTAAAGGAGACCATGACATTCATCAAAATACCCAGATAGAAGTCAAACAGTTAAAATTGATAAACTTGAGCAAATAATTGCTTCGAATGAAAAAGCCTTACAACTAATTATGCCTAGACAATCATGCTGCGAACACGAAACAAGTGGATAATTTGCTTGCAAAGGTTCAAGAACCAAGATTGATTTTTGACATGGTAAACAAAGATATTTGATGCTACAAAAAACATACGTGAAATTATCTTAAAGCAAGAAACGGCCTTGGGTTGGTCCTACAAACTTTGTTCTGCATTTAGGGACTACAGAGCTACTTCATGAAAACCTCAAATAATAGTCTTTTATCTTGTGTATCACGTTGACCAAGATACAACTTCTAGCTCAGTCATTTTAAATCTTTTGTTGTTTGTGGTAGTGGACCGTGTGGCGGCATTCCAACGCGAGCTTTACTTAATTACAAGACATGCTATAAAATAATAAACAGTAGTAAAGTTATTATTACGGTTGCACTTAAAGGACCAGTTGCCTCACCTTTCCAGAGCGATATGCATTTGTTCTAGCAATTTGAATATGAGGAGGGATGGCAAAGAAGCCAGGTAACCAATCTACCTTCTCAAGATTGCAATCTAGCTCAGTTTCAATCTCTGTTAGCTGAGATTCATAACCAGGTTTCAATCTTGCAAATCAAAATTTAAGATTATAGCAGTATGAAAAAGAAGGTTCACAAAAAGAGAAACGAGAAAAGACAACAATGCATAACAATTGCCAGGATGGTTTATTAATCAAATGTTTTTCTTCAATATGCTAAGCTAATCTAATGTAGCCAGAATAGTGGTTGGCAAAAGCTTGGTGCAGCATAGAAAGGATTACATGGCTGCAAAAATAATTTTTTGAGAGAAATCTCACCTTATATAGCGTGGGATGGTATCCAAACCAGCATATATCGATGAATTAAGACCATTCTCCTTCAGAAATTCAAGAAAAGCATCGGGCAAGGGTAGTACAGAAGTTTTGTTCTCCTCGCCGAGAATACAAGACTGGCTCAAGTCCATTCCTAGAGATACCAACAGGTTTACTAAACCAATATGCTACGTAAACTTACAGTGAAAATTGAAATCGAACACAACAAAAAAAGGAACAATGAGGATCAGAAGAAATTCGAAGCCTGCTTGCACTGATCTCGAAGGGAAACCAAGATCGAGAAAAACCCTTGAACATTTATGTGAAGGAGTCCTAGAAGGATGGATTTTTTTTATTATTATTATTATTTTTTTAGAACAAATTACAACCTCTAAAATGGATTTAAATTCATTTGGAGGATTGATAAAGGAGAATTCTTAAGAAGGAATATTTTTATAAAATTTAATTAATAAGGATATTTTTTATAAAAAAAAAAGTTTAAAAGGAGCTAATTTTCCATGCAAAAGTGGTCTAATATTGGGATGACTAAGGGTGTCTTAGGGGTAGTTTTTTTAACTGCGAAGCTTAGGGTTTAGAAAACGTAGGAAGCTAAGTTTGGATATTGCTATGTAGACACGTTTTGATATAATTCTACCTAAATGTATGTCGCAGGTTTGACCACAGAGCTATCATTTTCATTGAGACAAATGGCGTTGCGGTCGTTGCGAGCTCCTCTTGTGTGCCCCTTTTCTCTCGTGCTTCTCTCGCGTTTATAGCCTAGCTCCCGCTTCTCTTCGATCTCCGGTTGTGGTGGCACGAAATCTCATCTCCTTTCTCACTTTGTTTCAGTCTCCGACTCTGGTGACATTTTCACATCTCCTCCGATGGTATTCTATACCCTATACATTGTTGTTATTTAAGACGTTTAGGTTTGAGGTTCGCTTGTATGGCTTGCTCTCTGAGATTTATTGCTTTGCTTTATGTTAGAAGGGTTCGATTTGAGGTTTCTCTTGTGTGGCGTTTGCTCTTTGTTATTTATTATTTTGTGCACCTTTTGGTTTCTGATTAATGGGGTATGTGGCTTGCTTTTTAAGGTTTGTGGCCTATGGATGGAAATATATATGTTACTTTTGATGTATGGCTTGCTAAATATGTTGTCGCTCCACTTCTCAGTTTTGTTGGTCTTAATGGTTTGCCCTGTTTGTGGTTTATTGGTTGTGGTCAGTTGGTGATGAATCTACTTTTCCTACGACATTTGGAGGTTAGGTTGTTGATTATGGTATGTAGTCTCCATGTATGGCCACTGAAATAACGCTTTTGTTGCTTCATTTCTCGGTTTGGTTGGCCTTGGTGGGTTGCTCTCTTTCTCGAATGTCATGGTGGTCAGTTGGTTACGGTCTGCTGGTGATGAATTTGTTTTCTTTTTTCCCCGTGACAAAGTGGTATGTGCAGTGGTGTGTGCGGAAATGGGAGTGGTGGTGTTTGTGCGTTGATGGTGTGGTGGTAGTGGTTTGTTGTGTTCGTGGTAGTTTGTTTGTGGTGATAATATGTAGGCATTGATGTTGTGGTAGTGGTAGTGTGTTGGTATTGATGATGTGTTGGTGGTTGTTGGTTAAGGTCCATTGGTGATGAATTTGTTTTTTTTTTCTATGACATGGTGGTATGTGTGAAGATGGGAGTGGTGGCGTTGGTGTGTTGATGGTGTGTTGGTGATGCTTTTTTTGGGTGGTGGTGGTGGTTTGTTGGGTTGTTGGTGATGGTGTTTGTAGTGGTTGGTTGGTGGTGAGGATGTGTGGGTGTTGATGATGTGGTGGTGATGTGTTGGTATTGATGATTTGGTGATGGTGGTGTTGGTGTTGATTTTTTAATAGATTTCAAATGTTTCTTCAATGTTACCTTTTCGAGTTACACTTTATGGTTTCTCTACCACACATTTATGTTGATTGGTTCTTTTAATGTTAGTAGATGTCATGATTAAGATTGAAGAAATTGGTCGCCTGTTGTGTGGGATAAAAAGGTGAAGTTAATATTTACGATCTCTGCCTTCAAGAGGTGAAATTGGGAAATAGGCCAACCGCCTATTTTAACAAGAAGGGTTAACAAAATATAATGAAAAAATTCATAGAAGCACGGGATGAGAATATAATAAGATGCAATTGAAAAATAAGTGGGATATGTTAAAAAGGGATTGGAGAATATCGAAAGAGTTGAAACCAAGATCCAGAAGCTTGGGTTGATAAAGCGAATCATCAATGCTTCGGACTAATGGTGGGCCGAGAGATTGAAGGTGAGAATTTATGAAGCCTGAAGTCCTACTTTTTTTTCTTTGCAATTACATCAACCAATCAATCATCCAATATGTAGGTCGAGCCAAATGCCAAAAAATTAAATTCAGCGTAATTGACCTTAAGATTGAAGAAAAGGGGAATTAAAACTCATTTATTGCTCGCCTTCTTGTACGACATCCACATACACATGCAATAAAGTGGGTTGGAGAGTCGCTCGTAGGTCTCCCAACAAGATTTAACAATATGTTATGTATGACATAACTGATATTCATTAATCTGTTAGAAGAACTACACATGAATCATGAACTTCATGGCTCTCCAGGATGACTTCAAGAGAGTTAGTAGTCATAACCCTCTATATTTTATCACAGAATGAATCTATGAGGGGAGTCGTTGAGTGAATTCAGCACTAATAAAAAACAATCAATAGACATTCCTCGATTAGTTTGAATGCTTTGATTAAGTTATTATCACAAATTATCATACCAAAATAACTCACATACTAAAGGACTCTCGTAGAGATTTCATAAAACCAACGTCACATGTCATATTTCAAGGCAAAGTTAATGTGTTCATATTTTATTATATTTACTTGAACACGGTTACTTTAATACATTGGAAGATGCTTTAAAATTGTATTGGAGTGATTGATAGAACACATGTGGATACACACGTCTCAAACAGTGAAAACATCGCATACATAGAATGATGTTGTTCACCCACACAAAATGTAATTGTTAAATGTGATTTTAACATGTGTTTCACTTTTCTTTTTTGGCTCGATGGAAGGAAAGTGAACACGACAGTCTCGTATTTAAATTTGTCAAGCAAACTGAAGAATATAACGTTATTTAACCATCCCCAGATTTGCTTGAATATGAATAAGTGAAATAGTATTTTATGTATAATATTAATGATTATAATTATATCAGGGAAATATTATTTGGTCGATATTAAATAATCATTACAAAGAGGGTTTCTCTATCCCTTTTTTGATATCAAATACCATATTTATAATTTTGAAAAAGCTAGCAACATCGGTCAGGATAGAAAAGAGATGTTTAATAAGAGACGTTATTTCTTATGCCGTATTTTTGAAAAAGCATTTGGGGATTGAAAGAAAAAATGAGTTATTCTGTGAGATATGCCAACGTATCAATTTAGTAAAGAAGTGTGGATTGTGGTCACTGTAATGACTCTCCATAACTACATTCGTCGACATCTTTCACGTAGTTACATTGGCATCAATATGGCAGGTGAAGATCATTCACATTTCCCTGCTGATGATGAGTATCACAAGCTGAAAGTGATTTGACTAGTCTCATACCCGGAATGGAGTTGAGAGAGCAAATTACAGATGTTATAATTAGTGTTGGGGAGATGATGGAGTTGAGAGAGAATTACAGATGTTATAATTACTGGGTTAAATGATGTTGTACGGTTTTTTTATTTCTTTATTTGCAATCTGCTGTGAAAATGGTTAGCGTTTGTTGAAAAGGATGGTTTGTAGAATAATTATTGTGTTGAATCTCAATTTGGTGCAACATTTATTTTCAACTCTTTTGCATGTATTATTCCCACATTGATGATCTCTTAGGTGTTTGTAGTAAATATTAAACGTGTTTATATATTTATTAGTTATTTTGCATGTTTTATTTTTGATTTGAAAGTCTATGATGAAATATACCTTAGGGGTTCATTTAGATGGGCTATATGTTGTTATGGGTTTTGACACTTATGATATCACTATCAAGGCAACCAAGTATCCCATATTTTTTAATCAAATAACTGTTGGGGTTTTTCTGGATGGACTTTTGCAATGGCATTGTGACACATCCGAGCATGGTTATACATAGTTCAAAGGCAACTAAGATCACATTTTTATCTGGCACATGACTGTTAGGGTTTTTCTAGATGGCCTTTGTGGTGATATGCTTCAGTGACACATACGAGCTCGATATTGCATGATTTAAAAGTAAATAAGAACCCCGTTTTGTTAAATGTCTGCTATATTCTTGTAGTAACAGATTACTCGTTGATTTATATTTTGTGCTCTGATAATTCACAACTTTATAAAACTTCATTTGTGTATTTTTATTATTCTATTTTTATTAATGTTGCATATAAGATTTTGTGCTTTATGGTTGTAAACCTTCAGAAAAGATTATCTAGAGGTCTATAATGACATAAAGGATCATAAGGTTCTTCTAGATGGCCTTTGTAGTTTTATACTTTTGTGACAAATATAAGCTCGATATTTGATAGTTTATAGGCAACAAAGGACCTCGTTTTTTTTAAGGTCTACTATTTACTTGTACTAACAGATTATTCGTTAGTTTATATTTTATGCTTTGAAACCTCTCAACTATATAAAACTTTATTTATGTATTCCAATTATTCTTTTTTACTAATGTTGCATATAAGAGTATGTGCTTTGTGATTTTAAACCTTCAGAAAGGATGAGGTAAGGTCTTTCAATGCATCTAGAGTATTGCACAACTACCGTGGACTACAGTGTTCTTTATTTATTTTGTGACAGGAGCATAGCTATGGAAGAAAATTTTATAATTGTCCAAGGAATAGATCAGAGAACACTGATTTTTTAGGTGGGAGGATGAGTTTGATGATTCCACCTCCAATAGTGATGAGGCGTGAAGAGTTTTGTTAGAACAGAGATTATCTCGTGAAAATAATTGTTTGCATTTTAAATTCAACATTATGTTAATATTATTTATTATTTTAATAATTTTATTTTAAATTTTGATTGTTCCATTATTTGTTGTTTAGGTTTTATTTTCTAATATTCAAACAAGTACTTATTTTGTTATAAACAACACAATAGTACAGGGGAAAAATTATCATTTTATCATAAATAGTTCTAACACAACTGCTGCTTAATTGTGCAAAATAAATAGACACATAGTTTCTCTGCAATAGCTTCTAGCACAATTGCTATACAATAGTTTTTTAATAAGTTACAGTTGCCACAAACAAACCCTAATTAAGTCGCGATAATGGGCCAAGAAACACTTTTATTTTAGTTTGATTAAATTTAATAACTATTTATAAATTTAATACATTTTTTAGTAAACTTAAATTAATCAAAGTTTTACAAAGTAAAATTAAAATATTTTATACTTTTAAATTTGCTTTTTAATTTAGAGTAATATAAAATTTATCTATTTTTTAAAGATAATTTTTTCTCTTTTGAAAATTGATGCAAAAATATTAATTAAAATTAAATAATATATTCACAAAAATATATTTAATTTTTATGACTAATTTCTAGAGAATAAAGAAATAAAGGAATTGCCACCATAAAAAAAACTAAAAAAATTCATGAAAATTAAAAACTAATACAGTCTTGATTACATATCAGTGAAAAAAAAAGTAGCCACTAACATCTCTGCATCAAGGTGGGATGCACTCAACCCTATGAGGTATCGATTTAGCCCTCTTTTTGCTCAGTCATGGAGACCATGGCTAATTCATTTTTTCTAATTGCCAACATTTTATTCTTTGACTTCCAGTTATGTTAGATTTTTCTAACTAAAAATATTATGAAAATATGAAGAAAAAAAGTAGGAATGGAAGGCATCCTTGTTGTTGATTCTTGAACTAGCATGTATGTTCTTGTGTAACCATAAGGTCAATTTGTTGTTGTATGGTTACAATACGTTGATGTGAATCTCATTCGAGATTAAAAATGATGATTGTTCGTGAAATTTGCTAGAAACAAATTAGAACTTCTTTTAATTGCTCTTCATTCAGCAAACCTACTATGTTGTTGGATAGTTTGCTCATTAGTCATCACTTGTATCAAAATATTATTGTTTATTACTTTCAGAGTGCACTAAAGAATGTTGTCTATAAAATAAATGTATTGATGTTGAGCTTTATCCCACCAACATCTCTCACATCATTACCCTAAAATGGTTTAAATGAGTTATTTGTTCGATCAATTATCTTTTGTTATAATTAAATAATAAAATCATGCATTAACAATTTCATCTAAAATGTAGATAAAAATGACATATACTTACATAAATTCGTAAAATAAGTGCCTCATGATAGATTTCTTGAATTTTATGAATTAGTTTGAAGTAAATACAATGAAGTCTTACTTATACCAATATAATCAACAAGCTACTGCATGCCCGTCATTATTTGGCATAATTATGGGATTTATAATGTATATAAGTATTTGATTACATAATTATATGCTTAATTGATGGTTGTTAAGTCAATTAATGTATGTCTTACATCTACAATAAACACATTGGAAGCTAATATCTAATATAGTGACCATTACTCTACAAAGGCTAATAACAGGTTATAGTCCAAACGAATGAATCTTAGGTTTCAGAGGTTTGTGATGCCTACAATTCTATCTTCCTCAACAAACCATGGGCATTCAATTGGTCATTGTCTAACCATTAGAAGGCGGCTAACAGTTTTAATACTATTCCATGTTTAAAAAATAAGGGTCATAATTAAAAACATTTAATATGATTAAGTGTTTAAAAAGACCAACCATATTTGGATGTACACCTTTGTGTCACATAGATGAGAATTGTTTGTATTAAGTTCTTCTTGTGGAGGAATTGATGCACTTCCTTGATTACTAGTATCATATTTTTGAGATATTTGCCACTTACTAAGCTCTTTGTTGCTAATATTATGGTTATCAAAAATTGGAATGCATAAAAGGGTTTTAGAAAAAGTAGAAATGGATTGATTTGAGATATATTTATAGACTAGGCTCTATTGAAGAATGGATTAGAACTAGAAGGCCAATTTTATGTGGTGGGAAAACCTAATAAATAGATCTTTAGATGAATTTAATGCTCATTATTATGTTTAATCATAATTAATGTAGGATAATATCCTAATTAATTTAGTATCATCTGACATTATATACCTTATATAATTTTGATATTCATTGATCCCATGGTACAGTCATGGGGCTCATTAACATACCATTTAACATTGTGCAGTCACATCATACACTAGTGATTGAAGTGCTGGGCTAGACCAATAACTATATCTAGAGAGGAATCTAATGTTCATTATTATATTTAGTCATAATTATTTTTATATGATGTCATAATTAAATTAGTATAATCTAACATTATCTACTAATAATGACAACTAATATTGATCTTCGCCAACACATACTATTTAGCATAGTGTGGTAACATGATCCACTAGTGGCTAGTTTAGTGGTTAATTAGGATAATTATTAAAGATATTAACCCATCGTGCAAGTACAAAAAGTGAGGCCCACCATCATATTGGTCAATTAAGGCACATAAGAAGGAATCAATGCTGATGAAGAACTTATACAAAACGCTATTTACATGGCATATGATATATTTACATATTGATGTTATAATATGGTGGTGAGCTAAGGGATACGAAAGATTTCACACCCTAACTATTTTGATGGAAAGAATAAAATGATATAAATTCTAGTAGATAATAAACACGGTAAGTTAAAACAATAAATTCTTAACATTTAAACTTTGATATTAATGAGTATGATGTTTTGTTTTTCGCTTTCTAAGAAGCGATGAAGTTTTAACTACATATGTAACCCAAGATGATTCATGTGAATTTATATTATCAAAAACATACGCACACTCTCTAGTAATTTACATTGAAGTAGAATCAATTTAAGAAAATATGCATATAAATGTGAGAGTGCAGTAGCTTTGTATGATCATAACAATGTTCCATTTTGACGTGTCAAGAGTCTATAAGGCTCAGGAGTCAAATATGAGTACATATTTTGTATAAATATATAATTTTATATTTAGATTATATATATATATATTAGATTAATTTAATATTACCTTTTTGACATGTTGGTCACTTTGTGCACTACCTAACCAATTTAAGGGTAGCACTATAGATATATTATACCCACAAATAAATAACTAAATTAGCTTGAATTGCAAAGAAATTATTCATCATAAATATGCAATAATGACGAGTGTGTGGGAATAGAGTACACAACAAAGAGAAGTAAATGATTGCAAAGATTTAAATAATTTAGATATTATGGATTCAATTGAGTTAAGTGGGCATGATATATGACCCACTTTTTATATGTTTACAAATTATGTTAATAGCAATGGAACCAACAACTTGATCCCGCTTTAATATATATATCTGATTTTATGATGGAATGTATAATGTGGATTCTACGCAAGTATACGTATCGTATCAAGTAATACAGGGCTCTAGTGGAGTCCTGGTTATCGATCCCACGGGGAAGTTTTAACAGATTTGTATCAGCTAAATTAAAGGATTTACTTACTAATATAGTATACGAAAATTTAAAGTAACTAAAGCAAACTAAAGTAAACTAATGCTTTAAATAAAGTTGATTAAAAAGATTTTAGAAAAAGTATTCTTCTCCTTGTTTTTAGAAAATTAAGTGAAAGATGAATTCAAATAGAATTTTTATTGTATTGTGACAAATAGGAGCATTCCTATTCTTTACCCTTTGGTCAAGGTGCAAAGAACATTGACTAGTCCTATGTTTGATATGCGAATCTGCAGTTAGGTCGGGAGGATACTTGTTGCCACTTCGAGCTCCCACGTTCCCCTCACACCGAGGGCTAACATCTACACTTCGACTTTCAAACAATAGAACCAAATTGAATATTTTAGTCCGTCACACTAAAATGTCCAATTCTACGTCCAGATAAATAATATTTCCCTATTTATTTGCACCCTCCTTCCAAGGCTTTTGACTTCCCTGAATATTGGATGTAATCTTTACTATAGTTAATAATTCAACATATTTTAACAAATCAATGGGCCAGATTGAAAGTAAATTAAGTTTTAAGTAAAAATTATCACAACTTATTTTAATATATTAGGCACTTCTATTTAATTTCATCAATTCACATAATTTCATAAACAAGGAGAAAGACTAAGAAAACTACTCAGAATGCATGAGATTTAAACAAAGCATGGATTTCATTTAAAGTTAACAAAAATAAACAAAGATACTTATCTTAATTCCCTCCCCAAGCAGACTCCTTGAAGTCCCTTTGACTTTTCGTTCTAGTACAGCACACTTCTAAACTCACTAATTACACTCTAAAACTCTTAAAATTGACACGCAAACACAAATAGACACACAAAAAGACACACTAGACACACAAATTCGTCCTCTATTTATAGAGGTAGACAAAGGTCCAAGGGGTACTTAAGCACCTCTTCAAAAAAGCGTCCAGGTTCAATGTATCTGACATTTTGAACAATCTCGCCGTCGGCGAGAAACGACCTCGCCGTCGGCGGGGCTTCTAGAAGGTCTCCAAACCGCGCGATCTCGCTGTTTGCGGGCTCGGGCTCGCTGTCGGCGAGGTAGTTATAAATCCTTCAGAAATTTTCTTAATAATCTCACCGTCGGCGGGCTCGATCTCGCCGTCAGCGACATAGTTCATTTTGCATGAATTTCTTCCTTTTTGATCTAAATTTGCTCCATTTCATGCTTTTTGCTTTCATCACTTATAAATTTTGATTCCTGCAATAAAAATAAAGAAAATACCTTTCTTTAAAGTGCAATTTCATAAAAAATAGGTATGAATTTCTTAACATATTTTTCTGTGATCAAAATCCCCCTAACTTAATTATTGCTTGCCCTCAAGTAATTTTAGTACTAAATAAAAATAATGATTTCTGTAATAGAACTTTTCAATTCAGATATACTATGAATTAAATTTAAATAATACTATAGTAAAGTTAAATAGAAATATTTTCAGGTAATTAAATTAACTTTATAGATATAAGATTATTTAGTTATCAGATCTAAGATTTCTAGCTCGCTATTTATTTCAGGAAAGACTATATTTAAAAAGAGTAATTTACTTAAGATATTTAGATGATAGGAAGTTTAAGAAAACATTATTTAGTAAAATACTAATCCATATAAATAAGTTTAGAAATATATTGAGTTTTACCCTTTAGGTTGATTCCATTGAAGCCAATTTTTGATAAGGCATCTCCTCAAGCTTCTCCTCACTTATATATATATATATTTTTTTTTGAATTGATGTTCAATCCTTCTCTTTTTCTTTTTCAAGTGAGGATTACTGTATCTGGATAACTTGTTAATAATTTTGAACTTCAACTTTCTCTTCCTAAATTTGAAACTTAAAATATTTCTTTGCTTATATGTATTTCATAGCCTTTACTTCATTGAGTTTCAATCTCTTCTTTTTCACTTAAATACTTAAGAATTTCAATTTTTAGAATATAGTTTCCCTTACTTTAAATAGTTTACTATATTCTTATTTCTTTTAACCAAATATCTCATTCTATTAAATAATTGAATTACTAGAAACATTTTATTTAACTTTCTATAATAATTATATAAAGTAATTCATGTTTATTGAATTGAAGAATTACTATAAAAAATCATTTGATAATAATTTTTAAAAATAGAAATTGAGAACAATTTAATAATTAAATTTGTATTTTTACTTTCCCCCAAACTTAAATTTTTCTATCTATTTCTAAATGGTGAAAAGGAAAATATACAATGAATCATACCTTTGAGCTTTTAGGTATTTCTTTTCCTTGAAATTTTTGCAGGCTTTTTCATTATTTAAAGAACCTGTACTGTTAGTATTCTTCCACATATATAATATTTAAAAGAAAGTGCTGGGATAGGAAATTTTTAATAAGTATAAAACACAACAAATGAAAACTTAATCTATTACTACACATACAATCAACTAACCTACTTTAAACATATTAAAACAATCTAAACTTATTAAAAGTTCATAACTTATAAAAACTTAAACAACACATTAAAGAAAAACTAACATCCTATCTAAAAAAAATTGCAAACTAACTTAACACATATAAAAAGTCTAACATTATAGCATAAGCAAACAAACAAACACACCAAAGCCATAGTCCACAGAAAGTACAAAATAATTACATACAGAACAATAAAGTTTTCAAAATAACAATTAATCTAAACAAACTAAACAAAGTCTCTAATCTTCCGCATCAAAATCCCGTGCTATATCATCTCCCCGATCTCGAGTCGAGAAGGCTGAGCAGGTTGGTACTGTGTGTAGCGGGGGCACTCAGGAAAGACAACATCTAAATCACCACTCCTATATCGACGTTCAGCCTCATAATATGCAATTTCGTACTATGAATATCATAATCGTGTCTTCTTTCCAAGCCATCAATCCTGTGGTCTATATGCTCAAATTTTCTTTCCATATTCTCTCCAAATTTTCAGGGTCAGCTCATTCATCAGATCTTGAAGGGTAGGAGTGGTGTACTGAGGAGGTTCATAACTAGTAGAGGGTATATCTCTACTTGAATAAGGTACATAATCCCTAGTCCCAGATCTCCATCCTTCGTGGGATTCATATTTCTTTATATTAGCTTGAGTAATGGGTTTCATAGGCTCAACCCATTCCTCATCATCTCTTGCCTCTACCCCAGATAATTGGCAGAGTGCATAGATAAGACCAGGATGTCCTAGTCCTCCTCCACTTTCATTTCTTGAGGTGGCTAATATATTCTTATAAATTACACTTCCCACATTAATGCTTTTTGGTTCCGAATACGAAATTCGAAGCTGTCTCATCTCTTGTTACCTCACTATGGTGGTAGGTAGGTAACAAAGTAGAACAAATAAAATAGTGCCAGGCTTTTGATGTTGCATTTAACATAGAAAGAGGGAAGTTTACCCGTTCTCGCTGCTTTATCTTCCAAACGCCTTTCCCATCAGTGAGAAAGTCAATCACTTCTTCCAGTGGTCCTTCCATAGTTCCAAATGTATCATACTCACTAGTGTAGGTGTCTCGTACATCGTAATAAGTATTTATTCTTGCAGCGCTGAATTCCACAAAAAATCCTCTAACCTTAACTGGTGCATCTTCAGCCTGTGTCAGGTTCGCATAAAATTCCTTTACCACTTCTACAGCGGCACTATTGGTCACGAAACAAAAATTTTCCCATCCTCGTTCCCTAATGATCCGCTCAACTTCTCCTCCAGGATTTTTGAAAACTCGATCTTGAATGCATCTTCTGGCTTGAATATTGTGAAAATATCTTATTGTGCCTTTGCATTCACAAAACGAGTTTCATCGTAGTCCAACCGTCGCTTTTGTCGTGGAGCCATTTTCGATCTGTGAAATTTGCAAAAATTTTAACTAAACTCTCAAATATTACTAAGAAGGCTTCCTACAACATCTAAAATCCATTTAAATCAATTTCCATAAATTTCTTCCAAGTATTTTCTCCTCATTTCGAAATTTCTCAAAATTTCCCAATGTAGAAGAAATCCATGGTGAAAATAAAAAATTTTTGCATAGGAGTGAAGCTCTTACCAAGGGAAGATGAAATCCGGTGTCAAAAAATGTTGAAATCGCCTCAAATCCAAGATCTCTCAAGCCCTAGGTCTTCTCTTGAGAGATCTTGATATCATTTTTGATGAGGACTTCTCTTCTTCTTTTTAGTACTTAGGATCTAGCCTTAGGCTTTTCCTTTGACTATCCTAGAGGATTAGAATTAGGACCCACCACTTAGAAATTCAAACCACTTCTTAACTCCCTGCAAACTCCACAAACTTGATTGTAGACCCCTAATCACCTAGAGGGTTGAAATCGAATGTGGAAGTTTAAAGGATGAGTTCTCATAGGACTCTTTGGCCTTATGGCCGCTTCTAGGTGGTGCAGTGCAGTGAAGGGCTGACTTACACACACTACACTTATACACTACACTTTCACACACCTCCTAAAACCACACCCATACCCAACTTGACCTCCTGACTCATGAAGGTGATTCGCATGGATGGTCCTTAACCCCTAAGCCCTTGGGCAAGGGTTAGGAACAACAAAGTGAATGCCTCGAATGAGTCCCTTCATGGCTCATGTGAGCTTGATATGGCTTCATGGCTCAACCAAAATGATTTCATTCCACTTACATTTACCCGATCTTCAATTTTCTAAATTTTCGATTTTTGACCCCGGGACCCCGGACACGCTAACCTACCCAAAACCGTCGAAATTACCCAAATTTCTCAAAATTCTCCAAAATCACCCAAATTCCTCAAAATCAATCTCAAACATTCTCCCACCACTCAAATTGGCCATTTTTACCCAAAATACTCAAAATTCCAAAAAATACCCCCAATACCCTCCAAATTACCAAAATGCCCCTCTTGACCTAAAAATCCAAAAAATCAGAAAATTTCCAGAAAATTCCAAAAAATCCCAAATATTCCCAATTTCATTTTGTTCAACTACATCATGGGCCAATTTTGTCAATTTACCCCACGTTTGTCAAAATTTCCAATTTGACCCATTTTAACCCAAAGTGAACCCAATGTCGAACCAAACCTACCCAATTGACCCAAATTCTGGTCCAATTCAATTCTAAACTTCAATTAAACATCCCTAACACCAATATAGACCAAATCCAACCCCAATTTGATTGGCATTTGAATCCAATTTCACTTTTGACCTTAAAGCCCAATTTGGACCCATGACCCAAACTTAGCCCAAACCAAACCAATTCAACTCCAATTGACCCCAAACCTTTTCTAAACCTTCCCTAACATCCCCAAAAACAAAATACTAACATAATTTGCCCAAAATTTGGACCCAAACCCCACTCAAATTCAACCCAAAACCAAAAAGCCCAATTTTGACCTAAACCCAAACTTAACCCAAATAGACCCAAACCCCAAAATCCAACCCCAACAAAAGTTGAAACCTCTTTAAAACACTCACATAAACATTTCCCAACATTAATTTTACATCAATTTAAACCCTAGCCCAACATTGGCCCAAATTAGCCCAATTTGACCTACATTGGCCCTTTACAAAGAAGCCCGAATCCGACCGATTCAAACCCAAATCACTCCAAACTTGTTTCAAATCAATCATGACACATCCTTAGACAAAACTCAACATCTATTTGGCATGGCCCATTGCAAATTTTTCTATTCAAAAGCCCATTTTCAAACCTAAAGGCCTACTTCCTTAAACCACTTTAAAAGCCCACCCAAGACCATTTCAAAAGCCCAAGTTTTCAATCCAAAGCCCACATGACATTTCTCCATATCATCCATTTAATCAAAATCACCCCTAAGTTTCAAAATCATCATTAAACCATTCCAAATCAAGCTTCATGAAAATTCTCCACCAAAATACCAAAATTCCTAAATTCTACTTCCATGAAATTGACCGAAGCTTTATCCTCAGCCATAGTGCAAGCCATGAAGCCATTCTTAAGCCACATGCGAAGCCATGTGAGTTGTTTACATGTGACCTTACTACATTGGGCAAAAGGAGGAGGTCCTTTAAGCACTTCCTAAAAGCCATTAACCTTACTTATGATTCCCCTTAACCCAAATATAATCCAAATATTCTTGGATGGAGACTTCTCCACTTAAGACCAGCTGACCCAACTGATTCACCCAGCCCAAAACCAGGTCTTGGGGAGGTGAACCAAACCCAAAATCATGAATTGACCAATTTGAACCCAAAATGAGCCTCTCCCCATTCCATTTCAATCCAGCCCCTTTACACATGTCAAACTCCAATTGATTGCACCATTGCCAATCCCTGACCCCACTGGTCAAGATGGTGACCAGTGCCTGGCCGGCCAGCCACCAGGCCGCCGGAAAACACCATGGCCGAATGCTCACATGTGAGCCAACATTGAAATTCCCCCTTGCTGAGCTGCCCCAAGTCCAGTGGCCACCATGGTCTGTTCTTCTCTTGCATAGAGCGGTCGATCCCAAGCCCTAAACCCCGCAGGAAGCCCTCCAGCCTCTTCTATTTAAACCTCACCCCTCTCGGCCATGAGGAGGTGCTGAACCAACCTTAAGGAAACTCTGCTAAAATCACTCCAGACTCTCCCCCACACTTAGAGCATTTGATCCCCACTATTCTCTTGCCCTAATCCCCATTAATTGAGCTCAATTTTGGAGCTCAATTCTCAGGCCAGAACAGGACACTCCCAAATCCTCCACCAAAGTCAAATTAAACTCACCCACACTTGCACCAAGACCAAGAGAAGGAGTTCCCCAGTGAAAGCCCCCTCTCCAGGCCACCCATCTGTTCCAGACTCCAAAGGTTGAAATCGGCTGTGGTCGAAATCATACCTAGACAATTCACCGAGCCGAGGGACTTCATCCGGAGCTTGCTTGGACCCGATTGAAGGTGTCACAACTCTCGGATTGAAGCTTCACTTCTGCGAGCAAAGGTATGGACTCACTCTTCTTCCCGAGCTTACGAGAGATTCTCCATTTAATTTGAATCAATTTCAATGCATGTTTACCGTATGGATGTGTTCGTCTCCTCAAGACGAATCCATAGAGCATAAGAACACAAAAATCCGTTGAGAATCGAGTGAGAAATTAGGGTTAGAAGGTTGAAGGTCACGGGTGCACACCAGTCGTAGACAATGACTGGGAGCCGTCGGATCGAGCGTGTATCGAGCGGATGGTCTGGATCGAGCCGGACAGCACGATGGTACATGAACCGCGGGCCCCTGGAGCGCTGAGTAGGATGGCGGCGCCGAATCAGAGTGCGCCGCGTGGCCCTTCGGAGATGCCGAGGATGGCGTGGCGCCGCGTGGATAAGTAGGAAAATAGGGATTTTTCTTATTTATTTAATTACCAGAACTTAGAAAATTCATAACTTTGTGTAGCAAAATCCTAAAAATAAAATAAAAATATCCTCTTGCTCAGTGAACAGAGGAGACTAATGTGGAAAAGAAATCATTTAATTTCATTGAATATTTGATTTTTAATGATTTATTTACTCTATGCACATTTTCAATTCTCCATGCATGTATACAATTCACCATGGCATGAGACCATAGGGCATTTGAAGCCTCTGAACTTGGGAACATTCCCTGAATTTTCTAAAGTCAGAGGCAATTCCTATGAAGAGTTATTGATTTTTCAATTCTAGGTCACTATTCTGAGTATTTTAATTCCAATAATTAGCATGTGAAATAAATTCTAGGAAAATTTGGTGATATTTCTTATGACCAGAGGACCCTAGGGAAAATAGGTTTTGAGTTAACTCACTT
The DNA here is from genome assembly GCA_022702705.1 of Papilionanthe hookeriana x Papilionanthe teres. Taxonomy (NCBI): domain Eukaryota; kingdom Viridiplantae; phylum Streptophyta; class Magnoliopsida; order Asparagales; family Orchidaceae; genus Papilionanthe; species Papilionanthe hookeriana x Papilionanthe teres. Next base: position 10,608,855 of record CM040436.1, on the reverse strand, counting down.
GGAATAACCCTAATTGGCTTAAACACCCAAAATTGAGCTTTAATTAATTAGAGCTAATCATACATAAAATTGACTTGAAATCAATTCTCCACTGACCTTTAGGATCGGAGGAACCCACCGAGAAAAGTTTGAAGTCGATTGGACTTGGTTAGCCCTATCAAATGGGTTGATTAAGCCATTTAGCCAAACTTAAACTTCAAAAATTCATAACTTTCAAAATACTTCTAAAAAATTCACCAAATTGGTTTTGGAGCCTCTCGGATATCAGGGGAATTTAAGAAAATTAAAATTACAATTTTCCAAAAAAGTTGATTTTTGCATTATTTTAATATTTTTAATAATTAAAAAATAATAAAAATCACAAAAATAATAAAATTCACCAAAATGTCACATTTTGAATTTTAAACACTTAGGAACAAACCCCATATTTTTTTTAAGTCTCTATGATGAGATATTAAATTTTAAAGCCCTAAGGTAATTTTAAAATTTAAAAAATGTATTTTCTAGCATTTCCACTAAAACAATTCTAATAAATCAAAGAAAAATTAAAAAATTGTAAGAATTGGTTCTCTGGTTTCCTTGATATCAGAGAGATTTTTGAAAAATATAAAATTCATTTTTCAACCTTTATTTTATTTTTAAATTAATTAATACTCTAAAATTTGAAATAATTATAATAAAGAAAATATAATTAAAAAAATCACCAAAATTGGTCCAAGTGGTCCTCTGGTCATTAGAAATGTCCAATAATTTTCTTAAGGACAGAAACTTTCCCTTGGTCATGTTATTGAATTTTCCTTGAAAATCCCTATTTTCCACCAAAAATAATTACATAAATAAATTAAATACAGAAAAATGACATTTTCTCCTCTAATGTCTTGATTGATATATGAGTGAAGTCACATAAAAATTTCAAATTTGTTTAAGTTCAATTTAGTGAGTTATGAAATTAGTAAGTTTAAAGGGCAAAATGGTAATTAAAATTTTAACCTATAATAAAAAATTTTAGGTTTAATTAAAAGGGTGGGTAAAATATTCGATACTAAGTTGATTTTGAATGTTTGGAACTTAGGTAGTTAAAGGGTAGAAACCTACCAAACAATTTGAAAATAATTAAAATAAACCTTAATTAAATAATTAATTAAATTTGGAAGAATAATGAAAAATTGGAATTATTAAAATAGGGATATTATTAGGAAGAGATTTGTTCTTTAATTCAAGAATCTCTAAATTAATCACCTCACTAATATTTAATTCCTAATTAAAATGATAATCCAAATTCAAGATTTAAAATGCTAAAAGACTTAATCATTAAATTAAATTAAAATTAAAACATTTAAATTAAATCCTTCTAAAATTTCAGTTAAATTAATACTTTAACAATTAAAATTAAATCATCCTTAAAGCATTAAAAAAAAGATATTAAATTAAAATTAAAATAAAATTAAATTAAAATTTAAATTAAATTAAATTAAATTAAATTAAATTAAGTTTAAATTTAAATTAAATTAAATTAAATTAAATTAAATTAAATTAAATTAAGTTTAAATTTAAATTAAATTAAATTAAATTAAATTAAATTAAACTAAATTCAATTAAATTAAATTAAAACACATTAAATTAAATTAAATTAAATAAAAAATAAAATCAAGTTAAAATTAAATTAAAATTAAATTAAAATTAAAACTAAACCAAATTAAATTAAATTAAATTAAAATTAAATTAAATTGAATTAAATACAACATCACCAAAGACATAAAGAATTCAAAATAAATCTAAAACAACTTGAACACTATTCCAAACTTAAACCCATTAATTAAAATTAAATTAAATCATAAATCACTTGAACATCAATTTGCCCTCAAAAGCTCTTGTTGTCATAACTCCTAAACGGAGTGTTAAGTGAAGTGTTACTTCACTCATAGGATATTCAAATGTCCTAATTCATTGAGCAAGATGACAAAACTTGAATTCCTGGATGATTAATTCATTTGTATAATTAAATTCTCTTGGACTTAAAACAATCCTAGAGATATTGAAAAGATGTTTAAGACTCGTCTTAAGCACTTTCTCAATATGATAGGGTATTTATAAGAACAATTGAACTTAATTGTTCTTTGATGAGGAAAATCGTCCTTAAACCAAAACCCAAGAACCTAGACGTCATAGGTGGTGACTAGCTATAGGATCAGGAACTTGGTAGAAAACCATATTCCTTCCCTTAGCTTTACCTAGGAACTTGCTTTAAATGCTTAAATATTCTAAATTGTGCTTTAAGTGCAGCTTGGGATGACGGGAAGACCCTCCAGGTACGCTTTTATTTTATTGCAATTTACTTTATCGCAATTTACTTAATCGCATCGCACTTACTTTTCTTGCATGATAAACAACTGTTGCATGAAAACCCACACCTTTAGGATAGTCCCTAAAACTGAAACCAAAACACTTTTCTCATCTCTTGATTTTCACCTTCTATAATTAAACCTATGCAACAACAAGGAGCTCGGAGCCCGGTGGGCAGCACGGCCATCTTCGTCAGCAAAACAACTCTACATCAGCTAAACATTTCTTAGAATTAAATAACTAAACCATAGGACTTCGAGGTAGTTTGCCTAGTGCAACATAAATCTTCAGCCTTTTGTTAGGCATTTGCATCTCAAATTAAGCCCTAACCGGTCTTAGGATTCCGAGGTAGTCGTCCGATACGACATAAACCCTCACATCTTTGAGGCTGTTTGTATGATTGTGTCATACAAATATAAGTCTAAATTAATTAAAATTGGCAAGATCAAAACATTAAATAAACATTAGGACTTTCCTAAATTCAAGTCAAACAATAGGATAGTCGGGAAATTACCGAAGTTCGCATCGAATCTGTGATTTCTCCTACCTTTCTTCCTTTGAATTCCCAAAATAAAATGTTCCAAATTCGATCCATTCCTATTGAAATTCCAAAATTCAATCCCTTGAAAACTTAAACTTTGAAATTCTTGAGAGCAGAACTACTGATTATTATCGAGAGTTTTCTTAGGTGATTCCCGTCACTTAAGATGTAATTAACTATAGGGCTTGCCCTTATAGGGAATTTTAAGAACCCAGATAATATAAACCCTGTTTAATGCTTTCATATTAAGCAGGGGAACTTGTCGGCAAATAAATGGTTTCGCGGACCAAATGGATGTCACAAACCTTCTAGTTTATTTAATCGAGCCTCACCATCGAAACGAGTGTGCCTATTCTTCGGAATAGACACACGGTTTGTGGTGTGGTGCTCGTTTATATAAACTATTTGAGATGTGAGATCAGTTTGATTTCATATCTTAAAAATTTTTAAAATTATTTTCAAAATCAAAATACTACTTTCCAAATTATACATATATGTAAATTAAATTAAAAATTCGCCGACAATTTCTGTAGGCGACCTTTTTGAAAAAATACAACACTCAACCTAAAAATATGCCGACAATTTCTGGCGACTCCGCTGGGGAATAGTTCCTCTCTCCATTTTGATCAGATGGTTCTGCTTTCATAAATCGGTAGTGAGTCCATGCCCCTAGTGGACCAAACTACCATTCTTTCCGTTGGAATACTATGTTCATTTCTATCTCGAACGAGTATAGCCAACATTCTCTCGGATTTAGGAGCCACTGTTTAGACACCCCTAAACGAGAGAGGTTCGAGATACTTTACCTCATTTACGAGGTGGGGTGGACCCCCAATAGGTATTAGTTTAGGAGCGGTCTTGCGGGTCGAGAAGTTTCTACAAGACTTTCTCTTCCTTTTCCAGTTCCTAATCAATTCCTTTACCCTTCCTACAACTCTCCTTCTTTTAATAATTCTTCATCTTAATGAACAAATCTTTTCGAAAAACAATAATTTAAATAAATTTTCTTTTAATACTACAAATACATTAGGATAAACGGAAATGTGTTCGGACTCTTTCTTTTTCGTCATAAGTTTTACGACAAGAGGAAGCACGATTCGGGGACTAACACTTGGAATGCGCCCTGCGAAATGGAAGCCCCAAGCCGATCTTCTCCTTCGTCAACGGATTTGGACACAGGCTGTGTTCGAGGACGAGCCGCCTAATAATGGAATCATTCGATTCGGAAAAGGATTCGGGGACACGCGACATCAAAATCCCCGACGTCACTCTCTTTTCACTCGCAAGCAAAGTACCGAAGCGAGAAGCCGTTGATTGAGTTTAACTTCAAGTCAACTCATGAATTCCCTCCTCTGCAAAAGATTCCAGCCGAGAGGAGTACTGTTGTTCGTGGAAGGACCGTTGTTGCTACTCCCACCGGTCTAGTTGTCTCCGCACCTACCCGGCTTACGCCGGACTAAAGGGAAGGAAATTCGGAAGCGTGATGAACTCGTGGAGGGTACGGATCTTCTCGTGAGACCTTCCGTTTTCGAGATCGGGTCCGGCTCGAGAATTCCACCATTGACACGGACTCGGAGGAGGAACAAAGTAGAAAGATTGCTAGAGAAGCCGGAGGCTGCCGAAGTTGCTTTCTGGAGGAAATCCGGAAGCGCCCGAGTATACACCGCTGCTCGAATACATACCACTTTTGGGAGGAAGTAGGTTCCATCCCCTCTCCGCCGCGAGAGGACGAGGAAAATGTCCGCAAGATTGCTTCTGCATTGCCTCAGCCCGCATATTACAATGACGGTCGTAAGAAAAGGGCTAGAGTTACGCCATTTGCTCGACTGCAGACCCTGATAGAGAAGTTAGCAAAGAAAGAAAAATTCCCTGTATCAGAGATTTTAAGAAGGATAGGGCGGGTGCCGGCCAAATCCCGTCTTGGGCCGCGAGTAGAACCTGCTATCGGCCGAGAAAAGTCGAATAAGAGAATGAAAGCTAGTCCACTGTCGTTGTTTCAGGACTACAAATTAGGGAGGATACCACCTTCTAGCATTTGGCTGACAGACCATCCGGTCCTAGACCTTCTGCTGCTAGAAGGATGGTATGGCGTCCCACTACCGGATAATTAATATTAAAACAACAACCTGAAAAGGAAAGTCTCGTCAGGAGACTTAAGTCCGAAGAAAGCGCTACCGCAATGAAGGGGCCTCATGAGAAGGAAACCCGACAGCTATCGCATGACAACTGCAAGGATGTCTAGAAAAGACCACTAGAAGATGCTATGGAAAAGCTAAGAACTGATATTCAGCGATTAGTAAGAGAAAGAGAAGAAAAATTCGGAGATGAAGTCGACTCGTCAGAGTTCATGGATGATGAATATGCAGAAATTAACATGGTTGAAACACGAGCTTCGTCAGCTTCACAAGGTGTTCCTGCGGCCGCGAGAAGAGAGGAGCCGGAAGTGATGAGGATACGGCTTCAAGAGAAAGATGATACAATCTCCCAAATGGCAAAGAGGATAAAAGAGATGGTTGCGGCCACTAGGCACTCTCCGGAGTCGAGTTCGACCCCAAGAGAAACACCCCCGAAGTTATTCACATTGTAGACGGAGGAAAGGAGATTACATCCGTCGATGGGGATGATCGATTAAAAAGGATGCAATACAAAGCATGATTCCGGAAAAGGATATCAAGAGCATGGTGGAACGAGCGAGTGCGAGAGGCCTTAGCACAATCAAAGAGCGGGACATCCATTCGGACGGGTAGACCTTACCACGAAGAATTTGACGCCGTCCGATATCCGAAAGGCTTCGTACCACCTCTGTTCAAGACCTTTGATGGAACCGGGAACCCTCGGCGGCATGTTGCACATTTTCGTGCCGGTTGTTGCAATTCGGCGGAAGTGATGCTTTACTCTTCCGACAATTTGTCGGCGACTCGTCGGGGATCGCCTTTGATTGGTATACGGAATTACCGAACGGTTTGGTGAAGACATTTTCGGAATTAGAGAACCTCTTCATCAAGTGATTTGTGGAGCTCAGCACCACATCACTATAGGTGATTTAGTGGTAGAGAAGCAGAAGCCGAACGAAACTTTGGTGGACTACATACTTCGATGGAGGAATCTAAGTATGAAGTGTGAGCCACAGCTACAAGAACAGCATGCAGTCGACATTTTACTTAAGAGCATTCATGGCCCGATAGCACTTCTCCTCAAGGGATTTACTATTAAGACTTTCGAGAAGTTGTTAAGCGAGGCCGGAAGCTTATAAGAGGAGGCGAAGCAATTAAGTTTCACCGACAAAACGGATAAACGAAGCCCGTGAAAACTTTTGAAAAGAAGTCCGGGATCGTCGCGGCGGTCGATAAAGGCAAGCGGCCAATACAAATACCGCCGAACGGCCGCGGCAAACTTATCGAGCGGCCTCGACGAATTACCGGCAACCCCGACCCGGCCTTCGGTCATCTCGACGGTATGAACAACCGCCTCGTCCACAACGTACGTTAAGGGAGCTTCGAGCGAGGAGTATCCGTTCGAGAACAAGGCGATGCCAAAAATGTTCCGCGGTCGATGAAGACTCCGGATTTCCAACTGCCGAGCCTAAGAAACAGAAGAAGTTGACAAGAAAGGTGATCCCAACTTTTGCCCTTACCACCGGATGCTTGGACACAAGATAGAAGATTGTATTACCTTCAAAAGTTGGCTCAACGACAATCTTCGAAAAGGGAACATAACGATCCCGAAGGAATACATGAAGGAACCCCAGAAAGGAGGTTACGTCAATGTTATCTCGACGGGTTTCATTGTTCCGATAGATCCCTATGCGACTGATGATGGATGGACTACCGCTTGGACAAAGTCTTCGAAGAAGATTTCAGATCGCATCCAAACCACTTCGGTGCGAGCCTCAATTCAGAGTTCGAAACCTGTCAAGTCGGCACTATCACTTGCGATAGAAGAACCACCTCAACAAGAGACGATTGAAGAAAAGAAGAAAATTGATGAAGAAGAGGAGACCAAGGCTAGACAAGGGGCTGCCTATCCTAGTATAGTTGTTTCCGATTCGGGGGAGAAATCCCTCGAACCTCTGACTCTGTATGATTATTTGCTCACTCCGGTGGGATCTTATAATGATAAGGGTTATGGTGTTGGCTATGTTTTGACTGTTTCTAACGATTACGTAACTAGCGACAACCAACCTAATCCGGACGTCGATTCTAATACAAATAACAATTCTCAAATCATACACAATCTCGATGATCACAATAACAAAGAAAACATCCACCAAGGAGGCTATGAGACTTCAACAAGCAACGGATCTATTTGCGAGTTTCGAGGAGCTCCAGTCACAATAGAGTTAGAGCCTTCAGACTCCGAAGCTAATCCAGAAGAACCTGTCATTCCGATTCAGAAGGAGACACCAGCAAACTCAATACTAGATTCAGAAGATATCACAGAAGTCAACTTAAGAAGTGGAAGAGTTCTACCTCCGAGAATAGGTCCAAAGGACAAAGGAAAGTAGGTGGTTGTTCAGGAGGAACCAACCCTGGCAGAAGAAATACCCATTCAGGAAGAAATCGAGACACATGAAAATAAAGTGGACTACAACGTGCTAGCCCATCTTAGAAAACTACCAGCCAAACTGAGCATCTACGACGCTCTCATCTTATCAAAAGAGATGAGAGAAGCTCTGATCAAAGCCTTACTTGATCCAGAAATTTGCTTAGCTCAAATGACCGGAGATTCCTTAGATGAGGTTTGCTCGTTAAAGGAACGACGAGGTGTTACCTTCACGGACAATGACCTACTTACTTGGGACGACGGACCACAACCGACCGTTGTACATTTCGGTTACAATTAGGAAATTTACACTCTCCAGAGTATTGGTGGATCCAGGAGCATCAATCAATATAATGAACCTTCGAACGCTAGCAAACTTGGAAATTGATGCTCGCGAGCTCGAAGCGGACAAAATGTTATTAAGAGGATTCAACCAGAAAGGAGAAAGAGCCCTCGGATCAATAACACTGCTAATGAAGACCGGTGACTTAGCAAAGACAACCGCGAAATTTCACATAATTGATTCAGAAACGTCATTCAACGCTCTACTGGGCCGACCATGGATACATGAAAACCGGATGGTACCATCATCTCTACATCAGTGCATCAAATACTACGATGGAGGGGAACAGTGCATCAAAGGGGACTTACAACCATTCTCCGTACATGAAATTGGAATCCATGAAGATGCGACTTATTACGCACCTCGGAAGAAAACAATCTTCTCCGGAGATACCATAACAAATGAAGCAAAGGAAGTTCGGGACGACGAAGAACCCGAAGTTCTAGTCCAACGAGTCACTCACCACTCCCTTACGGCGAGATGGTGAAGGTTTCTCCACAACTCGCATCCGAGGTCGAGGCCGGGGACGAGGTCATGGCGGAGACGTTAGGATAGTTGGACGGAGGAAACCAGCCATCAATGTTGATTGGGAAGACGAGTTCGAAGAAGAAAAAATCAAGCAAGAAGCGACGACAATAAGTCGGAAGAAGCCGCAATTCAGGATCTCTCTCGAAGATGAAAAGAACGAGGAATATAAATCGATATACGATAAGATTAACCACTATGTACATACTATGACCCTGACCCCGATCCATTCTAATAAGATTGAGGGTATGGTGGTCAAAGAGGTACGTAGCGGCGGTGCAAAGCCCATCAAATTCTACCGTGGTGCTCCTTCCTCCAAAACTGAAAATAATGTACAATTTGAAGATGTCACTTCTTTCGAATTAATGGAATTGCCTTTTGAGTGGTACTCTCCCTGTGTTCAAAATTTAATTCAGCGTGGTTTCTTACCTCGACAATGGACAAAAGGTCAATCACAACACTTTGAAAAATTATGGAATAACTCCGGTAGTCCACCCAATTCAAGGCATGGTCTCGGATTCGGCACAGTAGGATCAGTTGACGATACTGAATTTTGCTTGGTTGTCACTTGCGAGTCTAATGAAAACTACATGGAAGCTACAGAAGAACTTGAAGATTTACAAATTGGAAACGCTCCACCAGAGTTCGAAGAAGAGATCAAATCTACAATAGATGAATTAACGAAAGTTAACTTAGGTACTAGCGAAGAGCCTAGACCTACCTTTGTTAGCTCCTTACTCAATAAAGAAGACTCCGAAGAAATAATCAAGTTATTAATAGAATTTAAACATTGTTTTGCTTGGAGCTACGATGAGATGCCAAGATTAGCTCCGGAGGTCGCAGATCCATAAGCTAGGAGTGGATCCTACTACGTTCCGGTTAGACGAGGTTCCGGAAGAATGCGTCTAGAAATCGAACAACAAGTCATAGCTGAAGTTAAAAAGCTAATAGACGCTAAATTTGTTTGTGAAGAAAAATACCCGACTTGGCTAGCCAATGTGGTACCGATCGGGAAGAAGAATGGTCGGATCGGAATTTGTGTGGATTTCGGAGATTTAAACAAGGCATGTCCAAAAGATGAATTCTCTCTACCGATCCCGGAATTAATGATCGACATTGCTTCAACACATGAAATATTCTCATTCATGGATGGATCTTCGAGGATACAACCAGATAAAAATGGCTCCAGAAGATGAAAAACTTACAGCATTCAGAACGCCGATCGGAGTATATTGCTACACAGTGATGCCATTCAGACTGAAGAACGCAGGAGCAACCAACTAGAGAGCGATGATAAGAATTTTTGATGATCTCATCCACAATCAAGTCGAATGCTACGTGGACGATGTGGTCATCAAAAGCAAAGTAAAGGAAAACCACCTGTATGATTTTAGAATTGTTTTCGAATGATTAAGACAATTTAACCTTAAGATGAATCCCTTAAAATGCGCCTTCGACGTTGATCGCTGAAAAATTTATTAAGAAATTCATACCTATTTTTGATGAAATTGCACTTTAAAGAAGGGTATTTTCTTTATTTTGTTGCAGGAATGAATAATTTAGGTGATAAAAGCAAAAATCATAAAAAGGAGCGAATTTGGAGCAAAATCATGCAATTTGTGCTCGAGTCGCCGACGGCGAGATCGAGCCCGCCGACGGCGAGGTTACAAGAAGAAAATTCGAAGAATTTATAACCGTCTCGCCGACAGCGAGCCCGAGCCCGCCGACGGCGAGCTAGAGCGGTTCGAAGATCTTCTAGAAGCCTCACCGACAGTCGAGGTAGTTCGTCGCCGACGGCGAGGTAGTTTAAATGGCACGGATACATTGAACACGGAAACTTTTTGAAGAGATGCTTACACACCTCTTGGACCTTTGCTCACCTCTATATATAGAGGCCGAAAATCAGTCTTTTGTGTGCAGTCTTTTGTGTCTTTTGTGCAATCTTTTAGTCTTGTGTTAATTTTTGTGCAGTAGTGTGTCTTTAGTGAGTCTTTAGTAAGTTTAGTGAGTAATTAGTGAGTCGTTACATGCTTGGAAGGAAGAGTTAAAGGAACTACGAGGAGTCCGTTTGGGGATAAATCGAGATAAGTATTTGTATTTATTGTTTTTAACTTTAAATGAAATCCATGCTTAGTTTAGTTCCCATGCATTCCGAGTAGTTTATTAGTCTTTCTCCTCGTTTATGAAATTAAGTGACTTGATGAAATTAAAATAGAGATACTTATATATATTAATAAATTGTGATAATTTTTACTTAAAACTTAATTTACTTTCAAGCCGGCCATTTGATTTGTTAAAATATGTTGATTATCAACTATAGTAAAAATTACATCCGATATTCGGGGAATTCAAAAGCCTTGGAAGGAGGGTGCAAATAAATAGGGAAATAATATCAATGGGCGTAGAATCGAGCATTTTAGTGTGACGAACTAAAATATTCAATTCGGTCCTATTGTTTGAGAGCCGAAGTGTAGATGTTAGCCCTCGGGCGAGGGGAACGTGGGAGCTACGAAGTGGCAGTCGGTATCCTCGCAGCCTAGCCGCAGATTCAGTAATCAAACATAGGATTAGTCAATATTCTTTACACCTTGACCAAAGGGTAAAGAATAGGAATGCTCCTATTTGTCACAATACCTTAAAATTATCTATTTAAATTAATCAATTACTTAAATTTCTAAACAAGGGGAAAGATACTTTTTCTGAATAGTTAAGACTTATTTAGCAATTAGTTTAATTTCCTGCACTTTCAATACATATTAATTTTCTACTTAGTTAAGTTACCTAATTAAAATACTTAGTTTACTTTATTGCGCTCAAATTTAGAATTCCAAATTTTTGTATACTATTTTAAAAATTATTATTATTATTTTAAATTAGTTGTTATTTAATTTTCTCTTTCCCTGTGGGATCGATAACCAGGACTCCACTAGAGCCCTGTATTACTTGATACGATACGTATACTTGCGTAGCATCCACAACATAAACAAATACAATTCTATACATATAAATAGCGGGGTCAAGTTTTTGGCGTCGTTGCAATTAAATTAAAAATATCATAATAAAAAATTGTGGGTCAAGTTTTTGGCGCCGTTGCCGGGGAAAGTAAGAAAAATTTACTAAAGTAACGGACTATTTTAAAATAATCATAATAAATAAATTAATATTTATTCTGAAATTGTATGCGCAAATTTGGAAACGAAAATTTAATACCTTACGATTCCGAATTAGAGCGTACAATTAAAAGAATTAGAAAACAAAAGAAACAAATTATAAATTTAACACAAATGGCGAATATTCCTGAAATTCAAAATATGAACCAACAAAGACCATTAAGAGATTATGCCAACCCTACATCGGATGAAATTCATTTAACTATTCAAAACCCCGATGTAGCCTGCTAATTCATTTGAACTTAAACCTGCAATTATCCAAATGGTACAAAACAATCAATTTAGTGGTTCACCTACTAAAGATCCTAACTTACATCTTGCTAGTTTTCTAGAACTTTGTGCTACTTTTAAATATCAAGGAGTATCTGACGATGCTATAAGACTTAGACTTTTTCCTTTTTCATTAAGGGATAAAGCTAAAATGTGGTTGAATTCGTTAGCACTCGGATCTATTAAAACTTGGGGAGAATTATCACAAAAATTTCTATCCAAATATTTTCCACCATCTAAAACTCGCTAAGTTTAGAAATGATATAACTTCTTTTTGTCGGTTAGATGGAGAATCAATATATGAAGCTTGGGAGAGATTTAAGGAACTTCTTAGGAAATGCCCACATCATGCGCTACCAGTATCGGTTGATTATTCAAACCTTTTATAATGGATTAGTAGGATCTTTAAGATCAATCATCGATGCTGCTGTTGGAGGTTCATTAATGTCTAAACCATTTGATGAAGCTTATGCACTAATCGAAGAAATGACAACAAATAATTTCCAATGGCCTGCTGAAAGAGTAAATCCTAAAAAGATAGCCAGCATTCATGAAAACGATGCAATATCTATGTTAGCTTCTCAAATTGCTGCTATATCTAAGAAGTTAGATCATTTTGGAATGAACTACTCTCCTATTTTAGAAGAAAACTCATCTGGACAAATCATAGAAACTCAAACTAATTATGAAACTTTAAATGCTATTAATAATAGAACTAATAACCCTTATTCAAACTATTATAATCCCGGTTGGAAAACTCATCCAAATTTTAATTGGAATAACACATCTAATCAACAATGGATGAATCAACCTAATCAAGCAAATTCAAACTATAAACCTAATTACCCACTCCGGATTTAATAACAATAACCCTCAATTCAAGGATAAGAAATTATCCATGGATGAATTAATTTTGAATATGGGTCATCGACTACAAAATCAAGGAAATCAACTACAAATTCAAGGAAATCAATTACAAATTCAAGGAACATCTATTAAAAATATCGAAACTCAACTTGGACATATTGCTACTACGCTAAATAATAGAATACCCGGAACTTTTCCTAGTAATGTGGAAATAAATCCTAAAGATCAAGGAAAAGAACAAATTAAAGCAATATAACTAAGGAGTGGAAAAGAATTAGAACCTCAAATTCAAAAAGAACTTGAAAGCCAAAAAGAGGAAGTGGAAATTGAAAAGGAAACAATTCAACAAGATTCAAACTTGGAACATCCTTTAATACCTATGAAAATTTCTGTTGAAAAACCTCCACCACCATTTCCTCTACGACTAGCTCAACATAAAAAAGATAAACAATTTGCTAAATTCCTTGAAATATTAAAGAAATTAACAATAAATATACCTTTTGTTAAAGCTTTAGATCAGATGCCAAATTATGTAAAATTTATGAAAGATATTCTAAATAAGAAAAGAAAATTCACTGATAATGAAACAGTCGCACTTAGTGAAGAGTGTAGTGCTATTACTCAGAAGAAGCTTCCTGAAAAATTGAAAGATCCTGGTAGTTTCACTATACCCTGCGCTATAGGAGAAAAATTTTATGGAAAAGCTTTGTGTGACTTAGGAGCAAGCATCAATCTAATGCCTCTATCGATTTTTAAGAGATTAGGATTAGGAAAAATTACACCTACTTCGGTAACCCTTCAATTAGCTGATCTTTCGGTTACCTATCCTAAGGGAGTTATTAAAGATGTGTTAGTAAAGGTGGATAAATTTATCTTCCCTGTAGATTTTATTGTTTTAGATATGGAGGAAGATAAAGAAATTCCTATCATTTTAGGAAGACCATTTTTAGCTACCTGGAAAAGCTATGATTGATGTTCGAAAGGAGAGTTAACTATGAGAGTAAATGACCAAAAAGTTACATTTAATATTGCAAAATCAATGAAATATCCTGCACTAGAAAAAGATGATGAATGTTTTCGGATGGAAATACTTGAATATTTACAACAAGAACATTTTAAGGAATATTATGAGGATAAATTAGAAAAAGAAAATACTGAATTAATCGAAGATAATCATGAAGAACTAGATTTTATTCAGGAAAGATTTGAATTTTTGGATAATACTCGAAAATACCGACAAGAATATAGTTCCATCAATTATTAAACCTCCCGAACTTGAGCTAAAAATATTACCCGATCATTTGAAATATGCTTATTTAGGTAATTCTTCAACTTTACCAGATTATTATTTCATCCGCATTAAACGAATCTCAAGAACAAAAACTTTTAGAAACTTTAAAAAAATATAAAAAAACTTTTGGTTGGACTTTAGCAGATATTAAAGGAATTAGTCCTTCAATCCGTATGCATAGAATTATTTTAGATGATGAACATAAACCTAAAGCGGATCCCCAAAGGAGATTAAACCCGATAATGAAAGAAGTAGTGAAGAAAGAAATTTTAAAATGGTTAGATAATGGTATTATATATCCTATTTCCGACGAGTGCTTGGGTAAGCCCAATTCACTCGTGTTCCTAAGAAGGGAGGAGTGACCGTCACTCGCCAATGAAAATAACGATCTTATTCCTATAAGACAAGTTACTGGTTGGCATATATGTATTGATTATAGGAAATTAAATACCGCCACCAGGAAAGATCTCTTCCCTTTACCATTTCTAGACCAGATGTTAGATAGATTAGCCGAACATAAGTATTTTTGTTTTCTAGATGGATACACCGGTTATCATCAAATACAAATTGCTCCTGAGGATCAAGAGAAAACTACATTTACTATTCCTTATGGAACTTTCGCTTTTCGAAGAATGCCTTTTGGATTATGTAATGCACTAGCAACATTCCAGAGATGTTTGATGTCTATATTTAGTAAGTTAATTGACAATGGAATAGAAGTATTTATGGATGATTTCTCTGTATTTGGAACATCATTTGACACATGCTTAACTCATCTTGAAAAAGTATTAGAAGTATGTGAGAAAACAAATTTAGTTCTAAATTGGGAGAAATGTCAATTTATGGTTGCGGGCGGCATTGTATTAGGGCATAAAATTTCGGAAAAAGGCATGGAAGTGGACCCTGCAAAAATTCAAGTTATAGTTAAATTACCACCTCCAACTACGGTAAAAGGGGTAAGAAGTTTTCTTGGACATGCTCGGATTCTACGTAAGCTATATAAAAGATTTTTCAAAAATTACTAAACCTCTATGCCAACTTCTCGAAAAGGACAAGAAATTTGAATTTACAATCGAATGCCCGAATGCTTTTGAACTCTTAAAAGAAAAATTAATTACAACAACTATAATAGTTTCACCTAACCTGGAGAAACCATTTGAGCTTATGTGTGATGCTAGTGATTATGCCGTAGGAGCAGTTCTTGGGCAAAGATATGAAAAGATTTTTAAAGTTATATACTATGCTAGTAAAACTCTAAATGATGCTCGAAATAAATTATACGATTACTGTAAAGAGAACTATTAGCGGTAATATATGGTTTTAATAAATTTAGATCTTATCCGATTGGAACAAAATGTATCGTGCATACCGATCATTCTCGCTATCAAATATTTAATGCAAAAGAAAGATTCCAAACTAAGATTAATTAGATGGATGTTATTAATGCAAGAATTCGATTTTGAGATCGTTAATAAGAAAGGAACCGATAATCGAATTGCGGATCATTTATCAATATTAGAAAATCATGAATTATCCGATATTGAAAATGAAATTATGTATGCTTTTCCCGATGAACAACTATATAATATTAATGAGTGGAAAATATCATGGTATGCCGATATAGTAAACTATATAGTTAGTAATATTTTACCACCTATGCTAACTTTGCAACAACGAAAAAAATTCATCCATGATACGAAAACTTATTTTTGGTATGAACCATATTTATATAAGCAATGTAAGGATTTAATTATTAGAAGATGTATACCTTATGAAGAAACTGAACCAATTATTCAAAAATGTCATGATTCTAATTTTGGAGGACATTTTGGACCGATAAAACTCGCTTATAAGATTCTACAACTTGGATTTTACTCGGCCTACTCTATTTAGAGATGAATATAGATATATTAAAACTTGCGATAAATGCCAAAGATTAGGAAATATATCTAGAAGAAACAAAATGCCTCTAAATTTTATATTAGAAGTTGAAATTTTTTATGTTTGGGGATTAGATTTTATGGGACCTTTTATTCCTTTGTTTGGAAACTCATATATATTAGTAGATTGTTGATTATGTTTCCAAATGGATTGAGGCACAAGCTTTACCTAGGTGTGATGCTAAGAGTGTTTCAAAATTTCGATGAAAAATATTTTTACTAGATTTGGAATGCCGAGAGTGATTATCACCGACGGAGGAACTCATTTTAGAAATAAATACATTCACAAACTAGTAGAAAAATACAATATTACTCATAAGATATCCACTCGCTTATCATCCACGGACTAACGGATTAGCCGAAGTATCTAATCGTGAGATTAAAAGTATTTTAGAAAAATCCGTAAACCCAAATAGGTTAGATTGGTCTATTAGATTAGACATCGCATTATGGGCTTATAGGATCGCTTATAAAACTCCGATTGGAATGACTCCTTACGTACTTATATATGGAAAAACGTGTCACTTACCGATTGAATTAGAACATAAAGCATATTGGGCGATTAAAGAATTTAATTATAATATGAAGGAAGTCTAGTGAGAAAAGATTGTTGCAATTAAATGAATTGGAAGAATTAAGAAATGAATCGTATGATAATGATCGGATTTATAAAGAAAAAATAAAATTATGGCATGATCGGAAGATTAATCAGAGAAATTTTGAACCAGGACAGGAAGTTTGCTATATAATACTAGATTGAAATTATTTCCTGGAAAATTGAAGTCTCGATGGTTAGGACCTTTCACCATAACTCAAATATTTTCATACGGAACTATAGAAATCGAAGATCCAAAACTGGACATAAATTTAAAGTTAATGGACATAGATTAAAACCATATTTCGAAGGTATAAGACCTAACTATAAAGAGGTTTTAATGCTTAGTCGACTCGATTAATAATTGAAATTAGGTCGGCCGACGACGTTAAACCAAGCGCTTTATGGGAGGCAACCCATATTAGTTATCTATTTTTATTGTATCTTAATAGTTAGTTTATATTATTGAAACTTTACTACTCAATTATTATTAAGAATCATCACATATTCGAACCATTATGATGAGAAAAGAAATTATTCGATTTAGAGCGAAATTGGACATTATTTTGAAATCTCGCCGACGGCGAGGTCGATACTCGCCGACGCCGAGGTTCGCACCTAAATTAGATTCGGCTTATTTATCGAGCTCGCCGACGGCGAGAAACGTCCTCGCCGACGAGCCGAGAACCGGAAAGGCAGTTTTTATAACTAAGTCGCCGACGGCGAGAAACATCCTCGCCGACAGCGAGGAAGTTATAAAGATGAGTTATTTATACTTTGAATGCCGATTTGGACGGTTTCAACACCAATTCCTTTGTGAAAACCCATTCTTAAACCACTCTAAGTCTGCCTTCTTCACTAGAATTCATTCCATTCACCATAATGGCCTCCAAATTCTCGGATTCCTCTAAATCCGGAGTGTTTAACCGGAGGAAATTTGTGAGTGCGGAAGCGCAACGGATCTTCAAAAAGGTTTTCGATAAAGAAAAGAGTTATCAAGGAACGGGGATTCGTCAATCGAAGATTAGAGAATTCCACTACGAAGATAAGAAAACGATCGCGCGAGCTGCACTGGGAGGTATTTTGTTACACTACGTCCGTCGTTGTTATTCCAGCTGTGAAAGAGTTCTACTCTAACTTACATGCGATCAACACTCGGGAATGTCTACGTCCGAGGAAGATGGGTGACGTTTACTCCATCAAGAGTAAATGAATTATTCTCTATAGAAAACACCCCGATATGTCACTATTCAAATTTTGTGCCTTCTCGATATAATATGAATGAGATATTTCGATATCCGACCGATGAACCGAAGATTGGGAAATGTGTGAAGACGGGTATGTTAGTTTCTTCGCATCACTTTTGAATCCTCGTCTCGAAGCACTCGGCACTTTTTCATCTCATCTAAATTGTTACCTACTATGAGGGTAAACAAGGTTTCGAAGGAATGCGCTATATTGAATTATTGTATTCAAATTGGATTGCCTTATCGATGTTGGATCAATAATTGTTAAGTCCGCATCGGGTTTAATTGTGCATGGGTCGGCTCACGGACTAGGACACCCATCTACTATTTTTGCATTATGCGGTCAGTACTGTGTTTCTTATGAAGCTTGGGAAAAGGTTCCGTTACCTTAGAAGCCGCTTGATCCTACGTATATGTTCCCTACTTTGGACAATAATGAAGACATTACATTTATCTCTCGATAGAGCTTCACGAGAATAATCCTATAGCAAGGCCTATTTCGGATAAAACGGAGTTACTTTTGAAGAAAATTAATGGAATGGAGAAAGAACTACGTAATGTGAGAGATTTAATCGACAATATATCCGATTTATTTGATCACATTGATCGGAGAATGAAGGAACACTTTGATCATTCTGGACACTCGGAAGCTAGCTTTCTTCATTTACCGAGACGAAGGGATGGATCACCGAAGAATCGTCGTCGAATTTCCCTTCGTGCCTTTCTATAACTTATTTGTGCATCATCGTCATATCGGAAATATCGGAGAAGATGAAGATTCGACCTTGAAGAGTAGTAGTAAAGATTTTCATAAGTATGTTTGTATTTATGTTATTCGATTTGATTTAGATTTTATTATGTGTGGAGTGATGATTTGAATATCTCAAACTTAATCGAGATATGCGTCATAGTTTTGTATCGGCATTTAGTGTGTCGTGGATTGGTTTGCGATGCTCGATTAGTAGTAAGGATTGAAGTTTGAAGTTTGATTATAGAGTTTTAAATTATGTTAGTTTGTATGTCTCATGGATTTCAATATTAAAGTTAATTTGTTGTGTTGTGTGAATTTGTTTGTGTATAAGTAGCTAATCTTCATATTAAATTAATAAATGATATGATCGGAAATATAATATAAGGCAAATCGAGGTTGAAAATGATTGACGAAATTCAAAAATTGAAATTTTTAGGATCTCGCCGACGGCGAGAAAAATCCCGCCGACAGCGAGATCGATCTCGCTGACAGCGAAAAATTTCTCGCCGACGGCGGATTTTTCCCGAAACTTTTGCCTTATGGAATTAATTAGCTCGCTGACGGCGAGAAAAATCTCGCTGACAGCGAGAACGCAAAAAGACCTATATTTGACCGGTCAAAAACACTATTCATCATCCCCAACCTCTCATTTCACAAAAACCGACCTAGGGCTTGAGAGATCTTAGATTTAGAGGCGATTCCATCACTCAAAAACACCGGATTTCATCTTCTCTTGGTAAGTGCTTCACTCCTATGCAAAAATTTTTGATTTTCACCATGTATTTTCACCACATTGCAAATTTTGGGAAAAATCAAAATATGGAAGAAATACTCGGTGGAAATCCATGGAATTTAATTTAAATTACTTATAAATGTTGTAGGAAGCCTTCTTAGGATTATTTTTAAGTTTAGTGAAAATTTTCATGATTTTCACGGATCGATCGTATGGCTCCACGACAAAAACGTCGAGTAGAATTCGACGAAGACCGATTCATCAATGCACGAGCACAGACTAAATATTTTGAAAATATTCAAGGAAGAAAGTGCATTGCAGATCGGGTTTTCAAAAATCCGGGAGGAGAAGTAGAGCGGATTATTAAGGAACGAGGTTGGGAGAATTTCTGTTATGTTCAATATAGAGCAGCTGTGGAAGTGGTTAAAGAATTTTATGCCAATTTAACTCGCGCCGAAGATGCACCGATAAAGGTACGATGGTTTTTTGTAGAATTCAATGCTGCAAGAATAAACGCATTCTATGAAGTTGATGACTCGCCCTTTAGCGAGTATGAAACTTTTGGAACGATGGAAGGACCACTGGAGGAAGTCATTAACTTTCTCACTGATGGGACCGGAGTTTGGAAAATTAAGCAGCAGGAAAGAGTGAATTTTCCTCTTTCTAAATTAAATGCGATCTCCAAAGCTCGGCATTACTTTATTTGTTCTACTCGTTACCCACCTATCACCACAGGTGAGGTAACACGAGATAGAGCAATTCCGAATTTCGTATTCGGAATAATAGAAGCATCAACATCGGGAGAATTATTTATCGAAACATCCCGGCCACTCCTCGAAATGAGAGTGGAGCCGGATCGGGACACCCCGGATTAATTTTTTCACTCGCCAACTCTCCGGAGTCGAGGCTAGAGATAATGAAGAATGGGTGGAACCAATGAAACCACTCACGATTCGCTAATATTAAGAAGTATGAATCTCATGAAGGGTGGAGAGCAGGAGTAAGAAGTTATTTCACTCGACCAAGTAGAGATATACCCTCTACTAGCCATGAACCTCCTGAGCCTACCACCCCTACCCTACAAGATCTGATGAATGAATTGACACTGCATAGAAGAAGTTTTGAGCAGTTTGGAAATACAATGGGGAAAAGATTTGATCATTTTGATCAAAGAATTGATAATCTGGAGAGGAGACATGATTATGATAGCGAATATCTCCAGCGACATTTGGAATACGAGATTGCATACTATGAAGCTGAACGTCGTTATAGGAGTGGTGATTTAGATGTTGTCTTTCCTGAGTGCCCCCGATATTCACGAGTATCTTCCTGCTCGATCTTCTCACCTACGGATCGTGGAGGAGATGATATAGCACTGGACTTTGGTGTCGAAGATTAGGACTTTATTTGTTTTATTTGTTTGATGTTAAGTTATTTTGAAGACTTTATATATTTGTAATATTCAATACTTTATGTTTTGAGACATTGGATGTTTGTTGGATTATTTGCTTGAATTGTTGTAGTAGTTTAGTTTTTGTTTTTTGTATTAGTTAATTACATTTGTTTTTATGTTAAATAGGATGTTAGTTTTCTTTAGTATGTTTTTATTTTATTCCGTATTGTTTTAAATTGCAAAATTGTTAATCCGTTAGTTAAAATGTTTTTAATATGTTAGTAATTCATATGTATAGTGTAGAGTTAATTTTAATTATTATAGTTAATACTTATCTCGGATTTTATCCTCGCATTTTCTTTAAATTGTTATATATATATAGAGAATACTAACAAGTACGAGTTCAATGAAAAATGAAAAAGCACGCAAAAAATTTCAAAGAAAAAAAGAAATACCTAAACTTCAAAGGTATGATTTATTTACTTTCCCTTTTTCATTATTTAGAATAGATATAAAAATTTAAGTGGGGGGGGGGAGTAAAATACAAATTTAGTTATTAACTTGTTCTCAATTTCTATTTTCAAATTATTATAAGTTGATTTTTATAGCAAATTTTTCAATTTAATTAATATGAATTATTTTATTTAATTATTATAAAAGGTTAAATGAAATATTTCTAGTGCTTTAATTAATTAAATAGAATAAAATATTTGGTTAAAGGGAATAAGAATATAGTAAACTATTTTTAGTAAGGAAAACTATATTCTAAAATTAAAATTCTTAAGTATTCAAGTGAAAAAGAAAAGATTGAAAATCAATAAAGTAAAAACTATGAAGTATATATAAGCGAAGAAATATTCCTAAGTTTCAAATTTAGGAAGATGAAAATGAAGTTCAAAATTATTAACAGGCTCTCCAGATACAGTAATCCTAAAAAAAAAAAAAAAAAAAAATGAAATGAGGAGAGGCTTGAGGAGATGTCTTATCAAAAATTGGCTTCATTTGAATTAACCTAAAAGGAAAAACTTAGATATTTCCAAACTTATGTTTATGGATTAGAATTTTACCTAATAGTGTTTTCTTGAATTTCTTATCATATGAATATCTTAAGTAGTTATTCTTTTAAATATAGTCATTCGTGAAATGAATAGTAAGCTAGAAATCTTAGACCTGATAACTAAATAATTTATTTCTATAAAATTACTTAAATTACATGAATTATTTTTATTTAACTTTATTATGATATTAATTAATCTAATTCATAGTTTATTTGAATTGTAAAATCTTACTATAGAAATCATTATTTTTATGTAGTACTAAAATTACTTGAGGACAAGTAATAAGTAAGTTTGGGGGATTTTGATCGTCGAAAAATTTATTAAGAAATTCATACCTATTTTTGATGAAATTGCACTTTAAAGAAGGGTATTTTCTTTATTTTGTTGCAGGAATGAATAATTTAGGTGATAAAAGCAAAAATCATAAAAAGGAGCGAATTTGGAGCAAAATCATGCAATTTGTGCTGAGTCGCCGACAGCGAGATCGAGCCACCGACGGCGAGATTACAAGAAGAAAATTCTGAAGAATTTATAACTGTCTCGCTGACAGCGAGCCCGAGCCCGCTGACAGCGAGCTAGAGCGGTTTGAAGATCTTAGAAGCCTCGCCGACAAGCCGAGGTAGTTCGTCGCCGACGGCGAGGTAGTTTAAATGGCACAGATACATTGAACCTGGAAACTTTTTGAAGAGATGCTTACACACCTCTTGGACCTTTGCTCACCTCTATATATAGAGGCCGAAAATCAGTCTTTTGTGTGCAGTCTTTTGTGTCTTTTGTGCAATCTTTTAGTCTTGTGTTAATTTTTGTGCAGTAGTGTGTCTTTAGTGAGTCTTTAGTAAGTTTAGTGAGTAATTAGTGAGTCGTGCTGTACTGGAAGGAAGAGTTAAAGGAACTACGAGGAGTCTGTTTGGGGATAAATCGAGATAAGTATTTGTATTTATTGTTTTTAACTTTAAATGAAATCCATGCTTAGTTTAGTTCCCATGCATTCGAGTAGTTTATTAGTCTTTCTCCTCGTTTATGAAATTAAGTGACTTGATGAAATTAAAATAGAGATACTTATATATATTAATAAATTGTGATAATTTTTACTTAAAACTTAATTTACTTTCAAACTGGCCATTTGATTTGTTCAAATATGTTGATTATCAACTATAGTAAAAATTACATCCGATATTCGGGAATTCAAAAGCCTTGGAAGGAGGGTGCAAATAAATAGGGAAATAATATCACTTTGGGCGTAGAATTGAGCATTTTAGTGTGACGGACTAAAATATTCAATTCGGTCCTATTGTTTGAGAGTCGAAGTGTAGATGTTAGCCCTCGGGCGAGGGAACGTGGGAGCTACGAAGTGGCGATCGGTATCCTCGCGGCTCTAGCCGCGATTCGCAATCAAACATAGGATTAGTCAATATTCTTTACACTCTGGACCAAAGGGTAAAGAATAGGAATGCTCCTATTTGTCACAATACCTTAAAATTATCTATTTAAATTAATCAATCACTTAAATTTCTAAACAAGGGGAAAGATACTTTTTTCGAATAGTTAAGACTTATTTAGCAATTAGTTTAATTTCTCGCACTTTCAATACGTATTAATTTTCTACTTAGTTAAGTTACCTAATTAAAATACTTAGTTTACTTTATTGCGCTCAAATTTAGAATTCCAAATTTTCGTATACTATTTTAAAAATTATTATTATTATTTTAAATTAGTTGTTATTTAATTTTCTCTTTCCCCGTGGGATCGATAACCGAGGACTCCACTAGAGCCCCGTATTACTTGATACGATACGTATACTTGCGTAGCATCCACAACATAAACAAATACAATTCTATACATATAAATAGCGGGGTCAAGTTTTTGGCGTCGTTGCAATTAAATTAAAAATATCATAATAAAAAATTGTGGGTCAGGCGTCACCTCCGGGAAGTTCTTAGGATTCGTTGTCCGACATCGTGGAATTGAAATCGACCCGGAAAAGATTAAAGCTATCTTAGAAATGCCACCTCCCAGAACCTTAAAACAACTACGATCTTTTCGAGGAAGTTGGCATATCTTCGACGCTTTATCTCGAACTTGTCGAGTAGGTGTCGGCCTTTCTCGGCATTAGTTAAAAAGGACGCCAAATTTATTTGGGAAGAGAAATGCCAGAGGGCCTTCGAGGACATTAAACAATATTTAATGACACCTCCTGTCTTAGTAGCCCCAGTCTCGGGTAGACCTTTGATACTTTATACCGCGGCTTTAGACGACTCTCTCGGAGCCCTGTTAGCCTAGGTCAATGATGAGGGTAAAGAAAATGCTCTTTACTACCTAAGCCGTCGTTTAATTCCGACGGAAGTAAAGTATCCCACAATTGAAAAGCACCTGTTTGGCCACGATCTTCGTCGCTCAAAAGCTCGGGCACTACATGCTTTCTCATAAGGTCGACCTGATCTCGAAATTTAATCCATTGCAATACTTGATGACCCGTCCAACGCTTTACGCGGACTTGCCGAGTGGTCGATGATATTATTGCAATTCGATATAACTTTCGTGCCTCTTCGTGCCGTAAAGGGACAAGTCCTAGCAGACTTCCTCGCGAGCACACCCTTTGCCGGTAGAATCTCCTCTCGATGACGACTTGCCGGATGAACAAATAATGAACTTAGAAGACCACCGATGATCGACGTTGGGAATTATATTTCGACGGAGCATCTTTAGCACACAAAGACGAAGAATCGCAAGTGATAGTGCCCGGTAAGGCAGGAATCGGACTAATCTTTATAACACCGGAGCGGGGGATGTTAAGATACTCCTACCACTTAACAGAGTTGTGAACAAACAACGAAGCAGAATACGAAGCTCTCGTAACGGGACTGGAATTAACTATTCAAATGGGGATAACAAACATCAACATCTACGGGGATTCGCAGTTAATCATTCAACAGATCGCCGGACAATACAAAATTTTAAAGCCAAGACTCGAGCAATACTTCCGGTTGCCATACGGTTGTTGGAACGGATTCCGAATGTGACGATCTACAAAATTCCCAGAAAAGAAAACGCTTTAGCAGATGCGTTAGCCCGCCTCGCAAAAGAATTTTCCTGCTTGCAAAATGAATCAGTGGAAGTGTCAGTTCACGGATGTCAGGTCCTATCACAGCTCGACATAGAGACATTACACAAATCAGAAAAAGAAGAAGAATCAGTTGCAGCAGTGACAGAAAACACAGAAGATTGGCGACAGCCATTAATAGACTACCTGCAAACATGAAAACTAACGATAGGTCATTAGCCCATCAAATCAAGAAAAGTACTCTGTCCTACGCATTAATAAATAACACGTTATACAGAAGGTCTTTCGATCAAATGTGGCTAAGGTGCCTAAGCGGGTCCGAGGCCCGTGAAATTGTTAAAGAGGTGCATTCGGGACTCCGTGGCGCTCACCGATCGGGTCCGAAGATGAAAATGAAAATTAAAAGACTAGGGTACTACCGGCCCTCGATGATGACCGACTGCATGAAATCGCCAAGAGCACGTTACCAATGCCGAGTGCACGGGTGGTTCACACCAACCTCCAAATGTGCTACATCCGACAATTGCGTCATGGCCATTTGAATGTTGGGGCACAGAGCACAGATATAGTGGGTCCAATAGAACCACCATCTTGAAAAGGACATCGCTTCATTCTTGCAGCTACATATTACTTTTCCAAGTGGGCAGAGGCAGTTCCACTCAGAGAAGTGAAAGCACACCACGTGCTACGGTTTTCAAGAACCAAGTTGTCTACCGTTTCGGAGTGCCGCGCGAGATCATCTCGGATAATGGGTCGGCATTCGAAGCACGCGAATCAACAATTTTGTCGGGAGACACGGAATCGGCCGACGGTATTCAACAATTTACTACCCAAGAGCAAACGGCATAGCTGAGGCTTTTAATAAAACTCTCGTTCAAATTTTAAAGAAAACTTTGGACGATAATAAGAGAAATTGGCACGAGAAGTTATTAGAAGCCTTATGGGCCTACCGGACAACCTTCAGAACTCCTACTCAAGCTACACCTTATGCTCGGTGTATGGGTCGAGGCGGTTTTACCCTTAGAGGTCCGGCTTCCATCACTCGAGATTGCGAGTTGCAAACAAAATCACGACGGAAGAGAATGCCAAATTACGATTAGAGGAATTGGAAAGCCCGGAAGGGAAAAGACTTGCGTCACGACGGGAATTTAGAACTATACCAAGCTAAGATGGTTCAAGCCCATGACGGATCAGGTCCGCCCAAGAACCTTCAAAGTTGGTGACTTAGTTCTCGTTCTCGGAATACGAACAACAACAAATCGTGGATCGCATCCGGGATTTGAAAAGGATGGGTCGAGCGAGCCGCCTAAGAGAAAACACTTACTCGAACCCGGAGATGAATGCCGGGGAAAGGGAGAATTACAATACAATGTGGATGCTCGCTACAACTTCGCGAGAAGACAAGAAGGGAAACCCACCGGGATACTCCGTCATGGCAAGGTAGATCCAATGCCATTAGTCATCAAAAGGATGGTAAAGAGAATGATAACATGGAGGGTACCGCCGACGGATTGCATACCCAACGGTTGCATCATTAACATTTACAAGAAGGGTGATCGCATACCCCGCACATAGATCACCACGACTTTGTCGGACCTTTCGCACGTTTCTTTTACGAACGAGTGTAATATCATGTTCGGATTTGATCTCCGGATAGCGAGCCCGTGTGAGTTCCGAGGGCCGAGTAAAGATACCATTACCGGTAGGTTCCGTCATGATACTAAAGGGCAACGGAGCGAGATGTCGCTAAACATTGCATACGGGAGTACCAATGAAGCGGATCTCGGTTACTTTCGGAAGGATGGATGACGAGAAAGCACCTTACCACTTCTAGCCAGACCCGGAGCTAGAGAGCCTCCGGCCTTACGAGCTGTGAGTTACATGGAAAATATCACACCTCCAACGTACATCCATACGACATCCTTGCCAAGGATGGCTTGGAAGGTGATGTTATTGACCATGTACCTCACTATTCAGACATAGATTTTTGACAGATGCCTTTTTGGTTGGATCGACAAAGATCATACACAGTCCGTTTTGAGTCTATATGGATTGTATGAGATGTATTCCAGATCGAGTTGTATGATGTATCTTCAACATGATTGGAATGAAAGTGACCATGTCACATTTTTGGCCTTAACCTCTTTTGTGCAAGTTGACTGGGAAACGCCAATAAAGTTAAATGAATTTCTAACAAAGAACAGAAAAGAAACAAAAAGAATAAAAGAAAACTTTCCTTAAAAATCTAAAAAAATGATGAACGCCAAATTCACATGAACATTAAATGAACGATAAAGCAAATTTGAATCGTTAAAGGACAAACAAAATGAACACAAATTTTAAATCACATCTCAATCAAATTCAAATTCAACCTTCCAGATCTTAAATCAAATCTCAATCAAATTCAAATTCAACCTTTCAAATCTGAAATCCAATCCGTTCTACTCTCTCCTTTGTCTGGGATGGAAGCGGTCGATTCCATTGACACGGAGCCACGAGGTTTTCGATTCGGATCTAGTGGCGAGGAATTGTATCCAATCCAAACCAGCAACTTTCGATCAACTCTTTTGAATGGGATATGTAGCATCTACATATTCTCTCCTAATCTGTTTCTTTCCACAAAAATCTTTTACAACCTTCATGAAATTCTCGAAACACCAAAATTCCACACTTTTCAAATCAACACTACAAATCTTTGCAAAATCAATTACCATTCAAAATCAAACTTTTGGGGTTGAGTATTTTACATCTGATACTGCATTGCTTTAGGTTCTTTCCCTATCGCAATGAAATACATCAAAATCAAACTTTTGGGGTTGAGGATTTTACATCTGATACTGCATTGCTTTAGGTTCTTTCCCTATCGCAATGAAATACATCAAAATCAAACTTTTGGGGTTGAGGATTTTACATCCGATACTCGCATTGTTTTAGGTTCTTTCCCTATCGCAATGAAATACATCAAAATCAAATTCTTAGTGGTCGAGGATTTTACATCCGATACCGCATTGCTTTAGGTTCTTTCCCTATCGCAATGAAATACATCAAAATCAAATTCTTGGGGTTGAGGATTTTACATCCGATACTGCATTGCTTTAGGTTCTTTCCCTATCGCAATGAAACACATCAAAATCAAACTCTTGGGGTTGAGGATTTTACATCCGATACTGCATTGCTTTAGGTTCTTTCCCTATCGCAATGAAATACATCAAAATCAAACTCTTGGGGTTGAGGATTTTACATCCGATACTGCATTGCTTTAGGTTCTTTCCATATCGCAATGAAATACATCAAAATCAAACTTTTGGGGTTGAGGATTTTACATCTGATACTGCATTGCTTTAGGTTCTTTCCCTATCACAATGAAATACATCAAAATTAAACTCTTGGGGTTGAGGATTTTACATCCGATACTGCATTGCTTTAGGTTCTTTCCCTATCGCAATGAAATACATCAAAATCAAACTTTTGGGGTTGAGGATTTTACATCTGATACTAAATTGCTTTAGGTTCTTTCCCTATCGCAATGAAATACATCAAAATTAAACTCTTGGGGTTGAGGATTTTACATCCGATACTTGCATCGCTTAGAGTTCTTTCCCTATCGCAATGAAATACATCAAAATCAAACTTTTGGGGTTGAGGATTTTACATCCGATACTGCATTGCTTTAGGTTCTTTCCCTATCGCAATGAAATACATCAAAATCAAACTTTTGAGGTCAAGGATTTTACATCCGATACTGCATTGCTTTAGGTTCTTTCCTATCGCAATGAAGCACACCAAATCAAGCTGTTGAGGTTAAGGATTTTACATCCGATACCACATTGCTCTGAGTTCTTTCCTCATTGTAATGGTTCAATCCAATCAATTCAAATTTTTTAGGTTGAAGATGTTACATCTAAAACCACAAAATTCCAATTTTCATTTCGAGTTCAAATCCCTTCAAATTAATTTTAACAAAACTTCAATCTAAATTGAAACTCAAACTAAAATCTGAGCTCACACATCGAAACTTAAACCGAAACAAAATGAAATCTAAATCGAAATTCCCCCAGATCATGTGATTTGGGATTCACCTCATTTTCCTTTCCCCAGCGAGAGTTCAGGAATCTCCAGTCTCAGAGATATACTTGACACTCCCCAGCGGAATTTCTTCTACTCTGTCCCAAGTTTGTCACTTGGACTTTTGTGTTGGTTTTCTTGATCGCTTCGGTCAACGCCAATACGCGCGGTGTGCTTGGTTAGCACACCACACCTATTGGGGGTCCATTTGTTGACCTCATTTTTGATGAGGTCTTCTCTTCTTCTTTTTAGTACTTAGGATATAGCCTTAGGCTTTTCCTTTGACTATCTTAGAGGATTAGAATTGGGAACCAACACTTAGAAATTCAAACCACTTCTTAACTCCCTGCAAACTCCACAAACTTGATTGTAGACCCCTAATCACCTAGAGGGTTGAAATCAAATGTGGAAGTTTAAAGGATGAGTTCCTATAGGACTCTTTGGCCTTAGGACTGCCCTGGGTGGTCTGGTCTGGTGAAGGGCTGACTTACACACACTACACTTATACACTACACTTTCACACACCTCCTAAAACCACACCGATACCCAACTTGACCTCCTGACTCATGAAGGTGATTCACATGGATGGTCCTTAACCCCTAAGCTCTTGGCTAAGAGGGTTAGGAACAACATAGTGGATGCCTCAAATGAGTCCCTTCATGGCTCATGTGGGCTTGATATGGCTTCATGGCTCAAACAAAATGATTTCATTCCACTTACATTTACCCAATCTTCAATTATCTTAATTTTCAATTTTTGACCCCCGGGACCCCAGACCCGCCTAGCCTACCCAAAACCCTTGAAATTACCCAAATTTCTCAAAATTCTCCAAAATCACCCAAATTCCTCAAAATCAATCTAAAACATTCTCCCACCACTCAAATTAACCATTTTTACCCAAAATACTCAAAATTCCAAAAAATACCCCCAATACCCTCCAAATTACCAAAATGCCCCTCTTGACCCAAAAATCCAAAAATTCAGAAAATTTCCAGAAAATTCCAAAAAATCCCAAATATTCCCAATTTCATTTTGTTCAACTACACCATGGGCCAATTTTTTCAATTTAATCCACGTTTGTCAAAATCCCCAATTTGACCTATTTTAACACAAAGTGAACCCAATGTCAAACCAAACCTACCCAATTGACCCAAATTCTGGTCCAATTCAATTCTAAACTTCAATTCAACCTCCCCAACACCAATCTAGACCAAATCCAAGCCCAATTTGATTGGAATTTGAATCCAATTTCACTTTTGACCTTAAAGCCCAATTTGGACCCATGACCCAAACTTAGCCCAAACCAAACCAATTCAACTCCAATTGACCCCAAACCTTTTCTAAACCTTTCCTAACATCCCCAAAAACAAAACACTAACATAATTTGCCCAAAATTTGGACCCAAACCCCACTCAAATTCAACCCAAAACCAAAAAGCCCAATTTTGACCTAAACCCAAACTTAACCCAGATAGACCCAAACCCCAAAATCCAACCCCAACAAAAGTTGAAACCACTTTGAAACACTCCCATAAACATTTCCCAACATTAATTTTACATCAATTTCAACCCTAGCCCAACATTGGCCCAAATTAGCCCAATTTGCCCTACATTGGCCCTTTACCAAAGAAGCCCAAATCCAACCCAATTCAAACACAAATCACTCCAAACTTGTTTCAAATCAATCATGACACATCCTTAGACAAAACTCAACATCTATTTGGCATGGCACATTGCAAATTTTTCTATTCAAAAGCCCATTTTCAAACTTAAAGGCCCACTTCCTTAAACCACTTTAAAAGCCCACCCAAGACCATTTCAAAAGCCTAAGTTTTCAATCCAAAGCCCACATGACATTTCTCCATATCATCCATTTAATCAAAATCACCCCTAAGTTTCAAAATCATCATTAAACCATTCCAAATCAAGCTTCATGAAAATTCTCCACCAAAATACCAAAATTCCTAAATTCTACTTCCATGAAATTGACCAAGCTTTATCCTAAGCCATAGGCAAGCCATG
This sequence comes from Papilionanthe hookeriana x Papilionanthe teres, assembly GCA_022702705.1. Classification (NCBI taxonomy): domain Eukaryota; kingdom Viridiplantae; phylum Streptophyta; class Magnoliopsida; order Asparagales; family Orchidaceae; genus Papilionanthe; species Papilionanthe hookeriana x Papilionanthe teres. The sequence continues at coordinate 10,578,099 of CM040436.1, read as the reverse complement.
AAGCCATTCTTAAGCCACATGCAAGCCATGTGAGTTGTTTACATGTGACCATACTACATTGGGCAAAAGGAGGAGGTCCTTTAAGCACTTCCTAAAAGCCATTAACCTTACTTATGATTCCCTTAACCCAAATATAATCCAAATATTCTTGGATGGAGACTTCTCCACTTAAGACCAGCTGACCCAACCGATTCACCCGAGCCCAAAACCAGGTCTTGGGGAGGTGAACCAAACCCAAAATCATGGGTTGAACAATTTGAACCCAAAATGAGCCTCTCCCCATTCCATTTCAATCCAGCCCCTTTACACATGTCAAACTCCAATTGACTGCACCATTGCCAAACCCTGACCCCACTGGTCAAGATGGTGACCAGTGCCTGGCCGGCCAGCCACCAGGCCACCGGAAAACACCATGGCCGAAAGCTCACATGTGAGCCAACATTGAAATTCCCCCTTGCTGAGCTGCCCCAATTCCAGTGGCCACCATGGCTATTCTTCTCTTGCATGGAGCAGCTGATCCCAAGCCCTAAACCCCCCTGGGAAGCCCTCTAGCCTCTCCTATTTAAACCTCACCCCTCTCGGCCATGAGGAGGTGCTGAACCAACCTTAAGGAAACTCTGCCAAAATCACTCCAGACTCTCCCCCACACTTAGAGTATTTGATCCCCACTGTTCTCTTGCCCTAATCCCCATTAATTGAGCTCAATTTTGGAGCTCAATTCTCAAGCCAGAACAGGACACTCCCAAATCCTCCACCAAAGTCAAATTAAACTCACCCACACCTGCACAAGACTAAGAGGAGTTCCCCAGTGAAAGCCCCCTCTCCAGGCCACCCATCTGTTCCAGACTCCAAAGGTTGAAATCAGCTGTGGTCGAAATCATACCTAGACAATTCACCAGGCCAAGGGACTTCATCTGGAGCTTGCTTGGACCCAATCGAAGGTGACACAACTCTCAGATCGAAGCTTCACTTCTCTGAGAAAATGTATGGACTCACTCTTCTTCCCGAGCTTACAGAGATTCTCCATTTAATTTGAATCAATTTCAATGCAAGTTTACCATATGGATGTGTTCGTCTCCTCAAGACTAATCCATAGAGCATAAGAACACAAAAATCCGTTGAGAAACGAGTGAGAAATTAGGGTTAGAAGGTTGACGGTCACGGGTGCACACCAGTCGTAGACGATGACTGGGAGCCGTCAGATCAAGCGTGTATCGAGCGGATGGTCGGGATCGAGCCGGACAGCGCGATGGTACATGAACCGCGGGCCCCTGGAGCGCTGAGTCGGATGGCGGCGCCGAATCAGAGCGTGGATAAGTAGGAAAATAGGATTTTTGTTATTTATTTAATTACCAGAACTTAGAAAATTCATAACTTTGTGTAGGAAAATCCTAAAAATAAAATAAAAATACCCTCTTGCTCAGTGAACAGAGGAGAATAATGTGGAAAAGAAATCATTTAATTTCATTAAATATTTGATTTTTAATGATTTATTTACTCTCTGCACATTTTCAATTCTCCATGCATGTATACAATTCACCATGGCATGAGACCATAGGGCTTTTGAAGCCTCTGAACTTCGGAACATTCCCCGAATTTTCCAAAGTCAGAGGCCATTCCTATGAAGAGTTATTGATTTTTCAATTCTAGGTCACTATTCTGAGTATTTTAATTCCAATAATTAGCATGTTGTGAAATAAATTCTAGGAAAATTTAGTGATGTTTCTTATGAGTAGAGGACCCTAGGGAAAATAGGGTTTGAGTTAACTCACTTGGAATAACCCTAATTGGCTTAAACACCAAAAATGGAGCTTTAATTAATTAGAGCTAATCATACATCAAATTGACTTAAAATCAATTCTCCACTGACCTTTAGGATCAGAGGAACCCATCATAAAAGTTTGAAGTCAATTAGACTTGGTTAGCCCTATCAAATGGGTTGATTAAGCCATTTAGCCAAACTTAAACTTCAAAAATTCATAACTTTCAAAATACTTCTAAAAAATTCACCAAATTGGTTTTGGAGCCTCTCTGATATTAGGGGAATTTAATAAAATTAAAATTGCAATTTTCCAAAAAAATTGATTTTTGCATTATTTTAATATTTTTAATAATTAAAAAATAATAAAAATCACAAAAATAATAAAATTCACCAAAATGTCATAGTTTGAATTTTAATCACTTAGGAACAAACCCCATATTTTTCTTAAGTCTCTATGATGAGATATTAAATTTTAAAGCCCTAAGGTAATTTTAAAATTAAAAAAATGTATTTTCTAGCATTTCCACTAAAATAATTCTAATAAATCAAAAAAAAATCAGAAAATTGTAAAAATTGGTTCTCTGGTTTCCTTGATATGAGATAAATTTTTGAAAAATATAAAATTTATTTTTCAACCTTTATTTTATTTTTAAATTAATTAATACTCCAAAATTCGAAATAATTATAATAAAGAAAATATAATTCAAAAAATCACCAAAATTGGTCCAATTAGTCCTCTAGTCATTAAAAATGTCCCATAATTTTCTTAAGGACAGAAACTTTCCCTTGGTCATGTTATTGAATTTTCCTTGAAAATCCCTATTTTCCACCAAAAATAATTTCATAAATAAATTAAATACAGAAAAATGACATTTTCTCCTCTAATGTCTTGATTGATATATCATTGAAGTCACATAAAAATTCAAATTTATTTAAGTTCAATTTAGTGAGTTATGAAATTAGTAAGTTTAAAGGGCAAAATGGTAATTAAAATTTTAACCTATAATAAAAAATTTTAGGTTTAATTAAAAGGGTGGGTAAAATATTCGATACTAAGTTGATTTTGAATGTTTGGAACTTAGGTAGTTAAAGGGTAGAAACCTACCAAACAATTTGAAAATAATTAAAATAAACCTTAATTAAATAATTAATTAAATTTGGAAGAATAATGAAAAATTAGAATTATTAAAATAGGGATATTATTAGGAAGAGATTTGTTCTTTAATTCAAGAATCCCTAAATTAATCACCTCAGTAATATTTAATTCCTAATTAAAATGATAATCCAAATTCACGATTTAAAATGCTAAAAGACTTAATCATTAAATTAAATTAAAATTAAAACATTTAAATTAAATCCTTCTAAAATTTCAGTTAAATTAATACTTTAACAATTAAAATTAAATCATCCTTAAAACATAAAAAAAATATAAGATATTAAATTAAAATTAAAATTAAATTAAATTTAAATTTAAATTAAATTAAATTAAATTGAATTAAATTGAATTAAATTAAATTTAAATTTAAATTAAATTAAATTAAATTAAATTAAATTAAATTAAACTAAATTCAATTAAATTAAATTAAAACACATTAAATTAAATTAAATTAAATTAAATTAAATAAAAAAATAAAATCAAGTTAAAATAAAATTAAAATTAAATTAAAATTAAATTAAAAAGATAAAATTAAATTAAAATTAAAACTAAACCAAATTAAATTAAATTAAATTAAAATTAAATTAAATTGAATTAAATACAACATCACCAAAGACATAAAGAATTCAAAATAAATCTAAAACAACTTGAACACTATTCCAAACTTAAACCCATTAATTAAAATTAAATTAAATCACAAATCACTTGAACATCAATTTGCCCTCAAAAGCTCTTATTGTCATAACTCCTAAACGGAGTGTTAAGTGAAGTGTTACTTCACTCATAGGATATTTAAATGTCCTAATTCACTGAGCAAGATGACAAAACTTGAATTCCTGGAAGATTAATTCATTTGTATAATTAAATTCTCTTGGACTTAAAACAATCCTAGAGATATTGAAAAGATGTTTAAGATTCGTCTTAAGTACTTCCTCAATATGATAGGGTATTTATAAGAACAATTGAACTTAATTGTTCTTTGATGAAGAAAATCGTCCTTAAACCAAAACACAAGAACCTAGACGTCATAGGTGGTGACTAGCTATAGGATCAGGAACTTGGTAGAAAACCATAACCCTTCCCTTAGCTTTACCAAGGAACTTGCTTTAAATGCTTAAATATTCTAAATTGTGTTTTAAGTGCAACTTGGGATGACGGGAAGACCCTCCAGGTACGCTTTTATTTTATTGCAATTTACTTTATCGCAATTTACTTAATCACATCGCACTTACTTTTCTTGCATGATAAACAACTGTTGCATGAAAACCCACACCTTTAGGATAGTCCCTAAAACTGAAACCAAAACACTTTTCTCATCTCTTGATTTTCACCTTCTATAATTAAACCTCTGCAACAACAAGGAGCTCGGAGCACAGTGGGCAGCACGGCCATCTTCGTCGAAGAAACAACTCTACATCGCCTAAACATTTCTTAGAATTAAATAACAAAACCATAGGACTTCGAGGTAGTTTGCCTAGTGCAACATAAATCCTCAACCTTTTGTTAGGCATTTGCATCGCAAATTAAGCCCTAACCGGTCTTAGGATTCCGAGGTAGTCGTCCGATACGACATAAACCCTCACATCTTCGAGGCTGTTTGTATGATTGTGTCATACAAATATAAGTCCAAATTAATTAAAATTGGCAAGATCAAAACATTAAATAAACATTAGGACTTTCCTAAATTCAAGCCAAACAATAGGATAGTCGGGAAATTACCGAAGTTCGCTTCGAATCTGTGATTTCTCATACCTTTCTTCCTTTGAATTCCCAAAATAAAATGTTCCAAATTCGATCCATTCCCCATTGAAATTCCAAAATTCAATCCCTTGAAAACTTAAACTTTGAAATTCTCGAGAGCGGAATCTACCGATTATTATCGAGAGTTTTCTTAGGTGATTCCCGTCACTTAAGATGTAATTAACTATAGGGGCTTGCCCTTATAGGGAATTTTAAGAACCCAGGTAATATAAACCCTGTTTAATGCTTTCATATTAAGCAGGAGAACTTGTCGGCAAATAAATGGTTTCGCAGACCAAATGGATGTCACAAACCTTCTAGTTTATTTAATCGAGCCCCACCATCAAACAATGTGCCTATTCTTCGGAATAGACACGCGGTTTGTGGTGTGGTGCTCGTTTATATGAACTATTTGAGATGTGAGATCAGTTTGATTTCATATCTTAAAAATTTTTAAAATTATTTTCAAAATCAAAATACTACTTTCCAAATTATACATATATGTAATTTAAATTAAAAATTCGCCGACAATTTCTGTAGGCGATCTTTTTCAAAAAATACAACACTCAACCTAAAAATATGCCGACAACCCCTTTCACCGTAGTTGGAGGTGGTAATTTAGCTATAACTTGAATTTTTGCAGGTTCTACTTTCATGCCCTTTTCTGAAATTTTATGCCCTAATACAAGGCCGCCTGTAACCAAAAATTGACATTTCTCCCAATTAAGAACTAAATTAGTTTTCTCACATACTTCAAATACTTTTTTAAGATGATTTAAGCATGTGTCAAATGTTGTTCCATATACAAAGAAATCATCCATAAATACTTCTATTCCATTATCAATTAATTTACTAAATATAGACATCATACATCTTTGGAATGTTGCAGGTGCATTACATAATCCAAAAGGCATCCTTCGAAAAGCGACAGTTCCATAAGGACTAGTAAATGTAGTTTTCTCTTGATCCTCAGGCGCAATCTGTATTTGATGATAACCGGTATATCCATCTAAGAAACAAAAATACTTATGCCTGGCTAATCTATCTAACATCTGATCTAGAAATGGTAAAGGGAAGTGATCGTTCCTGGTGGCTGTGTTTAATTTTCTATAATCAATACATATTCGCCATCCAGTAACTTATCTTATAGGGATAAGATCATTATTTTCATTAGCTTTTACGGTCACTCCTCCTTTCTTAGGCACACAGTGAATTGGGCTTACCCAAGCACTTTCAGAAATAGGATATATAATACCATTATCTAATCATTTTAAAATTTCTTTCTTGACTACTTCTTTCATTATCGGGTTTAATCTCCTTTGGGGATCTAATTTAGGCTTATGTTCATTATCTAAAATAATTCTATGCATACGTGATCGAAGGACTAATTCCTTTAATATCTCGCTAAAGTCCAACAAAAAATTTTCTTATATTTTTCTAAGGTATTTAAAAGTTTTTGTTCTTCGAGATTCATTTAATTCGGATGAAATAATAACTGGTAGAGTTGAAGAATTACCTAAGTAAGCATATTTCAAATGATTAGGTAATATTTTTAACTCAAGTTCAGGAGGTTTAATAATCGATGGAACTATATTTTTCTTTAGTGTTTTCTGTATTATCCAAAAATTCAAATTTCTCTTGAATATAATCTAATTCTTCATTTATATCGGCTTTTTCAATTAATTCAGTATTTTCTTTTTCTAATTTTTCTTCATAATATTCCTTAAAATGTTCTTTTTGTAAATGATCGAGTACTTCCATTCGAAAATACTCATCATCTTTTTCTCAGCGCAGATATTTCATTGATTTAGCAATATTAAAAGTTACTTTTTGGTCATTTACTCTCATAGTTAATTCTCCTTTCTGAACATCAATCATAGCTTTCCCAGTGGCTAAAAATGGTCTTCCTAAAATGATAGGAATTTCTTTATCTTCTTCCATATCTAAAACAATAAAATCTACAAGGAAGATAAATTTATCCACTTTTACTAATACATCTTCAATAACTCCCTTAGGATGTGTAACAGAACAATCGACTAATCGAAGGGTTACTCGAAGCGGTGAAATTTCTCCCAATCCTAATCTCTTAAAAATTGATAGAGGCATTAGATTGATGCTTCGCTCCTAAGTCACACAAAGCTTTTCCATAGAATTTTTCTCCAATAATGCGAGGTATAGTGAAACTACCGAGATCTTTTAATTTTTGAGGAAGCTTTTTCTGAATAATAGCACTACACTCTTCACTAAGTGCGACTGTTTCATTATCGGTAAATTTTCTTTTTTTATTTAGAATATCTTTCATGAATTTTACATAGTTTGACATTTGTTCTAAAGCTTCTACGAAAGGAATATTTATTGTTAATTTCTTCAGAATTTCAAGGAATTTAGCAAACTGTTTATCTTGTTTATGTTGAATTAATCGTTGAGGAAATGGTGGTGGAGGTTTTTCAACAGAAATTTTCATTGGTATTAAAGGATTTTATAAGTTTGGATCTTATTGATTCTTTTCCTTTTCAATTTCCACTTCCTCTTTTTGACTTTCAAGTTCTTTCTGAATTCGAGGTTCTAATTATTTTCCACTTCGTAATTATATCACTTTAATTTGTTCATTTCATTTGTCTTTGGGATTTATTTCTACATTACTAGGAAATGTTCCAGGTATTCTATTATTAAGCGCGGTAGCGATATGTCCAAGTTGAGTTTCAATATTTTTAATAGCTGTTCCTTGATTTTGTAATTGATTTCCTTTTATTTGTAATTGATTTCTTTGATTTTGTAATTGATTTCCTTGATTTTGTATATGTTGACCCATATTTAATATTAATTCTTCTATAGATAATTTCTTATCTTTAAATTGAGGGTTATTATTATTAAATCCAGGTGGATAATTAGGTTTATAATTAGAATTTCCTTGATTAGAGGGATTTCCTAATGGTTGTGTTATGTTGTTCATCCATGGTTGATTGGTTGTGTTATTATTCCAATTAAAATTAGGATGATTTTTCCATCCAGGATTATAATAATCCGCATAAGGATTATTGGGTCTGTTATTAATAGCATTTATAGTTTCATAATGAGATTGGGATTCTATAAGTTGTCCAGATGAATTTTCTTCTAATATAGTTGGAGAGTAATTCATTCCAAAATGATCTAAATATAACAGCGATTTGCGAAACTAACAAAGATATCGCATCATTTTCATGAATACTGGCTATCTTTTTCGGATTCATTCTATCAGCAGGCCATTGAAAATTATTGGTAGCCATTTCTTCGATTAGTGTATAGGCTTCATCAAATGGTTTTGACATTAATGATCCTCCAAAGAACGAGCATCGATGATTGATCTTAAAGATCCTACTAATCCATTATAGAAAGTTTGAATAATTAACTTAATACGGTAACGCATGATGTGGGCATTTCCGAAGAAGTTCTTTAAATCTCTCCCAGACATCATATATTGATTCTCCATCAAACTGACTAAAAGAAGTTGTATCATTTCTAAGCTTAGCAGTTTTAGATGGTGGAAAATATTTGGATAGAAATTTTTGTGATAACTCTCCCCAAGTTTTAATAGATCCGAGTGCTTAACGAATTTAACCACATTTTAGCCTTATCCCTTAAAGAAAAAGGAAAAAGTCTAAGTCTAATAGCATTGTTAGATACTCCTTCATATTTGAAAGTAACACATAGTTCTAAAAAACTAGCAAGATGTAAATTAGGATCTTCAGTAGGTGAACCACTAAATTGATTGTTTTGTACCATTTGGATAATTGCAGGTTTAAGTTCAAATAAGTTAGCAGCTACATCAGGGTTAAATGAATTTCATCTAATGTAGGGTTGGCATAATCTCTTAATGGTCTCTGTTGATTGATATTTTCATTTTCAGGAAATTTTGTCATTTGTGTTAAATTTATAATTTCTTTTTTTTGTTTTCTAATTCTTTTAATTGTACGCTCTAACTTTGAATCGTAAGGTATTAAATTTTCGTTTCCAAATTTTCGCATACAATTTTATAAAAAAAAAATAGTCTGTTACTCTAGTAAATAATTTCTTTACCTCTCCGGCAACGGCGCCAAAAACTTGACCCACTTTTTATATGTTTGCAAACTATGTTAATAGCAACGACACCAAAAACTTGATCCCGCTTTAATATATATATCTGATTTTATGATGGAATGTATAATGTGGATTCTACGCAAGTATACGTATCAAGTAATACAGGGCTCTAGTGGAGTCCTGGTTATCGATCCCACAGGGAAGTTTTAACAGATTTGTATCAGCTAAATTAAAGGATTTACTTACTAATATAGTATACGGAAATTTAAAGTAACTAAAGCAAACTAAAGTAAACTAATGCTTTAAATAAAGTTGATTAAAAAGATTTTAGAAAAAGTATTCTTCTCCTTGTTTTTAGAAAATTAAGTGAAAGAGGAATTCAAATAGAATTTTTATTGTATTGTGATAAATAGGAGCATTCCTATTCTTTACCCTTTGGTCCAGGTGCAAAGAACATTGACTAGTCCTATGTTTGATTACTGAATCTGCGGCTAGGCTGGGAGGATACTCGTCGCCACTTCGTAGCTCTCACGTTCCCCTCACCCGAGGGCTAACAACTACACTTCGCTCTCAAACAATAGGACTAAATTGAATATTTTAGTTCGTCACACTAAAATGTCCAATTCTACGTCCGATAAATAATATTTCCCTATTTATTTGCACCCTCATTCCAAGGCTTTTGACTTCCCGAATATTGGATGTAATCTTTACTATAGTTGATAATTCAACATATTTTAACAAATCAATGGGCAGATTGAAAGTAAATTAAGTTTTAAGTAAAAATTATCACAACTTATTTTAATATATTAGGCACTTCTATTTAATTTCATCAATTCACATAATTTCATAAACAAGGAGAAAGACTAAGAAAACTACTCAGAATGCATGAGATTTAAACAAAGCATGGATTTCATTTAAAGTTAAAAATAATAAACAAAAATACTTATCTTAATTTCCTCCCCAAGCAGACTCCTTGAAGTTCCTTTGACTTTTCCTTCTAGTACAACACACTTCTAAACTCACTAATTACACTCTAAAACTCTTAAAATTGACACACAAACACAAATATACACACAAAAAGACACACTAGACACACAAATTCGTCCTCTATTTATAGAGGTAGACAAAGGTCCAAGGGGTACTTAAGCACCTCTTCAAAAAAGCGTCCAGGTTCAATGTATCTGACATTTTGAACAATTTCGCCATTGGCGACAAACGACCTCGCCGTCGGCGGGGCTTCTAGAAGGTCTCCAAACCGCGCGATCTCACTGTTGGCGGGCTCGGGCTCGCTGTCGGCGAGGTAGTTATAAATCCTTCATAAATTTTCTTAATAATCTCGTCGTCGGCGGGCTCGATCTCGCCGTCAACGACATAGTTCATTTTGCATGAATTTCTTCCTTTTTGATCTAAATTCGCTTCATTTCATGTTTTTTGCTTTCATCACTTATAAATCTTGATTCCTGCAATAAAAATAAAGAAAATACTTTTCTTTAAAGTGCAATTTCATATAAAATAGGTATGAATTTCTTAACATATTTTTTTGTGATCAATATATTACATGATATTGTATCTAATAAAGTTGAAATGCTTAATCATATGGTAGTGAATAATGATTTTGTTCATTTTTGTCAAAATGCTCAACAATGAGATGCATATGTTAATTTTGATTGTCTTTTATACCATCAACTAAGAACATAAAAATTTATTCTCTTATGATTTATATGTTGCCATGATTTTCCAAGTAAAAAATACATTGTAAATGACTTTAAATGCATGGTCCATTTGTACTAATGTTGGATATAAGAAGTTGACTTCAAATAAATCTAAATTGTCAATTGCACGAGTCATGTTGATGCAACACAATCTTATGGATGCTATTTACATGCCAGAAGAAGTGATATCTTAGTGAGGCATATTGTATCTCAACTATAACATGTCAACATATATGAAGTCATTTGATTATGCAGAGAAATCACATAGAATTTATTTGTCATTTTATAATATCAAGCATATGTCGCCAAATACATGAAAACAAGAGAAACAATTAGGCATATGGAAGCTCAATTTAACATTTGGGTCTCATACAAAAGGCTTGGGATGCAGTGAGAAAGATATCAGAACGATCGATCTTTGATAGCTAGAAAGATCCATATGAAATTTTGTATCATTTTATGGAAGCTAAAAAAAATGTAATGACCAATATTATTTATAATATTTATTTTACTCTACAATATCATATTAAGATTTTATTTTGGATTTTTTGACCATCACTTTCAGACTAGTGTAACTGTCGCCCAATAATAAGTCTCAATGGCACATTTTTATTATGAAAGCATAGAGGAGTACTTTTAACGGCTGTTGGTATCGATGCTAATAATGGTACATTCCCACTTATATTTTTCATTTGTTGAGGTTGAATCAAAAGGTTCATGAATGAGATTTTTATTCCATTTATATTACTCAATTTAAATTATTATGTGTTAACAATATCTTTGTATAATGCTAGATAAGCAGTATAGTTTGGTTTGTGGTCATATAAAGATATTCCTTGGGATTCACATTATAATTATTTATTTCATTTAAGGAATAATTTTTAAGCAACTGTACGACAAACGTGATATTTTTAGGAATATTGCACAAGAAAATGTATTATTAGAAATATAGAAGATTTGGATATTTTTAGGATGCAAATGCCTGATATTTTTAATGAATAAAAAAGTATATGATTGGATAGTTGAATGAAATTTTAGAAAATATAGCTTAAATTATGATGGTGGTTTTTGTTACTATTGCATTTGAATCCTTCAATGGTATTCTTATATTAGCACTTGTACTATAACTGATGGATACTAAATTGTCTTATGGATCATACCCAAGGAAGAGAGTGTTGGTCGAATTAAGGAAGGATAGATAACACACAAGTACTACTTAGTTTTTAGAAATTTTATGGGCCTACCTCTAGTGACAATGATTTTTTTATTATAACTCTTCGATAAAGTATTACAAATTACATGGTTGTTCCTTCATTTAATAGGAACACTACTACAATTTACAATCCGTTACATATTTAAATATTGGTAACTGAATAGGTAATATTTTGACCTGTAACCGTCATTGGCGTCACTCCACATCTGTCATTGCTCCTAACACCGCTTTAAATTCATAATGGAGGAGTTCATTCGGTCGACCCATAATCATTGGGCTGAATGAGCAATCATTGGTTGATTGAATGGTCTCAAATTGAATGTTGATCTTTTTTAATGGCAAATGTTGAATGAAATATCATTGCATGGTCACGTGGTGTTGGCTCGACATATCCTTTAGTCGGCTTCGTGGTTCGACTGATTTCAGGATGAATGCTTAAAAATGAACCATCCTCACCCGATCTTGTGTCATCTCGAGATTTGTGAAAGCAAGTTACTAATATACATAATTAGTTCCCCAATTCTCTTACTTCTTTGAAAGTGACAACTATCATAAGAATAAGAGACTTAAATAACATGTATGTTCATATAATGAATATTAAATATAATTATGAATTATGCTCCATTGGTTTATGCATCCCCTTTTCCTATAAATAGGGCTCTAAGTGCAATTTTCTTTTTTTTCTTTTTTCTCGCATATTTTGTCTGTTAATCAAATATTTTGGAGGACGAATAGGCTATAAGCTAAGAATCAGTAAGCGAAGAAGCCCTAATGAAATCCTTTTGACTTCTTACTTCTAGAACTCAACCCTTAGGGGATAAGAGAAAAGGGATACACGACACTTCAAGCCCACTCACTAAGAAAAAGGTTGGCAAAGAGGTCCGACCGACTGAGAAAAAAAAGTTAGACGAGAAGAAAGCGGTTGACGTCAAAAGGTCGGCTGAAGGGATGAAAGCAGTTAAAGAACCAACTGCAAAAATGCTCCGTGAGGAAGAGGTTAGTGAATCATCTAATTCATTACCACTAATAGTAATGAATCGAAAAGGCAGAAAGGTATTGAACATGCATTGCTTCGTCAGCTTACGACCCAACTATCGTCTCAATTGGGGGAATTCTCTAGGACGCTCATGCAAGTTTTATCGCTAGACTTTACTCTACTTTACCCTCCAACTCTGTAGACTATTTAAGGTGTTGTTCCTTTTAGGGCAGACGACTACTCTGTCATTTAGCTGATGAGGCATTCCGAAGTGAAGCTGCACCATCAGATGTTCCTCCTCTACCATGAACTAAAAGGGATCTTCATGTTGGGCACCTCTTGTAGTTGAAGAGAGCTTCAATACATCACAGCTAAATCAAATGATTGGTAACTCTATTGTTCTTTTTCATTTGATCCTCTCATTTACCTTTGTAACAATAGTTCAATTAATGTAGATGAAACCAAGGATATCATCAACTTTGCAGTGTCTCTTCTGGTCTTAACACCTCCTCCTCCAGCTGATCTCGAGCTGGAGAATGACGGTCATGGGGAATCTCATGGGTCATTATTCTGTCGTATGGACGATAAAGTAGATTTATTAGCTTGGGCTGCTGATATTCAATGTGAAGCTACTATCGTCGACCTACAAGAGGATTTAACAGTTGTGTACACAAATATGGAGGCTATTCAGGCTCAAGTTTTTGATGTGGAGGCTTTTCTGGCCAAGTTACAAATATGGAAACAGTACGGGCCGAGGTCGTCATACACCTAAAATATATAGTATTTTTTTACATATTTTTATACCTATTTTTTATAATATTATACTTTAATGGAAGGTATTTTGTGTATTTTTTTTGTAGATATTATTGAATGGATGAATATGATGAAAGGAGAGAAAAATAATCAAATTTGGAGCAAAAATGAAGAAAGGTGCAAAATTGGTCTGTGGCGGCTAAGCGCCCAGATGGCGCTTACGCGCTAGAGCATTGCGGCTAAGCACCCAGACCTGGAGCTTACGTGCCAGGAGCCTCGCAACTAAGCACCGAGACCTCATGCTTACGTGCGGTAGTTACTTTAGAGAAGTTATTTAATTTTGGCGTCATTTTGAAGGGGTGTTTGAGGCATCTCTTGATACAAACGTGGGTAACTTCCTATTGGCGCCAAAATTAAATTAAATTACTCTTGCATGGATGCATCTCTTGGAGGATTCATTGAATCTGGACATAATTTGAAGAGATGCGAAGGCACCTGTTGGAAATTTATAAAAAGAAGACTTGAAGATTAAAAAAGGGTTGCTATTGTTGGATGGTGTGTGGTTTATGTTTAATGTAGGAGAGTTCTTTTAGTAACACACCACTCCACTTCACCATTTCTACTTACTTTAATATAGTTTGTATTAGGATTAGAAGAGAGAATTGGAGTCCTTAGAGTTGGGCGCCACCCTCTAAGGAGTCTTGTAAGGAAAAACAAAGTTTTCAAAGAAACTTCAAGAGTTTGGTAGAGAAGATTTACAGATAAGTCTTTGTCTTTATTATTACATTTATTTTTTAATTGAGAATTCTTGTGTTTTCACTATAATTTCTAGTTTTAAATCAAGTTATGATTGTATTTTTTCCATGAACTCTGAGTAGTTTTCTTTAATTGTTTTTCTTAAAATGATGAAGTAATCAAGTTGTGGAAGGATGTTGTGTGAAGTATATGAAATCAATGTTGGAAGAAGTTGTGATGATTCAAAACCTTGCACTTCATTTACTTCTTGATTTGACCATTTAAGATGTTAATATATGTTGTGAGAACATGTAAGAACCAGTATGGTATTGTCTCAGTCAACAATTGGTAAGAATCACATGAGATTATATGGGTGAGAATGTATTACATATAATTAAGTGCAAATAAGTAGAGAGATATAATTTAATGGGTGTAGAATTAAAGAACTTTAGATTGATAGGCTAAAGCCCCCAATTTAATTTATTGTTTTATGTTTTGATACGTGATGTTATCCCCCAAGTAGAAGGAAAAGAGGAAACTCTAGAGTGAGAGCTAGTATCTTTCCTGCCCAGCCCGTCTTCAAGATCATTAAAACACTAGATTAACCTATCTTCTTTATAACATCTCTAGTAAGGGTAAATAATATAATTGCTCCTACTTGGAACAACACATTTTAGATACTTTTACAACAAAATTTCATGTCTTGTTACTGATTCATAATAAGGAAAAAGATATTTCATTTGCATTTACTTTTATCTTACAAAATCTAATTAAAGTAGTTGTTTGCTTTCATTTCAAATTATAAAATTACCAAAAAGAATCGAATTTTCTTTCCTAGAATATTATCTTTATTTTAGTATGATCTTTCTTTAAAAGTAAAAAAATGTTTTTCTGTATTTTCTTTTATTAAACATTTTTTCCCTGTGGGTTTGATATTACGAGGCTTAATCAGGAAATTCCTATATTACTTGGTAACGATATGTATACTTACGTAGAATCCCATTTAAAACTCTTATTTACATTGACATCAAGTTTTGGGTGTTGTTATAAAGGAAGAGATATCATTAAAAAGAAGTATAAATTCATATATAAAACGTAACCGTAAATATCAGATATCAATTTTTTGGCGTCTTTGTCGAAAAAAATAGTTAAAGAAAGGATTATAGTTAAAAAAATATTTGAAAAGAAAATTTTCAGAAAAACAATTTTTTACTCTTTAAAGTCTTATTTAAACTCGTTAGATTTATTTTAAGAAATTGTTGTATTGTTTTTATAAAAGTTTTTGTTTGTGTGATTTTATTTTATTTTAATTTATAATAGTGTATGTGTAGTTTAGGTTTTGAAGGACTTGCACCTTACGATTCTGAGTTAGAAAGAACTATTAGAAAAATTAGAAAAATTAAAAATGCATAAAATGAAAAAAATTATTCAAGAAATGACAAATAAAAATGCTGAAATTCATCAAGATTTAGACCTATAAGAGATTATGCTAACCCTACAGTAGATGAATTTCATGGTAGTATTCAAAATCCTGTTGTACGGCTAATTCATTTGAAGTTAAACCTGCTATTATCCAAATGGTATCTAGTAATCATTTTAGAGAAACACCAACTGAAAATCTAAATTTACACCTTGCCAATTTTCTAGAATTATGTGCTACATTTAAATATGATGGTGTTTCAAATGATGCTATTAGACTTAGACTTTTTCCTTTCTCATTAAGGAATAAAGCCAAGATGTGCTTAAATTCATAGCAGCTGGTTCTATCAGAACTTGGGGGGATTTAGCGCAAAAGTTTTTTGCTAAATATTTTCTACCATCAAAGACTGCAAAACTTAGAAATGATATTACATCTCAACTTGAAGGGGAATCTATTTATGAAGCATGGGAACATTTTAAAGATCTCCTGAGAAAGTGTTCACATCATTCGATACCGGATTGGTTAATAATTCAAACTTTTATAATGGATTAGTAGGATCTCTTAGATCTATTATCGATGATGTTTCTGGTGGTGGTTCATTCATGTCAAATAAGTTTAATGTAGCTTATGCTTTAATTGAAGAAATGACTACAAATAATTTTCAATGACCTTCTGAGAGGGTAAATCCTAAGAAGGTAGCCAATATTCATGAATCTGATGATTTTGCAATGTTAGCAAACCAAGTTGCAGCAATTTTAAGGAAGATTGACCAATTTAGAATGATTTTTTCTCAACTAATTTAAATGATTAAAGAGAATTCATTAGGTCAAATGGTAGATTCTCAAACATTATTAGAAACTTTGAATGTAATAAGCAAGCCTAATAATCCATACTCTAATTATTATAATCCAGGTTGGAATAAACATCCAAATTTTAAATGGAATAACAGTAATCTGGGTGATAGTAATCAACAATGGGGGAACAATCCAGTAAACCCATCGGGGAACTGTAACAATCAAGCTAATAATAATTATAGGCCCACTTATCCTCCAGGTTTTAACAATACTTCACAATTTAAGGATAAGAAGTTACCTACAGAAGAAGTGGAGTTACAAATGAGAAATCAATTGCAAAGTCAAGGAGCTACAATTAGAAATATTGAGAATTAATTAGAACAAATAGTCAATTCATTAAGTAATAGATCCCAAGGAACACTTTCAAGTAATATGGAGATAAATCTAAGAGATAATACTAAAGAGCAAGTAAAAACTATTCAACTGAGAATTTAAAGAGAGTTGGAAGGTAGAGTTCAAAAAGTAATTGAAGTAGAGAAGGAAGAGATTGAAGAACCAAAAGAGGACGCTCTTAAAGGTTTGGAAAGATCTATTTCTCCACCAAAAATTGATTTAGTTAATCCACTACCACCATTTCCTCAGAGACATTGACAACAAAGGTTGGATAAGCAATTTTTAAAATTCTTGGAAATTTTTAAGAAACTTACAATTAATGTTCCATTTGCTGAAACCTTAGAAAAAATGCCAGGCTATGTGAAGTTTATGAAGGATATCCTCAACAAAAAAATGAACTTTGAAGATGATGAGACTATTGCACTTAGTGAAGAGTGCAGTGCGATAATTCAGAAGAAGCTTCCTGAAAAGCTTAAAGATCCTGGTAGCTTCACAATTTTACGTGCTGTCAGAGATAAAATTTATGGGAAAGCTTTATGTGATTTAGATGCAAGCATTAACCTTATGTTATTATCTATATTTAAAAGACTGGGATTATGAGAAATAACCCTGACTACTGTAACTCTGCAGTTAGCAGCTCGTTTGATAACATATCCTAAATGAGTTATAGAAGATGTTTTAGTAAATGTGGATCAATTTTTCTTTCATGTTGATTTTATTGTGCTAGATATGGATGAAGATAAAGAGATACCTATTATTGTGGGAGACCTTTCCTAGCTACAGGAAAAGCAATGATATATGTGCAGAAAGGGGAATTAACTATACGAACAAACTGTTACATTTAATATTTTAAAATCAATGAAATATCCTGCAAAAGGTAAAGATGATGAATAATTCAGGATGGATGTAATGAGACATCTGAGTGAATGTCATTTTAAAGCAACCTATGAAGAGAAATCTGAAAGTAAAAAATTGGAACACGAGCAAGGAGAGAAAGTATAATATTATGATGATTTTAATGAGGAAGGTTTAAATTATGTTCAAGGAAGTTTGAAGTTTTGGACATGACAAAGAAAGATGAATCTTTTTGTCCATCAATTGAAAAACCTCCTGAACTTGAATTGAAGTTACTTCCTGCACATTTAAAATATGCCTTTTTAAGTGATTTCTCAACTTTGTCAGTTATAATTTTCTCAAAATTAATTATAGAAGAAGAAGATAGTCTGCTTGAAACTTTAAAGAAATATAAGAAAGCCTTTAGATGAACCATAACTGATATTAAAGGAATCAGTCCTTCAGTTTGAAGTTTTTTAGGACATGATGTATTCTACAGACATTATATTAAAGATTTTTCAAAAATTGCTAAGCCTCTATGTCTGTAATTGGAAAAAGATGCAATTTTTAATTTTGATGAAGTGCCTAAAAGCTTTTGAGCTGTTAAAAGAGAAATTAATAACTGCACCAGTTGGTGTATTTTACTAGATTGGAAAAAACCTTTTGAATTAATGTGTGGTGCAAGTGATTACCCTATTGGAACTGTTTTAGGGCAAAAATGATAAAATTTTGAAAGTGATTTATTATGCTAGTAGAACTCTTAATGAAGCTAAAATTAATTATACCACAACTAAAAAAGAAGTTACTAGCTATAGTATTTGCTTTTGATAAATTCAGATCATATTTAATTGGAACTAAATGTGTGGTGCATACTAACTATTATGTTATTAAATATTTAATGAAAAAGAAGGATGCAAAACCAAAACTGATAAGATGGATTCTTCTTTTACAAGAATTGGATTTTGAGATAGTAGATAGGAAGGGTGCTGATAATCAAATTGTTGATCATCTGTCCAGGCTTGAAAATGAAAATCTCTCTGTTATAATGAAGAAGTTAATGAACATTTTCCTCATGAAAAATTGTTCATTATTAATGAGTGGTGTGTTCCATGGTATGTCGACATTGTGAACTTTATTGTTAGTGACATATTACCCTATGGTTTGACATACCAAGAGAGGAAGAAATTTTAATCTGGAGCTAAAATTTATTTTTGGGACGACCCGTTTTTATATAAACAAGGAAAATATCTAATTATTCAAAGATGTGTACCATTAGAAGAAACTTATCAAATTATTCAAAAATGTTATTATTCTGATTTTGGGGGACATTTTGGTGTTGATAAAACTGCATATAAAATTATGCAATCTGAATTTTATGGGCCAATGATACACCTAAAATATATAGTATTTTTATGCACATTTTTATACCTATTTTTAATGATATTGCACTTTAATGGAAGGTATTTTGTGTTTTTCTTGCATGTATGATGAAAATAGATGGTCATGATGAAAGGAGCAAAATTGGATCAAATTTGGAGCAAAAAAATGAAAAATAAAAAATTTGGCACTGGCGTGCTGGCGCTTAGCCGCCACAATTATAAATCGAACTTTAATTAGATTTGGTGCCAAATTCAAAAGGGAATGGATGCAACTCTTGGTGGTAATGTCCATAACTTCCTTTGGGCGGCAAATTTGAATGAAGGGGTGCGTTCCTTGGTAGTTACATCGAATCTGAACACATTTTGAAGAGACACCAATGCACCTTTTGGTTCACTATTTAAAGAGAGTCTTAGAAGTGAAGAAGTGAAGAATTGAAGAGGCTCTTCACTGTATTTCAAAGAGAGGAATTTAGGAGATTCTTCCTCTGCATTTTAAGTTTTTATTTAGAGTAGGAGTAGAGAGTAGAAAGGAGAAAAATGTCGGAGTTAAGAGTTCTTCTCCCACTTCTTTTCTTTCTTTTAGTTTAGTTTTTATTGAAGTCCGAAGTTTGTATTCGAGTCATCGGAGTTTGGAGACTTGCTTCCGAGGAGTAGTTTAGCGAAGAGTCAAAGTTTCAGAGGAACTTCCTTAGTCTTGTGGAAAGGATTTTCATATAAGTGTTTACTTTTGTTTTGTTTATCAATACTTGCTTTCGTTTATTATTTTTCTTATCATTTTTAATTTCAAATCAATGTGTTTTTATATTTTTCCAATGCATTCTGAGTAGTTTACTTTATCTTTTTCTTTCTTAAAATGGAGAAGTAATTAATTTAAAGAGAATTGTTATGGAAAGTATCAATGTTTAAAAGTTGGAAGAAGTTGTGAAGATTGATTCTGAGAACTTTGTTTACTTCTTAATTTGGCCTGTTAAGTTGTAAAATTTCTTGAGATTATGTAAGATCCATTGCGGTATTATCTCATTAAAGTTAGTAGGAATCACATGCAATTATATGGGTGAGAACTCGTAGTCCATATAAGTGAATGTAATATTAGAAGATATTTTTATAGAAGGGAGTAAAATTAGAGGATTTTAGAGTGACGGCTAAAACCCCCTAATTTGGTTTGAAGTTTTGAGTTTTTGTTATGAGAAGTTAGCCCCGAGTGGTGGGAATCGAGGGAACTCTGAGAGTGAGAGACTTGGTATCTTCCCTGCCTAACCATGTTCAAAATAATATAAATTTCAAATTAACTTATGTTCTTTATAGAACCAAGTAAGGGTAAAGAACACATTTGCTTCTATCTGTCATAACAAAATTTAAATACTTCCACAACAATACTTTAAGAATTATTACTACTTCATGAAAGGAAAGAAAAAGATATTTTAGTTAATAATATTTTTACATCCAGTGTTATTAGTTATTGAAACCTTTACTTTCATTGCTTAGCATTTTATTAAGAAAATTTCAAAAAGACAAATCAACTTTATAAAACTTTTCAAAATCAAGACATACTATTTCAAAAACAATTAAAGAAAGTAAAAAGATAATTTTCTAAATTCCTTTAAAGATTTTCAACTTTTCCTCGTGGGTTCGATATCTCGAGGCTTAATCAGAAAGTCCTATATTACTTGATAAACGATACGTACACTTGCGTAGTATCCCATATTATAAAATCATAATTTTCATATCTTAAATCATCAACGCACTTATATCCAGCGGAGTCAATTTTTTGGCGCCGTTGCCGGGGATCAAGTTTTTAGCGTCGTTACATTTATCCAGCAGAACCAAGTTTCTGACATCTGTTGCACTTATATCTATCGGGGACCAGCCTACGATTTTTAAGGATGTTAATGCTTACATTAAAAATTGTGATCATGTCAGTGTGTAGGCAATATTTCTAGAAGAAATGAGATGCCCCTCAATTATATGTTAGAAGTTGAAATATTTGAAGTTTGGAGATTAGATTTATTGGGATGATTTTTGCCATCTTTTAGAAATTTATACATATTGTTAGCAGTGGACTATGTATCTAAATGGATAGAAGCTGTTGCTTTACCTCGATGTGATGCTCGAAGTATTGCAAAGTTTTTAAGAAAGAACATATTTTATAGATTTGAAATGCCAAGAGTAATCATAACTGATGGGGGAAGTCATTTTAGAAACACAATTATGAAGAAATTAGTAAAGAAATATCATATTATCCATAAAATTTCTACTGCTTATCATTATCAGACAAGTGGTTTGGTTAAATTATCCAATTGTGAAATTAAAAGAATTTTAGAAAAATCTATTAATCCAAACAAAAAGATTGGTCAATCAAACTGGATTTTGTTTTGTGGGCCTATATGACTGCATATAAAACTCCTATAGGAATGCCCCCATATATGCCAATATTTGGGAATGCTTATCATTTACCAGTTGAAGTTGAGCATAAAACATATTTGGCTATTAAAGAGTTCAATTATAATTTAAAGGATGCTGGTGAGAAAGGATTATTGCAATTAAATGAGCTTAAAGAGATCAGGAATGAATCTTATGAATGTGTAAAATATATAAAGAAAAGATGAAGATGTGACATGATCGTCGGATTCTGATTAAAAATATTGAGTCAGGACAACAAGTTTTGCTATATAATATCAGATTAAGATTATTTGCTGGAAAACTTAAGTCCAGGTAGATTAGCTCATTTATTGTAATAAAAGTTATCCTTATGGAGCTGTGAATATTAAAGATCCTAAAACTGAGAAAATACTTAAAGTGAATGGTCATAGACTGAAACCATATTTCTCAGTAGATCAACTTAAACTTGATGAGAATTTGTTGTTGGGTCACCCAGTTGACCTCATTTTTGGCGAGGTCTAATTTTCTTCTTAAGATTTAGGTTATGGCCGTAAGATTCTCCATTCGACTATCCTAGAGCATCAATAATGGAGCTAGTCTCATTTTAGAAATGTGAAACGCCTCTTACTCATTTTAAAGTTCTGCATGTATGGTTATTGGCCTCTAACCTTTAGAAGGTTAAAACCAACATGACAGAATTCAAAAGAAGTCCCCATAGGGCAATTAAACACTATGGTTGTCTTATGTACAATTTTGCACTTTCGCGGACACGAATAATAATTCGGACAGTCAACACATTTAAATATTGCAATTCACATCAATTACACTTTTATTTGTTTCACAATTCACCAAAATTAAAATTAATTTTCAAAACGATCGATCACGAGCTGAAGTTTCAACAAAAGTTAAATTTGACACATTTTTTGATCTGATCATCGACGAGGTTGTCCGAACGACCCCGGATGACGAAACGGACCACGTGAGTGTGTCCGTGACGTCGATTTTATCCAAGGAGGATGTTTATTTTGCTGCGGCTTCGCGGGCTGGCTAACAATACATGAATTATCATTTTGGGTCGGATTACTGAAAAAGTGGTCCGAAACAACCCCGGATGACGAAACAAACTGCGCTATCGCGTTTGAAACATCAATTTTATCCATGAATGACATTTGTTTTGCTACGAGGACATATACGGGCTAAAACGTGTGATTAATAATAATAATAATAATATTAATATTATTGTATAATATTAATAAAAATATAATAATAAGAAACAGTAAAAAATCCTGTTAATTTGTCATCTCACGCATGTCTCTCATCTCACGCATGCCTAATTTTATTTATTTATTTATTTCTCTCGTCTCGATCATAATAAAAAATAAAAAAAATCTAATCATATCCTCTACCCACGCTTCCGCCTTGTACGTTTTATTATTTCTTTTTAGGTTGAATGTTGAATTTTTTTTAAAAGGGGTCGCCTACGTAGTTGTCGGCGAATTTTAAATTTTAAAATTTAAATTTAATTTATATATATATATATATATATATATATATATATATATATATATATATATATATATATAATTTGAAAGTAGCATTTGATTTTAAAAATAATTTTAAGTTTGAAAATTTTAAGATATGAAATCAAAGCGATCTCACATCCCAAATAGTTTATATAAACGAACACTGCATCACAAACTGTGTATTTATCCCAAGGAATAGACACACTGCTTGATGATGGGTCTCGATTAAATAAACTAGAAGATTTGTGACATTTGTTTGGTCTGCAAACCAATTTTATAAGCTGACAAGTTCCTCTGCTTAATATAAAAGAATTAAGCAGGGTTTATATTACTTGGGTTCTTAAAGTTCCCTATAAGGGCAAGCTCCTATAGTTAATTACATCTCAAATGACGGGAATCATTTAAGAAAACTCTCGATAATGATCAGTGCTTTTGCTCTCAAGAACTTCAAAGTTTAGGGTTTCAAACAAATTGAATTTTGGAAATTTCAAAAGGGATTAGCTCAAATTTGAACAGTTTATTTTGAGAGTCCAAAGGAAGAGAAGTAGGGGATGTCACAGACCCGAAGTGAACTTCGGCGACTTCGTGACAATTCTATTGTTTGGCTTCAATTTGAAAATTTATTCAATGTTTCAATCCTGCTAATTTTACTTAATTAGGAATTATATTTGTATGACATAATCATACAAATAGCCTCGAAGATATGAGGGTTTATGTCATACCAAATGACTACCTCGGAGTCCTAAGACGAGTTAGGGCTTAATTTGCATAATATGATTATGCAAATGCCTAAGGAAAAGTTGAGGATTTATGTTGCACTAGGCAAACTACCTCAAAATCCTATGGCTTGGTTACTTAATTCTAAGAAAGTTTTAGCTGAAGAAGACACAAGTTTTGCTGATGAAGATGACTTAATATTTTAATTAAAACAAATCTTAAAGTTGATTAAGCAGAATTGATTAAGATCCCTCGGTTCCGTCATCCCGGCACCACTATTTTCATCGGATTCACTTAGTCCAAATGAATTTGCTAAACTCAACTGAATGAGTTCTACACTTTCATTTAGACCGTGGGAAATCTCGTTAGTAACACGTGGGTTACATCATCCGAGGGATTCCCGATCATCCAACAAGACGTTTTAATTTAGTTGTAGTTGTAGTTTTGTTGTTCCGTTTGTGGTTAAATTTTGAGTTGTTTTATCTTTTGAATGTTGTGGCGGTGAATTTTATCTTGTGTTAATTTTTAATTTAGTTTTAAGTTTTAGTTTTGTGGCTATCCTAAAAGTTTTAGTTTTCATGCAGGGCGACATTGTTGTTTATCATGAAAGTTTTGCAAGAAAGAAAGTACAGCGCATGTAAATAAATTGCAATAAAATAAAAGCGTGCCTGCGATCTTCTCGTCATTCCCAGCTGCACTCAAAACACATGTCAGGGCATTTAAATACTTGTAAGAAATACCTAGGTAAAGCTAAGGGAAGGTTCTGGTTATCTACCAAAATCATAATCCTATTGCTAGTCAATTCCTATTACGTCTAGGTTCTTCTTTTTTGTTAAGGATGATTTTCTTCATCAAAGGACAACTAAGTTCAATTATTCTTCTAAAACATCCCATCAGAGTGAGAAAGTTCTTAGAACGAGTCATAAACATCTTTTCAATGCTTCTGGGATTATTTCGAGTCCAAATGAATTTCATTGTACAGATAAATTGATCATCCATGAATTTGGTTAAGTTTTGTTTCTTGCTCAGTGAACTTGGACATTTGATTATCCGATGAGTGAAGTGGGATTTCATTTGATGCTTCATTTAAAGGTTATGAAGGTGGAAGCCTTAAGGGGCAAATTAGTTTGTTAAGGGATTTAACCATTAAAGTTGAATCGTTGTTTCAAGACAGTTTAGTTTAGTTATAAAATTTCAAATTGATTTTTAAAAGTTTTAGATTACTTAGGTTAAAGAAGTTATTTGAATTATTTGAAAATTTTTAATGATTTGAATTTGTTTTAACTTAATTATAACATTTTAGATAGATTATTAATTCAATTTGATTATCATATTGTAAATTTTCTGAGACTATTTTTAACATTTCAAATTTGTTTTAGATTGAATTTTAAGGGATTTCAAATTAGTTTTAATATTTTAGGTTTATTTTAGCTTGATTATTAAATCATTCAATGTTTTAAACTTTAATTTAATTAAAAATTGTTCTCTTTTAATCATTGATTTCAATCATCATTTTTAGAGTTAATCAAGAGTTGAATATTATTGAATTAATCCATTTAGGGACTTTAAATTAGAGAATTGATATCTTCTTAAGTCATATCCCTAATTTTAATAATCCAAAATTTTTAATTATTCTTCCAAAATTTAAATGATTTAATTAATTAAGATTTCATTTCGATGTTATAGGTGATCAATGGGTTTCTACCTCTTTAAGTCCCTAAGTTTCAATCATAAAAGAGAAGATTTAGGATCAAAAGTTCATCCCTCCCTTCGATTAAGCCTAAAGTATTATTTAGAGTTAAAATCCTTAATTACCTTTAAGCCTTCTTAAGCTTATTCATTTCATAACTTACTAAATTAAGCTCAAATGAACTTGAAATTTTTATTTCATCTCACTCACATGTCAATTAAGACATTAGAGGAGAAAATGTGATTTTTCAATTTTTTAATTTAATTTATATAATTAGTTTAATGAAAAATAAGGGTTTTCAATGAAAATTCAACAACATGGCCAAGGTAAAATTTCTATCCTTAAGAAAATTATGGGATGTTCCAACTGACCACGGAACCACTTAAACCAATTTTGGTGATTTTTTAAATTATATTTTATTTATTATAATTATTTCAAATTTTTGGGAATTAATTAATTATAAAATAAAATTAAAGTTGAAAATTAAGTTTTATATTTTTCTTAAATCTCTTTGACCATGAGGAACTCAAAGAAATAAATTTTATATTTTTTTTATTTTTCTTTAAATTTTTAGAATTATTTTAGTGTGAAAGGTTGAAAAATCCATTTTTAATATTAAACATTGCATTAAGCTTTTAAAATTCAATATCTTTACCTAGGGTCTTAGGAAAAAAATTTGGTTGGTTCCTAAGTGATTAGAAGACCAAATATGACATTTTTGTGAATTTTATTATTTTTTTATTTTTATTATTTTTTAATTATTAAATTATTCAAAATTGTGTTAAAAATGAAAATTTTAGAAAAATTCCAATTTTAATTTTCTTTGGCTTCTCTGATCCCAAAGAGGTCTCAAAACTAATTTGGTGAAATTTTGAAATGTATTTTTGAGTTTTATGAATTTTTAAAGTTTAAAAGTGGCTATGTGATTTGAATAATTCATTTAGTGAGTTAAATTATTTCAATTATTTCAAATTTTTATGTGGGACTCCTCTGACCCTAAAGATCAATGGAGAATTGATTTTGTGTAATTTTAATGAGTGGTTGATTCAAATTAATTTAATCTTAATTTTGGGGTTTTGACCAAATTAGGGTTCATTTAAATGAGTTAGGCCAAGTTACAATTTTCCTAGGGTCCTCTGGCCGAGAGATACTTCCCCTATTTTTTCTAAATTTTATTAATCAACATGCTAATTATTGGAATTAAAATACCAAAACAAACACATAAACTTGGAAAATAGATAACTTTCCACAGAGATAGCCTCTGGCCTTGGAAAATTCAGGGAATGTCCCCAAGATCAGAGGCTACAAAAGCCCTATGGTCTCATGCCATGATGAATTGTGTGTGTGAGTGGAGAATTAAGATACTCATAACAGTATTAAATTAATTGAAAATCAAATACTTAACAAAATAACTTAATTCTTTTTCCACATTAATCTGCTCTGTTCACTGAGCAATAGAGTATTTTTAGTTTATTTTTAGGATTTTTCTATGCAAAGATATGCATGTTGACCTCATTTTTGATGAGGTCTTCTCTTCTTCTCTTTAGTACTTAGGATCTAGCCTTAGGCTTTTCCTTTGACTATCTTAGAGGACTAGAATTGGGATCCACCATCTAGAATTTCAAACCACTTCTTAACTCCCTGCAAACTCCACAAACTTGACCGTAGACCCCTAATCACCTAGAGGGTTGAAATCAAGTGTGGAAGTTTAAAGGATGAGTTCCTATAGGACTCTTTGGCCTTAGGACTGCCCTGGGTGGCCTGGTCTGATGAAGGGGCTGACTTACACACACACTACACTCATACACTACACTTCCATACACCTCCTAAAACATACCCATACCCAATTTGACCTCCTGACTCATGCAGGTGATTCACATGGATGGTCCTTAACCCCTAAGCCCTTGGCTAAGAGGGTTAGGAACAACATAGTGAATGCCTCAAATGAGTCCCTTCATGGCTCATATGGGCTTGATGTGGCTTCATGGCTCAACCAAAATGATTTTATTCCACTTATATTCACCCATCTTCAATTTTCCAAATTTTCAATTTCTGACCCCCGGGACCCTACACCCGCCAAGCCTACCAAATGCTCTTGAAATTACCCAAATTTTCCAAAAATCTCCAAATCACCCAAAATTCCTCAAAACCAATCCCAAACATTTCCACATCACTCAAATTGATCATCCATAACCAAAAATACCAAAAATTCCAAAATACCTCCCAATACCCTCCAAATACCCAAAATACCCCTCTTAGCCAAAAAATCCAAAAATTCAGAAAATTCCCAGAAAATTCCAGAAAATCCCAAATATTCCCAATTTCATTTTGTTCAACTACACCATGGGCCAATTTGGTCAATTTACCCCACTTTTATCAAAACCCCCAATTTGACCCATTTTAACCCAAAGTAAACCCAATGTCAAACCTAACCTACCCAATTGACCTAAATTCTGGTCCAATTCAATTCTAAACTTCAATTCAACATCCCCAACACCAATCTAGACCAAATCCAAGCTCAATTTGATTGACATTTGGATCCAATTTCACTTTTGGCCTTAAAGCCCAATTTGGACCCATGACCCAAACTTAACCCAAACTCACCCAATTCAACTCCAATTAACCCCAAACCTTTTCTAAATCTTCCTTAACATTCCCAAAAACAAAAAATTAACATGATTTGCCCAAAATTTAGATCCAAACCCCACTCAAATTCAACCCAAAGCTAAAAGGCCCATTTTTGACCTAAACCCAAACCTAACCCAAATGAGCCCAAACCCCAAAATCAAAGCCCAACCAAAGTCAAAACCCCTTTGAAACACTCCCATAAATATTTCTCAACATTAATTTTACATCAATTTCAACCCTAGCCCAACATTGGCCCAAGTTAGCCCAATTTGACCTACATAGGCTCACTTACCAAATAAACCCAAATTCAAACCAATTCAACTCCAAATCACACCAATTTGACTCCAAGCCCTTCATAGAACATCCCTAAACCAATTATGACATTTATTTGACAAGGCCCTTCACAAAATCTTTACCCAAATGCCCATCCTAAAATCAAAAAAGCCCATTTCCCCTTAAACTTTCCTAAAAGCCCACTTCCTTCAAATTCAAAAGCCCAAATTCATCCAGAGCCCACATGGCACTTCCCCTCATCATCCATTTAATCAAAATTGTCCCTAAGTTCCAAAGTCATCAATTAAACAATTCCAAATCAAGCCCCATACAAATTCCCATCAAAATATCAAAATTTTCTTAAATCCCTTTTTATGAAATTGACCCAAGCTTTTCCCAAGCCAAATGGAGCCAAGGATGAGCCATTCACAAGCCATATGAAGCCATGAAAGTTTGGCATGTGACCATGCCATTAATGGCAAAAGGAGGAGGTCCTTTAACCATCTCCTAAAAGTCATTAGCCTTAAGCATGTTTCCCCTTAACCAAGATTTAATCCAAATATTCTTGGATAAGGACATCACCACCTCTTGACCGGCCTAGCCTAACCGATCTTCTCAGCCCAAGACCAGCCTATGGGGAGGTGAACCCAACCCAAACCAATAGGTTGACCAATTTCAAGCCAAAGTGGCCTCTCCCCCATACCATTTTAATCCAAACACTTTACACATGTCCAAGCCCAATTGACTTCACCATTGCCAAGCCCTGACCTCCCTGGTCAAGATGGTGACCCATGCCTGCCGGCCAGCCGCCTGGATCGCCGGAAAACACCATACCCGAGAGCTCACATATGAGCCAACTTTGGAATTCCACCTTGCTGAGCTGCCCCATGCCCAATGGCCACCATGGCTGTTCTTCCCATGACCAGAGCAGCTGATCCCAACCCTTGGCCATCCCTGGGAGGCTCTCCAGCCACCTCTATTTAAACCCGACCCCCTCACGGTCATGAGAGGACAGTTGCACAAACCTTGCCGAAACTCGCCAAAATTGTTCCGGACCCTTCTCCACCCTTAGAGCAGTTGATCCCCGAGTGTCAATTTGCCCTAATCCCCACCGATAAAACTCAATTTCCCAACCGAAATTCCACCCAAAACCAGGACACTTCTCCACAGTGAGCCAATCCCCAAATTGATTGGTTCTACACCTTCACCGGACCAAGGGAAGGTGTCCACCAGCAAAAGCCCCATCTCCGAGGCCACCCGAGTTGCTCCGACCTCCAAGCTTTGTGATCGGCTGTGGTCGAAGTCCAACCTAGACAATTCACCGGACCGGGAGACTTCATCCTGGAGCTTGCTAGGATCCAATCGAAAGTGCAACAACTCTCGGATCGAAGCCACACTTCTCTGAGCAAAGGTATGAGCTAATTCTTCATCCCGAGCTTCTGGAGATTCTCCATTTCAAATGCTTCAATTTCAATGCATGATAACCGTATAGATGTGTTCGTCTCTTCAAGACAAATCCATAGAGCATAAGAACATGAAAATCCATTGAGTATCGAGTGAGATATTAGGGATTTAGTGTGGACGGCTCTCGGGTGAGGACACTTGGGGACGATGAACGGATGCCGTCCATTTAATACACGCGCGGACAGACGGCAAGGATCGCGTCGGATCAGAAGACGGAGCGATACAGCTGGCCCCTGGAGCGCTGACTCGGATGGCGGCGTCGAATGGGATCGCGACGCGTGTGCGTTCGGAGATGCCGAGGATGACGCGGCGCCGCGTGGATAAATAGAAAATTAGGGATATTTTCTATTTATTTAATTCCCTAAACTTCAAAAATTCATAACTTTGTGTAGGAAAATCAGAAAAATAAAATAAAAATACCCTCTTGCTCAGTGAACAGAGGAGAATAATGTGGAAAAGAAATCATTTAATTTCATTAAGTATTTTATTTTTTATATTTTATTTACTCTCTGCATACATTTAATTCTCCATGCATGTATACAATTCACCATGGCATGAGACCATAGGGCTTTTGAAGCCTCTGAATTTGGGAACATTCCCTGAATTTTCCAAAGTCAGAGGCCATCCCTATGAAGAGTTATTGATTTTTTCAAATTCATGTCACTGTTTTGAGTATTTTAATTCCAATAAATAGCATGTTGTGAAATAAATTCTAAAAAAATTTTGTGATGTTCTTTATGACTAGAAAACCCTAGGAAAAATAGGACTTGAGTTAGTTCACTCAAAATAACCCTAATTGGCTTAAATACCCAAAATTGGACTTTAATTAATTAGAGTTAACCATACATCAAATTGACTTCAAATCAATTCTCCATTGACCTGTAAGATCAGAAGAACCCACCATAAAAGTTTGAAGTCAATTGGACTTGGTTAGCCCTACTAAATGGGTTGATTAAGCCATTTAGTCATTTTAAACTTTAAAAAATTCATAACTTTCAAAATATCTTTCAAAAATTCACCAAATTGGTTTTGGAGCCTCTCTGATATCAGGGGAATTTAAGAAAATTAAAATTTCAATTTTCTAAAAAAGTTGATTTTTAATATTATTTTAATATTTTTAATAATTAAAAAATAATAAAAATCACAAAAATAATAAAATTCACCAAAATGTCACATTTTGAATTTTAATCACTTAGGAACAAACCCCATATTTTTCTTAGGCCTATTTGGTGAGATATTAATTTTTAAAAGCTCTAGGGTAATTTTAAAATTAAAAAATGTATTTTCTAGCATTTTCACTAAAATAATTATAATAAATCATAGAAAAATCAGAAAATTGCAAAATTTGCTTCTCTGATTTCCTTGATATCAGAGAGATTTTGAAAAACATAAAATTCATTTTTCAACATTTATTTTATTTTTTAAATTAATTAACACTCCAGAACTTAAAATATTTATAATAAAAATAATATAATTCAAAAAATCACCAAAATTGGTCCAAGTGGTCCCCTGGTCATTAGGAATGTCCCCTAATTTTCTTAAGGACAGAAACTTTCCCTTGGTCATGTTATTAAATTTTCCTTGGAAATCTCTATTTTCTACCAAAAATAATTATATAAATAAATTAAATACAGAAAAATCACATTTTCTCCTCTCATGTCTTTATTGACATATGAGTGAAGCCACATAAAAATTTCAAGTTCATTTGAGTTCAATTTAGTGAGTTATGAAATTATTAAGCTTAAAGGGTAAAGTGGTAATTAATTAATTTTTTTTTTAATCCTTAATTAAAACTTTAGGTTTAATAAAAAATTAACAAGTAAAATATTTGATCCTAATCTGATTTGGATGATTGAAATTTAATAATTGAAGGGTAGAAACCCATTAAGCAATTTAAAATGATTAAACTTTAATTAAATAATTGATTAAATTTGGAAGAATAATAAAATTGGAATTATTAAAATAGGGATATTATTAGGAAGAGATTTATTCTTTAATTTAAAAAAATCCCTAAATTAATCATTTCATTAATGTTTAATTCCTAATTAAAATGATAATTCAAATTTAAAACATTAAAAGACTTAATCATTAAACTAAAATTAAATTATTGAACTCTTTTAAAGTTTTAATTAAAATTAAAATGAATAAAATTAAATTAAAAAATTAAATTAAATCAAATTAAATCAAATTAAAAATTAAATTAAAAATTAAATTAAATTAAAAATTAAATTAAATTAAATTAAATTAAATTAAAAATTAAATTAAATTAAATTAAATTAAATTAAATTAAATTAAATCAAATTAAATTAAAAAAATTAAATTGAATCAAATTAATTTAATGTAACATCAAATCAAACTAAATTGAATTAAATTAAATTAAATTAAATTAAATTAAATTAAGTTGAATTAAATAACATCACCTAAGACATAAAGAAATAAGCCTAAAATAACTTGAACACTATTCCAAATTAAAACCCTTCAATTGAAATTAAGCTAAATCACAAACCATTTGAACACCAATTTACCCTCAAAAGCTTTAGTTATCATAACTCCTAAACGAATATTAAATGAAATGTTACTTCACTTATAGGACATTCAAATATCCTAGTTCATCGAGCAAGTTAACAAAACTTGAAAACCTCGGACGATCGATTCATTTACATAATTAAATTCATTTGGACTTAAAACAATCCTAGAAATATTGAAAAGATGTTTAAGATTCTTCTTAAGCACTTCCTCAATATGATAGGATATTGATAAGAACAATTGAACTTAATTGTTCTTTGATGAAGAAAATCGTCTTCAAACCAAAAACACAAGGAACCTAGACGTCATAGGAAATGACTAGCTATAGGATTAGGAATTTGGTAGAAAACCATAACCCTTACCTTAGCTTTACCTAGGAACTTGCTTAAATGTTCTAATCGTGTTTTAAGTGCAGCTTGGAATGACGGGAAGACCCTCCAGGTACGCTTTTATTTTATCGCAATTTACTTTCCTGCAATTTACTTTCTTGCAATTTACTTTATTGCAAATGCACTTTACTTTTCTCGCATGATAAAACAACCGTTGCATGAAAACCCACACCTTTAGGATAGTCCCTAAAACCGAAACCAAAACTAAGTTAAAAGTCATTGCAAGATAAAATTCACCGCCACAACATTTCAAAATATAAGACAACTCAAAATTTAATCACAAACGGAACAACAAAGCTACAACTACAACTAAATTAAAACGTCTCATTGAATGATCGGGAATACCTCGGATGATGTAACCCACGTGTTGCTAACGGGATTTCTCACGGTCCAAATGAAAGTGCGGAACTCATTTAGTTGAGTTAAGCAAATTCATCTGGACTAAGTGAATTCGATGAAAATAACGGTGTCGGGATGACGGAACCGTGGGATTTTAATCGGTTCTGTTTAATCAACTTTAAGATCTATTTTAATTAAAATGTTAAAAACACACGGAAATTAAGACTTTCTTTAAACCAAACACTTCTCTCATCTCCTGATTTATGACTTCTAAAACTAAACCTCTGCAACAACAAGGAGCTCGGAGCATGGTGGGCGAGCACGGCCATCGTCGTCGACAAAGCCGAAATCTACATCGCAAAACTTTCTTAGAATTAAATAACCAAGCCATAGGACTTCGAGGTAGTTTCGCTCAGGCAACATAAATCCTCAACTCTTCGTTAGGCATTTGCATGATCATATCATGTAAATTAAGCCCTAACCGGTCTTAGGATTTCCGAGGTAGTCGTCCGATACGATATAAACCCTCACATCTTCGAGGCTATTTGTATGATTTTATCATACGAATATAAGTCCTAACTAATTAAAATCGGCGAGGATCAAAATACTAAATAAACATTAGGACTTTCCTAAATCCAAGCCAAACAAAAGGATAGTCGGGAGATTATCGAAGTTCACTTCGAATCCGTAATTTCTCCTACTTTTCTTCCTTTGAATTCCCAAAATAAAATGTTCCAAACTTGATCCATTCCCTATCGAGATTCAAAAAATTCAATCCTTTGAAAACTTAAACTTTGAAATTCTTGAGAGCGAATTATTGATTATTATCGAGAGTTTTCTTAGGTGATTCCCGTCACTTAAGATGTAATTAACTATAGGGGCTTGCCCTTATAGGAATTTTAAAGAACCTGAGTAATATAAACCTCGTTTAATGTTTTCATATTAAGCGGGGAATTTGTCGGCTTATAAAATTGGTTCGCGGACCAAACGAATGTCACAAATCTTCTAGTTTATTTAACCGAGCCCCACCATCAAGCGAGTGTGTCTATCCTTAGGGATAGATACACGGTTTGTGATGCGGTGCTCGTTTATATAAACTATTTGGGATGTGAGATCGGTTTGATTTCATATCTTAAAATCTTAAAATTTAAAATTATTTTCAAAATCAATTACTACTTTCTAAATTATATCTATATTTAAATTAAATTTAAAATTCGCCGACAATGCATTTTTAAAGGTTCTGGTATTTAAGTAAATCAAAAATACCATAATTTCCTACTTAACCATGCGGCACCACCTCAACCTAGGCAGATCCAAAGTTCCACGCGTCGTCACCCTATTCGGCGTCGCATCTGAGTCATCGCATTCTTTCTGTTCCGCAGTTCCATCCGACTCCATCTCTGCCGTCCATCCGATACGCGCGATCGGACGGTCGCTGGTCATCGTCCCCAACTGACCTAACCTGAGAGTCGTCCACCTTCTGGACATAAGATCTTGCTCGAGACTCAACTAAATCATGCGCGGTTGGTCTCTATCGACGCGTTTAGCCTAGACAAACCTATATATACTGCTAACATGCATCATAATTGCACAGAACAAAATGGAGAATTGTTGGAAGCTTGGGAGGGAGGAGAGCTCAATACCTTGGCTCTGAGAGGCGAAGCCTCAATTAGAGGTGCTCAGCACGTTCGTTGGAGCAAGAGGAGCCTCCGGATGAAGTCTCTGGTCCTAGTGAGCTGCCTAGGTATGATTTCCTCCAAACCCGACTTGGTGTTTTCACCTCTGGAGCAATTGGCTAGCTTGGTGTGGGGGCTTTCACTGGGGAACTCCTCTTTGTGCTGGGAAGGTGTGGGTGAGTTTAATTTGATTTTGGTGGAGGTTCTGGGGATGTCCTGTTTCTGGTCTGAATTTCGACTGAAAAATTGAGCTCAGCTAGGGGGATTCAAGGCAGGAGGACAGCGCGAATGAACTTCTCTTGGCTAGGAGGAGTTTTGGGAGCAGTTTGGAGGAGTTCTGTGAGGAAAAATTCAGCACCCCATTCATGGCCGAAAGGAGGGATTTTATAGCCATGGTCGGAGAGGGGAGCTCAGGGCCAAGCAATGAGTGGTTTAGGCTGCTTAGGGTGAGGGCAGTGCAGGTAAGGTGGCTGGTGAAAGGATTGGCCACTGCCCAGGCTCAATTTTAAGTTTTCAAGGACAAGGGTGTGCTCAGGCGTGACTATTTCGGTGGCTGAAGTGGGTGGCAAGGACGGTCAGGCGGCTGAGCAGGCTGAGGAGTGGAGAAGGAGTTTAGCTCAATTAATTTTGGCAGGGAGTTTGCTTAAAGGGAGATTAAAGATATGACATGGCTTTAGCCATGTGGCTTGGTCCATTGGTCCAAAGTGATGGACCATTGGCCCATGGCTCATGGGGCTTGGGTTGGGTCAGGTCAAACCCACCCTATGAGGTCTAGGGTTGGCAGCCAAGGGGTTGGTTTGATCAAATTTGATTTGGTTAAGTTCAATTTGGTTCATGTGTTCAATTGGGTTCACTTGGGTTTGAGTTGGGCTAACTATAGTTTTGGTTTGAATTGGATCAAATTGATTGAATAATATTGTGTAAATGATTGTAAGGAATATTTTTCATGAAGACATGAAGTGGTTTTGAGTTCATTTGGAGTTTCAATTTGGAGGATTTTTGGAGTTTTGGTTAATTTTGGTCACCATGGGTTAGGTTGGATTTAGGTTTGGCTAGAGTTTGATTCAAGGCCAATTGATGGTTTAAAATGTTACAAATGATTGTTATGAAAGGTTTAGGATTGAAATTGGGTGGAAATTTTGGGTTTAGGGGATCCAATTTGGGGAATTAGGGGTAGGTGACAACTTTAGGGAAAATTTGGGGATTTTATTTTCAAAGAGATTTTGAGTAGGGTTTGAGTTTAAATTAAGGGTCAATTGATGTTGTGCTTGGTGTAGAGATGTATTAGGAAGAGTTTAGAGTTGATTTGGGGAAAAAATTGAGTTGAGTTGGGTTGGTTCGGGGTAAGTTAAAATTGAATTCAAATGTGAATCAAATTAGGATTGTATTTGGTTTAAATTGGTATTGTGGATGTTGAATTAAAGTTTAGAATTGGATTTGGGCAAAATTGAGGTCAATTGGATATATTTGGTTTGACATTGGGTCCATTTGGGTTAAAAATATGTCAAATTGGGGATTTTGATAAAATTGGGTTAAATTGGAAAAATTAGGTTATTGTGTAGTTGAACAAAATGGAATTGGAAATATTTGGGATTTTTTGGAATTTTTTGGAAATTTTTGGAA
This sequence comes from Papilionanthe hookeriana x Papilionanthe teres, assembly GCA_022702705.1. NCBI lineage: Eukaryota > Viridiplantae > Streptophyta > Magnoliopsida > Asparagales > Orchidaceae > Papilionanthe > Papilionanthe hookeriana x Papilionanthe teres. Next base: position 10,541,949 of record CM040436.1, on the reverse strand, counting down.
ATTTTGGAATTTTGGGCTAAAAGGAGTATTTGGGGTATTTAGAGGTTATCTGGAGTGTATTGGGGTGTTTTGGTGGATTTAAAAGGTGGGGGTTGTTTTAAAATGATTCTTACGAATTTAGGAACTTTGGGTAATTTTTGAGAATTTTTGGACGATTTGGTGGTTGTGGGGGCAATTTAGGTAATTTTGGATAAGTTTAGGGGACCCAATGTCAAAACCAGAAATTTTGGCAAAATGAATGGGGTTTTAAATAGGGAGGAATGTGATCATTTTAGTGGGTTCAAAATTGAATAGAATTGATTTGGGATGGAATTAGGGTTTAGAAGCATGAGCCATGGACTTAGCCAAGTCCAACCACTTTGGGACCAAGTCTAGCCAAATGGTAACCACTTTATGATCCTTCATATATTGACCTTAGCCATCTTAATCAAAGATTAGTGGCTTGGATTCAATAATGTGAGTTTCATAAAGGGTAGAAAGGCAAGGGTTCAAGGTTTGGGTTAAGTGGCTTAGGGATGTGTGTGTGTGCAAGAGAAGCTCAAGTCACCCAAGGTCACCCTAAGTCCAAACAATCCTATAGGAACTCACTATTGGTTGCCCATATGGTGGTTCTAACCTTCCAAGGTGATTTAGAGGTTTGCAAACATCCAAGTGGGGGCCTAAGAGGAGTCAAGAAGTAGCTGAATTGATCAAGGGGTGGGTCCCAATTCTAGTCCTCTACGATAATCAAGGAGAAGTCTTATGGCTAGATCCTAAGCACTAAGAGAAAAGAAAAGACCTCACCAAAAATGAGGTCAACACGCCTCCCTCTTTATTTATTTACTTTTCTTCTCATGCACTCTCTTTCTACCCCACGCCTCTCTCTCTCTCTCGACTGCCACAAAAAAATAATAAAATAAAATAAAAAAAGCCTCATCTCACAGCTTCTCCACCCCTCTCCTTCTCCTATAAAAGACAGATTCACCTCACTTCTAGGGAGAATCAATTCCTCCTCCACCATCTTCCTCTCCTCAAACACAGCAAAGCAACCATCATCCTCATCTTTCTTCGTCTTCTCCGCCGAGCTTCCTCCCTCCGACGAGCCTCCCTATGGCGATCTTCCCTCCAACCATGCTTCAATCAGGTACGCCTCTTTCCTCCTCTTCTTTGCTGATGTAGAGAACATAAAAAAAGAAATGGAGCATTTACGTGCATACTACCAACTCTTGGGTATTTGCACACAAAAAAATGGAGATTTACATACATGCCACCAAATTCTTGTAAAAGAAATAAAAATGTAATAAAATAAAATAATAATAATGATTTACGTGCATACCAGAAACCTTCTGCTTCATTATCATATGTTTGTAATATGAATTTTATATATTGAAATGATTTTTTGTGTTGTTTGTGTAGATTTGTTGTTAATTAGTGATACAACTAATAGTGTTTTTATACACATTTTTATACCTATTTTTGATGATATTGCACTTTAATGGAAGGTATTTTGTATTTTTCTTGTAGGTATGATGAAAATAAGTGAATATGATGAAAGGAGCAAAATTGGATCAAATTTGAAACAAAAAAATGAAAAAATGAAAAATTGGACCTTGGCGGCTAAGCGCCGCCTGGTTGGCGCTTAGCTGCCAAGGTCCAATTTTTCTTTCATCCATTTATCTAGTTTTTATTGAAGTCTAAAGTCAAAGTTGGAGTCAACAGAGTTGGGCGCCAACCTCTGTAGTGTTGTCTTGTGGAAAGTCAAGTTGAAAAGGAACTTCTGGAGTCTTGTGGAGAGGATTTTCAGATAAGTGTTCACTACTGTTTTATATATTTAGTTTTTCTTGTTGCGTTTTCTTTATGATTTCTATTTTCAAATTAATGTGTGCTTGTGTTTTCTACATGAATTCTGAGTAGTTTTCTTTATCTTTGTCTCTCTTAAATGAAGAAGTAATTAAATTATGTAGGATTTTTGTGGAATGTATAAGTGTTTAAAGTTAGAATAAGTTGTGAAGATTTAATTCTATGAACTTAATTTACTTCTTAATTAGGCCAGTTAAGATGTTAAATTTGTTGTGAGATTATGTAAGATCTAATATGGTATTATCTCAAACAACAAATGATATAAATCACATGCAATTATATGAATGAGAATTGTAGTTCATATAATTGAATGCTTAGGAGATATACTTTTAATGGGGAGTAAAATTATAGGTCTTTAGAGTGATAAACTAAAGCCCCCTAATTTGGTTTGATATTTTAAATTTTGTTATGAGAAGTTAGCCCCCAGGTGGAGGGAATCGAGGGAATTCTAGACTGAGAGCTGGTATCTTCCCTGCCTAACCATGTTCAAGATTTTAAAATTACAAATTAACCAATGTTCTTTATAGAACCAAGTAAGGGTAAAGAATAAATTTGCTTATATTTATCACAACACATTTAAATACTTCCACAACAATACTTTCATAATTATTACTACTTTATAAGAGAAAGAAAAAGATATTTTATTTCCTAGTATGTTATACCGCATTTTAAAGTTCTGATAGTTTTCATTTCCTTCTTAGCTTTTATCAAAAATACCAAAATAATTTTTAAGCTTTTCAAATCAAAACATACATTCAAAAGTCATTAAAAAAAGTAAAAATATAATTTTCTTAATTCTTTAAAAAGTTTTTACATTTCCCTATGGGTTCGATATCTTGGGGCTTAATCAGAAAGTCATATATTACTTGATAAAAGATACGTATACTTACGTAGTATCCCAAATTATAAAATCATAATTTTTATATCTAAATCATCAACACATATATTCGGTGTGGAGTCAAGTTTTTGGTGCACATATATTTATCGGGATCAAGTTTTTTGGCGCCGTTGTCGGGGAAATTAATTAAAACTGTATTTTTAAAGAAAATTAAGAAAAAATTAATTTTTTTACTTTTACTTATTTTTGTTAGTGCGTTGTGTTTTGTTTTATTTTGTTGTTGTATGTGTAGTTCAGGTTCTGAGGGAATTGTGCCTTACGATTCTGAATTAGAAAGAATTATCAGAAAAATAAAAAAAAACTAAAAATTCTAAAAAAGATAAAAATATTCAAGAAATGACAAATCATCAAAATCAAAATGTTGGCATCCATCAAGAATTCAGACCTTTAAGAGATTATGCTAACCCTTCAGTGGATGAACTTCATGGCAGTATTTAACACCCTGTTGTAGCTGCTAATTCCTTTGAGCTTAAACCTGTTATTATCCAAATGGTGTCTAATAATCAATTTGGGGGAGCAACAACTGAAGATCCTAATATGCTTCTTGCTAATTTTCTAGAGTTGTGTGCTACTTTTAAATATGATGGTGTTTCAGATGATGTTATTAGACTCAGACTTTTTCTTTTCTCACGAAGGGATAAAGCTAAGATATGGTAAAATTCGTTAGCACCAAGATCTATCAGAACTTGGGGTGATTTAGCACAAAAATTCCTTGCTAAATATTTTCCACCATCGAAGACTATGAAGTTGAGAAATGATATTACATCTTTTTGTCAGTTTGAAGGTGAATCAATATATGAAGCACGGGAAAGATTTAAAGATCTCCTCAGGAAGTGTCCACATCATTCGATACCATATTGGTTAATAATTCAAACCTTTTACAATGGATTAGTTGGACCTCTTATATCAATTATCGATGCCGCTGTTGATGGATCATTAATGTCTAAATAATTTCCTGATGCTTATGCTTTAATTAAAGAAATGACTACAAATAATTTTCAATGGCCTTCTGAAAGGTTAAATCCTAAAAAGGTAGCCAGTGTTCATGACAATGATGCTTTTGCAATGTTAGCGAATCAAGTTGCTGCAATTTCAAGAAAGATAGATCAATTTAGGATGAATTTTTCTCAGCTAAATTACATGATTGAAGAAAATTCATTAGGCCAAACGGTTGATTCTTATTCTTCACCGGAAACTTTGAATGCTATAAGTAAGCTTAATAACCCATATTCCAATTATTATAACCCAGGTTGGAAGAATCATCAAAACTTCAACTGGAATACCAATAATTAGGGTGGTGTTAATCAATAATGGGGGAACCACTAAGTAAACCCATTGGGGAACTGGAACATCCAAGGAAATAATAATTATAGACTAACTTATCCTCCATGTTTTAACAATGCTTTACAATTAAAGCAGAAGAAGTTGTCTATTGAAGAAGTGGTGTCACATATGTGAAATCAATTGCAAACTCAATGAGCAACCATCAGAAATATTGAAAATCAATTGGGGCAAATTGCAAATTCATTAAGTAATAGATCCCATGGAATGCTTCCAAGTAATACTGAAGTGAATCCAAGAGATAAAAATAAAGAGCATGTAAAAGCAATTCAACTGAGAAGTGGAAGAGAGTTGGAAGGTAGAGTTCAGAAAGAAACTGAAGTAGAGAAAGAAGAGATTGAAGAACCAAAAGAGGACGCTCCGAAAGGTTTGTAAAGACCAATTTATTCACCTAAGGTTGATTTGGAAAAACCACCACCTCCATTTCCTCATAGACTTTATCAATAAAAGTTGGATAAGAAAATTTCAAAATTCTTGAAGATATTTAAGAAGCTTACCATTAATATTCCATTTGCTAAAGCCTTAGCACAAATGCCGAGCTATGTGCAATTTATGAAGGATATTCTCAACAAAAAGAGGAAGTTTGAAGATAATGAGACAGCTAGCACTTAGTGAGGAGTGCGATGTAATAATTCGAAGAAGCTTCCGAAAAGCTTAAAGATCCCGGTAGTTTCACAATTCCATGTGCAATTGGAGACAGATTCTATGGAAAATCTTTACGTGATTTGGGTGCAAGCATTAACCTTTTATCTCTATCAATATTTAAAAGACCTGGATTAGAAGAAATAACCCCAACTACTGTAACTATGCAATTAGTTGATTGTTCGATCACATATATAAAAGGAGTTATAGAAGATGTTTTTGGTTAAAGTGGATCGATTTATCTTTCCTGTTGCTTTCATCGTACTTGATATGGAGGAAGATAAAAAGATACCCATCATTTTGGGAAGACCTTTCCTAGCCACAGGCAGAGCAATGATAGATGTGCAAAAAGGGGAACTAACGATGAGGGTTAATGATCAAACTGTTACATTTAATATTTCGAAATCAATGAAATATCCTGCAATAGGTAAAGATGATGAATGTTTTAGGATGAATGTTATCAGATATTTAAGTGAATGTCATTTCAAGTCAACTTATGAAGAAAAACCTGAAAGAGAAGAATTGGAACATAAGCAAGAAGAAGAGTTACATCATTTTAAAGATTTTCAAAAGGAAGAATTAAATTATGTTCATGAAAATTTTGAATTGTTGGATATGATTGAAAAAGATGAATCTTATGGTCCATCAATTGAAAAACCTTCTGAACTTGAGTTAAAAATGCTTCCTGATCATTTGAAGTATATTTTTTGGGTAAATCCTCAACTTTGTATGTTATAATTTCTTCTCAATTGACTGAAAAAGAAGAAGAGAGTTTGCTTGAAATTTTGAAGAAGTATAAGAAAGCCTTTGGATGGACAATTGTTGATATTAAAGGAATCAGTCCTTCAATTTGTATGCACAAAATTCTAATGGAAGATAATAGCAAACCTCGGGCTGATCCCCAAAGGAGATTAAATCCTATCGTGAAAGATGTTGTTAAAAAAGAAAATTTGAAGTGGTTGGATGCTTGAATTATCTACCCTATTTCAGATAGTGCATGGGTTAATCCTATTCACTATGTTTCTAAGAAAGGAGGAGTAATTGTGATTGTTAATGAAAAGAATGACATGATTCCAACAAGACAAGTTACAGGATGACGAATATGCATTGATTATAGAAAATTAAACCTCGCCACTAGGAAAGATCAATTTTCACTCCCATTTCTAGATCAGATGATGGATAGACTGGATGGGCATAAATACTTTTGCTTTCTGGATGGATATACTGGTTACCACCAAATTCAAATTGCAAGGATCAAGGGAAAACTACGTTTACCAGTCCTTATGGTACATTTGCTTTTAGAAGAATGTCCTTGAGTTTATGTAATGCCCCTACTACATTTCAGAGATGTATGATGGCTATTTTCTGTGATTTAATTGAGAAAAAGGTTAGAAGTTTTTATGGATGACTTTTCAGTGTTTGAACTTTCATTTGAATCATGTTTAGAACATTTGTCTAAAGTTTTAAAACGCTGTGAATAAACTAATTTAGTCCTTAACTAGGAAAAATGTCAATTTATGGTACCAGGAGGAATTATATTAGGACATCGAATTTCAGAAAAAAGTTTAGAGGTAGATCCTGCAAAAATTCAAGTTATCTCTAATTTACCTTGCCCAACCAATGTAAGGGGAATTAGAAGTTTTCTGGGACATGCTAGATTCTACATGTGTTACATCAAAGACTTTTCAAAGATTACAAAACCTTTATGTCGTTTACTGGAAAATGATGTAATTTTTTATTTTGATAATGTTTGCCTAAAAGCTTTTGAAACATTAAAAGAAAAATTAATCACTGCACCTATTATGATTTCACCAAATTGGGAAAAATCTTTTAAATTAATGTGTGATGCTAGTGATTATGCTATTGATGTTGTTTTGGGTTAGAAATATGATAAAATTTTCAAAGTTGTTTATTATGCTAGTAAAACTCTTAATGAAGCTCAAATTAATTATAACACTACCGAGAAAGAATTATTAGCTATAGTATTTGCCTTTGATAAATTTTAATCATATTTAATTGGAACTAAATGTGTGGTGCATACTGATCATTCTGTTATCTAATATTTAATGAAGAAGAAGGATGCGAAGCCGAGATTGATTAGATGAATTCTTCTTTTGCAAGAATTTGATTTTGAGATAGTAGATAGGAATGGTTCTGATAATCAAATTGCTCATCATTTGTCCAGGCTTGAAAATGAAAACTCTCTTTGTGATGCTGAAGAAATTAATGAACATTTTTCTGATGAAAAATTATTCACTGTTAAGGAGTGGCGTGTTCCGCGATATGCCGACATAGTAAATTTTATTGTTAATAATATTATACCCTATGGTTTGACATACCAGGAAAAGAAGAAATTTTTGTCTGATGCTAAGACTTATTTTTAGGATGACCTATTTTTATATAAACAAAGAAAGAATCTTATAATTTGAAGATGTATACCTTGGGAAGAGACTTATGAAATTATTAAAAAATATCATGATTCTGATTATGGGGAACATTTTTGAATTGAAAGAACTGCATATAAAATCTTATAATCTGGATTTTATTGGCCTACAATTTTTAAGGATGTGAATGCTTATATTAAAAACTGTGATAGATGTCAGCGTGTAGGTGACCCGACCGCCGCGCTTAACGCAGTAATGTTTGCTTTCAAAAGATAGCCAAAAAGCTTTGACTCGGTTTATAAATAGCGGCTAGTGTATAAAATTAATATTATATAATTTAGTAATATTTTTACACACTAGGGGTACTACGCAAGTATACGTATCGTTTCAAGTAATATAGGGTTTTTAAACAAAGACCCCAGTATCGATCCCACAGGGAAGATTTATAGAAATAAATTTTCTATAAAGTGAAAGCAAAATAAAATAGTAAAAATATTTTTATTTTGATTATAAATTACTATTAATTTACTAGATGTAATTTAAAGAAAACAATAAAAAGAAAATGATTTCATAAACTCCATATAAAATAAACAATTTTCTTTCCTTCAATTAATCTAAGATTTTTAAGATAATTTAATATTCATTTGAGAATTTAATTTATTGTACTGTGCCAAATAGAAGCATTATTATTCTTTACCCTTTGATCCAGGTGCAAAGAACATTGACTAATTTACAAAATAGGTCCGGATGTATTGTTAGTAGAATGGGTTAATCTAGGCTCACACTTCTAGATGTCCAAGGGTAGTTATGGTCGGCCCTACTAGTGACCCATTCCTAGTCTATAAATAAAATTATAAGAATTTAGTCTGTCACTCTAAAAACTTATCAATTCTACGCCCTTTAAATATTATCTTCCTATTTATTTGCACTTCACCATGAATAGCCCGCTCATGGCCTTCGACTACCCAAGGATTCATGTGACATTTACAAGTAAAGATTTCTTCTCCTTCAAGGTTTCTAAACTCTTCAACAGGTTTTAACAATTCAAACGACCAATTTAAAAAGTAAAGTAAGATCAGGTATTAATGTCATCACAATGTTTTAAAAATATTTTTAATTTTAATTCTCCATCGAATCTTTATATTATCTTATCTATCTCTTCATAATTGAAGTAAGAAAGTAACTAACTACTCAGAACACATTGAAAATAAATAACAAAACATGATAATTAAACTTTGAATCAAATATAAAAATATACTTATCTCAAATATTTCTTCTACGGATCTTCCGATTCCTACTCGACTCCACGAGTGTAATGAACTCCGGATGCAATAACTTGAAAATAAACTCACTAAACTAAACAAAAGATGCCCTAAATTTCTCTCTCTAATTCTCTCTCTAAGGATAAGAGATCCTAAAGTAGATAAGAGAAAGGGGTACAATGGGAGGGGCACGTTTTCTGAAGAAATGGACCTCTATTTATAGGCTTTAAGAGTTGCCTTGAGGCACCTCTTCAAAACATGTCCACATTCAATGAATCTTCTAGAAGGTCGGTCTGGCGCCTAGGCGCCGGAATCTGGCGCCTAGGCGCCGGACACCGCTTCCAGTTCTTCGCAACTCTTCACTTTGGCTCGCACTTCTTCGCTATTAAAACCGTTTTGGAGCGTCCAAATGCAATGTATCACATGTCCTATTATCAAGGAACAACTGCCAGCCTTCTAGAATGTCCAATAACCGCTCACTCCGTCAAAATAACTGATCAAACATTGTCAAAACTTGACAGTTTTCGTATCGAGTCTGGCGCTTAAGCGCCAGTTTCTGGCGCCTAGGCGCCAGGCCATATTTTTTTTATACTTTTGGTATTTTGCTCCATTTTTGCTCCTTTTTCCTTCTTAGACCTTTTTACATTACCTACATCCGAAAACACAAAAAATATATTTCATTAAAGCATAATATTCTTAGAAATTAATAAGAATTAAGACATAAAGAAATAGGTATTTTTTTATAGATCAAAATCCCCCAAACTTAAATGTTACTTGTCCTCAAGTAACTCTTTTTACTACATAAAATATAACTTTTGGAAATAAAAGATAAATATTCAAGATTCCTTATAATTTTTTATTTTATAAAGTCTTTAGTAAATTATTAACCTAATTTCACTAACTAGGTTTAATTTTAAGAATTTAAAGAATATTTAACTACCAAATCATAAGATTTCAAACTTTTCATTCATTTTGAAAATAACAGAAGTCTATTATATTAAGCTTTCATAGATTATTTACAAGAAAAAGATCTACTGGAAAAATCTTTTTTTATATAAATATTTATGCATAAAAATTAAGTAAAGTATGTAATTAGTTTTCTTCCTATAAGATAATTCAAGTGAAGCAAATTTTTGATTAGGCATTTCCTCAAGCTTCTCATCTCTATCTCCTTATATATATATATATATATATATATATATATATATATATATATATATATATATATATATATATATATATATATATAGAGAGAGAGAGAGAGAGAGGATTACTATATCTGGATAGCCTGCTAATGGTTTTGAACTTCACTATCCTTAACTTATATTTTCAAAACTTATACATCTCCACTTAATTATTATAAAATAAAAATTCAAAAAGAATTCCAATCTTTTCTTTTTCAAGTGATAATTTTTTATTACTTAATATTTCTAAAATTCTATTATTTCTATCATGAATAGAAAAATTCTTTTTCTCATTCTACTTTAATTTAAATAATTCAATTCTTAAAATCAATCAAAGTTAGTAAAATTTTGGTTAATTTCACTAAATTGTTTATAATTTCAAAAATAAAAGTGATCTCAAATAAATTCTTCATTCATTAAGTTATGTTAAAAAGTTTCTATTTTTAAGAAAGTATTAGCTCTTTAAGGACAAATAAAATTTAATTTTGAATGGATTTTCCCTTCCCCCAAACTTAAGTTTTGGTATACTATGATAACTTGAAAGTATGAGAGAAAGAAAATCATAAGTATTTTTAGTAAGTATGTAAAAAAAATAATCTTAAAAAGAAAAATTAACTTCTAATCATGCTTTTATGAATAATTAAGATAAAATTGAAGCATGTATATAGAAAAGTAAGCAGGCTAATTTTTTATTATACTAAATTTGAAACAGTATTAAAACAGAGCAAAATAATTAAGTACTAAACATTAAACTAAAACAACAGATAAACTAATTCTAAATTCAGTCTCAACACAACAGAATCCTAATACTAAACAGTCAACATACATCAAATACAAAACTAAACAAAAAATCCAAATAAAACAAACTAACAGAGTAACACATCAAAGAAATCAATAACAACTAATCACTAGCTGTAGCCTCATCATCATCTTCATCACCAAAGGAAAATTCTACGTCCTTAGGATCAACAAATGGTGTGAATCTAGGAAAAGTAGGAAAACTAACATCATGTTCACCCTTCAGAAATCTGACTAGGGCTTCATCATACTCAGCATCATAATTACTCTTCCTCTGGGTATAATCAGATAAATGATCTAGTTTTCTATCAATAGTATCAATCCTGCAGTGAGTTTGAAATAACTCCTGCTGCTTGCTCTAAAACCGATCATGCACGAAATCCGATGGTGGCTCGGCAGAAGTAGAGGGTCTAGAAGTAGAAGGTCTACCCGAAGTATGTGCGAAGTAGAAGGAGCGGTCGATCTCTTCCCTCGAAGACGATCATAGATACTAACACTCTCCTGCCCAATTGGCTTAGTAGACTTCAGCTTCTCCTCAGAAATATCAACAGTGACTCCATTTCTAACACATAGTGAATAGATCAAAGATGGAAATCCCAGTCCAACAGAAGTGCTAGATCTCGCAGTAGACTCCAAAAAATCATAAATAATGCTCCCTACATCAATAGGCTTCCTCTCCTGAATGCAGTAATTTAAGATCGCTCGATCTCTAGTCACTTCACTCAGGTGGTTGGAAGGTAAGAATCTTGCAGAAATAAAGTGGTGCCATGCTTTAGATACACCATTTAATTCAGAGGATTTGAAGTTTACCCTCTTTCCGTTCTCGATCTTCCAAGATCCAAGTACCGTTAGTCGATAAGCAATAATCATGTCCAAATCTCCCTCGGATGGTGATAATCCGGAATAATAGCACTCAATAGTCGGTGGCGAGGCCATAGAATATGTTGATTCTTTCGGAGTAAATCCTACTCGATTCCTCTAACAAAGACTTCATAATCCTCGGCATCCAGAAAATTTGCATAAAATTCTCGAACAATCGGGATAACATCAATAGCAGTAAAGTAACAAAATTGTTGCCAGTTGTGCGCAACGATAGTGTTTTCGATCATCTCCTCAGGATGATAAAAAATTTGTTCCGAGATGAACTTTCTCGACGACGCAAGTTCATGGAAGCGAGAATGCGCAGCCGCAGTTGGAAATTTGCTGCTATCAAAATTTTTTCGTCCTTTCCCGCGCTTAGATTTTGGAGCCATCTAAACGTGAAAAAAAAATAAGAACTAATTTAGGAATCAAAGATTTAAACTCTTTTTAAGTTTATAAAACTTAAAATAAGTTTAAAAATCCAAAGAAATTACTAAAAATCGAATATTTTTTAAAATTTTCGGTTCTTAGCAAAACTTAGGGAAATCTATGGTGAAAATCGAAAATAAATGGTTTAAAGTGTAGATCTGACCTTGAGACGAATAAATCGAGTGGTTTTGCGCTCAAATCCTTGATGTTTTGACCTCAAAATGGATCTAGAGAATGTATTTTCGCAAAAATGAGGAAGAAGATGAAGCTTAGGCGTCAAAAATGGCTTTTGGGGGTTTAAATGGTAATTTTCGGGTACAGGCCGAACTGGCGCTTAGGCGCCGAATTCTGGCGCCTAGGCGCCAGACTCGCCTTTCACAAAATTTTTTTTTTAAATTTATTTTTCCACCAAAATTCATAAATTCAACTTCCAATTACTCATATCAGAGTAGAGCTTCAGTTTCTAACTTCCACAACATTTTTCAAAAATTTATAAAAATTAAATATTGAATCCTCCAATCAAACATAAGGTTTTCAATCAAACTCACTAATTTCCATTTAAAATCTTCAATTTTGACTCAATACATTCCAGATAAGTACTACACTTGATTCAAGTCCTAATACACACTCAATCATAACAAGTTCAAAGCAAATACAACACACATTGAACATGAAAGCAAATATACTAACAAACACAATCAATTCTCTAAATCGAAACAACGACTCAACAAACCATAATAACTATCTCTTTACCAGAATATTCTAATCTTCACAAGGAAAATTGTGTATTCCACTTGGAAAGAATACTAATGCTCTCGGGAAATCCGTAGCCGTCTTTTCATCAATCCACTTGTTCTTCGCATACATTTCAACTTGAGCATCTTGATAAGCCGCAACATGATCAAATTAAAGCTTCATTTGCCATTCTAGATGTTCAACTTGATGAAACATCTCATGAAGGCAATCTCCAATCCTTTTAAAATCTTCTTCAAACTTATCCAAACGACTAGAAATTTTCTCTAAACTTACAACGATGAAACCATTGAAGTAGGGTTGAGGATCCCTTGAGACCTTGTCCCTAGCCTCTTCTCCATGATTTCTCCTTTCCATTTCTTCAAAAATTTCTCAAATCTCTCAAGAATGAAATGTAAGGGACGTAATTTTGATTGTTTGATGGTTAGGGAAGAAGATGGGTTGATTTAAAGGGGAAAATCATGTGAAAAACTGAAAATTTTTTGTTTTTGCACGACCCAGTAATCGTGGTGCTTAGGCGCCGAATCTGGCGCCTAGGTGCCGGACTTATTGATACATAGTTGATTCTGGCACTTAGGCGCTGAATTCTGGCGCCTAGGCGTCGGAACTATGTTCAACTCCGTTTCGCCTAATCGTCAAATTTTCAAAATTTCGTTCTCCAAGATAGGTAAATTATACTGGTAAGAGTAATTTAGACTCGATAACTCACATTGTAAACTATCATAATGAAGGTTAACTTGATCTCCTTTTTACTCATATTTAAAATAGAGTGATCCTCTTTTTAAATCTTACATACCTCAAAATAATTTTCCTCCTAAGTCAACCAAGACTTATTAGCATCAAATTTTTCTAAAGTAATATAAAATTAATCAAGATTGAGGCATAAACTTACATTAAAACACAAAAACACATGATAATTATGGGTTGCCTCCCACGAAGCGCTTGGTTTAACGTCGTCAGCCCGACTTAAGTAAATCTTTAATCAGGTTGACTCAATTCATAAGCCTCTTTATAAATCTTCTTAATATCTCCCAAATAAGGCTTCAATCTTAATCCATTTACTTTAAAAATTTTTCCAGTTTTGGGATCTTTAATATCCACGACTCCATAATGGTATACTTTCTCAACAAAATAAGGTCCAATCCATTTAGATCTTAATTTTCCAGCAAAAAGTCTTAAACGAGAATTAAACAGTAAAACTTTTTGTCCAGGCTCAAAAATTTTTCCTAAAATTTTCTTATCATGCAACATCTTCATTTTCTCTTTATAAATTCTCGCATTTTCATATGATTCGTTTCTAAGTTCTTCCATCTCATTTAATTGCAATAATCGTTTTTCTCCTACTTTATTCAAATTAAAATTAAACTCCTTTATCGCTCAATAAGCTTTATGTTCAAGTTCTACAGGTAAGTGACAATTTTTACCATAAATTAACCGGTAAGGTGACATTCTGATTGGTGTCTTATAAGCTGTTCTATAAGCTCATAACGCAAAATCAAGTCTATCAACCCAATCAGTTCTTTTAGGATTAACAGTCTTTTCTAAAATTCTTTTAATTTCTCTGTTTGATACTTCATCCATTCCCCTAGTTTGAGGGTGATAAGCAGTTGCAATTCTATGTTTGATTCCAAATTTTTGAAGTAATGATTGAATTCTTATATCCTTGAAATGACTTCCACCATCAGTGATAATTACCTTAGACATTCCAAATCTTGAAAATATCATTTTCTTTAAAAATTTTGAAACACTTTTGGAATCACAGTTTGGTAAAGCAACAGCTTCAATCCACTTTGAAACATAATCAACTGCTAATAAAATATAAATTTTTCCAAATGATGGAACAAATGGTCCCATAAAGTCTAATCCACATATATCAAAAATTTCAACTTCTAATATATAGTTTAACGACATTTCATCTTTCCTAGATATATTTCCCATCCTTTGACATCAATCACATGTTTTCACATATTGTCTCACATCTTTAAATAAGGTAGGCCAATAAAATCTAGAATTTAAAATTTTAAATGCAGTTCTATCTATGCCAAAGTGTCCTCCAAAATCAGAATCATGACATTTTTGAATAATAGCAAAAGTTTCCTCATAAGGTACACATCTTCGAATCATAGAATCTTTACCAATTTTAAATAAACGAGGTTCTTCTCAAATATAAGATTTAGCATCATATTTAAATTTCTTAATAAATTTGTTTTCCAAGTCATAAGGTAAAATATTGCTAACTAAATAATTAACAATATCAGCATACCACGGTGTTTTGTATCTTTGAATAACATAAAAAGATTCATCTGGGAATTTCTCATTTATATTTTCTTCTGAAATAATATCATTTTTAATTCTAGACAAATGATCAGAAATTTGGTTTTCAGTTCCTTTTCTATCTACTATTTGAAAATCAAATTCTTGTAGAAGTAAAACCCATCTTATAAGTCTAGGTTTAGAATCCTTCTTAGATATTAGATATTTAATAGCAGAATGATCAGTATGAACTATGCATTTAGTACCAAGAAGATAAGGTCTAAATTTATCAAAGGCATATACTATAGCTAGAAGCTCTTTCTCAATGGTAGTGTAATTTCTTTGTGTTTCGAGTGAGAGTTTTACTAGCATAATATACAACTTTGAAAACTTTCTCATATTTTTGTCCTAATATAGCTCCAATTGCAAAATCACTTGCATCACACATTAATTCAAAGATTTATTCCAGTCAGGTGCAACAATGATAGGTGCAGTTATTAATTTTTCTTTTTGAATATTAAAAGCATTAATACATTCTTCATTAAATTCAAATTGTGCATCTTTTTCTAATAAATGACAAAGAGGTTTAGCAATTTTAGAAAAATCCTTTATATATCTTCTATAAAATCCAGCATGACCTAGAAAACTTCTCACATCGGTAATGTTAGTAGGTGGTTGCAATTCAACGAATAATTTTCACTTTTTCGATCTACTTCCATCCCTTACCATGATACTTTGTGTCCAAGTACAATGCCTTCGTGACCATGAATTGACATTTTTCCCGCTAAGAACTAAATTTGTTTCTTCGCATCTTTTCGAACTTTGGCTATGTTTTCCAAACAAGATTCAAAAGAAGTTCCAAAGACTAAAAACCGTCCATGAATATTTCAATTCCTTTGTCAATCAAATCACAAAATATTGACATCATACATCTTTAAAAAGTTGCGTGTGCATTACATAAACCAAAAGACATTCTTCTAAAAGCAAATGTTCCTTAAGGACTTGTAAATGTTGTCTTTTCTTGATCCTCGTGAGCAATAAGTAATTGATGATAACCGTAATATCCATCCGGAAAACGTAAATATGAGTGTCCGACTAATTTATCGAGTATTTGATCCAAGAAAGGTAAAGGAAAATGATCCTTTCTAGTGGCTTTATTTAGTTTCCTATAGTCAATACAAATTCGCCATCCAAGAATCTTGTCTTGTAGGAATAAGTTCATTTTTATCATTAACAATGACGAGTTACACCTCCTTTCTTCGAACACAATGAATAGGACTTACCCATTGACTATCCGAAATAGGATAAATAATACCAGCATCTAACCACTTAATAATTTCTTTTTTAATAACCTCTTTCATATTAGGATTTAATCTTCTTTGCGATTCTATAGTAGGTTTAAAATTTTCTTCCATTAAAATTCTATGCATGCAAATGGAAGGGCTTATTCCTTTTATATCAGCAATAGTCCAACCAAAAGCTTTCTTATAATTATTTGACACACCTAGTAATTTTTCTTCTTGATCTTTACTCAGTTCGAAGAAATAATAACGAGTAAAGTTAACGAATTTCCAAGAAAAGCATATTTTAAATGGGAAGGTAACATTTTTAATTCCAGTTCGAGTGCTTATTTAATTGAGGGTAAAAGTATATCATTTTGAGTTATGTCTAAAGTTTCCCAATTATCTTTAATAAAATGAGTCTCTTCTTCTTCTACTATTTCATCTTCATCGCTTAAAAATTCAAATTTTTCTTCGTAAATAACTTTACATTTTTCTTGATAATGTTTTTTAATTAAATAATCAATTATATCCATTCGATAACATTTCTCTTTATCAAGGTACTTCATTAATTTAACAAAATTGAATTTAATCTCTTGATCATTGACTCTCATGGTTAATTCTCCTTTTGCACATCAATCATAGCTCGTCCGGTAGCTAGAAAAGGTCTTCCTAAAATAATAGGTATCTCTTTATCTTCTTCCATATCAAGTACTATGAAATCTACAGGGAAGATAAGTTTATCCACTTTAACAAGGACATCCTCTATAACTCCTTTAGGATAAGTGATAGATCTATCAGCTAACTGAAGAGTTACAGTGGTGGGAGTAATATCTTCTAAATCCAATCTTCGAAAGATAGAAAATGGCAAGAGATTAATACTTGCTCCTAAATCACATAAATCTTTTCAACAAAATTTTTCTCCAATAGCACAGGGTAAAGTGAAACTTCCAGGATCCTTAAGCTTTTCAGGTAATTTCTTTTGAATTATTGCACTGCATTCTTCACTTAATGCAACAGCTTCAAAAGCTTCAAATTTTCATTTTTTGCTTAAAATATCCTTCATAAATTTTGCGTAAGTCGGCATTTGTTCCAAAGCTTCAAGAAAAGGTATGTTAATAGTAAGTTTCTTAAAAATTTCAAAGAACTTAGAAAATGGATGATCAAGTTTCGCTCGTTTAAGTCTTTGAGGAAAAGGTGGTGGTGGTTTTTCAACTTCCACATTAACGAGTATAACGATCGATCTCGACTAGGAGAGAGAGTTTCTTTAGGTTTTTCAATCTCTTCAACCTCAATCTCTTTTTCAATTTCATTCTGCAATCTTTCTTTTAATTCCTTTCCACTTCTAAGTTGCACAGCTTTAACTTGTTCATGTTCTTTTCCAGTTTCCTTTGGATTGATTTTAACATTACTAGGAAGTGTTCCTACAGGTCTGCTACTAATTAAAGTAGCAATTTGCCCCATTTGATTTTCAATATTACGAATAACAGTATTTTGATTTTGTAATTGATTATTCATTTGCATAATTAATTCTTCTATTGATAACTTTTTCTGTCGATTATTAAATCCGGGAGGTTTATAATTTGAATTAACTTGATTATTCCAATTTCCAGTGGGATGAGATTGATTAATACCCCATTGTTGTTGTGAATTATTCCAGTTAAAATTAGGATGATTTTTCCACCTGGGATTATAATAATTTGAATAAGGATTATTTTTACTTGCAATAGCTTGTAAAGTTTCAATAGTTTGAGAATCTTCAATATTAGCAGGGGTATTATGCAAAATATTAATTGCAAAATTATCTAATTTCTTAGACATTGCTGCAACTTGTGAAGCTAAGATAGAAAAGGTTTCATTATCTTGAATACTGGCCATCTTTTTAGGGTTAATCCTTTCGGAAGGCCATTGAAAATTGTTATTAGCCATTTCTTCAATTAAAGTGTAAGCTTCTTCAAATGATTTAGACATTAAAGAACCTCCAACAGCAGCATCAATAATTGATTTTAAAGATCCAATTAATCCATTATAAAATGTTTGAATAATCAACCAATCAGGTAAAGCATGATGAGGACATTTTCTTAATAGTTCTTTAAATCTTTCCCAAGTTTCATATATTGTCTCCCCATCAAATTGACTAAACAAAGTAACATCATTTCTTAATTTAGCAGTTTTAGAAGGAGGAAAATATTTAGCAAGGAATTTTTGTGCCATTTCAGCCCATGTTTTAATAGAACTAGTCGCTAATGAGTTTAACCACATCTTTGCTTTATCTCTTAAAGAAAAAGGAAAGAGTCTAAGTCTAATAAGCATCAGAAACATTGTTATATTTAAAGGTAGCGCAAAGTTCTAAAAAACTAACAAGATGTAAATTTGGATCCTCATTTAGTGATCCACCAAATTGATTGTTTTGCACAATTTGAATAATAGACGGTTTAAGTTCAAAAGAATTAGCATCTATAGTGGGTATTTGAATACTACTATGAAGTTCATCAATCGTAGGGTTAGCATAATCCCTTAATGGTTTATAAACATTTTGATCATTAAGTTCAATTGGATTTTGTAAAGTAGCCATTTCTTGAAATTTTTGAATTTGTTTTCCCTTTTTAATTTTTCTAATTGTTCTTTCCAATTCAGAATCTAAAGGTATTAATCCTTTAGAACCAAATCTTCACATAAAACAAGCAATAAAATATAAAATTTAACTATTCTATTTCTTTCTTCCTTTGATTTCTTCCCCGGCAACGGCGCCAAAAACTTGACCCGACCGCCGCGCTTAGCGCAGTAATGTTTGCTTTCAAAAGATAGCCAAAAAGCTTTGACTCAATTTATAAATAGCGGCTAGTGTATAAAATTAATATTATATAATTTAGTAATATTTTTACACACTAGAGGTACTTACGCAAGTATACGTATCGTTTCAAGTAATATAGGGTTTTTAAACAAAGACGCAAGTATCGATCCCACGAGGAAGATTTATAGAAATAAATTTTCTATAAAGTGAAAGCGAAATAAAATAGTAAAAATATTTTTATTTTGATTATAAATTACTATTAATTTACTTAGATGCAATTTAAAGAAAACAATAATAAGAAAATGATTTTATAAACTCTATATAAAATAAACAACTTTCTTTCCTTCAATTAATCTAAGATTTTTAAGATAATTTAATATTCATGGAGAATTTAATTTATGGTATTGTGCCAAATAGAAGCATTCCTATTCTTTACCCTTTGATCCAGGTGCAAAGAACATTGACTAATTTACAGAATAGGTCCGGATGTATTGTTAGTAGAATGGGTTAATCTAGGCTCACACTTCTAGATGTCTAAGGGTGGCTATGGTCGGCCCTACTAGTGACCTTTTCCTAGTCTATAAATCAAATTATAAGAATTTAGTATGTCACTCTAAAAACTTATCAATTCTACGCCCTTTAAATATTATCTTTCTATTTATTTGCACTTCACCATGAATAGCCCGCTCATGGCCTTTGACTACCCAAGGATTCATGTGACATTTACAAGTTAAGAGTTCTTCTCCTTCAAGGTTTCTAAACTCTTCAACATGTTTTAACAATTCAAACGGCCAATTTAAAAAGTAAAGTAAGATCAGGTATTAATGTCATCATAATATTTTGAAAATATTTTGAATTTTAATTCTCCATCGAATCTTTATATTATCTTATCTATCTCTTCATAATTGAAGTAAGAAAGTAACTAACTACTCGTAACACATTGAAAATAAATAACAAAACATGATAATTAAACTTTGAATCAAATGTAAAAATATACTTATCTCAAATATTTCTTCTACGCATCTTCCGATTCCTACCGACTCCACGAGTGTAATGAACTCCAGATGCAATAACTTGAAAATAAACTCACTAAACTAAACAAAAATGGCCCTAAATTTCTCTCTCTAATTCTCTCTCTAAGGATGAGAGATCCTAAAGTAGATAAGAGAAAAGGGTACAATGGGAGGGGCACGTTTTCTGAAGAAATGGACCTCTATTTATAGGCTTCAAGAGTTGCCTTGAGGCACCTCTTCAAAACATGTCAACATTCAATGAATCTTCTAGAAGGTCGATCTGGCGCCTAGGCGCCATCTCTTCACTTTGGCTCGCACCTCTTCGCGATTAAAACCGTTTTGGAGCGTCCAAATGCAATGTATCACATGTCCTATTATCAAGGAACAACTGCCAGCCTTCTAGAATGTCCAATAATCGCTTACTCCGTCAAAATAACTGATCAAACGTTGTAAAAAACTTGACAGTTTTCGTATCGAGTCTGGCGCTTAGGCGCCAGTTTCTGGCGCCTAGGCGCCAGGCCATATTTTTTTTATACTTTTGGTGTTTTGCTCCATTTTTGCTCCTTTTTGCTCCTTTTTCCTTCTTAGACCTTTTTACATTACCTACATCCAAAAACACAAAAAATATCTTTCATTAAAGAATAATATCCTTATAAATTAATAAGAATTAAGACATAAAGAAATAGGTATTTTTTTATAGATCAGTAGGCAATTTTTTTAAAAGAAATGAGATGCCTCTCAATTATATGTTGGAAGTTGAAATATTTGATATTTGAGGATTTGATTTCACGGGTCCATTTACACCATCTTTCAGAAATATTTATATTTTGATAGCAGTAGATTATGTTTCCAAATGGATTGAAGCTATTGTTTTACCTCGATGTGATGCTCAAAGTGTTGCAAAGTTTTTAAGAAATAATATATTTTATAGATTTGGAATAACAAGAGTAATCATAACAGATGGGGGAAGTAATTTTAAAAATGCGATTATTGAGAATTTAGCAAAGAAATATCATATAAATCATTGCATTGCTACTGCTTATCATCCTCAAACAAGTGGTTTGGTTGAATTATCCAATCGTGAAATTAAAAGAATATTGGAAAAGACTGTTAATCCAAATAGAAAGGATTTGTTAATCAAACTGGATTATGCTTTGTGGGCCTATAGGACTGCCTACAGAACCCCTATTGGAATGTCCCCACATAAACTGATTTTTAGAAAAGCTTGTTATTTGCCTATTGAACTTGAGTATAAAGCATATTAGGCTATTAAAGAGTTTAATTATAATTTGAAAGATGTTGTTGAAAAGAGATTATTGCAATTAAATGAGCTTGAAGAGATATGGAATGAATCTTATGAAAATGTTAAGATTTATAAGGAAAAGATGAAGTTATGGCATGATCAGAAGATTCTTACTAAAAATCTTGTACCAGGACAGAAAGTTTTGTTGTATAATATCAGATTGAGAATTTTTTCTGGAAAACATAAGTCCAGTTGGATGGGTCCATTTATTGTGATAAAAGTTTATTCCTATGGAGCTGTCGATATTCAAGATCCTAAGACTGGAAAAATATTTAAATTTAACAGTTATAAACTTAAACCTTATTTTTCAGTGGATCAACTTAAATCTGATGTTGGGTCACTCAGAATGAGTTCAAGGTATATCAGGTTGAAGACGTTAAACCAAGGCTTTGTGGGAGACAACCCATAGTTATCAGTGTGCTTTTCTTTATGTTTGCTTTGTGTGCTTTGTTTGGTTTGTTTTTTTATGTTTTGGTGGTAGTATTTTGGAAGTTTTTATATTATAGTAGTGTTTATTTGACCTTATTTTATGACTTAAAGGAGTTGGAATGAAATTTTGGACATTTGGCAGACCTGTGCTAAATTGAGCACTGGCAACTAAGCGTCGCCTAGTTGGCTCTTAGGCGCCGGAGTTATGAAACATGTGATAAATGAGGTTCTAGAAGCCTTGATCATGGGGAAGTGGTTTTGGAAGTTATTTTGGAGTTTTAAAATGTTAAAGGGTGGGTATATGCACTTCTGAAGTCTATAAAAGGCCCTGGATTAAGCGAAACACTTGCCCCAAGTCCTATTTTCATTCCTGAGTCTTAAGAAGAGTGCTTTGAGTGCATCATGTCTTCCTGAGTGAATGAGATCAAGAAGAAAGAGGAGTCTAACAAGAGTAAGTTTATTAGTGATAATGCTAAAGAGTTATTCGATGGATTTCTTGTTGTTAGTATTCAGGGAATTGCAGAAAAGATTGCAATGATCGAAGCTTGAGTGATTTTAATCGAAGCAAAGATCAATGAAACTGATGCACATTTGGAGCATATGGGATGGTAACTCAAGATGCAATTCAATCATACAAGTCACGTGGAAGAAGCGGATAAGGCAATATTCCTAAAGAATAAGTGGTTAGAAGTGGAAGATGTAAGAGTGTTCAATCATCGTCCTTTCTATCAGATTTATTTTCCAGAATGGTCAAATGGAAATAATAGTGGTTCTGGATATATTCCGCCTACTGGAGAGTGGAATTAAATGTTGGTTTTATCTTGTGGTTTGTTTTGAGTATTTTATGTTTTATGTGTGTGATGTTTTAAA
Source organism: Papilionanthe hookeriana x Papilionanthe teres (assembly GCA_022702705.1). NCBI lineage: Eukaryota > Viridiplantae > Streptophyta > Magnoliopsida > Asparagales > Orchidaceae > Papilionanthe > Papilionanthe hookeriana x Papilionanthe teres. The sequence goes on along the minus strand of CM040436.1, from coordinate 10,519,616 downwards.
GTGTTTAATGTTTTATGTTTATGTTCGGTTGCACTTTAATGTGTGTTTGTTACATCTTAGTTATGTAAACTTATCATTATGCTTATTGAGTCCGTTTGTATTTAGAGAATTTTATACAAAGTGTTTGTATAGAAATTTTTAGTTTGTATTAAATGTGGTTTGATTTTAATGAACATAAGTTTGTGTTTGTGTGAAATTTGATTAGAATTGATGGATATTAAAGTTTGAAATTGGAGTATTGGAGATTATTGAGTAAGAGAATTATTTTGAGATGATTAAGGGTGATTAACTAAGTGGTTTAGTGCATTTTCTTAATTGTGAAAATCTTGGCACTGGCGGCTAAGCGCCAGATTTCGTGACTAAGCACCAGATTTCGTGACTAAGCGCCGAAGGCCTCGCGCTTAGGCGCCGGTTCGCGAAAATTGGTTTTCAGCAGTTAAAACCCGAAAATCACCATTTTTAACTTACTTGTCGTCTTCAACCTCTAACTTTCGCGAAAAGGAGCTTAGGGCATCAACATTTTGGATCGTTTGAAGGCCGATTTCAACAAAAAATGTTAGATTTGGATACCTTAAGATAAGAGCACTAATCCTAAGTAAAAATTTTTTATTTTCACCATGTATTTTGAGTACATTTTGGAAAATCCTAAAATCACTATTCATGGTAAAAAAAATGAGGAAACTGATGAGAAATTTCTTGGATTTAGTGGAAATTACTTTTGGAAGTTAATTTAGCAAGTTTAGTTTGATTTTGGAATTTATGTTGAATTTTTCGTGAATTTTTAGAAATGGCTCCAAAGTCAAAAGCACTCGAGAGAAAAGACGAGATTTGATTCTAACAAGCTTGTTAGTGCAAGGGCTGAGGAACGATACGTTGACGCACTACAGTCACATAAATTGATTCTTGAACGTGTGTTTAGTAAGCCAGGAGAGGTTATTGAGGAGATAATTACTAAAAGGAATTGGGAAAATTACTACTGCTTCTCCGTTGTTGCTCTATGGTCAGAGAGTTTTATGCAAACTTACCTGTAGCAGAAGAAAATTTGGTGATGGTGAGAAGGCAAGAAGTATATTTTACATCTACGGTAATCAATGTCTTTTTTCGACTGCCTCCTGATATGTTTTGTTTTTATTCAAACTATCATCCTACTACGGGAGAGTTAGACGAGATTATGACATTTCTGACTGACGGAAGAGGTTTATGGAAGATCACAAATGATAGAAGAGTAAATTTTCAAGACTCTAAGTTAAATGCCATTTCTAAAGCATGGCCTTATTTTATCTCATCTAAGCTGTTGCCTTCAAGCCATACAAGTGAAGTTACAAGGGAGAGAGCTGTGCTGAACTATTGCATTCAGCAAGAGAAACCTATAAATATTGGAGCAATCATTTATGATACATTTTAAATTGTGCCAGATCTACCACTACTGCAGGTATGAGATTTCCTTCCTTGATCCATTCATTATGTTAACGATCTAGAGTGAAATTTGAAACTTGGGAAGAGGTCCTTCAGCCTTTGAAGCAAATTACCAGTGTAAACTTTGGAGCTTACACTGTACATTCAGAATTTGGCTGGAGAGGAGGAATTGGTAGGGCTTCTATCGCTTCGCCTCGCTCGCTTCTACTTCCCGTGCTACTACTTCGAGAGCTTCATCATCTAGAGATTCACAGACTGGTTTGTTAAAAAAGATTTTGAAAAAAGGTGAGTCTTACTTGTGAGCATGTTAGAGACATGGATGGTAAAATGGATAATATGGAAAGATATATTATAAAACATGATGAATATGAGGAGAACTATCAGATTTAATTGGATAGATTGATATGAGGTGATATGAGTGTTGAGATGCCCCCTCAACTATTCTACATACCTTATGTGTCATCCAGAGATTGGAACGAGCAAGATGATGATGATGATGAGGATGATTAGTTGAGTTGTTTTATGCGTTATTGTGTTTTTGTTGATGAGTTGATGTATGTTATGTTTATTGATTTATTTTGATATTGTGTTTATTGTGTGAACTCTGGTAATATGCTGATTATAGTTAGATTATTTTTGCATATTCAGATGTATCTGTGTTGGATTAATATTCTATATGTTGTTTTGTGTGATATATGTGTAGTAGTAAATATTTTAATGTATATGTTGTGTCAGAGTTTTTATAGTGTGTACTTTAATTCCAAAATTATTAGGAGAATTTAGAACACTATTAAAAACTATTATTTAAAACTGCATGCTTAAAACTTTTCAAAATCTACTACTACCATTTGTTATCTAGTATTGGTGTGATTTCAGTTATTTTTAGTTGGTTTGTATTTGCTTTGAAAACCTCCACTATTGTAGAAGTCCTTTGAAATTTTGAATTTCCATTTAATGAAAAACTCAAAAATTTGAATTTAATTTTACTCATGTTTTTAAATTTTTATACTTGCATATTTAGGATATTAAGATTCCTGCAAGCATGTTATATTAGTTTTTAATTCTCACCCATGTATCATTTCTTATGCTTAAATGTTTTATCCTAATTAAAAATTAAAGTTTGGGGGGAATTTTAAAAATAGAAAATTTTTCAAAAAAATCTAAAATTTTATTTGTTCTCAAGAAAACTTAAAATTAATTTGATTTATGATTGAAAACAATTAGGTATATAAAGTTATATTAGGGGAACAAAATTTTGAATATAGAAATAAATAAGAGAATTTAGTTAAAATTTTTAGTAATAATGAAAAATTTAAAGTTAAAATTTTCTTAGTAAAACAGTGTTAAATATAATTTAACTATCTTTAGTAAGAAATATTGTTTTTTTGGATAAATAGAAGATTTGACTTTTATTCTTCAAAGCTTAAATTTCTTTATTGAGGAGTAATTTTTAAATACTCTTATTATGATTTTAAAGTGAAAGATGTATATCAGATCTTTATTTTAAATGGAAGGGTGGAATTTAAAATTATTAAAGGTATATCGAGATATAGTAATTCTTGCCTTATAAAAAGAAGAAAAAAAGAAAAGAGAGAAGAAAAAGAAAAGAAAAATAAAGAAAAAAAGAAAAAAGAAAAAAAAGAGAAAAAAAGTGAAAAATGGTATGTAAAAAGGAAGGAGAAGCTTGAGGATTTAAGAGCCCAATAAAAAATTGGTTCCATACCTAAAGTATAAGATATAAGTTCTGAGAAAATCTAAAGCTTAATGTTATAATATAGTAAGTAAAATTAGTTTCAAATAAAGATTTTTAAGTGAGAAAAATAAGTGTGTGAATCCTATATTTTGAAAAATCTACAAGTATTTCTGAATTAGATAGAAAACCTATATTTTACATTATACTTTACCTAAGAACTTTCTAAACTTTAAGTTGGTCTTAATTACTGAACTTTTTTGCAAATTGGACTATTCCATTTCTAGAACAAAATTTTGTTTGCTAAGAAACTCATTACATAATTTGCATGCTAAAACTTTCTATGTGATTAAGAGTAACTTGAGGACAAGTAACATTTTAAGTTTGGGGGATTTTGATACACCTAAAATATATAGTGTTTTTATGCACATTTTTATACCTGTTTTTTATGATATTGCACTTTAATGGAAGGTATTTTGTGTTTTTCTTGCAGGTATAATGAAAATAAGTGAATATGATGAAAGGAGCAAAATTGGATCAAATTTAGAGCAAAAAAATGAAAAAAAATGAAAAATTGGACCTTGGCCACAGTTAAAAATCGAATTTTCTTCATTTTTGGTGCCAATTTTAAGGGGTGTTTGAAGCAAATTTTGGTGGTGACTTCCTTAACTTCCCATTGGCGGCAAATTTGAATGAAGGATGCATCTTTTAGTGGATACATTGAATCGGGATATAATTTGAAGAGACACCAAGACACCTTTTGGGTTATTATTAAAATTATGTCACGAGATAGTTTTAGAGAGTCTTTTTAGTGAGTCTAGTTTTCAAGAGTCATCTTCTAGTTTCAAAGAGTTTTTCCTAGTTTTACATTCAATCTTTTATTGTTTATAGTTTAGTTAGTTTAGTTTTAGAGGAGAAAGGGTTGGTGCGAAACTTTCTTTCCACAAATTTTTCTTTCATCAATTTATCTAGTTTTTATTGAAGTCTAAAGTCAGAGTTGGAGTCAACAGAGTTGGGCGCCAACCTCTGTAGTGTTGTCCTGTAAAAAGTCAAGTTTAAAAGGAACTTCCGGAGTCTTGTGGAGAGGATTTTCAGATAAGTGTTTTCTATTGTTTTCTATATTTAGTTTTTCTTGTTGTGTTTTCTTTATGATTTCTATTTTCAAATCAATGTGTGCTTGTGTTTTCTCCATGAATTCTGAGTAGTTTTCTTTATCTTTTTCTTTCTTAAATGAAGAAGTAATTAAATTATGTAGGATTTTTGTGGAATGTGTAAGTGTTTAAAGTTGGAATAAGTTGTGAAGATTTAATTCCATGAACTTAATTTACTTCTTAATTAGGCCAGTTAAGATATTAAATTTGCTATGAGATTATGTAAGATCTAATGCGGTATTGTCTCAAATAACAAATGGTATAAATCACATGCAATTATATGGATGAGAATTGTAGTCCATATAATTGAATTCTTTGGAGATATGCTTTTAATGGGGAGTAAAATTAGAGATCTTTAGAGTTACAGGCTAAAACCCCCTAATTTGGCTAAAACCCCCTAATTTGGTTTGATATTTTAAATTTTGTTATGAGAAGTTAGCCCCCAGGTGGAGGGAATCGAGGGAAATCTAGGGTGAGAGCTGGTATCTTCCCTGCCTAACCATGTTCAAGATTTTAAAATTTCAAATTAACCAATATTCTTTATAGAACCAAGTAAGGGTAAAGAATAAATTTGCTCCTATTTATCACAACACATTTAAATACTTCCACAACAATACTTTCATAATTATTACTGCTTTATAAGAGAAATAAAAAGGTATTTTATTTCCTAGTATTTTATACCACATTTTAAAGTTCTGATAATTTTCATTTCCTGCTTAGCTTTTATTAAAAAAACAAAAAATAATTTTCAAGCTTTTCAAATCAAAACATACTTTCAAAATTCATTAAAAAAAGTAAAAATATAATTTTCTTAATTCTTTAAAAAGTTTTTACATTTCCCTATGGGTTTGATATCTCGGGGCTTAATCAGAAAGTCCTATATTACTTGATAAACGATATGTATACTTGCGTAGTATCCCAAATTATAAAATCATAATTTTCATATCTAAATCATCAACACATATATTCGGTGTGGAGTCAAGTTTTTCGTGCACATATATTTATCGGGGATCAGTTAGTTACTTAATTGATGAAATAAATGCTTAAAGAGGCTAATTATGTGATGGCATGACGTTGAAACGATTAAAATTGCAAAAAAAAAATTATGGACCCAGAAATTGAACTGGCACCGCCAGCACGAATGGGCGCCACCGTCGCCCAAATACAGAGAGTTTAGGAATTAATTTAAATAGAGCGTCATCGGCACCCGAATACAGAAAGACCCAAAAAACTCTGTATTTCGCGATTTTTTGCCTGAGGCCCACCATTTGCACCATTTCCATCATTTTCTACCTCCAGCCAATGCATTTTTGAGATCTAGGGCTTGCTAGATCGTGGATTTAAAGCAATTTTATGGCTTAAAAAGTGGGGATCTTGTCTTCTCTTGGCAAGCGCTTCACCCTAAACTAAAAATTTTTTATTTTCACCATAAAAATTTCTCACATTCTTAGATTTGAGATTTGGAATTTTTAATGGAGTTTTGAGATTTTCCATAATGGTTTAAGCTCTTACTTATTTAGATTTGCTTTAGGAGTTTCCTACATTGTGATTTTGAAATTTATTGAATTTTCTTGCAAATTTTTAGAAAATTTCACGTGGCTCATAATAAGGCAAGAGAAAGTTGGATTTTGATGAAGAAGGATTTGTAAATGTGAAAGCACAGTATCGTTTCAATTTGTTCTTATATAATAAAAAGCTTATTCAAGACCGGGCGTTTGAAATTCTGGGCGAATCTGTAGAGGAGTTGATTTTTGATTGAAATTGGGAAACCTTTTTGTTATTTTACTGCTAATTCTATTATGAGTACTGTTCGAGAATTTTATGCAAATCTGCCTTGGACCGAAACAAAATTTGCTCTTGTTTGAGGAAAAATGGCAGAATTCACCCCTCAGCGTATTAATGATTTTTATCTGTTAAGGGGGATGAGGTTTTGTGAATATGAAAACTTGGATATGAGGGAGGCTAATATGAAACAAGTGATTGCTTTTCTTACTAATGGAAGAGGGGAATGGAAAGCAAAGTAAAACATATGATTAATTTCCCTACTTCCAAGTTAAATGTAGCTTCTAAAGCATGACACCATTTCATCTCTGTAATATTACTATCTTCTTATTGGTGTGACTTTTTTAATTTGCCAAAGTTTATGAACTCAGATATATATATTAATTTAATTTTATAACGAGTCACACAATTAAACACAAGTATACATATCGCTCAAGTAATACAGAGCTTTAGTGGAGTCTTGGATATCAATCCCATAAGGAGGCTTTAATTTTATGGCGTAGTACAAAAATCACTTATCGAATTACAGCACAGTTGCAAGTATGTTCAATTTCGTAAAATAAAGATAAACAGTTGTAGTTACTATTTCTACCAAAGTACGTTTTAAACTTCTAGCAAGTTAAATTAACACAATATTAAATTTATAACAAAGTTCAGTTGGATGAAAGAGACTTCCTCCTCTCCAATTATAATATGATGATTATTGTAACATAGATCAGTGTTGCAAATGTATTGTGCCAAATAGGAGCATTCATATTATTTACCCCTTTTTCAGCGTAAAAAGAACGTTGGTTAATCCTAAGTTTAGTCCCTAAATTTGTCGTTAGGTTGGGAGGATGCTGGCTCTCACTCCAGAGCTCCCACTTCCCTTCGCCTGAAGGCTAACTCTCGCTTTGGTTTCCAAACCCTAGGACCAAATTGAGGATTTCAGCCTGTCACTCTGAAATCTCCAATTATACGCCCATCAAAGTAAATTTCCCTATTTATTTGCACTCAATCCCCATGAACTACATCTTTCATTCATGGACATTGAATGTGATATTCACTTTTGTTGTGGAACTCATAATTCTTTCGAAACATATGTTTCCTAACAAGTTTTAACAATTAAATTGGCAAGATCAAAAACTAAATGAAGTTTGAAGTAAAAAGGTCATCACAAATTCTCCATAATAAATCGACAAATAATTTTCACATCACAACATCAACACATCACATGAAAAGAAGAAAGACAAAGAAATCTACTCAATACTCATGAGGAAAAGATGATAAAACATTGATTTTATACATAAAAACAACATCATACAAACAGAGTAAAGAACAAATAACTTATCTCAAACTCCCCCTAGCGAATCTCAAGGAATTCCTTTGACTCATCTTCTTTCTTCACAACAACATACAATTCTCTATTTAGATGAGTAAGGAAGAAGAAATCTCTCACTTTCCCTCTTCTCATACACTCCTTAGAAGAGAAAAAACAAAACCTAGATTTCCTAAACAAAATGAAAAAGACACTCTCTCTAAACTCTCTATACACTCTAAACTCCCTCTCCTCACTAAATTTGGCTCCAAAGAAGTTTAAATTCGGCCATAACTGATTTCCCAAGGGTTTCCTCAAGCAACCCTAAAAAATTAGGCCAAATACATTGAATCTAGTTTGAATTTGGGATAAGGCACGGTCCGACACAGGATAGGGTGTCGTTCGACGCATTATTCCGCCAATCGGTCACAACTCTCTATAAAATAACGCGGTTCGGCGCTGGTGACAGCGCCATTCGGCGCTAATTCAATAAAATACACTTTTGCCCCTTTTTACTCCAAATTTGCTCCTTTTCGCTTCCTTTTGCTCCAAAGGCCAAAAATCATTGTACCGCATGAAATCATGAAAAATATGTTTCTTTAAAGTGCAATATCTTCAAAAATAGGTATGAAATGAATAGTAAAAAGATATCAAATTTTCAGTGGATCAAGATCCCCCAAACTTAACTATTACTTGTCCTTAAGTAATTTTAGTTAATAAATAAAATAATGATCCACTGCAATGAACTTTCTTTCTAGAATACCATAATTTTTGTTAATACATAAAATAATGATTAAGTGTTTAATATTTATTCACCCTTGCAAATTTTAATATTATATATATCATTGTTTCTAACGGTTTCATGCTTGTTAGCTTAATTTATGATTAATACCAGCATAATTTCAGAAGATTTCAAACTCCCAGCACAAAAAGGTTAGTTTTATTTTACTCTCTACCTTTGTAAATTTATATGTAATGAAAAACTTAAGTTTGGGGAAAGGTAAAGTATTAACTCTTATTTGTTCTCAATTAATATAATTTTAAAATTATTAGCATGACTTTTAGTAGTTGAACCTAACTTTAGATAACTTAATTTTTTATTTCATTTAAATATTATGGTAGAGTTGAATGAAAGTTTTTAGTAATAAAGGTTAATTTTATAAGGTTAAGATATTTAGTATGAGAGGGTTAGACTATAGTTGACTATTTAAAGTAAAGAAAACTGTATTTTGAAATTTTAAGAGACTTAAAGAACTATAAGTGAAGAAAGAATTGTGACTTTATGATGAATTATAAAGCTGATAAATATTTTTAAATTAATGAGGTGTTTCAAGTTTCAACTTTAAAAAGAAGAGAGTGAAGTTCAAAACTATTAAAGACTATCCAGATATAGTAATCCTCACAAGAAAAGAGAAAAAGAGAAAAAAAGAAAAAGAAAAGAAAAAGAAAGAAAGAAAAATAAAGAAAATATCCGTGAGGAGAAGCTTGAGGAGATGCCTAATCAAAAATTGGCTTCACTTGAATCAACCTAAAGGAAGAAATTTGTTACATTTTTGAATTTATATGTAAAGTATTAACCTACTCTCTAATAGAGTTTGCATGAACTTCTTTTTCATATAGTCTTTTAAGGCACCATTAATGTGACAAATTATGGTTCATCTTGAAATGAATAAAAAATTGGAACTCTTAGACTTGACTACTGAATGTTTTTATACCTGTAGTTTTACCCTAAGTTACTGAACTTCTTTCTAAGAATCTTACTAAAAAATCATAGTATACAATAAGTGAAAAGTTCACTACTTTGAGTTATATTTTTATGTAGTAAAAAGATTACTTCAGGACAAGTAATAGTTAAGTTTAAGGGATTTTGATGCACAAAAAATATGTTAGATTTTTACTATATAATTTGTTTTCATTTTTGGTGATATTGCACTTTAAAGGAAGGTATTCTTCATGTTTTGCTGCAGGTATGAAGATTTTGGGTGATTGGAGCAAAAGAAAGTGAAAAAGAACGTATTTAGAGCAAAAAGAGGCAAAATAGAGAATACAGTCTTCTGGTGCTGCCGGTGCCAGAATGGGCGCTGCTGGCGCCCAATTCCAGAGAGATCAGAATTAAATAACGGCCCAGCACAGCCGACGCCCTATCCATCTCCGCCGGCGCCCTATCCAGCACCGCTGACGCCCTATCCAGCGCCGCCGGCACCTATTGTCGGTGGAAATCAAAATTTAATGTATTTGGACATTTTATGGAGGGTTACTTAAGGAAAATCTTGGGGAATTCATTTCTAGACTATTATAGACAGTTATAGATGCCCAAAAATGAGGGGGTTATGTGTGTTGAAGAAAGAGGAGAGAGAGAAGAGTGAAGAGAGTGTGTTAAGGTTTGTAGAGAGTGTGTGTTAAGTGTGTTTTGTGAGGGATTCTTCTCTAAGGAGTGTAGGAGAAGGAGAAAAGTGAGAGTTTGCTTCTTTCTTACTATTCTAAAGAGATAATTGAGTGTTGAAGATAAGAGATAAAATGATTCAAAGGAACTTCAAGGGATTTTCTTGAGGAAGAAATTGATATAAGTTGTATTTACTTTTGTGGTTTATACGACTTTGCTTTTATATATAAAACCCATGTTTTGTTGTATCTTCCTCATGAATTATGAGTAGATTTCTTTGTCTTTCTTCTTGCAATGTGATGTAGTGAAGTGTAGATGTAGATTTGATGTGCCATAAAATGTTAATAAATTGTGATGGTTTTTTCACTTTGAACATGGGTTTCATATATAAAACCCATGTTTTGTTGTATCTTCCTCATGAATTATGAGTAGATTTCTTTGTCTTTCTTCTTGCAATGTGATGTAGTGAAGTGCAGATGTAGATTTGATGTGCCATAAAATGTTAATAAATTGTGATGGTTTTTTCACTTTGGACTTCATTTACTTTTCGATTTGGCCAATTGAATTGTTAAAACTTGTTGTGAAACATTTAATCCAAAAGGACTAAGTGTTCTACAACAATAGTGGAGAATCCATTCAATGTCCATGAATGATTTATGTAGTTCATGGGAATTGAGTGCAAATAAATAGGGAAATATGGTTTGGTGGGCGTCGAATTGAAGATTTTAGAGTGACAGGCTTAAATCCCCAATTTGGTCCTAAAGTTTGGTAACTAAAGCGCGGGTTAGCCTTCAGGTGAAGGGAAGTGGGAGCTCTGAAGTGAGAGCCAGTATACTCCGAGCCTAACCTTAGATCTAGTGACTAAGCTTAAGATTTGCCAATGTTCTTTTCATACTTGGAAGAGGGGGTACTCTGACGAGGGTAAAGAATACAATTGCTCCTATTTAGCACAATACAAATTTATTATCATTCTATATCAATCACTCATCACAGAATCATTGCAAGAGGAAATATACTTTTCCATATTAGAACCTTTCAATATAAAACTTAATGTATGTTAGTAAATTCTGTTTAGAAATTTAGAAAGTGATTTTAGTTAATTTAGCCGTAGTTATCTTTGCACTAGTAACTTAAATAGTACTTGAACTTGCAGTGTGAATTGAGTATTGAATTTCAAATCTTTGTTAGTTCTTACTTTCCTCAAGGGATCGATAATAAGGGCTCCACTAGAGCTCTATATTACTTGAACGATACGCATACTTGCGTATATGAGTGACTGCCTAATTATTAAATTGATCTTATTGTGAAACTGAAGTGAAACTATTCTTTGAATATTAACGTTATAGGCAGCGCACCCAATACTGTGCAGTCGAGTCACATACACAGTGGGCAACATGACCATCTTCAACAACAAAATTCTTTAGAATTAAACAACAAGCTATATGATTCCGAGATAGTTTGCCAAGTGCAACATAAATCCTCACCTTCTCTCTTTAGACATTTGCACCTCGTGCAATATAAGCCCTAGGTCGTCTTAGGGTTTTGAATTTGTCATCCGACATGACATAAATCCTCCTATCTTCCAGGCTATTCAATTGATTGGTATCAGGTGGATGTAAGCCCTAAATAATAAAATTAGTAGGATGAAACATTAAATTAATATCTCAAATCAAAGCCAAACAATAGGACACCAAGATTCTTTTTGGAGCTGTGTGTTCCCCTAGCTTTCTCTTCCTTTGGATTCCCACAATAACAGTTCCAAACTTGAGTCACTCACCTATTGGATTTTCTATTACCATATTACCTTGAATATTCAAAATTTTGGGAGTCCTGAAAATAATATTTCCTAATATAAATTAAGAGTTTTCTTAAGTGATTTCAGTTATCTAAGATGTAATTAATTATAGGGGCTTACCCTTATAGGAAACTTAAAGACCCCAGATTAATATAAACCCTATCTAGTTGCTTCATGTTAGATACGAGAAGTTGTCGGCCAACATAAATGGTTCGCAGGTCAAACAGATGTCATGCATTCTTTACTTTATTTGATCAAGCCTCACCATCAAGCAATATATCCATTCTTCGGAATAGATGCATGGTTTGTGGTGAAGTGCTCAATTATTAGAACTATTGCATACATGAAATCAGTCCGATTTCATATTTTAAAATTTTAAAAAATAGCATTTTCCAAAAAATATATATATAAATTAAATTAAAAACCCCAACAAATCTTTTATCATCTTAATGCCGACACTAAAAATTATTATTAAAGTGCATTTAATAAACTCTACTTTTTAAAAATTTTATACCAAAAGTATGAATTAAATTATAACACACTTACTTTGTATAAGGATAAACAAATTAGCTTTGCAAGACATTGTTTAAATAAAAAAAAAGTCTTATTATAATTAAATTTTTTACTTATATTGTAACCAATTAGGTTAATTTAATTTAAATTTAAAATTTTGTTATTGTTGTTGTTGCTGCTTGTGCCTTTATAAGGAATTTGATTTTTTGTAATTAGAACTGAGATCTTGTGTGAATAACATATTGTGTAATTTTAATGATCAATAATGTATTATAATTTGTTGAGAAAAGAGATGTAATGCAAAAAAGAAAAAAAAAGAAAAAAAAGTGAATGAAAAATAAATACTATTATTTTGGTGAGTATAAAAATAAACATAACATAAAACACGTAGCAGTGGTCAATGACAACATCAAAGCAATTGTGGTCGGTGGTGGTGGGGCAAATACTAGAGGCATTGGTAGGCAATAGTCTAGTGACAGATAACAATTAATCGTGTTGGGCAACTTGCTGATCAACATCGACGACCTAAGGGGAGGCCGTGGTGGTTATAATGACTATAGTCTATGGTGATAGACAATGATTATAATATATTTAAAAATCATAAAAATTTGATAACCTTTAAATAAATTAAAATAAGTTAAAAATTGCATTTAAAATTCATTATCATGTTATATTATATTCTTTGTTTAATTTTTTGGAAATTATATATTAATGTTTTTTATGTGTGGATTTATTTGTTGGATTTAAAATCAAACATCCAAAATTCAAAATCACTTCATTTCGAATATAGTCCGGATTGTATTCAAAATTATTTATATAAATATTGCGTTGGAGTGAAGGCACCAGGCAAACTGGCCAAAAGTCTCCGCTTCCACCGTTCGAAAGCAAACTGAGATCTCTTTTGCTTCACTCGGTTGGTGGTAGAAGGCGGTCGCCATGATGGATCAGTGGAAGAAGAAGTTGAAGGACGGCGGCGTTACTTACGCTTATCTCATCTTTTACATTGCCATATCAAGTGGTCAAATTTTCTTCAACAAGGTCTATTTTTTCTACACTCCCTGTACTCGCTGGTTCGCCAATGGCTTTGGTTTTTATCTCTAATTGGCGTTTATTGATACGAATCTGCGGAGTTCCGTGAAGGTCATGATAGAAGATGAGGCCGTCTCTTATGCTCCGTTGTGTTGGTTAAGTAATAGGAATTGAATTTGCTAGGGCTGTCAAGCACGTGTTTGGGCTTTATAAGTGTAGTAATCTTCTCTTACTATTATTCTTGAGTTGGATATATTTTGTTTCTATCCATTCTGCGAAGCTTAAATTTGGGAATCCTGAAGCGAAACTTCTTCAAAATGGTTTAGTATTTTGATAATGTTAGCCTAGATCTTGAAGGTTTTGGTAACGCTAGATCGCCAAAGCTGAACCTAAATTTTCTTAGTTAATTAGAACATCTGATGAAATGTGGTTCTTCTTGTCATGAAAGCATATGACTCGATGCTGGTCAATAGCAAATAACTTTAGGGGCTGTTGTTCTGCAAACAGGATTTAGTAATGTATACTCAAAAATGATGCACGGATCTTTTGACGGTCCAACGTCAGGGTACTATAATGACCTTTGTTATTCTCTTTAAAGCAAGACTAAACATGTTTATATATTCTTTTTTGCCCCTCATTTCTTATATAAATAAGAGGCACATATGATGTATGGAGGACCTTTGGGGTCCCCTCACTTGTAATGAACGACTTTATGGAATAAGATGTGTCAGAATGCCCCGGGGATACCACTTTTCTCCCTGACGGGGGAAATCTTCCTCTTCTTTTTCTCTTCCCCTCTCTCTCTCTCCATATTCTTTCCTCGGTCCAACGTTTTACTTTATTCATTGGGCACAGTCTACCGGACAGATTTGGATTCAACATTCTTTAAGGTGCGTTGAGCATGGATCGTTCCATTAACAAGAAGACGAGCAACACTGAACAAAAACTCTTTGGAGAGATACTCCTAGCAAAAAGTACTAGGGGAACTTGCACTATAACAGATTCACTCCATTTACTAATCGCCACAGGTGATCACCATGAGACACCATCTTTCCCTGTAAATCTCCCCGCTAACCGATTTCAATCGATCGATCGCCACTTCATCAACCACCCTCCATATTTTATCTTCTGTCACACCCGTTCTCGAACCGCTGGCCAATTTCCATCGTTCGAAAGTTAGACCCGTCTCCCGTCCGGCTGTCCCTGCCATGCTAGAACTTCATACGAATTCCCCTTGTCTTCCACACTTATATTCAACAATGCTTTCCACAGCTTTAGCCTCACCTTACAGTATTCCCCATTACTCCCCTTCACATACAAAAACTTCATCACAGTACACTCCCTTGGACGACTCCTTGTCGACCGATCAACTAATCTACCGACCGGCTTGTCGGCCCGCACTTTGGATCCCTCACCGTCTGGCTGCATTCCTTCAGTGGACCGACTGCTCGACCGATCAACCGTCTCACCACCGGCCGACTCGCCATTTCTCGTTTGGTCGGCTCACCGTGAAGTCCGCAGGCCCCGCTGTCACACGCAGATCTCTTCTACGATTGAAAGTTCCCTGATCAAACCTCTCTATCACCAAGAAGTTCATCGACCCGTCTCTCAACTAGATTTTTTGTCACTTGGAATTTTCCCCCGCACCAACGTCTGTCGCTTGGAAATTTCTTCTGTACCCATGCCATTTAATTCTTATAAACAGATATATTTACATGCGTAATACTTGGTTCTTTGGCGTTTCCAGCAAGACCCCCCTTTTTTCGGCCAAACACCTGCCTCCAGCCGGTCACCTACTTTCGACTAGCTGTATGCCTCCAATCGACAATCTCAAATCGGGGAAGATCCTCACATATGAACACCGCTCAATGCTTATATATTTACATGTTCATATCAATCAATACATTTCCGAGAAAACTATCCTCCGATGGGCAACCTACTGTCCGACCGACTGCTCCAGACGCCTCCGGACTAGACACCTGCCTCCCATAGGCCAAAAGAGGGAGGATTTACATACCTACCACTCAATACACACACACACGCGCGCGCGCGCGCACACACACACACACATACACACACACACACACACATATGGCGCCGTCATCGTCCCCGTCGTGCTCTGCTAGGGTTCCGCCGCATGGCGAACCCTAGCGACCGCGCGTTTCCTCCGACTCGTTTTCGTCGCTACCCTCCGTGCGCAGTGTCGGTCCATCCGATCGAGCTCTGTGCGTTAACTGGAGCTCGCATCCGGGTCGCTGCTCACCGTGCGTCGCGTCGTTCGCGTCTTCTTCTTCCTCCGCGGGCCACGCTGCGGTCTTCGTCGCGGTTCTTCGTTCGCGAAGCCGCCGAGGTGCTCGCGACACTTCTACAGACGATGGTTCGGCTGGTTGCTACGAGGCTTTCTCCGCTCGTCCGAAACTGTGAAGGAAACAGAGATTTGAATTCACAAGCTTGACAGTGAGTGAGCGGCTGGTGCAAGCTCGACAGTGAGCCTTTCTCCGCCTCTGGTTTTTCTGAGCCGCCTTCATGGCAGCTACTTCTTCTGTCCCCGTTAATACGCACAACGGGCTAAGTCTACTTTTGCCGGAGTTGTAGGCAGAGACAACACCTCTCACAAAAAACTTCCTGATCATCTTTTCTTTTCACAATCCTTTCATGATGCGGCGGCTGGTAAAATAGAGCAACATTTTATTAGGTCGATAGGTGAAAAGGATAGGATGCTGCTGTTATCTTCACTATCCAGGAAATGAAGGTTCTCTCTGAGGATGTGAAGTTCATGCTAATTGGGAAATTTCAATTTGGTCATCCCAAGATGAATCTGGTTAGAAAGTTCTTTGAGGACCTGAAGCTCATTGGAGGATGGAGGTTGGGAGTTTTGGATGACAGACATCTACTTATTAGAATACAAAAGAAAGAAGATTATGCTAGAATCTTTGCTCAACAATCTGTTTTGGTTGCTGGTACCTATATGAAGCTTATCAAATGGACTTCTGATTTTAACCAATCTAAGGAACCTCCTGTCGTTCCTATGTGGTTCAAGCTTCCGGGACTCTCCTTTCATTTGTACCAACGGAAAATTTTTCAGTCAAGCTCTTGTTACTCCTTTCAGAGTTGATTCATCTACTTATGATATGGTCTCGCCTGATGGTGTCAGGGTTCAGGTGGAGAGGGATTTTACCCTCCCAGATGTGGATCAAATTTGGATCACAGATGGTGCAGATGAGTTTTGGCAGGAGGTGGTGGTAGAGAATAGACCTCTTTTCTGCCAGCATTGTAAAATGTTCGGGCACATTAGGGAAACTTGTTACAAGCTGCATCCTCCCTCAAGGAAAAAGGCTTCTGGGCCTTCTTTAGCTGCCGTTGAGATTCTCCAACAAGTGCTGATGCTACCCTGGTTCAAAAGAGGAACAGGGTAGCATCTGAGGCTGACAAGGTTGTCGGGGAGACTCCTCGGCAAGTCGCACTAGATGCCACCCCGGTGCATAGCACCGTGGTTCTTCGAAAAAGCTGGAAGGGTGACCCTTCCTCCTGTGGGGCAAACCGCCCAGGTGGCTACCATAGCTGTCGTTTCTGATCGATACACCAAAAAATTTAGCAGAAAAATAAGAAACCTCCAACCTACTGCTGCATCCACCGGTAAGTTTCAGCAGACTCTGACAACAGATGAGGAAGAAGCTGAAGAAGAAGAAGTAGAAGAAGATGAAGAAGAAGAAGATGAAGAGGATTGGCAGGTTTACACTTCTCGACGGAAGAAGAAGCCTGGGGATACTCTACTAGTTGATGATACCTTGGTTACTCATGGCAATGGAGCGGCAATTAAGTGCTTACTCTATGAATCTCCTAAAAACAGAGCGAGAGCAGCGCGATCTCGTTCTTAGACATTGTTATTGTTATTTATGTACTGATCTTTGGATCCTTTTGTTAGCTTTGTATCGCAGGGGTTGGGCTTCATGTTTTGGGTCCCTCCGCAAGCTGATGTAACCGTTTTATTTCAATAATATTGGCCCTAGGGCTTTTCAAAAAAAAAAAAATAAATAAATAAAATAAAATAAAATACACACACACACATCCATGCCATTTAATTCTAATAAACATGTATATTTACATGCGTAATATTCAGTTCTTTGGCGCTTCCATCAAGGCCCCCACTTTTTCGGCCGAACACCTGTCTCCGGCCGGTAACCTACTTCCAGCCGGCTGTCTGCCTCTCGCCGACAATCTTAAATCAAGGACGATTCACACATATAAATGTCGCTCAATTCTTATGTATTTACATGTTCATATCACTCAATCCATTCTCCCAACAAATTACCCTCCGACTGGTAACCTATTGTCCGATTGACTGCTCTAGACGCCTCTGGATCAGACACTTGCCTTCCACAGGCCATCCCAAAAGAGGGAAGATCTACATACCTACCACTCAGTTTATATATATATATATATATATTA
The DNA here is from genome assembly GCA_022702705.1 of Papilionanthe hookeriana x Papilionanthe teres. Taxonomy (NCBI): domain Eukaryota; kingdom Viridiplantae; phylum Streptophyta; class Magnoliopsida; order Asparagales; family Orchidaceae; genus Papilionanthe; species Papilionanthe hookeriana x Papilionanthe teres. The sequence continues at coordinate 10,502,111 of CM040436.1, read as the reverse complement.
ATATATATGTTTTAACATCGATACCATTTAATTCTTATAAACATATATATTTATATGTGAAATACTCGGCTCTTTGGCACTTCCAGCAAGGTCCCCCTTTTTCCGGTTGAACCTGCCTTCGGCCGGTCACCTACCTTCAGCCAGCTGTATGCTTCAGGCCGACATCTCAAATTAGGGAAGATCTACACATATAAACATCGCTCAATCCATTCTCCCAGCAAACTTCCCTCCGATAAGCAACTTATTGTCTGACGTCTTTGAACCAGACACCTGCATCTCACAAGTTATCCCAAAAGAGGAAGGATTTACATACATATACGACTCAATTCCAATACATTTATATATTTATATGCATACCACTCAATTCACTGTTTCCAACAAATTACCCTCCGGCTGACAACCCGCGGTTTGACAGACCACTGCTTTAATCACCCTTCGGTCGTACCCCAGCTTCAAGCCGGCATCACGCAGGATGTACTCCATGGCAATGGTACTCAAGAAATATTTGGTACTCAAGAAATATTTGATGGAAACAAATCACTCATGTATGTTTCGATTGCACCGACATGAGAATGGAGGTTTTTATCCTGGAACAGGCTCTGCTATAGAGCAAAATACTCCTCGGCCGGCAAACTGTTGCCCGATCGACTGCCCCAATCACTCCATTCGGCTTCCTGTATCCGCTCGATGGTCTCAAATCAGGAAGGAATTACAAATATAGGAGGATTGGTTTGATGCGGTAGAAGCAACATAAGATGACTCTTTCTGGCCTTGCTTAATTGGACTTTTCCTCCCCAATGGCAAAAAAAACTTAAGACATTGCCTCCTAAGCTCAAGAAAATACAAAAATATTGAGTGGAAAACTTTGAACTACAAGCAAGACACCAACAATTGTTGCGGCATTTCAAAATTTATTCCCCTTGAAATACTAGAGGTCCTCTCGTGTCCAAACAACGCATCTCTACTTTTGGCGGGTGTCGGACTTCAAGCACTGAGAAATTCCGGCTCATCTTCATTGAACTTGTTATAAGTGATCCATTCTTGTTGCTAACGGGAAGTGTTGCCTCCTTGAAAAGATTGATAATTCATTAAAATGACGCGTAGGATTCTTTTGCAATTGACGTGGAGCAATGGTTTGGGAAAGTCAGCTCATCCCCTTGTTAGTTGAGCTTTGTATCACTCAAATCCCTCAATTCTCTCCTTTCCTCCTTGGAATGCCTCTCTTCGCTCAAGATTCTACGTGTAGAAGACCTTTGTCGACCTTCTCATCCCTTTATGGTATACGATTGAGCAACATTCCACTCATCAAATTATTGCTAGACTTCCTTGCATTCTTGTATTCAATAGAAATCTTAAATCATCATCCAGAGTTGGTGCGACTTTATAAAGTATTTTCAGGCTCTCATGGTTAAATTTAAATATCATTTCCCCTATATTCTTAAACCAACTTACGCCACATTTTTTCTAGAAAAATATTAAGTATTTGGCCTTGGAGTATAAGCATTTTTTTCTGACTCTATTGGGGATGGGAGTGATCTCCACTTGTTGTGAGATCTTTTGGTGAATGGCAGGACTCTATCAGATATTTTACGACTGTCCTCCGCCGTAGTCACCGACAAAATGGTGGTACTATCGTAGCAGTGGAGCTTTTCTGGTACCACTGTGCATAAGAATACGTCGAAACTCGAATCTCTTTGTCGATCGAAAGAAACACTGCACCTTGCTTCTGCCGACCGATCAATAGCTCCCCGGCTGGTCTTCCTCCAACCGATCGCCGCACCGACTGACCGCCCAAGCCGTCCGACCACTTAATTAAGGCGAAATTTTCCAACATACCACTCTATTCTTATATATTTACATCCTTTCATATCACTGGATTATTTTGCTCTCCTCCAAATAGGAAACTGATTTTGGAATATATGCAGGATATTTTTCCTAAAAGAATAGGGCGATCTAACTGCCAGCTCTATGTAAAGACCGGTGTATGCAAATTTTCATGCATATTTCATCACCTTAATAGATAATGGTGAAATCACCGGAGGAGTTCAATTTAATGTGTTCGACTATCCTCTTCGTTAGAAAACTATAGAATGTGGATTTTATTTTACTGGATATTGCAATTTTGATGCTTACTGTGTAAATAACCATCCCGAGCTATCCTCATGCACTCTTTTGTTTCCACCGACATCTCTTAGTCTACAACCATATTCTTGGGAACATAATTCTTTTATTGCAAGTCCCCTTTTGGTTGATCCTTCTAGCCATGCCCAACTAATTATTCCTTAAGTATCGGTTCATGTTCCAACCTAGATACATCTTCCTCATCAAGGTCAAGGGGCTTAGGAGGTTCAAGCATTCCAAAAACCATGCGATACTCGGGGAACTCAAACCATGATAGCACAACCAACAACGACGCCATAAATGTTCGATCGGTAATAAGAGCCTTGAGATGATTTGCCACCCGACAGCGACAAGCTCCGCGAGGGGTGCAAAAAAATCTAAGACCCGACAGCGGCAAGCTCTATGAGGGGTGCAAAAAAATCTAAAACCCTGTAGCGACAAGTTCCGCGAGGGGTGTAAGACGACTCGTCACCCGGTAGCGACAAGCTCTGCGAGGGGCGTGAAACGATCGTCCTCAGCCTATCAAAAAATTTAACACTCGATAGCGACAAGCTCCGCGATGGGTGAAACAAAATCTAACACCTGACAGCGACAAACTCCGTGAGGGATGCAAAAATAAATCTAACACTTAGCAGTGACAAACTCTGCGAGGGGTGAAAAAAATCTAACACCCGACGACAGCAAGTTCCGTAAGGGGTAAAAAAAAAACTCTAACACTCGATAACGACAAATTCCATGAGAAGTGCAAAAAAATCTAACACCCAACAACGACAAGCTTCACAAGTGTTGTAAGACGATTCGTCACCGGACAATGACAAGCTCCGCAAGGGGTGTGAAACGATTGTGCTCAGCCTATCTAAAAATCTAACAGTCGACAACAATAAGCTCCGTGAAGGGTGTAAAAAAATCTAACACTCTGCAGCGACAAGCTCTGCGAGAGGTGGCAAAAAAATTCAACACCCGACAGTGACAAGCTCCGCAAGGGGTGCAGAGATCTAAGACTCTACTCCGGGGCGAACAGCTCCAGGGCTCCACTCTAGTGGGAACAGCTCTAGGACTCCACTCTAGAGCAAGCAATTCTAGAACTCTTTCCCAAAATAGACAAACGAACAAAGAACTTTGACGATTGATTTTGCCCTCTGACGGCCGTCCTTTTTCTTCGGCTGGCCACCAGAATCCGATGACTCCCTTGATAGAAAAAACCACAATGACAAATCCAGTATATAATAATAAAGATATCAGATCCGAGCGCAAAAAGCATCTAGTCGGGAGTATCATTAGCAAATTATGTGTTCAAGATTTATTTGATTTATAAAAATTTCCTTGTCCTTATTTCAGCTGTATCTATGAAGGAGCAAGAAAAGTAGATAACTTAATATGTATACTCAAAAATGATATGTATAGATCTCAAGGTAATCTGACGGACCAAGACTAGGGGACTAGTATGCCCTTTTTTATTTTTTTTAAAGCAATGCTAAATATGTAATTTTTATATATTTTTTGCCCCTCATATCTCCTAAAAATGGAAGGGCCATATTGTATATGGAGGACAGTTCGACTCCCCTCACTTGTAATGAATTACTTTATGAAATAAGATGGGTCGGAGAGCCCAGGGACAACCTATTTCCCCTTGACGGGGGAAGTCTTCATCTTCTTTCTCTCTTCTTCTCTCCATCTCCATCTTTTTTTCCTCTGTACAACGCTCTATTTCTCGGGCACGGGCTACCAAACAGATTATGATTACAAAAACAAACTTTTATCGCACTAAGTGGGGTCGGCTACATGAATCCTTTTTCTCCATTGCGTCATATTGAGCGTCATATTTCATTTAATTCTAATAAATTAAGATAATTTTTTATACAACATGCCCAAGTCTTTCTAAGTCTACCTCCGTCTTTCTTAACATAAGTCGAATCTAAAACATCTACTCTCCTAATCAGATCATCAAATGGTCGACGTTTAATGTGACAAACCATCTAAAACGACTCTTTCTAATTTTGTCCACCACTGTTGCTACACTAACCCTATAATGGATATATTTATTTGCATTTTGTCTCTTAAGTAATGCCACTCATCAACCTAAGCATTCTCATCTCGACAACGCTTTACTTAGTTTTTTGCTTCTCTTTCAAAGGCCAACATTCAACACTATACAACATTGTATGTCTCACCACCATCTTATAAATATTTGCTTTCAACCTATGCGGTACTTTTCTATCACACAATAGTTCCCGAAGCTTTCCTCCACCTTTAACTAACCAAATTGCATTCTACTAATATCTCCATCTATATCACTATCACTTTGAACAATAAACCTGAGATATCTAAAGCGTTCACACCTTTTAATAATTTGATCACCCATTGTTACAACTTTGTCACTAGAGCTACTATTATTAAAATTACATTCAATGTATTCAGTTTTAGTTCTACTCAAATGAATGTCTTTAGATTCTAATTTAGACCTCCATAATTCATGTTTTTCTTGAGCTTTCTCTCTATTTTTATCCACGAGAAAGAAATCATCAGCGCAAAGCATACACTATGGTACATCCTCTTGTAAATGTCCATTAAGAGCATCGATAACTAAAACAAAAAGATATGGTCTTAAAGCCGATCCCTGATGTCATCCAATTGAAATAGGAAAATATTTGGTCAATTCTCTTTCTGTTCAAACACAAGTAACAACTCTAGTATACGTATCTTTAATGACTTGAATATAAGTCATATCAACACGTTTCTTCTCTAGAACTCTCCAAATGAAATCTTTTGGAACTTTATCATATGATTTTTCTATATCAATAAAAAGCGTATGTAGAGCCTCCTTATTCTCTTTGAACTTCTCCATCAAACTCCAAGTAAATGTATAACTTCGATAGCAGACCTGCCCGACATAAATCCAAATTGATTATGAGAAATCTTTGTGATACATCTTAATCTATGTTCAATTACCCTCTCCCATAATTTTAAAGTATGAACATCAACTTAATTCCTCTATAATTTGCACACTCTTGTGCTTCTCCTTTATTCTTAAAAATGGTGATCAAAATACTCTTCCTCCAATCCCCAGACATCTTTTTAGTTTTTAAAATAATATTAAAGAATTTAGTAAACTATGAAATTCCCAAATCTCCTATATATTTCCACACTTTAATTGTGATCTCATCAGGTCATACAGACTTTCCACTCTTGATTTTTTTAAAGCCCCATCAATTTCTATTTTAATAATGCAACATTAAAAATAAAATATTTTATTATTATTAACGATATTAAAATAACTAAGATCGATCATATTTTCAGAAACTTTATTAAAAATCTTATCAAAATAACTCACCGACTTATGTTGAATATTTTTTCTAAATAATGCTCTTTTTGATTTTCATCTTTAATTCACTTTACTTGAGTTAAATCTTTGTTTTTCTTTCTCTTTGTTTAACTAGTTTATACATATATTTTCACTCTTTTTAGTATCTAATATTTTATAAAGATCACTAAAAGTAAAATTTTTAGCGTCACAGATTGTTCTCTTAGACTCCCTAAGTCATTTTTTATTTTTTCTAGTTCTCTAAGCATTTACATTTAACCTAATTTTTATAACATAACTTCTTATATTTTATCTTTCTTGCACATTATTATTCTATCACTAACTATTTTTATTTATAGAAAATTTTTCTTTTTTTTTCTCCAAGTTTATCTTTTGCCACTTGCTTAATAGTGTTTGTTATTTTATCACATATAAAATTTGCTTCTTCATGAATATCCTAAATATTGAAATCTTGAAGTTTACTCATAAAAATAATTTTATATGTTTCTTTTAGGTGCCCCCATCTAGTTCTGCGTGAATGATTTCTATTATTATCTATTTTACAACTCGTCTTCTTAAAATTTAGAACTAATAATTGATGTTGAGTACTTAAATCCTCACTTGAAATAACCTTACAATCTTTACATTCTTGGCGATCTCTTCTTCTCATAAGAAAATAATCAATTTGTGTTTTATTAGCTTCATTCTTATAAGCAATAATATACTCATCTATTTTCTTGAATAGAATATTAGCATTAACAAAATCATACGCTAAAACAAAATCTAATATTACTGTACCTACTTCATTAATCACTCCAAACCGTAGCCACCATGAATATTTATAAAATCTTCTACCACTCTACGGACATGTTCATTTAAATCTATAATAAAAATTTTTCTTCAGGAGGTATCATTTGTATTAAACCTTCTAAGCCATTCCAAAATTTATCTTTAGAACCTATATTTAAACCAATTTGAGGAGCATAATCACTTATAATATTAAAAATTTTAATATCAACAATAATCTTAAGGGTTATAATTATATCTCGAATTCTATTAATTTTTACAACATTATCTTTCAAACTCTTATCTATAATTACACCTACACCATTTCTAGTGCGATTCTTACTTGAAAACTAAAGTTTAAAACCTAAGTTATTAATCTCCTTAGCATTTTTTCCAACCCATTTAGTTTCTTGAATACATAAGATATTTATCTTTATATGAATCATAATATCAACTAATTCCATTAATTTACATGTGAGAGTGCTTATATTTCAAATATCCTATCATAATAGTAGTTTCATGAACTAACTTTTTTACCCGCATCCGTCCGTAATGTGGGAACTCTTGCTTATTTGACACTGCACTTGGGTGCTGGTGTAGTGTCTCCTGCACACTTTCCACTGTACAAGCCATTCAACGCGTCACTTCAAGGGGACGCCCTAGCATTTACACAATAATACAAAAGATTCATATCTTGATCTTTCAATAAATTTTACGCCGACTGTCGACTACCTAACGCAACCCTTTACTTTTCACATCCGGGGCTTGGGACCAGACAATGACATTATTAAAGGAAATTCAAATGCTGCCCGAGCGCTGGAAATAAATCAACCGTACTAACTGAGCAGCGGTTACTGTAGCAGCTACAGTAACGTGTATAGTATTACCGTTATCCGAGGAAACCCAAACCACAATGAAAAATAAATATGCTGAAATTGAAAGGATTACAAACATGACGCTTCAAAACATGAAATAACAACAATAAAACAACAACGCAAACATAAATATACAACACAAACTCCAATAAGGGTTACAGTAGCAGGTAAATCTGATGGAGGGGCTGCGACAGCTGTTGGGCTTCTTGGGACGGGCTGCTGCAGCGTTAAGAAGAGCTAACGACGGTAGCAGCATAATGGGGGATGGCCTGGGAGGGTTGCGATCAGGTCTGGATGGGTTAGGAGGGCTTATGGAAGGTTCTAGAAGGGTTGGAGGGAGTTCAACTGTGAGGCGACAAGTTGGCAGGTGGTAGGACGGGGCGGCTAGCAACAGGAAGAGGGTCGGAAGGTTGCAGAAACATAAAATGTCTCGTCATGGTCGAGCTAAAACCGAGCACAACCCAAAACCTTGGAGACAATCACCACCTCGGACGAGTTACATCTAGAGCACCTTCTTGCGGTCGAGTACAACCCCCGAAGGGGAAGAACGCCTCAAGAGCAGTAACTAAAATCAGTAATCATCAAAATCTCATTTCCTAAGCAAAAACCGCTCCTATGTATAAGAGGGATTAAGACTTATATTAGATAATGCTTTTAATTAGGAAATAGAATAAAAAAGAAGTAATATAATAGACAAGGATTTATAATAGGAGATTTTATGGAAAATGAAAGAAATATTAAGAGGGAAAAGGAAAGAGAAGGCGGGAGAAGGGTTGGACTGTGGTTACTGTAGCTGCTACAGTAATGCTTTCACAGCACTGTATCGCGTTCGGGGAAGCTCCCGCTTCAATACTGTGGTTGGGGAGCTTCGACTTCATCCATCGAGGCTTTTAGGGCAGAAAAATTTTGGTGAGATAGCTTAGGTAGGGGCGGATGCTAAGGACCCTAGGATATGACTTGGGTTGGGCTAGCTCTGATACCAAATGATACTAGAAGAAACCCAAGCCACAACGAAAAATAAATATTATTGTTGAAATTGAAAGGATTACAAACATGATACTTGAAAACATGAAATAACGACAATAAAACAATAACATAAACATAAAGACAACACGAACTCCACTAATGGTTACGGTAGCAGGCAGATCTGATGGGGGGGGCTGCGATAGCTACTGGGCTGTTTGGGACGGGCTGCTATAGCGTTGGTAAGAGCTGGAGACGGCTCCAACAGGATGGGGGAAAGCTTGGGAGGGTTGCGGGCAGGTTTGGATGGGTTGGGAGGGCTTATGGCAGGTTCTGGAAGGGCCGGAGAGAGTTTGACAGTGAGGGCAACAAGCTGACAGGTGGTAGGACGGGGCGGCTAGCAATAGGAAGAGGGTTAAAGGGTTGCAGAAATATAAAGTATCTCATCGGGATCGAGCTACAGTCGGAGCGCCATCCGAACTCTTGGAGACGGTCACCACCTCGGACGAGTTACAGTCGGAGAACCTTCTCGCTGTCGGGTACAACCTCCCAAGGGGAAGAACGCCTCAAGGGCAGAAACTAAAATCAGTAATCTTCAAAACCTTCTTTTCAAGCAAAAACAGCCTCTATATATAAGGTGGATTAGGACTAACATTAGACAATGTTTTCAATTAGGAAATATAATAAAAAGGAAGCAATATAATAGGGAAGGATTTATAATAGGGGATTTTGTGGAAAAGGAAAGAAAAATTAGGAGGGAAAAGGAAAGAGGAGGGGGGAAAGGGTTGGACTGCAGTTACTATAGTTGCTGCACCAACGCATTCGCGGCACTGTAGCAGCTACAGTGCCGCGATCCAGGGAAGCTCCAACATCAATTACAAGTTTAAATTTTTTGTCATCACTGCTAAATCTTGGTAAATCTTGATAAATTATTTGATTATTTGTTTAGTGATTAATATTTTTGAGAGAAAAATCATTAAATTTGTTGAATCAGTTAAATGATGGGATTTAACCCTTAACATGGCCGAAACAAGATTTTTAAAATGGTAGGGTTTAAGGTCCAAAGTTTTCTAAGATTTAAGCTAAATCTTGCTTAACGGCTGCCTAAAATAGGTACCGAAGAACCAATTTTTTTTAGAGTTTAACTTTTATGCAAGGCATAAGCTCTCATTTCTTGCGAGTTGCATAGGGGGTTTATTTAGAGTGGAAACAATTAATTCTAGGAACTTTTTTCCCTGAACAATGCCCTGTCTTTGTTTTTGAGAAGAATTTTGGAAATTATTAACCTGACTTGTGAACTATTACTGTAGTGGGTTTTGTCTTCGAAGGAGATCAACTTCCCTTATCCTGTGGCATTGACTCTGCTGCATATGCTTTTCTCCTCTGTTCTGTGCTTCATTCTAACTAAACTTCTAAAGGTACTTTTTTTTTCAGCTGTCTTCTTCTACATTTTACTCTTTTTCTCCAGTATTTGCTAGTGATATCTTTGGATTTGACATAATTGATTATAAGCACTATTTTTAGTTCATTACTCACTTTACATGCTTTTTTATTCTCTCCATTGTACTCTTTTCCCCTCAGATTATCAAGATTGAGGAGGGAGTGACGACAGAAATGTGAGTATGGAGCTGTGTTGATTGTGTAATTATCAGATCTTCTTGTTATTGCTCATTTGAAAATGAAAAGTAAATGTCATTACAATCATACTTTGTTTATGAATATTTGGTGTTCTGAGACAACTTTTATTTTTTAAAACAAAAGTTAATCTGCCATTGGGACTATCATTCTTGATTTCTTTTTTTTGAAATTGAAGCTTTAGGTAAAAAGTGTAAGTTTACATTGATACACACAATATGCATTTGGCAATAGGATGAAAGTATATGCGAGTTTAATCTTTATGATTATCAGAATATGGCTAGAGACTTTTATGAAAATAAATATAGCTAGAGACTCCATTAGCATAAGTTTTTAGTACTTAAGATAAAATTTGGAGAGTCATTTTTACATGAAATCGAATTTTAATATCCAGGCTAGGTCCAAAATCAGTAGACTAGAACTTTTTTTTCATTTTGGAATCTAACTCGTTCCCTATGGGATTTATATACGGAACTCGGTACCGTGTAGCTTGTACTACATGTATTCTTTGTACCTAACTTGTACTTCACTGGATTTATTGAGCTAAACTAGTTTAGTAGATACTTTTGTTTTGACATTTTTTAATCACCTTTTTGGATCTAAAATTCTACAAGACCAATCCTAAAGAGATATTTCTTATACCTGGATACTCTCTTGAAACACCCACTCCATTAGCTTATGTTTTTAATACTTTAATAAAATTAGGATAGTCAATTTTTCATAAAATCAAAATTTGAACATTCAGGCTAGGTCTAAAATCTATTATTGGACAATAGATTCGAGCGATTTGTCTGCTATCCGTAATAGGGTTGGTGTTGCACCAGTGATAGACAAAATTAAAGAGAGTCGCCTTAGATGATTTGGTCACATTAAACGTCGACCACCTGATGACCCGATTAGGAGAGTAGATGTTTTAGATTCAACTTATGTTAAGAAAGACAGAGGTAGACCTAGGAAGACTTGGGCTTATTGCATAAAATATGATCTTAATTTATTAGAATTAAATGAAAATTTGACACTAAATAGGATGCAATGGAGAAAAAGGATTCATGTAGCCAAACCCACTTAGTCGGATTAAGGCTTTGTTGTTGTTGTTGTTGTTGTTGTAGGCTAGGTCTAAAATCAGTAGGCTAGAACTTTATTTTCATTTTGGTATTTAACTCTTCCTTGTGAGATCAATACATGGAACTCAGTTCCGTGTACTGCTTGTACTACATGTATACTTGCATGATTCGTTAGTGACTCACAACATTTGGTTCGTATCAATCTTCTTCCTCTTTTGAGTAATATATATGTATGTTGCTTAGGAATAGGTGGTGGATCCTTCTCGTTGCCCGTTTCTCGCCGTACTTATGCTCGACTGCTGCCATCCTTCCTGATAGCAGACAAATCGCTCGAATTTGCTGTCCATTAATAGATTTTGTTTCTTATCTCAGTTCAAACGTTGTCGATCGACGTCTATCTCCACTCCATCATCTAACTCACATGATACTTTTCTCTTGCCATCCCACAACCTCCTCTCTCTGAACCAGCTTCCCAAATACCTTATAGGAGCCATAAAGCGGTATCACATGTAGTATGAGCACACTGTATCAATTAGTTGCCCTTTAGAAGTAGTAGCTAGATTGCTTACATAATGAGCTGGTATATATCTTGTTAAGCCTACCGTTTTTTGTATACGATTGAGCCTAAAATTTTCGGGGTAAGTTTCTCTTGAGAGTTTTCTTTTCAAATGATTTTTTTTCTTTTAAATAACCTTATGCAAATGTAAACTAGAATATTTTTATTGATTTTTATATTTGGAGTCTTTGATTCCTAATGCATAGGGATACAAACTTGTTTGATTTAAATTGGGGGAAGGGGGATTTATGGATATGTATATATATATTTTTTTACATAAATGATTGTAGGTTGCTTGCCTTTTCAACTTGAATTCTGAACTCATGTAGGATCATGCTCAATGATTGTAAGGTAAGTGCTTTTGACTCCACCATGGAAACATGCATAATTATACATATAAATTTATGACCCTGCCATATAAGCAGAATAGCCAATTTAAATTTAGTTATAATTTTAAAATTTTGAGATGTCATTTGGACATTAGTATTGTTGAGCCCACCTTGTTTTCTGGATGTCAAGAAGACTCTTCCTAGATACCACATGAAGCAAGTAAAATATTAGGCTACAAGCATGCATTCTTAGCCATCCAAAAAGAGAGCAAAAGGCTTCCTAGATACCACATGAAGCAAACCAATTTTCAAGCCTCCCTAACATGAAGTTTTGGCCAACACAAGAGGAGCAAGAAGACCATTGAATGCCATATGAAACCACCACAATATTAAGCACTTAAATTTGAAATTTCGGCTAAGCATAAAAGTGCAAAGAAAACTTCAAAATAGCATAAGGAACAATCCACTCTTTAAGCATTGAGACATGAAACAAAATTCCACCAAAGTAGAGAACAAACCGACAACAATTTGGAGCAAACAAGAGGATGCAAATGGAAAATCTGGCAACACCTTCTCCTACAAATTTAGGCCAGCACTTAGGGAGGAAGAAAAGGGTTGCTTTTATAGCCAAATGAGGAGGAAGAATGAGGGAAAAATCAGCCCAAACACCATGATTACAACTGATGCATAAAAAATACTTATCCATGTGACCTAGCTCTTAGGCTATGATGAAAAATGACGGAGAAGAATCAAATGGCAGCCAATAAGTGATTACACATTGCCAACAAAGCTAATCTTGTTGCCATGGAAGAGATGGAGGCATGGAGAAGACTTCCTCGATGCTTCCCACGCCAAATGGGGACAAGGGCGGCTACAACAGGTAAGCCTTGGGAGGAGGGGAGGAAGCTTCGGCCATGGTTCCTCAAAGGCTCAAAATCGTGAAATATAGAGGGGGGCGACGACTTGCTGTAAGAGAGGTTAGGGATGAGTTAGATTAGGTTTTTATTAGGGGATTTAACTGGTAATTTCGTATTAATTATTTGACGCAAATGCGCCGAATTTCGAGCCGTTTCGTCGTACGTCGAACCATAGCAAGTTATATATCATTTTCAAGTAATTTCGATGTTGCGGACTCAACGGTGCAATCCGTTTGGCGATCCAAGATCGTTCGGGCAACTTTATCGTTGATTTAGTCAAAAATAGGTCAAATTTGGGGATTTTGACTTAAATCAGATTTGAGCGAGATTTGAGCTCAAATTGGTGGCAATTGAATGTTGCATTTGGTTTGGGGGATGTTTCGAGGGGTTTGCAACATTAATTGGGTAGAGATTGATCGACATTGGGTTCAATTTGGGTCAAATCTGAGCTTAGATCAAAATTGAAACTTTTGGTTAAATTGGACAAAATTGATCAAATTGGTTCAAATTGATGGTTGCGAACTATAATTGAGAATATTTGGAGGGTTTTGGGAATTTTTTGGACTTTTTGGAATTTATGGAATTTTTGGCTATGAGGGGTATTTTGGTAATTTTAGGGTTTTTTTTTGGGAAAGTGGTCAAAAGGCTGAATCAAAAGCTCGAGGTAGTTCTAAATGAAATTTGGAGTCAAAAGACAGTGTCCGAGGGCATTTCTGATCAATGTGGAGGGTTTTATGAAGCCCGGAGCGCTGTTCAAGTATCGGCTATTTTGGCCTCGAGGGGCCCACATGTAGCTCGGAAGTATGACATGTTTACAGTCAAAATTCATCATTTGACGAGAGGAACGTCCTCGAATGATTTTCGGGGAGTTCAGACAACTCTGGACAAACTTGAGATTTTGGGCTAAAAAAGGGCATTTTGGGGATTTTAGGAATTTTGGGGCTATTTGGGAAATTTTGGCAAATTTGGATGGTTTTGGCTATTTCGAGTGGTGGGGAATATTTTGGAATGATTTTTGGAGAATTTAGGTAAATTTGGGTCAATTTTGGGATTTTGGGATTGTGAGTGAAAGGGGGAATGTGAGTGACAGTGAGTGCAAGTGAGTGAAGCAGCCCAGACCAACACTCAGGGTCAACCCTAAGGCCAAGCAGCCTTATGGGGACTCATCTCGAGCTACCCTATATTGACCCTACCTACTAAGTGCTAGAGGTCAGGATCAATATATGGAATTTCGAGTTGAGCGAAGAGGAGTTTAAAATTTCTAACGGTGAGCGTTCCTTTTCTAGTTTTCTAGGAATAATCAACAGGAAACTCATATGGCTAGACCCTAGGCTTCTAAAGAGGAAAAACTAAACCTCGATCAAAAGTGAGGTCAACACCTCCTCGTGGATAAGACGAGAGAAAAAGCTTAGGAAAAACTTGAATTATGGGGGTCTACATTGGAGTCTAAAGGTCTTCGTTTGAGTAGAACTAAAACTGAATACATGGAATATAATTTTAGTAATAGTAGCTCTAGTGACAGAAGTGTAACTTTGGGTGATCAAATTATTAAAAGGTGTGAACGATTTAGATATCTCGGGTCTATTATTCAATGTGATGGTGATATAGATGGGGATGTTAATAGTAGAATTCAGGTTGGTTGGTTGAAGTGGAGGGATCCGTCCGTCCTATTGTGTGATAGAAAAGTACCGCTTCGACTGAAAGGAAAATTTTATAAGATGGTGATGAGACCTGCAATGCTCTATGGTGCTGAATGTTGGCCTTTAAAAGAGAAGCATAATGCTAAGTTATGTTTTACCGAGATGAGAATGATTAGGTCGATGAGTTGCTTTACACTTAGAGACAAAATGCGAAATGAATATATCCGTAATAGGGTTGATGTTGCACCAGACGAACAAAATTAGAGAGAGTTGCCTTAGATGGTTTGGTCACATTAAATGTAGACCACTTGATGAACCGATTAGGAGAGTAGATGTTTTAGATTCAACTTATGTTAAAAAAGACAGAGGTAGACCTAGGAAGACTTGGGCTTGTTGCATAAAATATGATCTTAATTTATTTGAATTACATGAAAATTTGATACTAAATAGGACGCAATGGAGAAAAATGATTCATGTAGCCGACCCTGCTTAGTGGGATTAAGGCTTTGTTGTTGTTGTTGTTGTATTGTTATAGTATTGTATAGATCACATGTACTCGTTTATGATTATGTCTATTCATTGTTAGCGAGCATATTGCTTATTGTTAGTCAATATTTAAATTATGTATTAGATTTGTTTGTCTTGCTGATCATAACATATTAGGGTCTGTTTGGTTCGACTCGTAATTTTTCAACTTTACATGTAATTCATGCTGCCTAGAAGCTATTCATGGAAGTTTGTTATCTATTTGATTCTAGTAATGGGAGAACAGATTATGGACATATTTTTCGTAAAAATGACCAGAATCGCCTCGTTTATTAAAATTGTTTGAAAATTTTGATTTATTTATATGATATGCGAGTTTGCAAATGCAATTTTTTTTTAATTTTATGTTTTAAATATTAAAACTAATAAATATAAATTTTATTTTTAAAAGTTTAACACCAAAATTTTGATTTTTTATATTTTTAACATTCAAATCTTAGTTATTAACGATTGCATAAAAATGTAACATTTAACATTCGATTTATTTTTAACATTCGATTTATTTTTAACATTCAAACATTTAAAGCTATTAACGATTGCATAAAAATGTATGTTTAAAGCTTTATATATTTAAAGCTATTGATTGATTATTTCATATCTATATATTTTATAATTACGGAAAGATGTGTTTAAAAATATTTATCGATTTATGTATACATATTTTTATATATCTATGTATTTTATAAGTATTAAATTTTTTAGTTTTAAATCATCTAATTGCACAAGATTTGAAACAAAAAACATGAAGATAACGATTGTATATCCCAAAAAGTCATAAAGTCCTGCAGATGTACATTGAGTTATCTCAAACACGTGCTAAGAATAACGACACGATGAAAAAAATGTAGGACGATTACGTAGAACAACTAACACGATAATAATGTTCACTTTAGTTTTGAGTTCCTGCAGCTCCCGTGTCACATCTTCTGGTGAAGCCGTCCACTCCCTAACATCGGGCTCCTGAGAATCCGGTAGACTATCTGCCCATCGGAAGAAACCGCATGCTGTGAAATGTTCTGAGGGTAGCAATAAAACATCGGCGAAAGCTGTGCGGCTGTCTTGATGTGAGAAGTGATGTCCGGAGGCCACAGTGACATAGCACTCGGCGAGAGGTAGCCGACATGATGGAACTCATTTCTTCCTGAAATGCAAACGAATATATAACTTAATTACTTTGATTACCAACTGCTGAAACAAAATGATAATCATCAAGCCAGATAAAAGAAATACATCACTCTTACAGACCAGTTAATGTGAATAAATGTGATCAACATAATGTAAATCTCCATTCCAAAATAAAAAATAACCTAAACATCATCAACCTAATTCTCCTCAACAGAACCACTCTCCAACTAATGAGCTAGTAATCTCCTCTCGAAGGACTGTCATTTTGTTCGCACCCTCCCCATCTTTCGTGCAAATTGGGGCACTGTCATTCTCCTCCCGTGACAGAGATTGGTCATTGCGGTCTTCATAACCTTCGACTGTAACTACCTCGTCATTGAGATCGACACGCTCGAAATCAACATCAACTCGAGTTGGATGCCGCCTAATATAGTTGTGTAGGGCCATAGTTGCTCGAAGTATGACCCATTTTTTCTTCCAAACTCCAAATGTACTCTCAATTACGCATCGCAAGGATGAATGTCTTTTATTAAACACCTCTTTTCTACTTCTTGTACGATTACTGACTCTATCGAAATCTGGAATATGATACCTTGTGTCAGGATAGGGTTTAAGGTACCCCATCTGCATTGGGTATCCAGCATCCACCAAATAATACTTTCCTGTAATACTTATAAAATTAGCAAGGTACGTGAGAAAAATATCAACTTTTTATATTACAAAGGAACTTGCCATGCAGTGGGTGAGGAAAATTGTACTTTGGATTTCAGTTGACTGGATGTCAGTTTGCTCGTACATGTGGATCTCTGCTGAATCGTTTGATAGTTCCACGGCGACGTTTTCAAGGGTAGCTTCAAAAATTGTTTGGCTAGGGGCGGCTGAATATTTTCCCGTAGCTACAACCCTACTGAACATCCTGTCGAGCTTGTCCTCCAATTCTGGTTCTATCCCAGCTGATCTGAACTTTTTCGCCGAAGGAAAAATCTGTAAAATATAATGAAATCTTATTAGAAGGCCAAAAAATAAAACTGATTAACATTACAAATATTAATTGAACAATATCTTACCGCAAGCCTTTCGATCCACGCATGCTTCGATGCAATGATTGTTCGCTTCGATGGATCCAATCCAAGCCGTCGATCCTTGTTTTAAATCATTCCAAAGTTTCCACTCTTTCTTGAGTTGGTCCCATTTATTTTTTAACTGTATGCTTGTCATAATTCCTGCACTGTGACCTCCCAAAATTTGTAACGATGTTTTGCTAACCTTCTTCGTTGAAAAAGAATTTGGCCTATTACCTTTTTCGACTTCAGCTATGCATAGATCGCAGAAAATTATTTTTATATCCTTCTCCCAAAGTGTTGGAGTAGCAACTTCTTTGTTTTTATTAGCCATACTACGAATAAGACAAATATTAGTTTTATCTTTACTCATACTAGCATTGACAGATATAAATTGCAATTAACCAAATAATACAGGTAGACACAGAAAAGAGAACAATTTACGTGGTTCGGTCAAACTGACCTACATCAACGGGAAAAAAATGATATTTCTTTATTGCTGAAATAGAGAATATGTAAATAGCATTTCAAAGTAACAGAAACAGTCAACTCCAATTTCCAATGTCTAATGTAAGGAGAGACCATTTCCAGATGTTAAAGAATATAAGGATGATACAGAATATAAGGAGATACCATTTCCAATGCAACAAGAACTCCATATACCAACTTTCTTATAACATGTGTTCCACAGAAATGAATTTCTTTCGGTGGGTCGTCCTCATATATGCCTCATGTATGCCCCATATTTGGATAAGGCCTCAATGTACCCCTCAGTATATGCCTCGACATATGCCTCAACAAATGCCATTTGTATGCCTCAAATATGCAGTAGTAGAAAGTGTCATACATGTTTAAGAACTATATACCATAGCAGGTATTAATACCACAACAGATGCATTTCAAAAGTATACTTGCATTTCCAAAGTTAACTGCAATAATATGCATTTCAAACATTTGCAATAATAGCAGATATTAATACCACAACAAAAACATTTCAATAATATGCATTTCAAACCGCTGCCCACTATCCTAGCATATCAACAACAATAGACCATTATTCAGCTATCCTAGCATATCAAAATAATAGGGGACATCAAAATCACTGAAACATTGTTCATACTGCAGCAGCTCAATCAGTATGCTTAGTAGAATAATCAGTATGCAGCAACTCAATCAGTATCCAGCAGCCAATAAATCAGAAAATCAAACCTTCCACTGCAGCAGCTCAATCAGTATTCTTAGTAGAATATATCAGATAACTTTCCTTTGTCACGGTTAATTAACAAATATAGATCATTGAGCTATATGGGCCAAAATGTGAACTTCAGCAGAAGAATCACATTATAATCCCCTTACCACTTCGAAGTGAATCCCCTAACCAATATAGAACATTGAGCTAGATGGGCCAAAATCAGTAGAACTCCTTCAAGTCAAGCTTGAGTTGAAGCATTGCAAGTATGAAATTACAAAACAGATACCAGAGCTAAAGGAAGAATATCACAAATGAACTGTTTATCTGACATCAAGTATGAAATTACAAAACAGATACCAGAGGTTAAGAGCTACAATTGAATACATCAAAACTCTTAATGCCAGGGCTCAACAAACCTATCCGGACACGACAAAAGAAATTAGCAAATCAGCTGAAGGCATTCCTTCTCCAAATCAAAAAGCTAAAGGAAGAATATCATGATGAAGGAGAAAATTAAGGGTTTTCTGTTTACATATCTCACACCCATAGCACTCAAATCTTTAATATTATATAAAAATAGCACCATTACCACTTTTTAAAAGTGAAACATAGGTTTTCATGCAGCAGTTTAAAGTTCCAAAGCACTGTTTGTATAAATATGAAAGTTTAGGTGTGAGATATGTAAATACATAAGAATTGTGTGCTATTTAAATTTCCAAAAAATTAATTGCCAGTATCCACTGTCATAAGCAAGGTTCATAAGACATGTGCCTCACATAAGATATGTTACCTGATAATAGTAAATTGGTAACAAGTATAACCTCCAATATGTATATCAATCCCTACAGAATCACATATAACAAATTCTGCACTGAAACAGTCATAAACTCCCTGTGGTAAACACTAATTCATAATAAGAGGCAAAAAATTAACCATTAACAAGAACAACCACTTGACCATTATTGAAGACACCAATAACTTCAACACATTTGTATAGGAACTTTGAAAATGGCTCTCAAACAAATTATCCGATATATTCACTTTTCAACGAAGAGAAATCTAAATCACCTTAGCTAGCTATGTCCATCGAATCATCTTTCGAAGTTAGTCGCCTTTGTATCAAAAGAACCAACTCCAATTCTATGAGAATGAGCGGTTTCAAATGTTATTCAGACTATGAATCACTATCAAATTCACAACCGTAGCCAGAGGTAATTTCAAATGCAATAATAAGCAAGCAATGGAAGAGCTACAGACTTTAATTCCTATTATTTTAACAAATTTCATTCAACTCTGTTTTCTGATTAATCCCATCATTCAAATGCTGAAGGTAAAGCTATCAGAGAAGGATATCTGAGGCTATTGAAAACATGAAACATGCTCTTCATGACCTCATTATCACCAGTCTCAACAAATTTACAATTCAAAAGGTATCAGTAAGTAAAGCTAGAATCAATTCAATATTACTTAAAAAACCCTCAAACAATCCAACTAAACTCCCTATGTGTACGAGTTCGTTTGATGTTAACATGCTCTTCATCCCAGAGAAAGATATCTGAGGCTATTGAAAACATGGCATCTAAGCAACCATAAGCCCAACCTAAAGTCCACCCAACCAAGCTCATGCCATGTCATTGCTAATATAAAAGAAAATGAAAGACAAAATTCGAGTAAAGCATGCCAGATAGTGCCAGGTTCATCGCAACAAAATAAGAAAAAATCGTAATGTACAGATCCACCATAGGTGTAGTGAAGCAACTAGAGCAAAACCAACATGATGCATTCGTGAATGTATAGATCCACCATAGATAAGAAGGAAGAAATAAAATTGATGAGGAGTAAGCATAAGATCCGAGAAACGCATAATCAGCCGACTAGAAAGAGAGAGCATCAGATCGGAAAGTAGATGAGGAGTTAAGTTTTTTTTAAAATTTTGCGTAGCACACCGCAGCATATCATTCTCTCCAAAGAAACTTTGAAAGATCGCCATGAAAAAGACTGGAAAGAGAGAAGTAGAGGGGGACGAGGCCTCGCGAGAGAATGATGGATCGAAGGTAGGTTACCTCGTATTTGAACGTTTCTCGGTCGAGGGTAGAGGAAGAGCAGTCGGCTCGCGAGAAGGTCCAGGGAAGAGGTCGGGGAGAGCAGCAGAGCGAGGGCAACGACAGGAAAAGAATACCTCAACGCCAGCTGAAAGTCGGGGCCGCGGGGTTTATCCCGCGGTCCGCTTTCACGCCGCTTCGCGGCGATAGGCAGCGAATTTTCCGTGCCCCGGGGCACTTGTACGCAAATTCGCGGTGCGTTACAGCGCCGCACCGCGAATTTGCCGAACCAAACAGGCCCTTAGTTTGTTGCGTCTGTTTTTATAAGTGTTAAGAAAATGTCAAGGCTTTAGTAGGACCATATTCTTTTATGTGATCATTAATTATTTTAAGATAGAATTTTTTAGGTAAGCCAATAGATGAATTTTATGTTTTTGGTTAAAATTTTTTATGAATTTTAGAGACTCTATAGTTTTATTTTTAATAATATATTTTTGATTGTTTCCACTTAATTTGATTGTTCGAGTATACTGGATTTGAGTAAGTTGAAGAAACATGTTATGTATTATTTTGGGTGAATTTAGGTGATTTGAGTGTATCACTCACCCTATCCTGGTGAGTAGGATACCGAAATTGGTGTTAAATGTATATTCAATTAGCTAAATCACATCCGCTTATTTTATGTCATGTCTAGTGGTGAAGGGGTAGCCATCATGGGTTGTGAAAGTGATATCAGAACAATTGAATTCTGAGGATTAATTACAGAAGCTTGATTGGGCTTTTGTTTTTAGAAAAAAATATTATGATATAATTACTGTAGAGCAGAGGTGAGTTTAATTTGTCTAGTGGGAAGGCATACCCATACCAGTGCATTGCTTGTTTATAAAATATAAGATACATTTATTTGAATATGTAAATATTTGTTTATGATATTGTAAATTTCAGATAATATGATTGACTTGTACTTGAAGGTTCTAATGACTAGTCAACACAACTAGATAGAGTAGAAAATCATTTTAAGGATGTTATACCTACTGAGGGTAGTACATTTACAGCAAAAAATATGTTGGTGACGCCAGATCCTACTGATATGATGTCAAAAATATGTTGCAATTACAGATAATGAAATTGATGATACAAATTACGGAAAAGGTGCAATTTTTTGTAGCACCTACAACACTTGCTATACCATCACCAACAATATCAGCTAGACCTGCAATTTTAAGTACTACTATTATCAGGATTAGTGTGGACATTGATAAATACTTCAACTTATTTTAGTTTAAAACCACCTCTAGTTAAAGGATAAATTGATGCCAGAATTGTTTAGAATTGGATTATTAGGATTGAGAAGATCTTGAGTAGGACAAAATGTTCTCATGATAGAAGAGTTTCTCTTACAATATTTTGTACTTATGGGTGAGAGAGAGTGTTGGTGGAAAGGGCAACACCCTGAGAAATTTGAAGGTAGATTTGAGGAGCAGATTACTTTGAATGAGTTCAAACAAGTAGCGATTGATATCTTCCTCCTTCGAAGCAGGTAATGCAGTAGAGTTTTGTAAATCTGAATCATGGGTAGAGACATTGATTCAATATGAAGTAGAATTTATATTCTTGTCAATCCATAGCTTATTAATACACAAAGTGAAAATTATTGTAGATTTTTAAAATGACTAAGAGTTCATTTGTGACCGTCTTTAATTCTACTGTGTATCAAGTATTTTACTGAGTTTGTGAAAAGCTCCGGACTTTTGGAGTCGAATATGGAGATGATAAAGTAGGAATGAGAGACTGTAATAAGAAGAGGTCATTGGAAATTAAAAGTAGACAATTTAAAAAAAAATATATATATATTCATAGATTGGAAGAACAATATTTATAGATAGGTCAGCTGTTGATACCATTTTATGCCACTTGTAAAAAGTCATATTGCGGAAAATGTTTACTAAATACTGGAATTTGTTACTTGCGTGATAAGTCAGACTACATCAAAAGGTATTTATCTTATGAATGTTGAGGGTGGCAGAGAAGCCAGAGTGATACATGAGTATGCGACTGAGAAACACTTGGAGAAAATGTGAAATCAGCGCTAGCTCTAGATTTTTCTTTGACATCTTAGGAGGCTTGAGAATCCTCAAAAGTGGTAATATGTATGATTACTAATTCAGATATAAATTTGTAGAAGGATAACACTGCTTCATATCTGTTTTGTGATACATTTCATTTGGAACCCATTTCTTTTACTCCTTGTTTAAATGTTATGTTTACTTACAGTGTCTGCATTTAGTATTTCTTGTTATGTGGATATTGTATTGCTGGTAGAACTTTTAGGTCTAATTTAGTACTATTACTTTTAATTGAATGAGATTATTGTAATTGAATGGATGATTTTGGGACTGAATTGGTTAATAAAGTACTAAGCCATTTTGATTAGTGGAAAAAAGGAGTTGGATTTGATTTGTTAAATAATAAGACCTTCTACTTTCAATTCGTCTCTAATCAATTCAGGTGAATAAATATATATAGATAGGTGAAGTAATATGTTTGGCTAAATTAGAAGTAGTTAGAGATGCAAGACATAAAAGCTATTCCTACAGCGAATGATTTTGAAGATATTTTTCCTGAGGAATTGGTCGGGTTGTCACTGAAAAGAGTAGAGTTTACAGTCTATTTTCAACCAGAAATTGCATCCATTATAAATGCACCTTACAGAATGACCACTAACGATTTACAATAATTGAAAAGTAAATTATCAGAGCTAATTGAGAAAGGTTTAATCAGATCCATTACATTCATTGGAGTGCACTTGTGTTGTTTGTTAATAAGAATGATGGTGAGATTATGTATTATTTATAGGGAGGCAAATAAGATAGCTGTTAAAAGCAAATATACTCTTTACAGGTTTGATGATGTATTTGATCAGTTGGAGGAAAATTTTATATTTTCGAAAAATCAATTTGAGACCATGCTATCATCAAATTAGAGTTAGAAAGAATGATATTGAGAATATAACATTTTAGTTTGAGATATGTGCATTATGAATTTCTAGTTATGCTTTTTGTGTTGATAAATGCCTAACAGTATTTACGGATATGATAAATATAATTTTCTAGTCTTATCTTGATTAGTTTGTGATAATATTTATTGATGATATAATGGTTTATTCCAATATTAATGATGATCAACACGACATTTGTATTGAGACTGTTAACAGAGCACAATTTATTTGCCTTATTCTTTAAATGTGAGTTTTGGTTAGGGAACTTTGCTTTCTTGGGGCATCTTATTAATGGTGAATGCATCTCAGTAAGTTCAAAAAAATTGAGAGTGGTGGTGGATTGGATAAGATCAACTGGTGTGATTAAAGTCGGAAGTTTCTGGAATTAGATGCTTATTATAGAAAATTTGGAAAAGGATTTTTTGCTTTTATCAAAACTAGATGTTAAATTTTGATTGGACAGATGAATATGAACAGATATTTGACATCTGTACTATTGCTGAGAATTCTATCTGGGATTGAAGGAGTTCCGATTTGATGCGATGTTCCTTTAGAAGGTCTGAGTTGTATTTTAATGCAAAATAATATCATTGTATATGCTTCCAGATAATTAAAGTCACATAATTTGTACTTATAGTTATTTTTGTGTTTATTTTGAAAATTTAAAGATTATCTAAATTGAGTGAAATGTGAATTATTTTATTTATCCCCAAAGTTTAAAATATAGACTCAAAAATAATTGTTTGAGGTAGAGAAGCTGCAGAAGATAATTAGAACTGATAAAAAGATTATAATATTGATATATAGTCTTCCGATGAACTTTCCATGATCTCCCTAGCAGAAGGTGGCAAGCATTCATGTGGACCACATCACATCATACCTGGTCCTGCAGCTGACTTCCTATTGAATACTCTACTAGGCATTGCTGGTCCATGATGTTTCTGGTTTTCTTCTTCATCCACGCCAGTGAATATGGCTCGGAATGCCTCGAAGTTGCGAGCCCCAATTTCTCTACTATTTGGGTCGATGTCATGTTCTTGCTGCTACCCCTGTCGATGATAAGGCTGCATATCTTTCCGTTCACTGTGCAGCGGGTGTGGAAAATATTATGGCAAAGCCACTTCAGATTCCTCATGTCCTTGACCTGTAGAATTCGTTGAATCATAAGAGCTTCTCCCTCATATGGTGGAAGATGATGCTCCTTAACCTATTCCTCAACTTCCTACTCTTTAACCTATTCCTCAGCTTCCTGCTCAGCGCCTTGCTCGGTAAACGATACAACTTTTCTTATCGGGCAGATGAAGGATATGTGCCCAAATCCGTGGCATCTGAAGCATTTTATGGCGGGCACAGTATCACCTTCTTTTCACCGGAGGTGCCTTCTCCGTATTAGAACTAATTTTTCAACCTTTTGTGACGTGCTCCTGCTGGTGTCTCCAAGTATGGGTGCCTGGTTGGTGGTGACTGTCGGCTCTGCTTCTGCTAACTTTCCACTTGCAATGCTTGTGTCTAGACATCCCCTAGTGTTCAGTATGATTGTAGCTGCATCACATTGCTAATACTAGGCTTCATGCCCCCAAGATATTTGGCTATTGTATTCTTTTGTAGCTCTGTTTGGTTGCACTTCAGCTGTAAGTGGTCAAATTGAGCTGTGAACTACACTGAAAGGTCTCTTTGCCGTAGGTTGTGGAGTTTCAAAAATATATTTCAATGGTAACGAGGGGGAAAATATTTCTTCTGTCTGGATTTTTTCATCTTCTCCCACCTGATAATCTTTTCTCTGTTTTCTCACCTCCTCAGTTGTACGTTATTCTACCATAGGGAGGTACTTTTCTTTAATTTGATAGCACAGCTAGTTTGACCCGCCGCTCTTTGGGTACCTCTTTGTATTCAAAGATCCGCTCAATTGCCTGTAGCTATTCAATAAACTTTTCCAAATCCATACTCCCATCAAACTTGGGCAAATCTACCTTGATCCCACCCTCCAAAGGACATCTTTTCTCGGAAAGTTTTCTTGTGGAAGGGACGTAGGTATCCCTCTTTAGACTTCCTCTGATATTGTATTCCAAAACGCTGTAGCCTATCTTTTTCTTCGTTAAAATTATCTCTATGGAAGGGATTCAGATCCTCTTCTCTCTTTGCCCTTCGACTCTCCATGTCTGGGTCAAAGATAACTTCTTCCCCTGTCATCTCTTCAATCTCTATAATTTTTTGTTGGAGGCGACGAAGTTATCATTTTATCTCTTCTCGGGTGGGCTCAAGCGTATTTTTTCTTGGCGATATGTTAGACGGTTTGGGATCCGTGAAAGGAAAGAAAAGAAGGTAAAAAGAAAGAAGTGAAAAAAAAGTGAAAGAAAGAAAAAAAATTTGGCGTGGTATATTAGGTAGGGGTGGAAGCTAGAAGTCCCATGATGAGACTTTAGTTGGGCTAGCTCTGATACTAAATGATATCAGATTTAACTCAAACCATGACGCAAGACACATTTTTATTAATGACTTAAACAAATGTTACATTGAAGACTCAAAGAAAGAAGGACAACACACAAAACTAAAACGTAATATAAAGGATTACAAAAAAAGGTTCGACAAAAGAACACAACAAGCTTGAGATAAAGGAGCCCGGGCCTGGTGCAAGGTAGGTGGCTACTGTGAAGGCTGGAGAGGTGTCTTGCTGCTGTGAAAGGTAATGGCAACAACTCAACGATAGTAAGATCTTCGAACCGCAGTTGGAGGGAGCTTGGAAGGGCAACGGTGGCTGCAATTTGCAGGGAAGTTGTAGGAAGGAGGTGCGGCTTGCTGGAGGGAGATGAGCAACAGGTAGAGGTGGCCGGAAGGTTGTTGTTGATGCGGGAGAGGGGCAGCTGGGGTTGCAGCCTCCAAGAAGCTGCAGGGAGCGTGACCTGCTCGAGGAGGGAGATGAGCGGCAGGTAGGGGTGATCGAAGACTGTTGTTGATGTTGGATAGAGGCTGTGGGGGATTTAGTCTGCAGGAAGCTGCAGGGAGGATGTAACGCCTAAATTTATAAATACGAGGTAAAGTTTGACTCAATTGAAGAAACCCCAAAATTGACATCCCTCAGAAGTTGATCGAAATAATTTTATTAAATTCTGCGCATGAAACCGATCAAATCGATATGAGACATTTTATGTAAATTATGAATGGTTTGAGAAATATAAAAGTTGGAAGTTATATGTTTATTAACGTAATTAAATTTTAATTATGTTAATTAATCCCTTAATCTTTTGCACTATAGCCCACTGACCTTATTATTTCATTTGTGCGGTCGTATAGGGCTCGATAGGTTCACTTCTCTTGTCCTCTCCCTCTCCCTATTTCTTCTTCTCTCTTCCCCAACCTTCCTCTTCCTATTCGTTCGGCCCCCTGTAGCAAGCCGCGACCATTTCTACAGTGCAAGGGGCGAGCATAACCTAGTGGCTACCTGAGTGTGGCAGCTCTCGATTTAGGGCTCCAACATGATTTTTGTAAGTATGAATTTCGTTCTCACCATTTTAAGCATTCATTTCCTTACACTCACTTCTGTTTTGACGTTTGCCTCGTTTTTGGTAGTCGTCGGAGGCACCGATCTCGTGTTGAAAGAGTGGAAAGCACATTGAAAGCTTCTATTCGAGTTTTAACACAAATTTAGCGAGGTGAAAGTGAAGATCAAGGTATTAGGAGGAGTTGAGGAGAGAATTGGTGGTTTTGGAAGGTTGTTTTATGTCGAAAAGCCCATTTGAGGTATTTTTTAGGCGAATAAGCTATGTTTTTGGTTAAATCATATTATGAACCCGAATTTTATGAATTCATATGATGCATACGTTCCCCATGTTGTGTATAAGAGGCGGCGAGCTCGAGACAAGCATATGTAAACTCGTCTTAGAGCTGCTCAGTCTAGTTAGGTGAAATAATCTTGTGTTAAACTAAGAAAAAACACTTGTTTATAGGTTTCATATGATTTTTAGTTTGATGCATTTAGAAAATTCTGGCATATTTTAGATGAATACTTGCAATTAATTTATGAATGCAAGTTGACTTATTATGCTAGACATGATTTTATGCTATTTTATGATCCAAATAATTATGTAGATAACACTGATTGCTTGTAGTATTCATTCTGTTATGATTTATGATCATGAGATGAAACACTTGTTTGCAGGAATTATGTTTTGTAAAATTCCTGATGAATTTTGCTACAGAAATGTTACAATGAATGTTAAGTGATAGATTATTACATGAGTGTTTGCAAGTACATTATGGATGGATGTATTCTCGATTCTTGATATTTATGCGGGGACGGAACTCTGAAAATCGTTGGAACTATGCGGTGACAAAATGTTAGGGAACCGTGCGTATCAGGAGGGTTGTCGATAACTGTCATGTTGGGGAAATCCAACATTTATCGATAGTTTATATAGCTTTTGCGATAGGGTGGCTGCCCCATGATGAAAAAACATAAAAATAGTTGAGTCCTATACATTAAAAAAGTGACATTCTTATAATATGATATCTATGAAATAAATGAACATGCTTATACTTATGATTGCATGTTTACAACCTGCATGTTACACTACATTTTATTTTTATACTGCATGTACCTGCTCTCTTTTCATGTTTTCTATTATGCTAGCATGTTATGATTGCATGTGGACATGTATAGTTTCATAAGAGCATTAAAATCTCTTTTTAGCCCTGATTATTTCTCTGAGCTCGTTGCTCATTCTTCGTTGTTGTCTTTCAAGTAGGGGCAACAAGCACCGAGGCGAGTAGCAATATATGTTTTTGTACAGCTTTTGCATGATAGTTTTGGGGGTTTTACATATGTTTTGTGTATTTATTTTTATTATTTTAGATTTAGCAGTTTTATATAATTTTCGTGTTTTTGATGATTTAATTTTCATGCTTCCAAATATGTAATTGAAATGCAATGTATCACGTATGTTGCGGCAATGTAGTTATAATAAGTCATCACCCATTGGATCCTGATTAGAAAAGTTATGATGAGTGCTGATGAGAGTTGGTTTGACCATATTGCTAGTCTCTGTCGCACCATAATTGACCCTATCAGGGGGTTTTGTTGGGGTGTGACAGTCTGGTATCAGAGCATGGTTATTGAATGAAAAGATTGATGGAAGCATGTTGAATTTAGAAGTAAGAATGAGATCAAATATGAATGGATTTATACAGAGCTATAGGCTGATGAATCTAGGATTGGTAACCCCTACGAATTAAGGTGGCACATGTGTTCGATAAAATTATTGTATGATAAATTGCATGTGAATAATAAATTGTGCCAATACAAATGAACATATCTGGAGAATATTCAGAAAGTATTGAAGGTCAGTCTTTTAGGCCAAATGCAAAGCATGAAGATCGAGCTGACACTGTTTTGGGCACAAATGAAAATCAGAACCATACAAATGCAGACATTAGAACTACTGAGCTACAGGGCATCGTGCAACTGATATCACTAAGTGGTTATTGATAAATTGCTGTTATTTAAAGATCCTTCACCAGTACGTGACCCAGATCTGAAACTAGAGCTGAAGTGGATCAACAAATAAAGATATTTCAGTTTTTCAAGTCACCTGCATTCAAGGGTGCTAGTGATTCTACAGTTGCTGAAAATTGGCTCATAAAGATTGGAAAAATTATGGATGGTATCATTGTCTGGAAAAGAGAAAAATGGTACTAGCTACTTTCATGTTAAAAGGCAAAGTCGAAAGGTGGTGGCAGACGCAGCATAGAGAAATATCTTAGCTGACACTTTTTCCACAAATTCAGTGGGAAGAATTTGTTAAAGTCTTCAAAGATTGATATATTCCACTTTCAGCCAGATTAACACTGCAAGATAAGTTCACTCAAGGGTCCAAGACAATTATGCAATATGAGGCAGAATTAACTTCTCTTTCCAGATATGTACCTCACTATGTCAGCGCCCAGGAGGAAAAGTGTTATAGATCGGCCTGATACCAGAGATTAGTTGAGGTTGACATTAGCTCCATTTGAAATCAGCAATTTCTCCGTGCTTGCTGAAAGGGCTAAAAGAATTGAAAATGAACTTAACTTTTCCAGTCAACAGTGGCAATCTCATGCAGACAAGCGAAAAGATTTTTGCAAAAGAAAATACTTCGAGAACAAGAAAACTAAATCAGAAGGCAAGCAGAAGCAGCTTTAGATTGAAAAATCGGTTTGTGAAATTATTAAAAAAGACATTTTGGGCAGTGTTTGATTACTTATGTGAAATGTTATAAATGTGGGTAGTCAGGACATGCAAATGAATTGTCAACAGGAAAAGAAAAAAGACAGTAGACCACAGACAATCTAGGGACAGGGACAGCCTAGAAAATTTTGTTTGTTAGTCAGTAGAGCATAACTCAGTTTTTGGCAAAGCCTTCAGTGCAAACGAAAAGTGAAACTTCAGAATGCTGAATGTATCAATCAGTAAAAACCCAAGTTTTTGCAATTATTCTTTATGAAGCTAAAAAATCAGAAGATGTGGTTACAGGCACGCTCCTAATTTAAGATGAGCATGACACTGTTTTATTTGATTCAAGTGTATCACATTCGTTTATTTCTTGTGAGTTTGCTGTCAGTTTACATGTTATTATGTATTTTAGTCCCGCTGTGTGTTATTATGCCATCGAGAAATGAGTTTTACGCCAATAGAAAATGTGTAGTGCATGTTCACGTGCATGATAAGTTGCCAATGGAGTTGATTATCATACTAATTCAGACATTTGATATTATTTTGGGGATGGATTGATTAGTAAATCATTTAGCTGCAATTAAATGCTGGAAAAGGCGAGTGCAGCTGAAATTACTTGGTGAAAAACTATTCTATATGCTTTGATTAAAATGCATAATCTTTCCTGATTCGTGTAGTGAAAGTTGAGAAATATTTTCGAAGTGGTGAACTGTTAATTTTGGCGAAACTATAAGCACTAAATAAAGATGTAGAGGAATTGAAAAACATTCTAGTGGTTTCAGAAATTTTTGATGTATTTCTTGAAGAATTGCCAATGCTACCATCAGAATGAGAGGTTGAAGTTGGTATTGATGTGCAACCAGGAAGGTCTGCAATATTTAAATCTCCTTATAGGATGACTCCGAAGGAATTGCAAGAATTGAAATATCAGTTGCAGGAACTGATAGATAAGAGTTTTATCAGGCAAAGTAATTCACAGTGGAGTGCTCAAGTATTAGTCGTTTAGAAGAATAATGGATCCTGTCACACCCCAACTAATCCTCCTGGTAAGGTCAATTCTAGTGCGACAGAGACTGACAATATGGTAAGACCAACTCACACTAGCAATTGCCTTGACTTTTATAATTAGGATCCAGTGGGTGATGAATTAGTTTAATTTGATCGCTATAAGATACATTATACATTGCATCCCATATACATATTCGGAAGCATGGAGATTAAATCACTAAAAATATGAAAACTATACAAGGCCGTTAAATTCGAAATCATAAAAATACATGCCAAAAATTTATGTACAATGCTTTCAAAACTATAGTGCAAAAGCTGTACATGGACATACCTGACTACTCACCTCAGTGCTCGTTGCCCCTACCTGAAAGGTAACAACGAATAATGCACAACAACGAGCTCAGAGAAAGAAGTAGGGATAAAATGAGATTTTAAACATGAAAGAAAGCAGCATGTATACTTGCATGAAACTATATATTTTCTCATACAATCATAACATGCTTTCATAATAGAAAACATGAAGAGAGAACATACAGTATTAAAAGGCTACAGTGTAACATCTAAGTTGTAAGCTTGAAATCATAAGCATAATTAGTATTTTTTTCATTCATTTCATAGAGGTCATATCATAAGAATGCCACTTGTTTAGTGTATAGGGTTCAATTATTTTTATGTTCTTTCATCGGGGGTTGTCACCCGCCTTAAAGACTATATAAAATGTCAATAAATGTTGGACTTCCCCCAACATAATAATTATCGACAATTCCCTGATACACACGGTTTCCTAACGTTTTGTCACCGTCTTTTTCCAACGGTTTTTAGAGTTTCTTTCATATATAAATATCAGGAGTTGAGAACACATACCTGCATGTAATTGTCTACCCATACATTACTCAAGGCATTTCTTAAAGCATTATACCTGTAGCAACATTCAACAGACATTTTATAAAGCATATTTACTGAAATAAGTTATTTCATATCTCTTACGCATGAAGTACAACATAATGAATACCTAAAAGAAGCTATCAATATTATATGCATATAATCATTTCAATCATAACATAATATAGAATCTTGTGTAGTATAATAAAAATTAACTTGCATTTATAAACTAATTGCAGGTATCCATCTAGAACATGCTAGAATTCCTAAATGCATTAATGCCAACTAGCAATCACATGCAAATCTATATAAGATTTTTTTTAAAAAATTAACACCAGATTATTTCACCTGATTAGACTAAGCAGTCCTATGACAAGTTTTTATAAGCTCGCATCGAGCTTGCCGTCACGTATAAACAACCTGAAAAAACATAAGCATTATAGGAATTCATAAAATTAAGATTTATAACATGATTTATCTCAAAAATAAGCATTAATTGCCAAACATAACTCAAATGAAAAGTCAGCATAAATATGCCATTCCAAAATCACCAATTCCACCTTTCCTCCTTCCTGTCACCTTAAATCTTACTTCTCACAGATTTCATGCTAAATGATGTTTAGAGGCTCGCTAAATTAATTACGAATCTTTCAGCATGAATTCAACACCTCCAACGACTACCGAAAATAAGAAAACGAAAAATGAGGCAAAAGTCAAAACCGAAGGGTGAGGAAGGAAATGAAATCTTAGAGTTGCGAGAGAAAGAGATTCGTACCCTTGGCTTTACCCCATAGCCCTAAATTAAGCTCTGCAACACTCGGGTAGCCGCTCGTCCTGGTTATTCGCGATCTGCTATAGTACCGCTTGCGTAAGAGTTCGCGGAAAACCTCCAGGTGGGTCTTCTGTCGCGTGAATTCCAACAGGGAAATGAAAGGAGAGAGGAAATGGGGAGGAGGAAAAATCATAGCTTTAGATGCCTTATTAAGCCAAAACCAGTGAATAAATGAAGCGAAAATTGGTATGCTATAGTAACAGAGGATTAAGGGTGATAATTAAGGTTTCATTAAGTTAATTAAATTGAAAACTTTTAAATTGTATATTTTCCAATCCGTTCATAGTTTACATGTGGTGCTTTGTATCAAATTGCTTGATTTCAAACATAGAAACCAATAAAATTATTTCGATCAAATTTTGGGATGTGAAAAATTTGGGGTACTTTTCAATTGTGTCGAACTTTACCTGGTAGCTTGCAAGTTGGTCGTTACAGATCTATGTAGTTATGTATTGATGATAGAGAGCTGAATAATGTAACGATCATGAACATATATCCTTTGCCCAGGATCGACGATCTATTTGTTCAGTTATAAGATGCAACTGTATTTTTCTAAATTGCTCTGAGATCATGATATTATCAGGTTAAAGTCAAAGAGACAGATATAGCTAAGACAACTTTTGGGATCAGATATGGTCATTATAAATTCTTATTTATGCGTTTCCAACAATTTTTATGGACCTGATGAATTAAATTTTTAAGCTATATGTTAATCAGTTTATCATTATATTTATTGATGACATTTTAATTCATTCAAGAACTGGTGAAGATCATGCAAAGTATTTGATGATGGTTTTGAAGCTATTGAGACAAAATTAGTTATATGCAAAATGTTCGAAATGTGAATCTTGGCTACGAAACATTGCATTTTTGGGACACATTATTAATTGTTAGGGAATTCAATTGATCCTCAGAAAGTCAAAATAAATTTGGAATGACTTACCCCAAAGAATGTCACAGAGATACGTAGTTTCCTTGGTTTGATAGTATATTACAAGATGTTCGTCAAATGTTTTTCATAGATAGCTATGCCGTTATTCAAATGAAAAAAGATGTTCAGTTTTAGTGGATTGCATAATGTGAGCACAATTTTTAAAAGTTGATGAAATAGTTGACTACGGCACCAGACAGTTGAAGCCACATGAAAGAATCTATTCGACGCATGATCTGGAGTTAACTGCTATAGTATTTGCTCTCAAGATTTGACGACATTATTTATATGGCATGAAATGCGAAGACTTCATTGATCATCAAAGTCTGAAATATATTTTCACAAAAATAGTTGAATTTGAGGCAGCGAAGATGGTTAGAGTTGATCAGAGATTACGATATGAATACATAGTATTATCTGGGCCGAGCAAATGTTGTTGCTAATGCATTAAGCCCGTAAATCCACAGGTGGTGCAAGCTGAACTCTTAGTCAGATGTCAATGTTGATTAAATAAATGATACTTTATACTTGGGAGTTGGAAGATCAGGTGATGTGGGTTACTTACATCAACTGACAGTACAACCTACATTAATGGATAAATCAAGGCAGCTCAGAAAGTTAGTAGTGAATATCTGAAACACTTGAAGCAATGTAAATTAGAAAAGGCGACTGATATTTGCTGATGAAAATGTCGTTATCCGAAATAAGCTATAGATATGGGTACATACTGATTCTGATTTGAGACGAAAAATTCTACATGAAGTCCATCATTTGGTCTACACAAATCCAGGTAGCACAAAAATGTACAAAAATTTTAAGTTGTCATTCTGGTGGCCAGATATGAAGAAAGATATTGTTGAATATGTATCTTAATGTCAAACATGTCAGATTGTAAAGGCGGAGCATCACAGTCTTAGCGGATTGCTACAATGATTGTCTGTACCTGAATGGAAATGGGAAGAAATTGTTATGGATTTTGTCATGGGATTTCATCGATCCATATAGGGTCACGACAATAATAGGTTATTACAAAGTTAGCTCACTTTTTGCTAACCAGACAGACAGATTCAACGGAAAAGCTGGCCAGATTGTATGTCAAAGAAATTATCAAGTTGCATGGTATTCCAAAATTTAGTGTTCTGACAGGGATGGAAGATTTATGTCTAGGTTGTGGAAAGACATTCAATAAGGTTGTGATACATAGTTATTTCAACACTGCATTTCGTCTATAAACCGACGAACAATAAAAAAAGTCAATTCAGGTGTTGGAAGATCAGTTAAAGTCTTTGTGTTCTCGACTTTGGAGGCAGTTGGGAAGATCACGTTCCAATGATTGACTTTGCTTATAACGATAGCTATCAATTCATTATCAAAACGGTTCTTTGTGAAGCACTGTATGACAGAAAGTGCAAAACTCCATTTGGTTGGGTTGAAGTGGGTGCGTCAAATGTTAGGTCCCGAGCTAGTTGACGAAGCCACAGAGAAATTCAAATCAATCAGAGACAGATTGAAAGAAGCTCATGATCGACAATAGAAATATTACGACCCATAGCACAAAATTGTTGAATTTGTAGTTGTAGATGTCTTATTTTTGAAAGCCAGGCCAATGAAAGGTACAACTAGATTAGGATAGGGAAGCAAGTTGAGTCCCAGGTATATTGGTTCTTTTGAAATTATAGAAAAGATCGGTTAGTTGCCTGTAGATTAGCGTTATCTGTGGATATGTCAGATATATATGCGATGTGTTTCACATTTCCATGTTAAGGAAATGGATTTCTAATTCATAGCAAAGAATTTTGCATGAAGACATTAAAGTACAGAAAAATTTGATATATATTGAAGAGCCTGAAAAGATTTTAGCAATTGATGTTAAGAAATTAAAAAACTGATAGATTTATTTTGTAAAGATAAAATGGAAACACAAGCATGAAAAAGAAGGCCTGAAAAGATTTTAGCAATTGATGTTAAGAAATTAAAAAACTGATAGATTTCTTTTGTAAAGATAAAGTGGAAACACAAGCATGAAAAAGAAGCAACATGGGAAAAAGAAAAATAATTTTGAGGATGAAATTTTTATAAGGAGGGGAGAGCTGTAATGCCTACATTTCACAATACTAGGTAAAGTTCGACACAATTGAAGAAGACCCCAAAATTTACATCTCTTGGAATTTGATCTAAATAATTTATTAAATTCTATGTATGAAACAGATCAAATCGATATAAAACAATGTAAATTATGAATGATTTTTGAAATATAGAAGTTGGAAGATATATGTTTATTAACGGAATTAAATCTTAATTATGTTAATTAATCGCTTCCTTAATCCTCTGCATTGTAGCCCACCGACCTTACGCCACTTTTACTTCATTCGTGTGATCGTATTGGGCTCAAAAGCTTCACATTTCTCCTCTCCCTATTCTTCTTCTCTCTTCCTCGACCTTCCCCTCCTTGTTCGTTTGGCCCCCTATAGCAAGCCACGACCCTTGCTATAGTGCATGGGGCGAGCATACCACAAACCGAACGATTACTTGAGTGTGGCTGCTCACGATTTAGGGCTCTGACATGATTTCTGTAAGTACAAATTCCTCTTTCTCTCCATTCTAAGCATTCATTTCTTTTCTGTCACTTCTGTTTTGATGTTTGCCTCGTTGTTCATGTTTTTCTCGTTTTTGGTAGCCGTCAGAGGCGCCGATCTCATGTCAAAAGCTTCAAAAGTACATTGAAAGCTTCCAATTGAGATTTAGCACGAAATTAGCGAGGTGAAAATGAAGATTGAGGCATTAGGAGTTGAGAAGAGAATTGGCTTTGGAAGGGCGTTTTATGTCGAAAGGCTCATTTGAGGTATGTTTAGGGCGAATAAGTTATACTTTTGGTTAAATCATGTTATGAACCCAAATTTTATGAATTCCTCTGATGAATATGTTCCTCAGGTTGTGTATACGAGGCGACGAGCTCCAAACGAGTGTATAGAAACTCATCGTAGAGTTGTTTAATCTAGTCAGGTGAAATAATCTTGTGTTAAACTAAGAAAAATACTTATATGTAGGTTTCATGCAATTTTTAATTTGACACTAATGCATTTAGAAATTCTAGTATAATGTAGATGAATATATGCAATTAATTTATGAATATAAGTTGACTTTTATTATGCTACACGTGATTCTATACTATTTTATGATCCAGATGATTATACATATGACACTGATTGCTTGCAGTATTCATTCTCTTATGATTAATGATTACGAGATATGAAATGTCTGATTGTAGGAATTATGATTTATGAAATGCCTGATGAATGTTGCTACAAAAAATGTCATAATGAATGTTAAGGGATTGATTATTACATGAGTGTTTGCATGTACACTATGTAGGGATGTATTCCCAACTTCTGATCTTTATACGGGGACAAAACTCTGAAAACCGTTATAAATATGTGGTGATAGAATGTTAAGGAACCGCACGTTTCAGCGGGGTTGTCGATAATTGTTGTGGTGGGGGAAGCCCACCATTTATCGATAGTTTATATAGTCTTTTGGGCAGGGTGACGACCCATGATGAAAAAACATGGAAATAGTTGAACATTATAAATTAAATAAGTGATATTCTTATGATATGACCTCTATGAAATGAATGAATATGCTTATACTTATGATTTCATGCTTATGATCTGCATGTTATATTACAGTTAATTTTTATACCACCCGTACCTTCTCTCTTTTCATATTTTCTATGATGCTAGTATGTTATGATTGTATGTGGACATGTGTAGTTCCATACGAGCATGGTGTTACTTTCTTTCCATGTTTAAATCACGTTCCTGATTATTTCTCTGAGCTTGTTGTTGCTCATTCTTCGTTGTTGCCTTTTAGGTAGGGGCAACAAGCACCGGGGCGAGTAGCAAGGTGTGTCTTTATTCAGCTTTTGCGCTATAGTATGGAGCTTTATATTTAAGTTTTGTGTATGTATTTTTATTCTTTTGGATGTAGAGCTCTGTATAGTTTTCATGGTTTGGATGATTTAATTTTCGTGTTTTCGGATATGTAATTGAAATGCAATATATCATGTATGTTGCGGCGATCCAGTTAGACTAATTCATTACCCACTTGGTCCTGATTATGAAAGTCAGGATGAGTGCTAGTGAGAGTTAGTCTGACCATATTGTTAGCCTCTGTCGTACCACAATTGACCCTACCATGGGGTTAGTTGGGTTGTGACAGAGGAGGTGCGATCTTACTGGAGGGAGATAAGCAGCATGCAGAGGTGGCCGGAAGGCTGCTGTTGAGGCCGGAGAGGGGTAGCAGGGGTTGTAGCCTATAGGGAGCTGTAGGGAGGAAGTCTGGCGAACAGTGGCAGGTTGTAAGGCTGCCAACAATTGTGGGGAGACAACGTAAGTTTTGGGGGTCCGTTGTAGGAGATGGAGAACCGGTTGACAGCAGCCGGGAGGATGGGCTGAGATAAATATCTCAGCATGGTCGAGCTACAGCCGAAGCATCACCCAGGGGATTGTCGGAGCACTACCTTAACGTCGGATATAACCCTCAACTGGGAGAACACTTAGACATAAATGAATTCAGATTTCATAAAAACTAGCCTCTAACTATAAGCGCAACCTCTCCTATTATAAAGAGATATGACCTATCTTAGGAAACGTTTAAATTAAGAAGGCAAATAAACATCATATTTCAGATTTTAGGAAAGGTTTTTTAAAATAGGAAAGGAGAATAATAATTAGACATCATATTTTAGGAAAATGTTTTGTAAAATAAGAAAAGTGAATAAAAACAAATTTCATATTTTAGGAAATTGATTTAAATTTAGAAAGTGCTTAGGAGGGAAAGGTGAGGAGGAAAGAAAGGACAGGTGAGAAAGGAAAGGAGGAAAAAAAGGAAAGAGGGAAGAGGAGGGAGGGAGGGGGCGGCAGTCCCCCCTCCCTTAAGGACTGGTCGGTCATCTCCTGAGCCCCATGTCACAGATTTTTTGCAAAAAGAATAGGTTTTGAAGAGTCCATTTTGAAGTTATTTTTTACCTAGTTGCCAAAATTATTATGTTGAGAAATTATCACTACTATTTGTGAAGAAAATTATTAATTTGCAAGAAAATCCTAAAGTTAGCTTAGACAGCAATAACATTTTTTTCATCTAAAATGTGGAGGGGTATTTATAAAGGTTTGGGTAGAAAATTATATTTCAATATAATATTTCACACAGACGGACGACCAAGCAGAAAGAACCATTCAAGTATCAGAAGATTTATTGCTATTGTGTATTTTGAATTTTGGTGGCAGATAGGAGGATAATATTTTATTGATATATACTTATAACAACAGCTATCAATCCAACATTAAGATGTTGCCGTATGAGTGGGACAGAAATTGCATAATACCACTGAGTTGAGTTGGAATTGGAGAGAGATACTTATTGGAGCCACACTTAGTGCACAAACTACTGAGAGTCATGATTATTAGGGACAGATTGAGAGTTGTCCGGTATCGTCAACAAAATTATTATGAGCCTAAGGATAAAATGATAAAATTTGAAGTTAGTTATTTTATATTCTTGAAAGTTCGACCAATAAAAGATGTCTAGATTTGGCTAAGGGGAGAAGTTGAATTTCATTGGTCTATTTGAAATTATTGAAAAAGTTAAAAAGGTTGCTTGCTGATTAACATTGCTCTCGGATGTTTGATGTGCACGATTTATTTCATGGATCAATACTCAGAAAATAGGTTACAGATGCATATAAAAAATAAAACATAGTGAAATTGAAGTAAAAAAAGATTTTACTTACGTGAAAAAGCAATAAAATAATATTAAATTTGATAGTAAAAAGCTAAGATATAGACAACTTCATTTTATAAAGGAAAAATGAAATAACCGATCTTTAGAAGAAGCAATTTGAGAAAGGGAAAAAGAAATTAGACAAATTTCCTCACATGTTTGAAAGGTTATGAAAGAAGCAAACATTGTGCACAAAATTCTAATAAAAGGGAAATAATTACAATTTCCACTTTTCAATAAATCAAAAGTATACTTAAAATTTCAATTTTTTTCAAAAATCATAAAAATCATTACATTATGCTATTCTCTTTAAAATGATTATATTGATATATAGAATTATAGGCTAATTCTGAAAGACTAGAAAGTTATTGTTTTTTTAAAAATTTCATAACTTTTTGAGTTAAATGTGCTTGTTACCGTAGCATGGTATTGAAATTCGAAAATTTTCACTTAAATGGACATGCAATGACTAAAAAAAAATTTAAGGTCTGAGATGCTTAATTATACAATAATGCATTAATAAATTATATATAAATATATTCGTAAATATACTAATCATTTAACCTCATTTCCCCGTCATAGGCTTTCTAGAAGGCGAAGTAGAGAGATGGTGGCAAGCACAACATAAAGAGAGATTTCAACTGACCACTCTTCCACAAATTCAGTGAGATAATTTTGTCAAAGTCTTCAAGGATTGGTTCATTCCACTTTCAACCAAGTTAGCACTGAAACATAAATTCTTCAATCCAACTCAGAGGTCCAAATCAGCTCTGCAAAATACAAAACTCTATTAATTTGGGTTGAATTGAGTGAACATTAAATGTTAGTTTCTGAGTTAGTTGATGAAGCCACAAAAAAATCAGGTTAATGAGAGACAAATTGAAAGATGCTCATAATCGACAATAGAAATATTATGATAAATGTTTGTTATAAGAATTATGATTTATGAAATATCACAAGTGATGTTATATGTAAGCTATTACATGAATACTTACAAGTGCAGATGATATAGAACGTTAGGATTTTTTACTCATGGTATTTAGAGAGATTAAATTTTAGGAATTGTTAGGATGAAACAAGGACGGAATGTATGAAACTGTTGGTGCCAAAGGGCTAGTGATAAATTTTATATTGGGAGGGTCCTAACTTTTATCAATACTTAATGTAGCCTTCGAGCTAGGGGACAACTCATGACATGACATGATATTGGAAATAGTTGAGGCTTATATAATTACAAGTGACATTCATATGATTAGATTGATGACTTATAAACTTTTTTATGATTACATATAAATGAATAAAATTCATGTTGTATACAACTGTCATGTTTCCCCTGCCTTACATCATTTTTACATATTTTATTCGATTATAATATATTGTGACGTGATGTTGACATGTATCTAAGCTACATATGAATACACACCTTTTTTGTTTATAAAATTTTATTTTATTTCTGATTATTTTGTTGAGCTTGTAATAGCTCACTCTATGTTATTTTTTAGGAAATGGTAAGGAGCATCGTGGCGAGTAGCTTGGTGTGACGTATACTTTTGCGATATATAGTTTTAGATAGTCAATAGAATTTTGGATGTGTATGTTATTATATTGTATTTAAAACATCTGCATACTTGTTTTGATGATATGATTTTCACGCTTCCAAGTATATGGACGAATAATAAATTCAAATGAATCGTGATTGTTAGTGGCGATTTAATTAGATAGTTTTTTTACTCACTGGGTCTTGATTTTGTCAAGTGAGGATGAGCGCTGGTGAAAATTTGTTCTGACTGGATTGTCCGCCTCTGTCGCATCACAGTTCATCCTTAAGGGAGAGGGGGCAGTTGGGGTGTGACAATATGTGTGTACGTATTTTTATTTGGGCTTTTCTCCTATATATATATATATATATATATATATATATATATATATATATATATATATATATATATATATATATATATATATATAATGTTGGAGATTGAGAGTTTTGGATTGTAAACATCTACTTATCGGAATTCGAAAAGGAAGAAGATTATGCGAGATTTTTGCTCAACAATCGGTTCACAGTTGCTTGGTACTATATGAAGATTATTAAATGGACTCAGGATTTTGACCAATCTAAGGAACCTCCTGTTGTTCCTATGTGGTTCGAGCTTCGGGACTCCGCTTTCATTTGTGCCAACATAAAGCTTTATATAACATCAGTCAAGTGCTTGGTACTCCTCTGAGAGTGGATTCAGACACGTATGATATGGTATCGCCTGATGGTGCGAGGTTCAGGTTGAGAGGGATTTTACCCTCCCATATGTGGATCAAATTTGGATCACGGACGGCAAAGATGGGTTT
Organism: Papilionanthe hookeriana x Papilionanthe teres; assembly: GCA_022702705.1. NCBI lineage: Eukaryota > Viridiplantae > Streptophyta > Magnoliopsida > Asparagales > Orchidaceae > Papilionanthe > Papilionanthe hookeriana x Papilionanthe teres. The sequence continues at coordinate 10,460,978 of CM040436.1, read as the reverse complement.
TGGCGGAAGGTGGTGGTAGAGGATAAACCTCTTTTTTCGGCATTGACGAAATATTTAGGCACACTAGGAGCACTTGCTACAGTCGCACCCCCTCGCGAAAAGGGCCTCTGGGCCTTCTTTGGTTCTTGTTGAGATTCTTCAACAACGGCGATACTACCCCGGTTCGAAAGGGAACACGGTACAATCCGAGCACGACATGGCTGTCGGGGTGACTCTTCATCCTACTCTGAGTTGCCTCTCCGGTGATTAGACCGTGTCTTATTGAACAAGTCGGTATGGTGACCCCCTCTCTGCGGTGCAAACAACTCAGGGAGGCTACCATACTGTCAGCTTCGATCGACTCACCGGTAAGTGTTCGCGGATTCGGACATCGAAGACGAAGCATCCGAGAAGAAGAAGAGGCGGCGAAGTGGCAGAGTTCTGCACACTCGACGGAAGAAGAAGCTCGGCGGTCTCTTTTGTTGATGATACTTTGATCACCTACGATGAGCAATGGTCAGATGTTAAGAGTTTACTTTATGGATCTCCTAGGAACGGAGCGAGAGTAGCACGTTCTCGTTCGTAGACATGTACTGTTTTGTAATTTTTTGTTATGACGCTTGCAATTCATTTCGTTTAGCGACGTATCGTATGGGTTGGGCTTCGAGTTTCGGACCGATCCATAGCTCTTCAGTATCGTTTTATCTTAATGAAATTGGCTCTTGAGGCCTTTAATGAAATATATATATATATATATATATATTTATTTATATTAAAAGCAAAGTTACTTGTATTGATTACCAAAAAAGGAAGTACAAAAATTGGCGGAGAGGACCCAACATAAATAGGTCCCTACCTATTGGCCAGTATACAAAACAAAAATGTAACTACGTACATGTATACCCAAAAAAACTCAAAAATAAACCTTGAAAGTAAAAAATATATAAGAGAAATAAAGCAAAATAAATCCTATAATTGCCCAAGTAACACCAGTCTATAAGTAATAGATCCATCTAATACAGTAAGTCAGGTATGAAGTGCAGTAAACATAGAACAGGCACACCACTAGTATGAAAGGCATGATGTCCAAGGGGATATTAAAACCAACAAAATACTACAAAGTAGGAAATCTTTTTGAGCTAATAAGATGAAAATATCCTTCCAGAAGAGTAGCATCACCACATGGAAAGTTCCAACAGAAAAACAACAACCATTAGCTAACACAAAGACCTGTACAGGCCACCCGAATCACAAAAGGAACCGGGCCACCAGAAAGAGATGTTGTGGGCTTAGAAACTTGTAGAAGTTGCATAAGGCATCCCAGATTGGCCAAGAGAAACTTATAACCGCACAACATAAGCAGACGTCTAACGTAGAGAATTCTGAAAATTATTAGGAGAACTGAAAATAATCAGCATCTAATAAAAGGTGCATCTAGCAAGTCACCAGCCAATAGTATCTTTAACTAATCCACAGAGAATCTTCCCACACTTATTCCCAAATGCCCCAAAACAGCAAGGAAATCTGTTGGTTGATTTCCTTCTCTAAAGATATGAGACCACTGTATCGTGAAGCCCTTATCAACTACTAATTTCCTAATCTTATTCCTTGTGTTGAGTACCTTCCATGGGGGCTTAGTAATACCCAGAAAATGTCAATCATGACCTTCGATTCAGCCTCTATAGCCAAGCAAAACTAATTCTAATTAACAACAATTAATAGTGCGAAATAAAGTTCCCATAGTTCAGTTTTTAGAGGAGATTGTGTAACAAAGGGGGAAGAAAAGAATCCCACACAAGCACCAATTGCATCTCTAAAACACGCCCCCCACAGCCGCCCTCCCATTCCTGACACTCCCATCAATATTGAGCTTAAGCCACCCACGGGGAGGACGCAACCATTTGAATAAGATAGGTCTATGAATATTAGTGGAGAGGGAGGAAGTAGAAGAGAAATTATGGCCTTTGTAACCTTTAGATAAGTATGCCATAATATGAGCCACAATTCTCCTAATAGAAGGAGCAACATCATCAAACATTACAGAGTTCCTTGCCATCCACACAAACCAAAGATTGATAAAGGGGAGGAGAAAGAAAGATGACCCATTTTCACATATATTTTTCCAAAACATCAACATTCAATCAAAGAATCTCAACTACTAGAAACCCAACCCCCAGTGAAGTATGCCCCGTACCTCCAAACCACCAACGTGAAAGAGCAGTGAAATAATAAATGAGAAGCAGACTTATCTTGCCTTTTACATAGAACATTTTGGGAAACTTATTTTAAATTCTTCATTTTTAAAATGTCATCATAAGGTATACAATTATGTAAGTGCCTCCAAGCAAAGAAGTACATAGACGGGGTAAGATGCCTTCCCCAAATAGCTTTACCCCAAGCCCATTCACCAAAATGATGAAGGGTAGAGTATATAGATTTCTCAACAGAGCAGTTCCCTCTATTTTTAAAAGGCGGCACATTTGTTTTAGAGGTATAAAAAGTAATTTTTGACATAGGATATGCTTCCATACCGACGGCTTCCCTAAGTAAATTCAGGTTCTAATTTCCATTGTCCAAAAAATCAGAAATAATAGCATTAACGTTAGAAGGGTTTGAAAGGGAGGGGTTAAGCCAAAGATCATACCAAAATGGAATATCACATCTACCAAAATCCCAAAGAAATGAATTGTTTCGCCACATCTCTAGCCTTAAGAGATTTCCATATACAAGGCTCCTACTCTCCATCCAACCCTAGATGGATGGGATGAAGTACAGTTTATATACTGCAAATTGGCCCACAACGAATCATTCCTCCAAAATTTAACCTAGAGTTTAATCATATTAATATCAACAATATGATTAAGCTCCTTGAATCCAAGCCCAACAGCACTAAGAGGCTTACAAACCTTAGCCCAAGAAGCCTGAATCTTTTTAGGTCTCCCTCCATCCTATAAAAATCTATTAAAGCATCTTTCCATAGAGAGTTGGGAACTTTTTTTCATTTTCAAAACCTGGAGACTGTAAAGAGGGATGCTACAAAGAACACTTTTCAAAATAGTGATTCTACCACCATTTGAAAGAAATGTATTTTTTCAGTCTCCAATCTTCTTTTTGATTTTGTCCACAAAACTATCCATTTGGGTTTGCTTCCTCCTTTATCTTAAGATATCCATCCCAAGATATTTAAGGTGAAGGAAAACCTTGGAGCACCCCAATTAGTTGACAATAGTTGTAACCAACTCCCTCTTTACAGCTTTACAAACATAGAAGTGACATTTAGATTTATTAAACTCCAAACCTAAAATGACAGTGAAAGAGTCAAGAGTATCCCCTATCTCTCGAATGGAGCCTTTGTAGCTTTAGTAAAAATTATTGCATCGTCGGCATAAGCCAAATGACTCCAGAATTTTGGATTTATGAGAATACTGAGTGTATGAATGCTCCATCCGTAATTTATTCAACATATGGGAAAAGAAATCAAAAGCAATTATGAAGATAGTGGGGGAAAGAGGGTCCCCCTGATTAATACCCTTTTAGTAGAAAAAAAAGTCATAGGAAGAGCCATTGATAAGTATGCTTTTAAACCCTTATTGTAATTTCACCGTTACACTAAAAGGCATCTCGATATTTAAGAGTTGAGCTTCATTCAACTTAAGGGGTTTCACAATCTCCACAATTTAGGTAGTTGACGTGCTTGTCAGTTCTCATATCCCATAATCATCCTCCACATAGATAGAATTCTAGATGTGGCCCTTACATTTTCAAGAGGTGCTCCCATTACATAGCACTTTGTCCCACCTTGGGTTCAAAAAGTGGCTCTCATGGCGTAGCTCTTTGTTCTGTGTAGCTCCTGGTTCTCATCTTTCGGCTAGTGTTATGCTCTGATACCATTTGTGATTGTCCGAAATCTCACTCATCAAAAGGTATTGTCTGCTTTGGCCAAATAGTATCATGATTCAGCCTCGTTGGTGTGACTTCCCAGGAGGTCACCTATCCTAGGAGTGTGCCATGACGAGAATGTTTAATTTTGGAGTTTATATTGAAATTTTACCATTAAACTAAAAGATGTCTTGATATTTAAGAGTTTGGCTTCATTCAACTTAAGGGGTTTCACAATGTTACCTGAGACCACTTGACAGGACCATTTCCTTCAAAATATCTGATCTATGGAGGAGGTGTAGCCAAGTTATTATAGCCAAATTTATTACAAAGATGACCATGATTTCTTCATCAATCATGTCTAAATACAAGTTTATGACCTATCAGTCCATTGTGGACCATAAGATGTTAGCATGTAGTTCTATGATTGTTGTTTATTTTTCGTATTGTGTGAAGGCAATCTTCTTACATCAGAACCTTTGAAACTTGCAAAGTCTTGTCTCTCTTATTGAAAATATATTTTTTATTCTGTTAAAACTGCTAGTCTTTCTTCTTTTCAGTGACAAGTGGCCCAATTAGTTTTCCAAAAAATGCTCACTTTCCTAGAGGGAATATGCAATACTGTACTAATTGGCATGTTAAACCCCAGATATGTCACCTCCATTATTCCAATTGGTGCAATGTTTGCAATGACCCTATGGTTGGGAAACAGTGCATACCTCTACATATCTGTTGCGTTTGCACAGATGTTGAAAGCTGTCAGTAAGTGACGCGTTTGCTCTTTCTTTTAAACACAATGATATTGTTTCCCTGCTCTTCATCTCTTGATGTGCAAGTGTGTATATTTTGTGTATTGCTTGCAGTGCCTGTAGCTGTATTCATTCTTGGAGCTGCGGCTGGCCTTGAAGTACTGAGTTGCAGAATGTTTCTGATAATGTCTGTCATCAGTTTAGGGGTTATTATTGCCTCCTATGGGGAAGTCACTGTTAGTTGGGTTGGAGTGGTATATCAGATGGGTGGGGTTGTAGGAGAAGCCCTTAGGCTTATCTTCATGGAAATTTTTGTGAAAAGAAAAGGCATACGCCTGAACTCAATATCAGTGATGTACTATGTCAGTCCATGCAGGTATGGCATCTCTTACACCTTTTCTAAGATGATAAATTAGTTTGACATTATGTTGTCTTTTTTTGCAAAAAAAAAATTGTTCTTTCTTTGCAGCGCATTCTGCCTCTTTATCCCATGGTTATTCCTTGACAAGCCAAAAATGGATTCTGCCGGGCCTTGGAACTTTCCACCTCTTATATTGTTTCTTAACTGCCTCTGCACCTTTGTGCTCAATCTCTCAGTTTTCCTTGTTATCTCAAGAACAAGTGCGCTGACTATTCGTGTTGCTGGAGTTGTGAGGGACTGGGTGGTAGTTTTATTTTCTGCCGCTCTATTTTCTGATACAAAGTTGACAGTTATCAACCTAGTTGGTTATGGAATAGGTACTCTACAGCTAAATCTAAAATACTGTTACAACGTGGCTGACCAAATTTTTTGACTTTGAAAGGGTTACTGTATTTCTGACCTTACATGTTTATTGTTAATTATACCTACTGCTCTACTTTATTTATTTATTAATTAATTTCAATATAAGAGGAACTTTATTTTGCCACAAAAGCAACTTGTCTTCAAATTCTCAAGAAAGGCTAACTCACCCTAGGTCTGGTATTAGAGTTCATTTGGTTTGTTAAAGATATAAACCATGTTTTGTAGAACATAAATTTACTAGATTTCATCTTTTGTTAGATGTAGTTAGAGATAATGTTGTAAAATTAGGCACTCCTAAAAAGAGAGATGATTGTCTAATGTTGATGCACTAGGCATGACCTAGGTGCTTGTTCGAGCAAAACCAGATGCTAAGAAAAATATAATTATATCGCTTATAAGTAATTTTTAAATTGATGACCATTTTTAAGAATATGAAGTGGTAGTCATCACATTAAACTTAGCTGGGAAATATAATGAATTTTGTTGTTCTATTGTACTCTAAATTCAAGCTTCTTAGCTTTATATTATCTTATGTTATGCACAATAAACTACAACTTTTAGCATCCCTGATATAAGGATAATCTAATAGTTCCTGTTATGTGTTTTTTCCTCACCATCATTCATAGTCTCTTTTCCATTAATTGGGTTATTGCCATCCATCTTTTATTTTATCTCATTACATGCAACTTCATCTGTAGAGTTTATCACTCTAAAACTTCAAGCTCATGTGCCCAAAATCTGTGTAACCATATCCATGTTTCTAATACTCTAGATGCTTATTTCTCATTACCTCGTGCCAAACTATTATCATGAAAAATTAATCTTTCACTAATACTCAAGTTAACCTATACCACAATCGAACTGCTAATATTAATTGATCTGGAGAGAAATAATTCTCTCTTAATTTTATTATTCACACACACACACACACACACACACACACACACACACACACATATATATATAACAGTGGCAAGTGTATACCTCCCGGCGGAAGAAGAAGGCTGGGGTACTATGCTACTTGTGAATCTTATGGATGACACGCTGTCTCTCACAGTAATGGAGAATCACTCTGCAGGCTTGATTATTGAATGCGCTACAAGAACCATGGAAGAGGAAGGCGCTCGGCGACCTCGTCAACTCGAAAGGTTTAGTTGCATGATTTTCTTTTGTCCTATCTCGTTGTCTTGTTTGTTTGAGCTTTTTGCTCTTTGCTTTTTATGAGTAGAGCTCCATCATTGGGCTCTATCCTACTACTTCTTTTGTAACCCTTTTTTATTAATGAAAATGGCCCTACGGCTTCTTTTAAAAAAAAATAAAATATACCCTATATATTAATATCAAAAAAGGGTACAAAATAGGGGAGGGGAGGTGGATCCCATGTCTAATGAGCCAAAAAATACATCGAAATCCTAGGAGGTTCCATCTCCCGCAGTACACCATCCAAAAAAATTGCAAAATGTAAGGTCCAGAATACAAGTATACCCAAATAAAAAAAACGCAGTATAGCAAAAGAAAAATTCATATGTAGGATGAAATTGTAAAATGATTGTAAAATGAGGGCCAATATCCAAAATAGTGTGAGGCCGACCTGCACAGTGTAGAGAAGCATAGAGAAAAGGATGACTTGAGGGAAAAGAAGTTAGCAGTAGCAAGGGGAGTCGGTAATGAATAAACGATTGCTCAAGCAAATCACCAACCAATAGAATCTTTAACCTATCAACCGGGGTCCTGCCCACCAAAACACCCATATGCCCCAAACCAGCAAGGTAATCCGCTGGTTTATTACCTTCCCTGAAAATGTGAGACCACTGAATCAAAAAGCCATTCTCTGTCACTAATTTTCGGATCATTTTCCAAATATTAAGTACCCCCCATGAGGGCATAGCATTGCTCCAAAAAATGTCAACCATTAGCTTCGAATCTACCTCCACCAACAAAGTAAACCACCTCTGATTAACCGCAATTAGAAGGGCCAAAAACAAATCCCACATTTCCGTTTCCAAAGGGGAGATGACATAAGAGGGGGAAGCGAAGAAACCCAGACAAGCACCGGAATCATCTCTAACCCCCCCCCCCTCTTGAAACTGCCATCAATATTAAGCTTAAGCCACTCACAGGGAGGCGACGACCGTCTGAATAATATAGGTCTATGAAAGACAGTGGAAATTGAGGGAAAAGAGGAGAGACCCCTGTAAGCTTTAGAAAGATATGCCATAATACAAGCCACCGTTCTCCTAATAGGAGTAATATCATCATACATAGCAGCGTTTCTAGCCTTCCACAGGAACTAAAGAATAATAAAGGGAAGAAGAAAGTAAGAAGGACCATTGTCACACATGTTTTTGCAAAACTTGCACCAAGCAATCAAGAAATCCAGGAAGTAGGACCGGAACCCCCAATAAGGAAAGCTACGTCCCTTCAAACTTCCAATGTGAAAGAGCAACGAAATATTAGATGAGCAGCAGACTCTTCATGTCTTTTACTAAGAAGACATTGAGAGGCTAATTTTAAACCTTTCATTTTTAGAATGTCATCATAAGGTGTAGAGTTGTATAAGTGTCTCAAAGCAAAGAAAGCCATAGGAGGGTAAGCTGTCTGCCCCAAATCACTCTACCCCATGCCCATTCCCCAAAGTGATGGAGGGAAGAGTAAATGAATTTCGCAGAAGAGCAGTTCCCTCTATTTTTAAGAACCGACAAATCTGCTTTAGAGTTATCAAAAGGAATTTTAGAGAGGGGATAAACTTCCATACCAACAGCTTCTCGAAGAAAGTGAGATTCCAATTACCATTCTTCCAAAAATCCGAAATAACAGCATTTATATTAGGAGTGGAATGAGAGGGATCAAACCAAAGATCATGCCAAAGAGAAATATCACCTCTACCGAAGTCCCAAAAAATGAATTGTTTCGCTACTTCTCTGGCCTGAATGAGAGCTTTCCATATTCGAAGTCCCCCGCTCTCTATCCCATCGTAGATGGATGAAAAAAATTACAGTACTTAAAGTGCAGAAAGTTAGCCCACAGAGCTTAATCATATTAATATCAACGATGTGCTTAAGCTCCTTGAAACCGAGCCCACCAGCAATAAGAGATTTGCACACCTTAGCCCAAGAGATCCAAATTTATTTTTTCTCCAGCCAGCCCATGAAAACTTATTAAAACATCTTTCCAGAAACTTATTAAAACATCTTTCCAGGGAGAGTTGGGAAATTTTTTCATTTTCAGAAACCGGAGGCTATAAAGTGAGATGCTGCAAAGAACACTTTTTAACATAGTGATTCTACCACCATTAGAGAGAAATTTATTTTTCCAATCACCGATCTTCTTTTTAATTTTATCCACAAAAGCATCCATTTGTGTTTGCTTCCTCCTTCCCCTTAAAATATCAACACCAAGGTACTTAAGGGGAAGGGAAGCCTTAGAGAATCCCAAATAATTCGCTATAAAAGTGACCGCATCCCTTTTAACAGCTTTACCAACATAGAAATGACCCTTCAATTTATTGAATTCCAAACATGAAGTGGCGGTGAAAGAGTCGAAAGCATCCCCCACCTTGCGAATGACAGCTTTGGTAAAATTATGGCATCGTCAGTATAAGCCAAATAGCTAACTAGAATTTTTTATTTGTGAGAGTAATGAGTATATGCAAGTTCCATCTGTAAATGATTCAACAAACGGGAAAGATAATCAAAGGCAATAATGAAGATAGTAAGAGATAGAGGGTCCCCTTGTTTAATACCCCTTTTAGCAGAAAAGAAATCATTGGAAGAACCATTTATAAGAATACTGTAGTGATTGCACTGAGGCCAACGTTTGATCCAAGAGCAAAAATCCTGGTGAAATACCCTTGCTTGAAGAATGTTTAGAATAAGCTGTCAATTAATGGTATCATAGGTCTTTTTAATGTCTAATTTAAGGATCATATGTCCTCCTCGACATTTTCTATCCAAATCTTCCACAAGTTTCTGAGCAAGCAGAATATTATCTGTTATATCTCTCCCTTTAACGAAAGCAGACTGTTGATAGGATACGATGAAGATAAGGTGAGGTTGGAGTCTAGTCACAATAATTTTACTGAGAACTTTAGAGATCACCAAAGTAATCGAAATTGGCCTAAAATTGCTCCAGGCAGATTTCTCACCCCCCCTTAAGAATCAACACTATAGCAGAAGCAGTGAAATAATTACCTAGATTCTCCCCCCGAAAGAAGCCTTGAATTGCCTTAACAATCTCATTTTTAACAATTTGCCAACAGGAGATATAAAAAAGAGAGGTGAAGCCATCAGACCCCGCAGCCTTATGCTTATTGATACTCTTGAAAGTTTCATATATTTCCTCCTCCACAGAGAAACATAGATTAATGTTAGATGTGTAATCCTTCTCCCGCCTAAAATGAGATTCATCAATAGGGTCCACCTACAGATTAGAGTGAAAGAGAATAGAGAAGTAATTCACAGCGTTATCCCCAATTAAAACCGAGTCAGAAAACCAAACACTAGACTCATCTTTGATTCTCAATATAGTATTATTCCCCCTTTTCTGCTTAATGGATGCACGAAAGTACCGATAATTTCTATCCTCCTCAGCAAATTGAATCTCCCCAACTTTTCGACAAATTAGATCCTTTTCTCTTTTAATAGCCTGAAGTAGTTCTTTATGTGCATATGCTAGTTCTAGCACTAAAGTAGGGGAGCAAACCTGGACATGCTCAAGTAAAATCACTTTGTCTTGAACTTCAGCAACTTGTTTATAGATATCTCTAAAAGTATTCCAATTCAAATGGCTAAGAAAAGTAGCTACCCGCTTATGTAATTTCCACAATACAAACCAGGGGTTGCCTCCCCCATTAAATTTCTAAGCCTCCTTGTCAACATACAAAAAGAATTCATGGGAAGTCCAGACATTCCGAAATCTAAATTGATACGAATTGGGAGAAATAATAGGAGCAATATTGAGAACCAGGGGGGCGTGATCAGACCCGACAAAGTTAAGATGTGTAACTTTGGGGATCATATAAGAGTTCAACGGCAAATGATTACCCAAAAAACGATCCAGTCTCTGAAAGAGTAAACCCCTCCTCCAACTAAAAGGGTATCCTGAAAAGCCAAGGTCATGTAAGCCTGCCTCATCCATCTTGTCAACAAATTTATTGATCAAGGTCCTATTACATCTGTCACCCCCTCTCCTTTCATCCATAGACATGATCATATTGAAATCGCCGAGCCAAGAATCCTGCATAGAGTTCCCCACCATAACGAGAGAATCCCATAAAACATATTTCTTCGACAACAGAGAGCTTGCATAGACAAAAGTGATGCAACCCTTGAAATCACCAAACTCAAAAAAAGCATGGACAAACTGTGCATCATCAATCACTACATTGAATGTTAGTAGAGCTTTCCAAAAAATCTAGATTTTATTAGAGGAATTGCAAATGTGTCTAAGGTGTTTAAACTTGTTTAAAATCCTCTCCCTAGAGGCTCCAAAATAGCAAAAAATGTGAAGCTTGTGAACTCGAGACAGATGCTACAACCTACTCAAGGAATGGGGGTCCACCACTCCTGGAATATTCCAAGCCATAATGTTAATCATTAGCATACGAACCCCCGCCCATCCCCCTGGAACCCGAGGAAGGGCACGAAATTGGCCGCTATCAGAAAAATAATTCACATCAGCACACAGATTAGAAGTAACAAAAGAAGGGATTTCGTTAAAGCTCTTTTTTTTTTCTTCTTTTTCCTGCTATAATTCTGAATTATCTACTCATCTGCAAGACCTTTGAGATTCTCCTTAACCCTCAAAGAATCAGCAATTCCCCCTCGCTCAGCCTCAACCTCCCTTCCGATATCCCTCGGAGCTGCCAGACCCTCCTCAAGTGCAAGAAAGCCGGAGCAGCACCCCCAGAGATGCTGCCCTCCCCAGGAACCGCCTCAACTACCCCCAGGTTAGCCCCTACCATTTCATCACCAGCCTTAGAGAAAACCTCAACTGAATTAGAAATTGCCTTTACCAGTAGGAGCCTTCCCAGCTTCAACCGGTGGTTTGCCAACCTTAGCTCGCAGTTCAAGGTGAACATGAAAACAGTGTGTAAGAGAGTGCCCAAACAGATGACAGGATGTGCAATAGGGAGCATGCCATTCAGCCACAACCTGCTGCCAATAGCCATTGTGAGTCGAGGCACCCAAACATCCTTTGGTACTCCCAAAGTAATGTCCCGCTCGACGAGTACCCTAGCTTCAGACGGTCGAGTGTGAGGAACAGTCGGAGAGTCCATTTTCAAAGGCCTCGTACATAGACACAAGCGAAAAGAGAATTTCTAGTTAAACAAGTGATATTTCCAACCCGGGAAGGCAATCTATACGGGAATGATGGGCGACTCAGACCTAGGATCAAAATCAACGGACCACATGAGAATTTTTATGTTACGGTTCTCAATACGCATCACCCTACTAGCAAAAATACGCGTATAATCCTCCTCATTATGCAATTGTATAAGAATATGATGGCCATCCAATAAACAACCTGCCAATCGCCACCTAGGTTCATGCCCACAAACTCCTTGCGAATCACCTCCATCCGGGAATGCCCGTAAAGAGATTTCCCTACTAGCACAAGTCGATATGAAGATGCTAACTTCAGGGTTTCAGCCTCGGAAAGGAAAAGTGCGGGCTTCTCGGGCTTCTCGCTCTTCCTTCCAGCGTGTTTGATCAGGGGAAGCTCACCACCGTTGTTTAGTGCATCATGAAATGACTGAAGGAAGAAGACGGATAAACCACTGAGGGGGCCTCAACAAATGACTTAGTCATTGAATCAGAGGGGAGACAAAAGAAAGATGAAGAAGAATAAATCGCCATATATATATATATATATATATATATATATATATATATATATATATATATATATATATATATATTGAAATTCAAATATGTTACGACCATGACTCTTCAAAATAGAAAATACACGACAATAATCATAAAAAGACATCCTAGGGTGAAGGTGAAGGTCGTGGAGGGCGATTGGTCAACAAGTCGGGGTCGGATGGGGAGGTTATTGTAAGGTCAGAGGGTGAAAGTGGGGGATTGGCGACAGTCGGGAGGCGGGGCTGAAGGCTAGGGGTTGCTGTGTGGAGGCTGCAATAGGGAAGGCTATAGAGGAAGTTTGATGGGAAGATGTCTGTTGTTATGGCTAGGAAGCAGGGAAGGAGGGAGGTGGATAGGGGTTACAATATGGAGGGGAGGGACTGGTAGGTGGAGTTTACGATAGGGTGGATTACCGACTGCAATAAGCCAGCGACTGGAAGGAGGGAACGAGTTGGTGGGGATGCGGCAACAATCAGGGAAAGCCTGGAAGGGGTGGCAATGAGCAGCCAAGGGTCTGGAGGAGCGGCAGCAGGTATGTGGTTTGTTGGAGGGCGCAACTGGTTGGATGACAACGAGCATGGGAGGCAAATAGGGAGGGATACACACCACCTCAGACGAGTTACTGCCATAGCATATTCTCGTTGTTGGATACAACACTAGAAGGGAAAATGAGGACGTCGGAGTTTGTCCTGCGGAAATATAAAAAAAACTGAATCTTAATGACAGTAACATAACATATATATAGTAGATAAATAGGAGTGGGATGCCCCTCCTCTTGGGTGGCAACCTAACCCAAGCATATGGACTGGTAGGCCCCTCACTTTCTTTGGCTAAACTGGGTTTGCTTGGTACAACCGGTTCAACCCTCCTAAAGGAGCCCTGCGACATTCACACTTGAAATGTTATCATTTACCTCTTTATTCATGACAAGACAGTCGCTTCACGACTGAGAGCATGAAGAAAAGGTGCATTTTTAGACAACCTTAGTGGTGCATTTGCTTAGAAGGTAGAATGGTGATATTGTCTTGCCTTGCCTTGCTTGTGCACTTAAATTAAGCGTTCAACTCACCTTAAAGATGATTAATTAATGATCATTATTACTTTATCCTCAAAATCTCTTGAATGTAATTATTTCATTTTTACACATTCATGAAAATGAAATTATTTTTTTGAAAATATCTCTTAAATAACAGAAGTATCTAAGACATTAGAGGTGCTTCACTTAATATTGATAATGTTGTTTGAAGGCACTGTCATGATAGCTCCACTAAGTTTTCATTCAAGACTTAAAATAGCTTATTTCGATGGTTATATGCTGGATAGAACACCTGTGTGTATCATTTTTTAAATAATTTTTATGGCCCATTGGCGCGGAGCTTCCCCACGGAATCATGGCCTGCCACATATGAATGCGGGATTTTGCAATTGGAATCAATCATGCAAATGCGGGATTCTGCCATTCGTGGAACCAACAAAATAACCATCAATAATTTTTACCTTTTTTTCCTCCTTGTTTGGCAAGTTTATGTATATATCTTTCACCCTCTTTAGTATCTAATCTATTATAAAGATCACTAAAAACAAAGTTCTTAGCATCACGAATTGTTCTCTTAGACTCTCTATGTGTTGTATTACATGTTTATATTTTATCTTTCTTGCATATTATTATTTCACTACCAACTATTTTTAATTAAAACTTTTCTTTTGATTCCTCAATTACATATTTTGCCATTTTTTAAAGTGTTTGTTATTTTATCTCACATAGATTTAACTTATTCATGAACATTCCAAATCTTGCAATTTTGAATTTTATTTATAAAACTAATTTTATTTTGTATCTTTTAGACACTCTAATCTAATTCTATGATAATATTTATCTTCCAACTCTTAAAATCCATAACTAATAATCAATATTGGATACTTAAATTTTCGCTTAGAATGACTTTATAATATTTACATTCTTGATGATCTCCTTTTTTATATGGAAATAAACAATTTATGCTTTATAAGATTCATTCTTATACGTAATAATATGTGCATTTCTTTTCTTAAATAAAGTATTAGCAATAAAAAAATTAAAATCTAATGTGGTTCTATTTTCTTTACTAATCACTCCAAAACCGTAGTAGCCATGAATATTTTAAAAATATTTTACCATTCTACCGACATTGTCTGTTTAAATCTTTTTCAATAAAAATTATTTCTTCAAGTTGTATTATTTGTATTAATTCTTCTAGGTCGTTCTGAATTTTTTTTTTTTTTGAACTTATATCTAAACTTACTTGAGGAGTATAAGCACTTATCAACAATAATCCTTAAGGCCATATTTTTATCTCAAATTCTATTACTTTTTATGATATTATTTGTAGAACTCTTATCTATAATTATACCTACACCATTTTTAATGCGACTCCTATCTGAATACTAAAGTTTAAAACCTAAACTATCACTCTCCTTATCTTTTTTTTCAACCCATTTAGTTTATTGAATGCATAAGATATTTATCTACTTATGAACCATAGTATTTACTAATTCCATTAATTTACCTTTGAGAGTTCTTATATTCTAAGATCCAATCCTAATGTTAGTTTTATGACTAACTTCTTTGTCTCCATCCGTCCATATTGTGAAAACCGGTTTAGTGGCCATTGGCGCACTTTTCACTGTATTTAGGTCATACAACACTTCACTTCCAGTAAACATTCTAGCATTTACACAACGTTGAGCTTAAATTTTTTGTTGAAAAAATCATGACAAATGATTTAAATTTTCATGGGCCTTCTTTTGTGGGTAGAAAATTAAAATAAATTTGTTTCTCTTTCAAAGCCAAAATGATCAAACACTCTCATTTTATCTCATAAGTTTACTGTTGGACTTAAACTTCATTATTGGCCCAACATATTTGCCAAAAACTCCTACTTTTGGAGTTCTAATAATACTATGAAAATAATTTATTTTGAAATCACAAAAATGATTATAAGCAATCCTTTTTCTAGACGAAATTATGATTCCCATAAATGATGCTCTAAAAGAAATTTATGATCACTCCACTTTTGATGATATGCAGTTCATAAATGACACTTAAATCAATGATGATATATTTGGATATAACCAAAAATTGAAATAGAGGATTATAAAAGTTATAATATTTTTAGTATATGTGTTTTCTATAATAGGAAAAGGTGTTGGTTAATCATAGATTAATGGAATGTAATGAATGCCGTCTTATTTCACTTCATTATGAGAGTCAATTTCAAGACTAAACTGCACTTTAAATGTTTATATCAAATGAGTCAATCATCCTCTCTCCATCGTTAACTGATGCATATTTCTTATAAAGATTGGTTGTTATGAAGATTAAGTTTGGTGTGTGTTGTAGATTGATTGCTTATATCTTGTTGATGTTTTAATTATATGACTTCAGCACTATCCACTATGGTTAGGTAGAATACTCATATTTTTAAACATAATAATATGACTATTGAACTTCCCCTAGTTAACTCTTTTTTAATGACACCTACTATAACGCCCTATAAAAAGAAGCTCTAATTAGCAACTCAGATACACTATAAAGGTTGGTATTAAACTTCAACAAATTGTCCTGGAAAGCCATACAATTAGAGACATCATTTTTTATCCCACTTCTAGCATCCTTCTATGAATTCACTAAAAGCCATAGGATATAAAACCATAATTATACTTTTTTTATATATCTTCTTTACACTCATTGTCAAGTCACGATGAACTTGAGGTCGACTTGACTATTAAGAAAATGGCTCAAACTCGCACTCAAGCTCGTGTCAAGCCCATAGAATGAGCTTGAGTTTGGTTTATGCTTTTATCACCAAGCTCGTAAGCTGTATTTGAGAGAAGAAAGAGATGGGAGCTCATTGAAGTGTCATTGGAGGAAGTCACTGGGTAGTTCATTGGACAATGTGTCAGTGGGATCAATGGTCTTTCCTTGAAGAAAGAACAGATGATAGCTTGCTGAAGAAGACGTGACTAGCATTTCAAGAATTGTGAAAGAAGTGGGAGAAAGAAGGCATTAACTGTATATAAATTGAATGGGATGTTGGAGGAATTATGTCATAAAATAAATATTGAATGTTTTATAGCTTTTAATGCACTTGTGTGTTGATTGCAAACCTTCTCTTTTAATTTTTTTTAATATCGGTCTTAACGCTTAATATTAAGATTACTACTATAATTTTTATTATGAGAAACTATCTTACAATTTGTTTCTTTTAATGTGTTTCAAAATGAATTATCTCCTATATTTGAGATCTGCATTGAATTTGCTTAGAACATTTTTTTAAATATCTTTAAGCTGCCTAATGAGTCCCTAGTTGAGTTTGAATGCTCCATTTTGTGGAGTGACATGGACATTTGTTTTGGTAGCTAGAGCTCATTTCGTTCCTTAAAGCTAGAGAAAGTGAAAATAACATTATCAATTTTTTTAGTATGCTTTCTATCTGCTGGAAACCAAAGTAGCCTCATATTAGACCTTGGGAACTATTCTTATTATTTTACAATGTCTGTCAACATAAAATTTTCAAGAGAAATGCTAAACCATCCGAACACAGACTATTCAAATACTAACAAGCCCCCTTTCGAACTGGCCCAATTTCACAATATTTTGCATTACCTATTTTTCAAATACAGGCAGTGGTGAAACCATCCAATCTTGTTTTACTTCGCTGCAAATAGTATGAACTGCTGTTTGTCAGTGATGTTACTGATCCATATGAAGTGGAGCTTCGAAATCCTATTGTGGTTCTCATCATAAACTACTGATATTTGCAGCCATTGCTGGTGTTGTGGCATACAACAATAACAAGCTCAAGAAGGAAGCATCTGGGATTAGTCCACCTGGAAACACTAATTCTAGAGTTGAGTTGAGATCAGATGATACTCACGTACAGTTGACTTCTTCCAATGAAACAAGATAGAGTTCATTCTTTTTGTCTGAAATATCAACTTCTTTTCTGTATGTATCTCCATTTTCCACATACTCATATTGAATCTTCTGCAGGTGAATGATTTTTAATTTTTGGTTCTTTCTTGCAATTCCAGATTATTGATTTGGAGCAGCACGCTGCGAAGCCTGAACAAATCACGTCGTCGAGTCGCCTAACAGATGCCTGTTTATCCTGGCAAGGTTGATAACTGTGCATCTAGCATTTGTTTCTTTCCATAGAAACCTTTAATTTTTCCTTAAACTTGTTCTTCATATAATATTTGATTTAGAAGTTGAGAAGGAATACCAATCCAGACGCAGAGATGAAATGATTAAGAAAAAATTGTTATTGCAGAATTTTTGAGGGAAATAAACGATTTCTACGGTATATTTCTATTCTTAATTCATTTTTATGTTGAAGATGGTGTTCTAATGAATGAGAGGGCTTCCTTCTGTTGCCACTGTGGTGAATGATCTCAGCTTGAGAAATGGTCCCCAAATGAGATATTTGTTCTATCAAATTTAAATGCTGATAGATAAAAGAAGTTAAGAAAGAGGTTATCTCTTTTTGAGATTATTATTTATTGAAGTTACATATTTCACAGCCTTATATTCAAGGAAAAATTATTACATACGTTCATCGTACGTAGTTCTACACGTGGTGAACCAATCAAAACACTCCCCTATCAAAAAGTGTACGTAAGTGGGCTCCAATTTAATTATTTTTTTACAATAAATTTTTTGATTGGACAACGGACGCAATTGTCCGCACGAAATAATCGCTCGTATTCAAGGGGCAATTAGCTTGACCAAATATGATGCATGATGAAATATGTATATAATTTCACCTCTTTGCTTAATTATTTACATTTATTTGTGCTTCAATTTGCTAGCCAACTATAAATTCTGTGGATGACAAAGCATTATCAATCTTTCATATCTTCATTGATAAATCAAAGGTTTGGTTTGCTGAAAATAAGATGTAAAAAAATTAAGAGTATTATAATTAAAATATTCTTAAAATATTTTAGCTGTTTGATTCGTTATAAGATACATATAGAATTTTTAATTTTTTTGTTTGATTTGAATTTGATGAAAATAATATATTTTAACATATATTGTTTTGTCTGGGTGCGGTTGGCAATAGCGGGCGGCATGACGGACGGTCGATGCTGGTAAATGGCAGTGAAGACAGCAGGCAATCGATGAATTGCAACACCAATGGAAGATGCAATAATGAGAAAATTATTCCATACAGACAACGTACGCAGTGCTGCGTATGGTATCCGCAAATAACCACTGAATAATCATCGAATAACTCATAATAACTCCGTGAATAATATTAAAATGAAACTGCGAGGGTTATTGGCAGGTTATTAGAAAGTTATTACAACGTTATTTGATTAATAACCTTCTAATAATTTCAAAATACCGCAAATAACAGATAAAAATATAAAAGTGAAACCGTGGAGGTTATAGAGCATTATTAGGAGGTTATTTCTGGTTATTTGGAATAATACCGCAATAACCTCCTGATAATTCTGAAATACACAATATCTGAGATTATTCGCTGATTATTCGATGGTTATTTGTAGATACCGTACGCAGCGTTGCGTACGTTATCCATATGGAATAATTTTTCGCAATAACAACGACAGCTGAAGACGACTGGCAATGTTTGGGTCGTAGCAATTTATCTATAATATTTTATATGAATGGTATAATTATTTTAAATTTAACTAAAATAAATTTAAATTTATTTATACTTTCATTATATCTGTAATTTTTTGTATCAAATACATAATTTTCTTTGCAATTCACAACCAAGCAGCGTAGTAGTATCACTGGTGGACTAAAGTTTTGATTTGTTACCCTCAAATAAATTTAAAATGATTCCAAATACAGGTTCATATGATAACACGCAAAACATAATTTCATACGGAGAAATTAACTTATTTGCTTGGCCAAACTTTTAGCCATATAAAATCAAATACATGAAAAATTTACAATTCAACATTTACTTCTGCTGCCCATCCAAATTAAATATCATTTCTTTCCATCATACATTCACCTAAGAGTGAACAAAGCAATTCCAATCCCAAAATAGAACTCATGAAAACATTACAGAAACTCGTAATTATTCAATAAATATACATTTTGCTCCTCCATATAAATTGGTACCAATATTTAGCTGAATAAATCATTATTAAAAAGACACATGAAAGCTAAAAGTCTCAATTTCCTATATAATATCCCATTAATCATCCATCTTTTATGAGGAAAAAAATTGCATACGTAAGACGTACGCAGAGCTGCGTACGTAAACACAGGGCATGCGGGGATTACACGGGAGTTATATCCAGGTTACAACCCCCTGTAACCTACTTATAACCCTCTTGTAACCCCTCTGTACCCCTATAATCTACTTATAACCCCCTGTAATCCTCTTGTAACCTACCAATGCATGAAAACAGAAGCGCGGACTTATTGGTAGGTTACAGTGGGGTTTACAAGGAAGTTATAAGTAGGTTACAGGAGGGTTTTAACCTGGATATAACCCCCTTGTAACCTCCTTATATCCTTTCACGTACGCATCTCTACGTACGTCTTATGTACACAAATTTTTTCCCTTTTATGAACCCAATTCTTTGAGATGCAAATATTTTAAGAATTGGTCAGGTAGAAGATAGCATTCAAGTACTACAAATCATATCGGAAAAACGGTATTCAATTAATAAACATCAATTTATGCAAAAGATCATAGAAGTGAATGGTTTGGAAGCAAGACAACTTAAAGCTAAAATGATATAATCATTTCACACACAAATAATCACACAAAATTATTCAACAAAAGTTAATTAAAAGAGTTGAGAAGAGAGCATTGAGGGACCTCATTAGAAAGATGATTGATCCAATTCTTCCTGCTGTCTCCAACTCCTGTATTGCGCAATTTCACAATGAAATCAATTTGAGATATTCTAGCTTTTGGTCAGTTTTAGTTCATATATACGACTTACTATAAAAAATAAAAAATAAATATTGCAATATGGAATGAAAAAGCATTTTGAATATGAATAAAGCATGCTTGAATATGCATTCAAGTTTCTGAATGATCTATATCTCCTGCTAAATGAGATTATGGTGGGCTTGAACGGAGCCTATCATAAATTTACCTCATCAACATTCAAGAATTTTGACAATGTTTTTCAATAAATATAGCTGCTACCTATTCGTTGATGTCAATGATGCAACATTAAAGCTGTGTTAGAAACTGGAAGAAAATGGTCGCAAAGTTTATTAAGCTTTTGCCAATAAATCATAAAATATAAAACAAGCATTATTTTTCCTATGATGAACACATGTGAGATATCGAAACGAGGTAAAACAGAAACTCTGCACTTCGAAAATTTCAGATAAAAGAAGAGAACTTAGCACAAAAAATCCCAAGAAAGAGAAATAATGAATTAACTTAAAAGAAAGATGATTGATCACTACATTGGCGCCACTCCATGATACTGAATACACTTTTTTAACTAGTAAGGATACGGAAAAAATTATTACAACCAATCAAAAAACTCCGTCCTCTTCTGACATACAAGGTAACAAAAACATAAAACTAAGAAAATAACCTAATTACAAGTATGCAGCCTACAACAATTTCAGCTCTTAAGGCATTCTCTCGGAGTTGGCAGGGATTCTTCATGAGAAACAATTTTAGAATCAGTTTTGTAATGTGGAGTCAAGTCGGCAACGTTGAATATCGTAAAGATATTATAGTCTACAGGGGGAGATCAATTTGATAAGCATTGTCATCAATACAGTTCACAATCCAAAAAGCCCATCAGCTTTAGCCTTGAACTTCCCATGTCTTTGCGGAGGAAAATGCTCTTTCCTTAGTCGAATCCACACTTTGTCTCCTCCTTTGAAAATGACCGCCTTTCTACTCTTGTTTTCTTGCTGCCGATGTACTTCATTTGGTCTAATGATATTCTCACAAACCAATTTATGTAGCTTTTGGATTTCTTGCAGTTCAACCTCAATGTCCAGTAGCAGCCCGCTTGAATAGGAAAATCCAATGTAACATCAAGTGGAGATATATGATTTCTCCCATAAACGACCTCAAAAGGGTTGTATTTTGAAGTTGGAATGTGGGAGCGATTATAGGCAAACTCCACTTGAGACAAACGATCCCATTGTGCAAGATTATTTCCCAAATAGAAACAAAGTAGGTTTCCAAGGCGCCTATTAACAACTTCCGTTTGCCCATCAGTTTGTGGGTGGGATGTGGAATTATATTGAAGTTTGTCTCTCAATTTGCCTCATTCTATTTTCCAAAAGTGGCTTAAAAACTTAACATCTCAATCCGATGTGATAGTACTTGAAAAGCCATATAAACGAACCACTTCTTTGAAGTATAAATCCGCAATGTGAGAGACGCCTAATGAGGTTTTGTATAATACAACATGATTCAACTTAGAGAATCTATCCACCACCAATATGATAGAATTCTTGTGTCATTGAGTGCATAGTAAACCAACCACAAAATCCAATCTAATATCTATCTAAGGAAATTTAGGAATGGGCAAAGAAAGGCATAAACCAAGATTTTGACTCTTTATCTTGCTTAAATGAAAAATATGACATCATTTCACATGACAATCCACATTTTTATGTAAGGAGATCTAATAAAATCTAACTAAAAGAAGAGCTAAAGTTTTATCTTTTTCAAAATAATCGGCTAGGCTACCGTCATGGCCTTCCATAATATGGCTTCTCGAATGTAGCACTTATGAATTCATAAACAATTTACTTTAAAGAAAAATCATCTTTAATGTGAAAGGTTTTATAATTTCCAACGAGACATCGCTGCCATGCCACTTGGAAATGAAGATCCTCGACATACATTCCTTGTATTAGTTTGAAACCCACAACTCTAGTTTGCAACACTGATAGAATAGCTTATCGATGGCTTAGAGCATCAGGTACTTGATTAGAGAGTCCATATTTGTGCTTGAGAATAAACTGAAACACATTCACTCCATGTGGTGTCTTCCTTTTAATTTATTTTGAATTTGAAAGTACTTAAGAGCTTAGTGATCTGTAAAGAGACAAATTTGTTAGCTAAAAGATAATGACTCCAATGTTGTACGGCCCTTACGATCAAATATAGAATTCCTTATAATATGTTGAATATTTCCTTCTGGAGTCATTGAGCTTTTCGCTAAATAGGCTACAGGATGTCCTTGTTGACTAATAATGATTCCAACACCGGTGCTAGATTAATCAAATTCTGCCTCGAACAAAAGATCAAAATCTAGAAGCTTTAAAAATGGAGTTGTACATAAGGCTTGTTTCAAGCGATCAAAACTGACTTTTTCTTGCTCGATCCAACAGAAATTGACAGATTTGAGCAATTCAGTTGGTGAGGCTACAATGGTACGTTAGTTCTTGACGAATCGACAATAAAAAGAAGACAAATTGTGGAATTGTCAGACTTTCGTGAAGAGCTAGGGCTCGGCCAGTCCCTTGCAAGCGCAAATTTGCTGGAATCTACCTACAATCCTGCTGCCAATATCACAAATCCCAAGGAATTGATGTCTCCAACTAAGAATCTATATTTTTCCTTATTGGCAAAAAGTAGTTGTGATCCTAGGACCTCAAAAACACTTCGTAAATGTTGCATATGTTCATATTTGTCAGAGCTACAAGTAAAAATATCAATGAAGTAAATCAACACAAATCTTCCAATAAAGATTGGAAAACTTGATTCATGATGCGTATAAATGTGCTCGAAGCGTTAGAAAGCTCGAATTGCAACACCGTCCACTCGTAAAGCCCACCTCTTGTCTTGTTTTTCCACTCATCCCAATGTCACGTACGAATTTGGTGGTACCACTTCGAAGATCCATTCTGGAGAAAACAACTGCCCTTTTAGCTGGTAAAAAAGATCATCCAATTGAGAAATAGGATACATATATTTGATATCGATTTTATTTACAACCTGATTGTCAATGCACATGTGCCAACATCGCACCAAGCCTTTGTGGATCAGCTCATACACTTGGTGTTAAAGTTCCTCGTGCACCTTTGGAGACATCCTGTATGTAGGTTTGTTGGGAAAGACCGAGCCGGGCAGAAGGCCCATGACATGTTGTATCTCCTCATAGGAAGCAGTCCTGTAGGAATCTCTGTCGAAAATACACATTTGAACTATTGTATCAATCTTTGCACTTCAGGAGTTTTTGGTAGCTGTTCGGAACGCTCGGTTATGATCAAGAGGTTCCCCATAAATGTCTCCTTTAGGTCATTCAAAAGCAATGGAGTAAAAGTGTTGATTTCAATCCCCTCGTGAATTTCCTAATTCATAGGCACCAAAGTGGTTTAAATTCCCTCTTTGTTAAAGGAATAAGTGTTAGCATACTTATCATGAATTGTACGGCAGTCATATTGTAAAGGTCAACCAAGCAATATGTGATAAGTGCCAAAAGAAATTACATCACATAAAACCTGCTTCTGAAGTTTCTGACCGATCAAAAACGACACCATGCATTGTCAGATGACTTTAGATTCAGCCCCCTTCTTAAGCCAAGTGAGTTGGTAAGAATGGGGATGAGCTTGAGTAATTAGCCCAAGCTTCTCCACCATGGTTGTTGCAACCACGTTCTCATAACTTCCATCGTCAATAATAAGGTTACAAACCTTATCCGCACTGTGCATCGGGTTTTAAAGATGTTATGTTGTAGTCAATCTCTATTGGAAGACTGTTTAACACTTAGGAGGAATCTTATCACAAGTAATTCCTCTTCATCCGCCAGTAGAATTTGGTCCCTTGTTAGATAGTATCTTCGTCTTCTAATACAATCATTTTCATCATCCACCAACGAAATAATGTATCAGTTATGATAATTTGAGGCTATGTAGTTGAACACATGACATTTGCAGCATCATATACCGGATGTAATTCATTCCCTCACTGTGGTGGCAGTCCCTCACGACAGAAGAGCAGTTTTCTTGTTTTTTTACAACTTTTCGAATGACTGTATTGATTTGCTAGAATCGCCCAAATCATTGGCAGGAATGTGTATTGGGGTGTTTCTACCCAATTTATATTGCCTTGCAACCTTCACCGCCAAGTTAATCACGTCATGTAAGTTGAACTGCATTATCGATAGAAGGTGATAGACCACCAAAAAAAAAGAGAGAGAGTAATAATGTGCTCTTTGGGTTTAGCAAGATTGCACTTCAGTCCCAACTGTTCGAATTCAGCGATGTATTACTCCATGCATAATTCTGGTTTATGAAGGTTATGAAGTCAATTGAAGTCTCCTTATCAGTAATGATTGAGTACAAATTTCCGTTGCATTTGTTTCTTCATTTTGGTTCAAGACGTGATCTTGTATCTTCCCTTTCATTGTCGAATCCTTTCCAAATTTTCCACTAAAATGAAGCATTGTTCAATTTGATAGCCACTAGTTTGATGACATGTTCTTGTGGCAACTCATTGAATTTCAAAATTTGTTCAACGGTATATAACCAATTGATAAATTCATCGACATCTAATCTTTCATCAAAATCAAAAATGTTTATTTTGATTCCGAAATCTACATTTCCGTCGAATTTCATGCCATCACCACTAGATGTCTCTTAATGGAATATATTATCTTATTCCTTGTCAATCACCTCATTTTCGGATTATTTTGACATTCTTCAATATCTCGTCGTTCAAGAAGTGACAATCTTGATTATAGACAATGAATTTCTTGTTGCAATTTTTTTACAACCAAATCTCGGTTTGGAGGAAAATTGTTCCACCTTAGCTGCTGAGAGCAAAAAGAACCACAAACAAATGCATGGATAGAAAACTGTTCACAATTTATGCGCAAGAATTGGAATCAAGAAGCCAAAGATAGAGGACTATCAACCTTCCACGATTGTATAGAGCAAACCCACGACTGGACAACTGAGAATTGTGGCCACAACAAAGAATCCAGATAACAAAGAAACCCATGACAAGGATAGATGAATCACAACAGAGACAGATGTAAATCAAGTAAGAACGGAGAACTTCTTGGAAACCTTCCTCGAAGTTAGCCCGCAAACATAAAAACCTAGATTGCAAACCGCAAGACAATCTTGCAGCCACTGCAATTCAGAAAAATAGAAAAGATATGGACTGAACTCCAGAGAAAGAAGAGTTTGAAAATAAATGGAAAGAAAAAAAGGAGAACTGCGCAGGAACTTGAAGAATGAAGAGAAAAGATGTGCAAGAACCGTGCTCTGATACCAAGATGATGCCGAAACAAGATAAAACAGAAAATCTGTGTTTCAGAAATTTCAGAAAAAGAAGAAAAAATTGGATAAAAAATCATAAGGGAAAGAATGCATTAAATGAAAGAAAGATGACTGCTCACCATCCTGGCGCCACTCTAGGATACTGAATACACTTAACCAAGAAGGATACGGGAAAGGTTATTACAATCAATCAAAAAACTCCCTCCTCTTCTAACATACAAGGAAACCTTATATAGGCAAGCCCTCAACAAAGACAGAAAACTAAGAAAAGGACATCATTAAAACTATGACACCTTACTAAAAACATAACAGTTTCAGCTCCTGCGTTAATATGGTATGCAGAAATCATAGTTCACGACAAGGTTGTGGAGCCTCACTATGCAGCTTTCAGAAAATACCTGACATTGTGGTAATTTCAATAAGAACTCTACCGAGTCCATTTGTGTTTTCCAACAGTCCAAAACTCAATAAGAATCAAAGGGCAGTTCCCTTTTGTATCTTTAAGAAATTAAGATTATAAAATTATCCACAATTAATGATAACGAAATCTACAGCGACGGTAAATAGGTATAGTTATCACTGGAATCTTTTATTTTTCTGTTTTCTAAATTTTTTCACTTTTATGTGTTTGCATTAGTTTGCCTATTCCGAAGTCTTGTCCCAGCTATTTTAAGTAATCATAACTCAGCATGGCAAGCTTAATTAAGAGACTCTAAGTGATAGTATAAGTAGCTACACACTACATTTAGACGAGTAGTGAGAAATGATTTCAATATTTCGGAGGGAACAAAAGAACCTTGTCTGGCAGCAGAAAGGAAAAATAAAGAAAGAGCCAAAAAGTTAACAAAGCTGCACATTGACTATATACCCAACTTTTGTAAAGAATAAACTTCTGGATAAAAAGTACGACTCCAGCTAACCCATAGACCTAGCAAATGACTAGTAAAAATGCATTTCTAGTTAAGTAAGACAGCCAGGGTTTCAATCATCATTAAAACTGATACTCTTAAAGTACTAGTTCATACTGATAAGGTCTCAGAAAAATTTGACACCCAGACACCCTTTTCCTTTATGTTGAGAGCTTGGTTGGATCAAATTTTTCAAAGACATTGGATTATAGATAAAACGCTACCTAGATATTTTCCCATCATTTATCAATGACATTTTGATATGGGGTACGAGGTTTCTCATAAGAGCAAGTCCCTACTGTTAATTATCCCTTCTTATAACAGGAGCATTTTCGATTAAGGCTAGTCATCAAACACTAAATAATCAGCACAGAACAGTGGACTTAAGGTTCAAGTTGTAAAATTTATCACTTTGAGCTTAAGGTGAATGGTGAGGCAAATTGAGAAAAACCCAATCAAGATCTCTTGGTTCAGTCGTCATGGTCATTGATCTAGTCAAAGAAAGTAGTTTGACCCAACCTGACAAAAGAGTCATTGTCAGCAACCATGAGCTGCATCGTCCAAAAAGCCTTTAATGATCTGGTGTGGATGTTTGTCTAAAGGGCAAATTTAAGTTGATGTTAGCTAATAAAATAGTTTGTGCAAAACAATTGTACCCTTATGGTTCACAATGCAAAAGCTAAAAAATAATTGGAGAATATACGGTTGTGGCCATGACCGTAATATATGACGTCATCTGACAACAGTCACCCAGCCAGAGTAACCACCATTTTTTTGTGGAAACGTTGGGTCAAACCATGCGAATAGAGGATTCGGGTCATATCCTTACTAGTGTGAATTTACTTTGAATGTGAATATAATAATACACTTGATATGATATTCGCTCTTTGCGAGTTGAAATCAATCAAAATTTTATCACCCCGGACAAACTGTTAAGGAAAATGGATGAGATTATTCTTTAAGTTTTCAAGTGATTAATTTTGCTTAAGTGTATAACTTATTACTTTGAAAATTTGATTTTAAATTTTATTTAAAAATTGACCACTCCAGTTGATATTTTCAATAAACACGGTCATCATCAGAAATTGGACATTTGAAACATTTATTTTTGAAGTTTATTTAAAATTCTTTAATTGAATGTCTTTAGAATGTTAGTTCTGTCGACTCCAATCCTTGCAATAAAGAAAGGGTTAGGTGATCTGAACTAACAAATTCTTATACTTATGATTTGAACATTAGCCCGTCAACTCCAGTCTTTAAGAAGAGGATGAACTAGTTGGATGGGGCTTAAAAACCTGCCCACAAAACAAGGTTCGCCGATTGATAGCATTCGTAGTTTACTTAACTTGGGTTTGATTTTTAAAATATAAGATTTATTATTTTAAAACCCTCATGGATTCTTTAAAAAAAAAAAAAAAAACTTACACGCTTATTCGAACAAGTGGGTGAATGTTTCATTTGAATTTGCACAATATTCTCAAACTGTTGAAAGTTAAACAATTTTTCGATTTGGTGGAGCAAATACTGGTATTTTAAACATGGTTTTATACTAGTTTGTGAAACATACTCCGATCTCGTAATTGAAAATTTAACATTTAGATCAGATCACATGCAAGCTCTTTTATATATTTGAATGATTTCAAAAATTTTATATGCTTCAAGTAACTTGCATGATCTTTTACAATATGAATTTGATATGAAAATTATTTCAAAGGATACGTAAGATTTTGAATTTATAGCTAAAGAGTGTCCAAATTATTACTCATACAAGCCATAAAACTACTCGTCAAGATTCCGAGACATTCATTTGACTTGAAGAATTACCATGAAAATTTTATAGGCTTTGAAGACAGTGAAAAAATTTGAAACTGTAAAATTTAATTTGGATATTATATTAATAGAGAGTATGAAAAGTTACATCTTTGCGCTTTAAAAAGAACCGCCTTCGAGCCTGTTTGCAAATTGTAATTGCAGATTTGGTGGCGAAATATGATATCCCATACAACAACAACAACAACAACAAAGCCTTAATCCCACTAAGTGGGGTCGGCTACATGAATCCTTTTTCTCCATTGCATCCTATTTAGTGTCAAATTTTTGTTTAATTCTAATAAATTAAGATCATTTTTTATGCAATAAGCCCAAGTTTTCCTAGGTCTGCCTCGCCTTTCTTAACATAAGTTGTATTTAAAACATCTACTCTCCTAATCGGATCATCGAGTGGTCGACGTTTAATGTGACCAAACCATCTAAGGCGACTCTCTCTAATTTTATCCGTCACCGGTGCAACTCCAACACTATTACGGATATATTCATTTCGCATTTTGTCTCTAAGTGTAAAACCACTCATCCACCTAATCATTCTCATCTCGGCAACACTTAACTTAACATTATGTTTCTCTTTTAAAGGCCAGCATTCAAGCACCATAGAGCATTGAAGGTCTCACCACCATCTTATGAAATTTTCCTTTCGATCTAAGCGGTACTTTTCTATCACACAAAAGGCCGGACGCATTCCTCCACTTCAACCAACCAACCCGAATTCTACTATTAACATCCCCATCAATATCACCATCACTTTGAACAATGGACCCGAGATATCTAAATCGTTCACACCTTTTAATAATTTGATCACCCAAAGTTACACTTCGTCACTAGACCTACTATTACTAAAATTACATTCCATGTATTCGGCTTTAGTTCTACTCAAACGAAGACCTTTAGACTCCAATGTAGACCTCCATAATTCAAGTTTTTCCTGGACTTTTTCTCTTGTCTTATCCACAAGGAGGATATCATCAACAAAAAGCATACACCCGTGTACATCCTCTTGTAAATGGCCGATAAGACCATCCATAAATAAAGCAAAAAGATATGGGCTTAAAGCCGATCCTTGATGTAAACCAACGTAAATAGTAAAATACTTGGTCAATCCTCCTTCGGCTCGAACACATATAACAGACTCTAGCATACATATCTTTAATGACTTGAATATAAGTCATATCAACACCTTTCTTCTCAAGGACTCTCCAAAGAACATCTCTAGGAGCCTTATCGTAAGCTCTTTCTAAATCAATAAAAATCAAATGTAGATCCTCCTTATTATCTCCGTATTTCTCCATCAAACCTCTCAATAAATGAATAGCTTCCATGGTAGACTACGCCCGCATAAATCCAAATTGATTATGAGAAAACTTCGTAATACGTCTTAACCTATGTTCAATTACCCTCTCCCATAATTTTAAAGTATGACACATCAATTTAATTCCTCTATAATTTGCACACTCTTGTGCATCTCCTTTATTCTTAAAAATGGGGACCAAAATGCTTTTTCTCCACTCCTCGTGCATCTTTTTAGTTTTTAAAATAATATTAAAAAGTTTAGTAAGCCAGAAACCCCCAAATCACCAAAACATTTCCACACTTCAATTGGAATATCATCAGTCCTACGACTTTCCCTTGTTTTCTTTAAAGCCTCATCAACTTCTTTTTTACTAATGCGACGGTAAAATGAAAAGTTTTATTATTATTAACGATATTAAGATCACTAAGCGTCGATCGTACTTTCAAGCAACATCATTAAAAAGTTTATCAAAATAACTCACCCACCTATGTTGAATATCTTTTTCTAAGAAAAGACTTTTCGATTTTCAATCTTTAATACACTTTACTTCGAGTTAAATCTTTAATTTTCTTTTCTCTTTGTTTGCTACGTTTATACATATATTTTTCACCTTCTTTAAGTATCTAACATGTTATAAAGATCACTAAAAGTGAATTTTTAAGCATCACAGATTATTCTTTTACACTCATGCGCCGTTTTATATTTTTCCCGCTTCTACGTTTTTACATTTAAACCAATTTTTATAACATAACTTCTTATATTTTATCTTCTCGTACATTATTATTCCACCACCAACTATTTTTATTTATAAACTTTTCTTTCGATTCTCCAAGACATCTTTAACCACTTGTTTAATAATATTAGCTAATTTTTCCCACATAACATTCGCGTCTTCATGAACATCTCAAATATTTAAATCTTGAATTTTACTCATAAAAATAATTTTATTTGTGTCTTTTAGGTGCCCCTATCTAATTCTACGATGTTGAATCCTAGAAATATGATATCCCATATTTAGAATAAATTACAAGCAGTCATAATTTACTTTAAATAAATTGAAAGTCTGCATGATCTATGTGTTGAATTATTTGCAAGTCTCCATTAGCCCAAACCTGAATAAAATTTTAATCCTAGAGGCTGTTTGAAAAACACAATTTTAACTTAATTTTCAAGCCCTATGAGCTTAAGTTCAAATAATTTCAATTTTAATTTAATTTTCAAACCCTAGAAGCACAAGTTTGAAAAAAACTAATTTTAATTTGATTTTAAATCCTAAAAGCCACTGAGCGGAAAGCCCAATTTTAAATATTTTTGCAAATAAAAAATAAATAAATATTTCAATCATTATTGTAAATTTAATTGACCCACACATCTTAATAAGTCCAGATAGTTCAAATTTTAAGATTATTTGCATGTCCAAATTAATAGAAAATTTTGGCTGCCTCCCGACGTTTAATACTGTTCGGGGGCACCAGGAGAACGCAACTGTCTCTGAGATGCGCTGGTCAATATTATAAGACAATGCGGCAGGGGAACAAAGTTAAATATTTAACCCACAGTCTATAAGACGCTATAAATCACAAGCACAAATTTTTCCGAATACTCACTTCACTGTCCCTGAGCGATACTTAATTCTGAATAGGTACTCACATTTTCCAAGACGGCTACTTATATCTCTTGATTTTTATAAAAAAATTTCAAATGAGTATACAATTTCCCTAAACAGCACTTCTCCTGGATAGATACACAAGCTTCCTCGAATGAATATTTTAGGAAAAAATCCCCCGCCCCATTTTGTTATACCATGCAGAGTTGACAAGGTCTACAATGGTGATTGGCTATCAAACAACGAAATAAAAATACAATATAGATTTTTTTATTTTTTAAAATACAAAATGAAATATTAAACACATTAAATTGGGGAAGGAATGGGCTAGGTCACAGTTGTTTGAGTGTGGTTGTTGGGCTCTTTTTTGGGTTTTGACTTGGGTTAGTACAGAAAGAAAGGGGATGCAGAGAGAAGTGGGACGCACATGAAACAAAGGCAAGGAGGAAAGGGTGAAGCTTTGAATTTTGAGGCTTCAGTGTTGGCATCAAGTGACTTCGGTGCAGAGAAGATCAATCGACTTTTGTGCAAGCATCGAGCGGCTTCAATGCAGGGAGGATCGAGCAGCTTGGGTTATGGAAGGGGTGGAGCCCGTGAAGGTGGAGAGAAAGAAGAGTGGTTCGGGTGGGTTTGTGAGACAAAATAGGAGATCAAGTTGCAGCTATGGCCTTCAGTTCGAACAGGTTGGGTGGACACGAGCAACTCGTACGTCTGAGGAGAGAAGAAGGGCTTTGGGCTTCTCAGTCTAGTTGCATAGATGGTGAACAAGGAAATGAGGCTTCAACTCTGGGAACTGAATGAAGAAGAGATCGCAAAAGAGAAGTGGGCATGGGAAGTTTTAGAGGTTTGCATACGCTAGAATCTCGTCTTCAGTCCCATGTGACAGCGAGGGCTTCAATTTTCGTCTTTGAACAGAAGAGGCAAAGAAGATAGGAACAAGAGCGAGAGGAAAACGAGAGAGAGAGACATTCAAATGAGCGACTGTTTTGCTTTGCAGTTTGGATGAAAAGGAATAACGAGGGCTAACACGAACAGTTATGGAAACAGTTGCGAGAAAATCTAGCATGCATCCAAGTTCAAATATTTATTTATTTAAGTTTAATTAAAACTAAGTAATTATATTTATAATTTTTAGAACTTTTAAAATGTCAACAAATGCCTCACAATAAATATGATAAGCGCTTGAAGCGGATCATGTTTGTAACAAACTATTGAGTTTGTGAATCCCCAAAAGTTTGTTCGGATATCATATTAAGGGTTTCACTCACATATCTCCGAGAATGTTAAACGAATATCAATAGAAATTTGTTAACATTTGCTTTAGGTAAAAAAATTTACCCTAGGCAGCAAATTTGATTGACTCTCTTTGACTTACCTACTTTGTTTTCGCCCCGTTTGGAAAGGAGATTGAGCTTGTCTTTTGCTTTTTGTTTTTCTGCTTTAACGGGCTTGATGAACGGAGTAGTCTGAATTGTCTCTACGAACTTATCATGAGTGTCTGGGTGTGTATTATTTAGTCAAACTGAATGTTCACCCCTACGTGAATGAGCATACCTTTAGCCCTAATTGTGTGCATTAACAAACTTGTTAAAGGAATTGGCCTAAATAGTCTCTGCACACTTATCAAGTGAGAGAGCATACATTCGATCTTAACATTGTGCTTTGACAGACTTGTTGAAAGAATTGACTTGAATTATCTCTACGAACTTACCAAGTGATTAGGCATACCTTTGATCCTAGCTTTATGCTTTGGCGGACTTGTTAAAGAATGCATTCCCTTAGTTCAACATTTAATTTTGAACGAACTTTGGGATAACTCTTTCGATCCTTTTCTTTCTGCTTTGGTTGGCTTATCGAACAATGCATGTCAATGACTTAGTTTTTGGGCTTTTGTTGAGTCAATGACAAAAAATAATCGATTTTGTGCTTCATGTTTTATCGAACTTGTTGACAATTGAATTTCCTTAATCAGCCTGAAGCTTTTAATGAACCTTAGGATTTCTTCTTCAATCCCATGCTTTCTGTATTGTCAGACTCATTGAAAGAAGAGATGTTCTTTTGTCATGTGCTTTATGCTTGATCAAACCTTTTGGATTAAATTGAACTTCCTAATTTGAACAGGACGCCGAGCTCAACTTGATGTTTTTTCGAGCAATGATCATTCTTTTTATTTTACTTGACCTTTTGACTAATCAAGAAAATACTTCATAATCTAGTTTACTTGAACTTATCAAAACAAATAAACTTAGAATTCAATAGTCTTTTGTCATCAGATTAGCAAAACAAGAGCTTCTTTGTTGTGGCCATTTTATGGCTTCTTAAGTTAAGAAAACTGCCAGCGACTCAAAAATATTTGAGTTTGTAATCTGACCCTATTGATCATTTGAGACCTAGATTTGGACTATGGCGAACGCGGCTTCTTCAACTTAGGTTATAGACTCATGGCTTTTCCTTCTTTTATCAGAAGATTTTAGAACTCGTGTATTTGGGAATATTTTAACTTGACTGTGCAACTATCTTGTGAGTGTAAAATATCTCTTTCAATTAAATCCGTTGATTCATTAAGAAAGTCTTGTATATTTGGAACACTTTAGCTTGTTAAATTGAATGAGTTCGAAAACTAGACAACTCCCGTCATCAGACTAACATGACAATGGCTCTCTTATTGTGATTGTTTTTATGGCTTGTTAAGCAAGGAGAAATTGTTCCTTTATGATCGTTTTTTATGGCTTGTTGGGTGAAGAGGACTGCCAGCTACTTGTCCATATTTAGGCTTATTGAGTCTGACCTTTTGATCGACTTGAGTCTAAGATTTGAGTGACAGAACTTGCATCTATTCAAGATTAAAATTAAAGCCCGATAAACACATTCTCAAAAAAATGAAAGATGGCAACAACAACAACAATAATAGTGACATGTAGATTGCACATAATTCTAGGGCTAGTTTGATTATGTTATAGACTTTGATACTGCTCGTTGGGCCCATCAAATAAAGGAGCGTCCAGGACAGAGTTATTATATTCATATTTATATGTATATTTGTATACCCTTCACAATGTTAAAAAGCTAATGTTTGTGGTTTTTTTAGTATGTTTTCTATTTATTTATTTGATTTATGTAATGGCAAAACATTTTTGTGTCCTTATTAGCATGCTTAAATGCTTTTTATTCATTTTTTTATGTAATGGCAAAACATGTTTGTATCCTTATTAGCATGTTTATGCTTAGCAGCTTGTTCATTTGCTTGTAATTTATTAATGAACATTCACTGTATCAATCTCCTTTCTACTTGTTTAAATCCTATTATTACTTAACAAATTTCACAGATATATGTTTAGTACATGTACTTATCTTAAGTTGCAAATTACACTTAAATTTTAACATAGATCGAATAACTAAAAATATATTTTTACTCCAAATTATTATAAAGAACCGATATATATTTGTTATCAGAAAAAAGAGTCATATTGTTAAACCCATGAGCTCATAATTTTAATGATAATAAACATAAATTAGTGCAAATATTTCTACTAAAAATTAGTGCAGGTGCAATCTGAGTTTGTTCAATAGAAATTTCATTAAAATAATAAGGAAGTGCGATTAAAATTTCTTACAACTTAAAATAAAGTTAATGGCCGAATAAACTAGAGTCACTAAATTTGTCATTCCAAAACTTACATAATAGCACAAATTATTGTATTAAAAAGTGCTGATCAAGTTTATAATGACTTGCAAACACACATGTTTAGCAGGACTTTATTAAAATGCATAACAAGCACATTAAAACTTGTTCAACAAGTGATACGTCTAATCAAAAACATAAATTAAAATGAAGTCCTCACCAAGAATTTCATAAAATTATATATTAAGCATGCTGAAAAATGCTCAAGTCTCAAACTGAAACTAAGTGCTAAAGAGGCTCAAGAGGGTCAAATCGATCATTCTAAAGAAGTAAATTTTAACAAAAAAATTTATTTGTTAATAATTTATTTTTACTACAAGTACTATTGCAATAGAAAAGTATTAATGAGGTTAGAACGATTGGAATTCACATATAAAAATAGAATTAATTTAATATAGTAATTAATTCATATAAAAATCAATAATTCAAAATTATAACTAATCTTATAGTAGAATGTATAATCGTACAATATGCTTTACATAATTCAAATCAAGCAAGTTGAATCAATCAGAGAAATTGAATTTAATTAGATCCATTTATGGATTGTGCCACATGATGATGATCGTCCAATACAATTTTAAGTTTACAGGTGTTCATTCGAGTTAAACAGGTCTGACTAGGTTCGCCCTGAATTTATCAAATTCGAATCTACATGACTCAAACCTGAACAAATTACTATATGAGTGGAAAAGCCTAACCCAAACTCGACCAAGCTAAAAGAGCGTGAAAAAAGTGACACGGCGATTGCTCCCAACGGAGCAAAGTGAGGGTGTTCCCTGAGCTCTCAGACTCATTTTACATATTGAAAGAAATCATTACAAGAGAACAAGAGAGCGATGGCTATATAGTTGTAAAACCCAAATGGCACGAGTCCCCTTATATGAAAAAAGACCCTTCTTTTTATAGATGATAAGGGGATAAAAGTGTAAAATTACATCATTGCTCTAAGAGTTACAAGTTATTATGCCCCAGAAATTTAACAACTATTATTATCTATGGGAGTTACCAGTAATTACTGTCCACGAGAGTTATCAATTATTATTGTCTTCATTGGAACCTTTTTGTATATCTGACACCTTTTCGTTGTTGGGTACATCAAGCAATGTGACTGGCCGGTTGGTTGGGCTTGCCAACCAAATGAGGTGGTTGATAGTGTCTGCTATCGTCAGTTTTCATATAGAACCGCGAGGGCATTTATCAGACATACATAATGCCTCCAAGTCTCTTCTTGGAAGTAAAGCTAAGACAAGAATGAGAGATTTTGAATACCAAAAGACAATAACAACAATATAATAATTATACTTTCTTGATTTCAATATCTCTTAAGGCCCTATTTTCTTCGGCCCCAGAGTGCTTTGCTGAGGCTTTTTCGGGTTGATTTTTAATTTGTGTTGTCGGTAAACTAACTGACCCTCAGCTAGTTGAGGTGACCCTCCCTTGGTCGGTCTTATTGGCTTCATCTTTGTTTTAGCATTTTACATTTACCGGGCTATTTATTTGCGATAGTTGCTCAGTGATAAATGTTGGCATTGGTTGATTTGCTCGCCCCAAAGAGAAGTATTTCATTTGCTCACCCCAGAGATAGAGACTTTGATTTGTTCGTCCCAGAGGGAAGCCATTAACTTACTTGCCCCGGAGGAGTTTTTCATTTGCTCGCCCCAGAGGGGAGTCTTTGATTTGCTTGCCCCGTAGGAGAGTATTTGATTTGCTTGTCTCGGAGAAGAGTCTTTAATTTGTTCACCCTGGAGGGGAGTCTTTGCTTTACTCGGTTCGAATTTCCCGAGTGTCAACTTAGATGCAAATGGCTGTGAACTTTTCGAGTCCCTCGAGTCTCTATCGAACCTAGAAAAATAAAATAAGAATGGAGTGGCATGCATGTAAACATATATGAACATTTAAGAATTGAGTGGAATGTATGTAAATCTTCCTCGATTTTGAAATGATCGGTACGCGGAAGGTAGTCGACTGAACGATGGCTTGCTGGAAGCACAAATGAATTGAGTGGTATGTACGTAAATATACAAATGTATAAGAACTGAGTGGTATGTATGTAAATTTTTCCTGTTGTTGAGGTGAATGGCTGAAAATTGGAGAGAAGGTCGGTGGGTGGTCGATTAGACGAAGATGGCCAGCTGGAGGCAAGTGGTCAGTTAGAGTGGTCGACCACGATAGGTGGTCGACCGCGAGAGCACTCTTAGATCCAGGCAGTCGGCCAAGTGGTTGTCGACCGATGAAGTAACGGTTGGATGAGCGGAGAAAGTTGTTGCGGGAGAGAAGAAGGTCAGTTGGACGCCAGGTGCGGGTGCCGCCCGGAAGCCCCTACCGGCTGGAACCTTCGCGGTAGAAACTATTGGCCGAGAGAGAGCTTGCAAGGGGAAAATGTCACTTGGCAAAGAAGTCCAGTCGAAAATCGGTCACTGAGACGATTAGAACAGTAAATCGCTCAACCGCAACGACTAGTTAACTTGTTAAATTAGCATAAATCATTGGCAGGAATGTATTGATTTGCTAGAATCGCCCAAATCATTGGGAGGAATGTATATTGGGGTGTTTCTACCCAATTTATATTGCCTTGCAACCTTCACCGCCAAGTTAATCACGTCATGTAAGTTGATCTGCATTATCGATAGAAGGTGATAAACCACAAAAAAAAAGTAATAATGTGCTCTTTGGGTTTAGCAAGATTGCACTTGAGTCCCAACTGTTCGAATTCAGCGATATATTACTCCATGCATAATTCTTCTTTATGAAGGTTATGAAGTCAATTGAAGTCTCCTTATCGGTAATGATTGAGTACGAATTTCTGTTGCATTTGTTTCTTCATTTTGGTTCAAGACGTGATCTTGTATCTTCCCTTTCATTGTCGAATCCTCTTAAAATTTTCCACCAAAATGAAGCATTGTTTAATTTGATAGCCACTAGTTTGATGACATGTTCTTGTGGCAACTCACTGAATTTCAAAATTTGTTCAACTGTATATAACCAATTGATAAATTCATCGACAACTAATCTTTCATCAAAATCAAAAAGATCTATTTTGATTCCGAAATCTAAAAATTTTCGTGGACTTTCATGCCTCAATAAGACTTAGAGGTTGTTCATCACCACTAGATGTCTCTTAATGGAATATATTATCTTATTCCTTGTCAATCACCTCATTTTCGGATTATTTTGACATTCTTCAATATCTCGTTGTTCAAAAAGTGACAATCTTGATTATAAACAATGAATTTCTTGTTGCAATTTTTTTACAACCAAATCTCGGTTGGAGGAAAATTGTTCCGCCTTAGCGGCATGATTGAGAGCAAAAAGAACCACAAGCAAATGCATGGATAGAAAACTGTTCACAATTTATGGGCAAGAATTGGAATCAAGAAGCCAAAGATAGAGGACTATCAACCTTCCACGATTGTATTGAGCAAACCCACGACTGGACAACTGAAAATTGTGGCCACAACAAAGAATCCAGATAACAAAGAAACCCATGACAAGGGTAGATGAATCACAACAGAGACAGATGTAAATCAAGTAAGAACGGAGAACTTCTTGGAAACCTTCCTCGAAGTTAGCCCGCAAACATAAAAACCAAGATTGCAAACCGCAAGACAATCTTGCAGCCACTGCAATTCAGAAAAATAGAAAAGATATGTACTGAACTCCAGAGAAAGAAGAGTTTGAAAATAAATGGAAAGAAAAAAAGGAGAACTGCGCAGGAACTTAAAGAATGAAGAGAAAAGACGTGCAAGAACCATGCTCTGATACCAAGATGATGCCGAAACAAGATAAAACAGAAAATCTGTGTTTCAGAAATTTCAGAAAAAGAAGAAAAAATTGGATAAAAAATCATAAGGGAAAGAATGCATTAACTGAAAGAAAGATGACGGCTCACCATCCTGACGTCACTCTAGGATACTGAATACACTTCTTAACCAGGAAGGATACGGGAAAGGTTATTACAATCAATCAAAAAACTCCCTCCTCTTCTAACATACAAGGAAACCTCATATAGGCAAGCCCTCAACAAAGCCAGAAAACTAAGAAAAGGACATCATTAAAAGTATGACACCTTACTAAAAACATAACAGTTTCAGCGCCTGCGTTAATATGGTATGCAGAAATCATAGTTCAGGACAAGGTTATGGAGCCTCACTATGCAGCTTTCAGAAAATACCTAACATTGTGGTAATTTCAATAAGAACTCTACGGAGTCCATTTGTATTTTCCAACAGTCCAAAAATCAATAAGAATCAAAGGACAGTTCCCTTTTGTATCTTTAAGAAATCAAGATTATAAAATTA
Organism: Papilionanthe hookeriana x Papilionanthe teres; assembly: GCA_022702705.1. NCBI lineage: Eukaryota > Viridiplantae > Streptophyta > Magnoliopsida > Asparagales > Orchidaceae > Papilionanthe > Papilionanthe hookeriana x Papilionanthe teres. Next base: position 10,421,854 of record CM040436.1, on the reverse strand, counting down.
TCCACAATTAATGATAACGAAATCTACAGCGACGGTAAATAGATATAGTTGTCACTGGAATCTTTTATTTTTCTGTTTTCTAAATTTTTTCACTTTTATGTGTTTGCATTAGTTTGCCTATTCCGAAGTCTTGTCCCAGCTATTTTAAGTAATCATAACTCAGCATGGCAAGCTTAATTAAGAGACTTTAAGTGATAGTATAAGTAGCTACACACTACATTTATATGAGTAGTGAGAAATGATTTCAATATTTCGGAGGGAACAAAAGAACCTTGTCTGGCAGCAGAAAGGAAAAATAAAGAAAGAGCCAAAAAGCTAACAAAGCTGCACATTGACTATATACCCAACTTTTGTAAAGAATAAACTTCTGGATAAAAAGTATGACTCCAGCTAAAGGGCAAATTTAAGTTGATGTTAGCTAATAAAAGAGTTTGTGCAAAACAATTGTACCCTTATGGTTCACAACACAAAAGGTAAAAAATAATTGGGGAATATACGGTTGTGGCCATGACCATAATATATGACGTCATTTGACAACAGTCACCCAGTCAGAGTAACCACCATTTTTTTGTGGAAATGTTGGGTCAAACCATTCGAATAAAGGATTCGGGTCATATCCTTACTAGTGTGAATTTACTTTCAATGTGAATATAATGATACACTTGATATGACATTTGCTCTTTGCAAGTTGAAATCAATCAAAATTTTATCACCACAGACAAACTGTTAAGGAAAATTGATGAGATTATTCTTTAAGTTTTCAAGGGATTAATTTTGCTTAAGTGTATAACTTATTACTTTGAAAATTTGATTTTAAATTTTATTTAAAAATTGACCACTCCAGTTGATATTTTAAATAAACACAATCATCATCAGAAATTGGACATTTGAAACATATATTTTTGAAGTTTATTTAAAATTCTTTAATTGAATGTCTTTAGAATGTTAGTTCTGTCGACTCCAATCCTTGCAATAAAGAAAGGGTTAGGTGATCTGAACTAGCAAATTCTTATACTTATGATTTGAACATTAGCCCGTCAACTCTAGCATTTAAGAAGAGGATCGAACTAGTTGGATGAGGCTTACAACCCTGCCCACAAAACAAGGTTGTCCGATTGAAAGCGTTCGTAGTTTAATTATCTTGGATCTGATTTTTAAAATATAAGATTTATTATTTTAAAGCACTCATGGATTCTTTAAAAAAAAAAACTTACACGCTTATCAGAACAAGTGGGCGAACGTTTCATTTGAACTTGCACAACATTCTCAAACTGCTGAAAGTTAAACACTTTTTCGATTTGGTGGAGCAAATACTGGTATTTTAAACATGATTTTATACTAGTTTGTGAAACATACTCCGATCTCGTAATTGAAAATTTAACATTTAGATCAGATCACATGCAAGCTCTTTTATATATTTGAATGATTTCAAAATTTTTATATGCTTTAAGTAACTTGCATGATCTTTTACAATATGAATTTGATATGAAAATTATTTCAAATGATACGTAAGATTTTGAATTTATAGCTAAAGAGTGTCCAAATTATTACTCATATAAGCCATAAAACTACTCGTCAAGATTCCAAGACATTTCATTTGACTTGAAGAATTGACATGAAAGTTTTATAGGCTTTGAAGACAGTGAAAACATTTGAAACTGTAAAATTTAATTTGGATATTATATTATTAGAGAGTATGAAAAGTTACATCTTTGAGCTTTAAAAAGAACCGCCTTCGAGCCAGCTTGCAAATTGTAATTGCAGATTTGGTGGCGAAATATGATATCCCATATTTAGAATAAATTACAAGCAGTCATAATTTACTTTAAATAAATTGAAAGTCTCTGCATGATCTATGTGTTGAATTATTTGCAAGTCTCCATTAGCCCAAACCTGAATAAATTTTTAATCCTAGAGGCTGTTTGAAAAGCACAATTTTAAATTAATTTTCAAGCCCTATGAGCTTAAGTTCAAATAATTTCAATTTTAATTTAATTTTCAAACCCTAGAAGCACAAGTTTGAAAAAAGCTAATTTTAATTTGATTTTAAATCCTAAAAGCCACTGAGCGGAAAGCCCAACATGTCCAAACTAATAGAAAATTTTGGCTGCCTCCCAACATTTAATATTGTACAGGGGCACCAGGAAAACGCAACTATCTCTAAGATGCGTTGGTCAGTACTATGAGACAATGCGGCCGGGGAACAAAGTTAAATATTCAACCCACAGTCTACAAGACGCTATAAATTACAAGCACAAATTTTTCCGAATGCGCACTTCACCGTCCCTGAGCGATACTTAATTCTGAATAGGTACTCGCATTTTCTAAGACGGGTACTTAAATCTCTTGATTTTTATAAAAAAATTTCAAACGAGTATACAATTTCCCTAAACAGCACTTCTCCTGGATAGGTACTCGAGCTTTCTCGAATGAATATTTTAGGAAAAACTCCCCAGCCTCATTTTGTTATACCATGCAGAGTTGACAAGGTCTACAATGGTGATTGGCAATGAAACAACGAAATAAAAATACAATATAGATTTTTTGACTTTTTAAAATACACAATGAAATATTAAACACATTAAATTGGGGAAGGAATGGGCTAGGTCACAGTTGTTTGAGTGTGGCTGTTGGGCTCTTTTTTGGGTTTTGACTTGGGTTAGTACAAAAAGAAAGGGGATGCAGAGAGAAGTGGGACGCACAAGAGGCAAAGGCAAGGAGGAAAGGGTGAAGCTTTGAATTTTGAGGCTTCAGTGTTGGCAACAAGTGACTTCGGTGCAGGGAAGATCAATCGACTTTTGTGCAAGCATCGAGCGGCTTCAATGCAGGGAGGATCGAGCGGCTTAGGTTATGGAAGGGGTGAAGCGCGTGAAGGTGGATAGGAAGAAGAGTGGTTCGGGTGGGTTTGTGAGACAAAATAAGAGATCAAGTTGCGGCTATGGCCTTCAATTAGAACAGGTTGGGTGGACACGAGCGACTCGTACGTCTGAGCGGAGAATAAGGGCTTTGGGCTTCTCAATCTAGTTGCATAGATGGTGAACAAGGAAATGAGGCTTCAGCTCTGGAAACAGAACGAAGAAGAGATCCCAAGAGAGAAGTGGGCATGGGAAGTTTTAGAGGTTTGCATACGCTAGAATCTCGTCTTCAGTTGCATGTGGCAGCGAGGGCTTCAATTTTCGTCTTTGAACAGAATAGGCAAAGAAGACAGGAACAAGAGCGAGAGGAAAACGAGAGCGAAAGACGTTCAAATGAGCGACTGTTTGCTTTGCAGTTTGGATGAAAAGGAATAATGAGGGCTAACACGAACAGTTATGGAAACAATTGCGAGAAAATCTGGCATGCAACCAAGTTCAAATATTTATTTATTCAAGTTTAATTAAAACTAAGAAATTATATTTATAATTTTTAGAACTTTTAAAATGTCAACAAATGTCTCTCAATAAATATGATAAGCGCTTGAAGCGGATCATGTTTGTGAAAAACTATTGAGTTTGTGAATCCCCAAAAGTTTGTTTGGATATCATTCACTCACAGATCTCTAAGAATGTTAAACAAATATCAATAAAAATTTGTTAACATTTGCTTTAGGTAAAAAAATTTACCCTAGGCAGCAAATTTGATAGAATCTCTGACTTGCCTACTTTGTTTTCGCCCCGTTTGGAAAGGATATTGAGCTTGTCTTTTGCTTTTTATTTTTCTGCTCTAACGGGCTTGATGAACGGATTAGTCTGAATTGTCTCTACGAACTTATCATGAGTGTCTCGGTGTGTATTATCTATTCAAAACCGAATGTTCAACCCTACGTGAATGAGCATACCTTTAGCCCTAATTGTGTGCATTAACAAACTTGTTAAAGGAATTGGCCTGAATAGTCTCTGCACACTTATCAAGTGAGAGAGCATACATTCGATCTTAACATTGTGCTTTGACAGACTTGTTAAAAGAATTGACTTGAATTATCTCTACGGACTTACCAAGTGATTAGGCATACCTTTGATCCTAGCTTTATGGTTTGGCGGACTTGTTAAAGAATGCATTCCCTTAGTTCCAACATTTAATTTTGAAAGAACTTTGGGATAACTCTTTCGATCCTTTTCTTTCTGCTTTGGTCGACTTATTGAACAATGCATGTCAATGACTTAGTTTTTGGGCTTTTGTTGAGTCAATGACAGAAAATAATCGATTTTGTGCTTCATGTTTTATCGGACTTTTTGACAATTGAATTTCCTTAATCAGCCTGAAGCTTTTAATGAAACTTAGGATCTTCTTCAATCCCGTGCTTTCTGCATTGTCAGACTCATTGAAAGAAGAGATATTCTTTGTTCCGTGCTTTATGCTTGATCAAACCTTTTGGATTAAATTGAACTTCCTAATTTGAACAGGACACCGAGCTCAACTTGATGTTTTTTCGAGCAATGATCATTTTTTTTATTTTCCTTGACCTTTTGACTAATCAAGAAAATACTTCATAATCTAGTTTACTTAAACTTATCAAAACAAATAAACTTAGAATTCAATAGTCTTTTGTCATCAGATTAGCAAAACAAGAGCTTCTTTGTTGTGGCCATTTTATGGCTTCTTAAGTTAAGAAAATTGTCGGCGACTCGAACATATTTGAGTTTGTTCAGTCTGACCCTATTGATAATTTGAGACCTAGATTTGGACTATGGCGAACGCGGCTTCTTCAACTTAGGTTATAGACTCATGGCTTTTCCTTCTTGTATCAAAAGATTTTAGAACTCGTGTATTTGGGAATATTTTAACTTGACTGTGCAACTATCATGTGAGTGTAAAATATCTCTTTGAATTAAATCCATTGATTCATTGAGAAAGTCTTGTATATTTGGAACACTTCAGCTTGTTAAATTGAATGAGTTCTAAAACTAAACAACTCCTGTCATCAGACTAACATGATAATGGCTCTCTTATTGTAATTGTTTTTATGCATTGTTAAGCAAGGAGAAATTGTTCCTTTATTATGACCGTTTTTATTTATGGTGTGTTGGGTGAAGAGAACTACTAGCTACTTGCTCATATTTAGGCTTATTGAGTTCGACCTTTTGATCGACTTGAGTGACAGAACTTGCATCTATTCAAGATTGAAATTAAAGCCCGATAAACACATTCTCAAGAAAATGAAAGATAGCAACAACAACAACAATAATAGTGAGATGTAGATTCTACATAATTCTAGGGCTAGTTTGATTATGTTAAAGATTTTGATATTGCTCTTTGGGCCCATCAAATAAAGGAGTGTCGAGGACAGAGTTATTATCTTCATATTTATATGTATATTTGTAGACAGTGTTATTATCTTCATATTTATATGTATATTTCTATCCCCTTCACAATGTTAAAAAGCTAATGTTTGTGGTTTTTGGAGTATGTTTTCTATTTATTTATTTGATTTATGTAAGGCAAAACATTTTTGTGTCCTTATTAGCATGCTTAAATGCTTTTTATTCATTTTTTAATGTAATGGCAAAACATGTTTGTATCCTTATTAGCATGTTTATGCTTAGCAGCTTGTTCATTTGCTTGTAATTTATTAATGAAAAGTCACTGTATCAATCTCCTTTCTACTTGTTTAAATCCTATTATTACTTAACAAATTTCACAGAAATATGTTTAGTACATGTACTTATCTTAAGTTGCAAATTACACTTAAATTTTAACATATATCGAATAACTAAAACTATATTTTTACTCCAAATTATTATAAAGAACCGATATATATTTATTATCATAAAAAAAGAGCTATATTGTAAAACCCATGAGCTCATAATTTTAATGATAATAAACATAATTTAGTGCAAATATTTCTACTTAAAATTAGTGCAGTTGCAAGTCAAGTTTGTTCAATAGAAATTTCATAAAAATAAAAATGAAGTATGATTAAAATTTCTTACAACTTAAAATAAAGTTAATGGCCGAATAAACTAGAGTCACTAAATTTGTCATTCCAAAACTTACATATTAGCACAAATTATTGTATTAAAAAGTGCTGATCAAGGTTATAATGACTTGCAAACACACATGTTTAGCAGGACTTTATTAAAATGCATAACAAGCACATTAAAACTTGTTCAACAAGTGATGCGTCTAATAAAAAACATAAATTAAAATGAAGTCCTCACCAAGAATTTCATAAATTATATATTAAGCATGCTGAAAAATGCTTAAGACTCAAACTTAAACCAAGGGCTCAAGAGGCTCAAGAACGTCAAATCCATCATTCTAAAGAATCAAATTTTAACAAAAATAATTATTTGTTATTAATTTATTTTTTTACTACAAGAACAATTGCATTAGAAAAGTATTAACGAGGTTAGAACGAATGGAATTCACATATAAAAAAAAAATTAATTTAATCTAAGAATTAATTCATATAAAAATCAATAATTCAAAATTATTACTAAGCTTATAGTAGAATGTATAATCTTCCGATATGTGTTACATAATTCAAATCAAGCTAGTCGAATCAATTAGAAAAATTGAATTTAATTAGATCCATTTATGGATTGTGCCACATGAAGATGACCGTCCAGTACATGTTTAAATTTACAAGTGTTCATTCGAGTTAAACAGGTCTGACTAGTTTCGCCCTGAATTTATCAAATTCGAATCTACATGACTCAAACTTGAACAAATTACTAAATGAGTGGAAAAGCCTAACCCAAACTCGACCAAGCTAAAAGAGCGTTAAAGGAGTGACATGGCGATTGCTCCCAACGGAGTAAAGTGAGGGTGTTCCCCGAGCTCTCAGACTCATTTTACATATTGAAAGAAATTACTACAAGAGAACAAGAGAGCGATGGCTATATAGTTGTAAAACCCAAATGGCGCGAGTCCCCTTATATGAAAAAAGACCCTCCTTTTTATAGATGATAAGAGGATAAAAGTGCACATTTACATCATTGTCCTAAGAGTTACAAGTTATTATGCCCCAGAAATTTAACAACTATTATTATCTATGGGAGTTACCAGTAATTACTGTCCACGAGAGTTATCAGTTATTATTGTCTTTATTGACACCTTTTTGTATATCTGACACCTTTTCGTTATTGGGTCCATCAGGCAATGTGACTAGCGGGTCGGTTGGATTGGCCAACCAAATGAAGTGGTTGATAGTGTCTGCTATCGTCAGTTTTCATATAGAACCGCGAGGACATTTATCAGACATACATAATGCCTTAAGGCCCTATTTTCTTCGGCCCCAGAGTGCTCTGCTGAGGCTTTTTCGGGTTGATTTTTAATTTGTGTTGTCTGTAAACTAACTGACCCTCAGCTAGTTGAGGTGACCCTCCCTTGGTCGGTCTTATTGGCTTCATCTTTGTTTTAGCATTTTACATTTATCGGGCTATTTATTTGCGATAGTTGCTCAGTGATAAATGTTGGCATTGGTTGATTTGCTCGTCCCAAAGAGGAGTATTTCATTTGCTTGCCCTAGAGAGGAGACATTGATTTGTTCGTCCCAGAGGGAAATCATTAATTTACTCGCCCCAGATGAGTTTTTCATTTGCTCACCCCAGAGGGGAGTCTTTGATTTGCTTGCCCCGTAGGAGAGTATTTGATTTGCTTGCCCCGTAGGAGAGTATTTGATTTGCTCACCCTGGAGGGGAGTCTTTGCTTTACTCAGTTGGTTCGAATTTCCCAAGTGTCAACTTGGATGCAAATGGCTGTGAACTTTTCGAGTCCCTCGAGTCTCTGTCGAACCTAGAAAAATAAAATAAGAATGGAGTGGCATGCATGTAAACATATATAAATATTTAAGAATTGAGTGGTATGTATGTAAATCTTCCCTGATTTTGAAATGATCGACTGCAGGAAGGTAGTCGACCGAACGGTGGCTTGCTGGAAGCACAAATGAATTGAGTGGTATGTACGTAAATATACAAATGTATAAGAACTAAGTGGTATGTATGTAAATTTTTCCTGTTGTTGAGGTGACTGGCTAAAAATTAGAGAGATGGTCGGCGGGTGGTCAATTAGACGAAGGTGGTCGGCTGGAGGCAAGTGGTCAGTTAGGTGGTCGACCGTGAGAGCACTCTTAGATCCAGGCAGTCGGCCAAGCGGTTGTCGACCAATGAAGTGACGGCTGGATGAGCGGAGAAAGTCGTTGCGGGAGAGAATACGGTCGGTTGGACGCCATGTGCGGGTGCCCGGAAGGCCCTACCGGCTGGAACCTTCGTGGTAGAAACTGTTGGCCGAGAGAGAGCTTGCAAGGGGAAAATGTCACTTGGCAAAGAAGTCCAGTCGAAAATCAGTCACTGAGACGATTAGAACAGTAAATCGCTTGAATGAAGAAAAAATAGGTGGGCAGCCTTTGCGGGGAGAGGACTAGTTGGAGAGGCAGGCCTGTGCTTAACAAATGGTCGTACAACTAGTCGGTCTAGGCTACAGGTTGGCCAGACAATAAGGCGGTCAAGCTCTTTGACTTTACATATAAAAAATAACGGTTACATTAAGGAGGGGAGAGGTTTCTACATAAAAAAATGTCCTATTTATAAATGATAGCAGGATAAAAAGTGAAAAAATTATATCAATGGCTCTGGGAATTACAAGTTATTATGCACTTGGAAGTTACCATTATTATTGTCCATGAGAGTTACCAATTATTATTGTTCTAAGAAGTTACTGATTACTATTGTCTTCATTGACACCTCTTCATATATCTGACACATGTTCATTTATCTGACACTTTTTCATTGCTAAGTTCATCTTGCGGTGTAGCTTGCCTGACCGACCGAATGAGGTGGTCGGCCAGTCTCCACTACCATCTGGTCTCATCAAGATCCATCTAGACGTTTTTTGGACAAATACGAAAAAGTTAAGGGTTCTACTTGTCTACAAAATAAGTTATTTTCTTTCTTCATACTTCATTCCTCTATTTGAAAATTCAAATTTATGAGCGTTGTTTAATGTTGTTGAGAGCGAGATTCTTCTTCGCAAACTATTCACCTTTGCCAAGAGACATTATCAAGCGAGTTGTCAAGGAGTGGCAGGTTTCGGGCCTTCTAGTTAGGAAGTGTAACTGAGAAGATTATGCTTAAGAGTAATGGGTTTCTCTCTTTAAGCAGAAACACTAGGCGACATAATATTCGTAAGAAGAAATTATTTGAGAGATTCCTTAACATATAATTGCAAAAGACACTTCAAGATGAAAATTTGGGAATGGATATAAGCTTTAACGTGCTACGATAGATCTAGTTACATTATCAAACCTTTTTGAACTTTACGTACTGTCATTTACAAAATTGTAATTACCATCATTAAAACGTGGAAAAAAAATAAGCAAGGTCTAAATTATCGCATATCATTATTATCCTACAAAGAAAGAAAGAAGGTAGATTAATATCAATGCAAATCACCTTTATCTTGTGAATTTAATGAATTAGTTCTTAAAATATATTTTTTTTCAAAATAATCTCATTCACCCCCTCTTGGCATGTACCCATCACCATCATTTACTATTGTCTACACAAACCTACCACCATCATGAGTTTCATTCTCACTCCAAAACTCCAAATCATCATACATATATTTAATTACTATATGAAAATCTTTGACATGCATCTTTTTTTTCTTTTATGCATTGCAAATTAGGTCTATGCTACATCCTTCTTAAGACAAAAAAATCATAAATACAATGTAAGTTAAGCATAAAATATTTAAAATATTTAAAGAGTTATTTAATTGATTACAATATAAATTAAAGAGATCAACTTCGTGTAAAGTTGAAAAAAAAAGAAATCTAAATTAAAAATTATTTAAACAAACCTAGGGCACAATAGTGAAGCAATTCTAATAGTGCCAATGGCGCTATAGGCACCGTGAGATTGGTAGGCATGGCTTTGTGTGGTCGAGGAGAGCTAGAGGTCAAGCAGAGAGCAAAGGTAAGATCACGAGGTGTTGCAAGGTGGGACAAATGTTGAGCCCGCGGATGATATTGCAAGGAAGGAGAGCGGTTGTTTGGATGGCTGGTGTCACGTGCAAGCCACTCGAGGATGGAGGTTGTGGGTATAAGGTATTGTAAGGTAGGGAAGGCCACATAGATTGTTGGCGTTGTGTGAGTCTCGAGGGAGAGGCTAGCTGTGATTGAGCAGGAATAAGCCAACGTTGTAGTCTCGTGATATTGCGATGCTATCTATTTTGAATTTGCCTGATTTGGGTGAATTCAAAAAACCTCAAAAATGAATAGAGATTCCAAATCTCTTAAACAATTTATTGTGTATTTATTTTTCTTTCAATTAAACATGCAAAATTTCTAAGCCTTTGCATTTTATTTACTCTACAATCCTAATAAATTAAAATAAGCAAGCCATAAAATATTTCATTAATTATCTTAGCACAAAAATTACATTCATATTAAAGCTTTAAGGCACATAGTAAAATTAATTATTCGATAGGAATATGATATTCCTAATCTTATGAACTATAACCCACTTTCAGACTTTCTTGCATACATCATAAAGTTTGATTCATCTATAATCATCATAATACTAAATATCTCCTTTGTACTATTAATAATATAAGGTACCAAAATATTTCTCAGATCATTCAAAAATCATCTTGCTCCTCAAAATTCCATTAAAAACACACACTTCCCTACTTCAATATCCCTCCCACAACTCTCCAAATTATAAATCATCTCATCTAGATCCAAATTCTACATGCATGCCAAAATACTTCACCATACATTTTGTAAATGGGTAAATCCACATAAATTTTATCACATGGAAAGCATTGCACGTAAGAATTATGTTCTTATTATCTACATGTGCAACCTTTTAGCTAAGACTACAAAAATCATACGAGCAATACAACAACAATAACAAGCCTTTATCCCACTAAGTGGGGTGCATCATACCAGCAATAAAATCTAAAATCGGTCACATAACATTGTGCTATAAACCTTAAGCATGTTTACATGCCAATTATGAATCATAAAGTACAATAGAAATAAAAGCAGGGAAAGGAGTTGGCTTAAAGAAATCTTACAGCAAACAGAACATCCATTGATCCCTGTAGATTTCAACCCTTCCTTTTCCCCTTCAGTTCGGGGTGCCAGTGTGCCTCGTTAGGGCAAAATTGCAGACGGCCATTAAAACTACCAGGAAAATGGTTCTCCAAGGAGCCTCCCACTGCTGCCGAAATTGGAAGAGTGGCACCAAGGAAGAAAGGCAAGTTTGAACCATGGATAAGTTGGCGGTGATTCGGTGAATTGGACTGAAGGGTCCCCCTACTAAATCCAGTAAGGCCAGACGAAATGGAGACATTGAGGTTATAATCTCCTCCAGGTGCCAAAGCTGCCACAGGAATTGCATGATCCTGCATGAAAGAAAACTGCTGCATGTTGTGATGCTCTCCTGTATTGCATGTCATCATTCCAATTCCCATATGAGGATTGCTCCCAAAATGCAGTAGCGAAGAGTAACCCGGTTCAAACTGCTGAATTTTGGGCGCCTGCCCAAAGATTCCAACTTGCCTAAAATAGTCTGCGTTGGAATTAGTCAATGGCGGCCTCATCTGCTTCTGGTTAAAACCACTGCTGAAATCCACTACCTCGGCCACAGCAGCGCTGCCGTTGCTGCTCCCACCGACCTTGAGAAGCTCAGTGAAGGCGCTCTGTTTGTTCAGGATTTGATGCTGATATGTCGAGTCCTCATCCTTTTCCTTTCCAAGGCCTTCAAACCTGGAAGACATTACCGAACCCTTACTCATCTCTGATGCGCTGCTGCAGGTGGACTTGGACTGCGAGAGGTACTGCTCGCCGACCGCACCTGTCTGCATCGAACGAGCGGGAACCTCCATAGACGGCGGCATGGGGAATGGGCCCACGAGTTCGGGTAGGTCGATGATGGAATCCGCGGCAGCCTTGATGAGCCAGTCAACAGCCTTGCTAGGCTGATCGTAGCCGAGGCGATCTTGAATATCGTAGAACTGAATGGCAGTGGAAACCGAGAGCCGCACGCGACGGTCTCGAAGCCCCTTCACCGTCCACACTTTACTGTGACGGTCCTTACCTTTCGAGACGCGCGAAACCCTAATAATTCTCGACGAGGCATTCTGCCACCGATGAACGTCACCAACTCCATCGTCGCCCTTATCCCTCTCGAGCCGGTTGCTCGAGTGGATCCCCTCCGTCTTCATCTTGCTATCATGCCCTTCTCTGCCGCTGTTCTTATCCTCCCCGGTTCTCCTCGAAAGAAAAATCCTCTTCGGTTTTTCACTCTTCCTGCTGCTTTGTATGGACAAGATGGGAGTGGGATTAGGGTTTTTACCGTGTATTTTTCCATGAGTGAGTTGTTTGCAGAGAGGGTAAGAAAAAGTTGGGCCTGTTTTATGCTCGATAAAGGGCTCCAGCTACCAGCTCCACGCCATTAACTCCACTCTCTCAGCTTTGTGCGGAGCGACTCAGCAGCGACTGTACTCCAACAAACCACTTTATTGCTTTTATAGACTGTGAACTACAATGGACCCCAACTGTAATTCAAAATAATTTTAAATTAAGATTATTCGAGTGTTATTGTAGTTAAACTCATATATTCTATTTCAATAATCTTGAAATAAAATAATAAAAGTTATTTCAAGATTATTTCATAGTTATTGTAGAGTTCGCGGTTATACTTTAATATTTTTTAGGTTGGTTCAATATAACATACATAATGATATATTACTAAGAGTCTGCACGAAGAACTACGATAGTTCAAACAGAAGATATTTTCCAAAATAGATAGGGTTTTAAATGAGTCCGATAAGAGAAAGCCTAGTGGTTCTCTTGCTTTCACTTGGGTTGTTATATAATAAATTTGCGTTTGAATTGGCCCGTGAATAATTTTATTTAGCTTGATTTAAATTTGAATATGTTCATATTAATGAAAAACTTATATATTTTTATTCATTTTAACAATTAGCGCAGAATATAATTTGTGTTTTTAACTATTTTCAGAAAAAAAGAGAGATCTAAATAGCTCATGCTTTCGTATTGTGTTAAGTACTTTGATTTTCAATATCATTTTTATATTTAAATAATATTTCAAATCGGGATTTTTTTTAATATAGACGATGTGGGATTATATATAAATGGTAAATGGACAGCAAGTGGCAAGTGAGCAAAATTCTTATGATCATGAGGTCATTTGCATATAGGGCTGTCAAAACGGCTCATTGTTCGAGAAGAGCTCATGTTTGGCTCGTGAAGAAGCTCATGTTTAGCTCGTTCGCTAAGTTAACAATCCTTAACGAGCCGAACACAAACGTTTTTGCTCGATATAGTTTTCATCAATTTTATATATATATGGAGGAAAGAGCAACGGTGGCTCCCTACGCATTAAGTTAAGAAAAGTGTTACAGTAGGGAGGGAGGTGGATCCCATTCTAAAACCAAAAAGAAAATACAATAAAAACTCACCCGTAAGGGTTCCACTTCCCTCATTACAACTCACGCAAAAAAAAATTCTCCAAAATACAAAATAACACTAAAAGGAGAAGCAAAAACCAAAACAGAGTTGTAGTATGTTTGAAACGCCTTGAAACCGAACATAAAGGAGAAGCAAAAGCAAAACAGATTTGTAGAAAATTTAGAGGGCCTTGAAATCGAACATAAATTAAATTGTTGTGCCCTGTAAAAGAAACCGCAGAAGTGGTGGTCATGGAGGTCCCAGCTTGCTCAGAATATATCCAAAAAAGGAGCAAAGAAGACGTGAGCTTATAATTAGCAGATAAATAGCATTTGAGAAGGCTTCGAAAACATAGCGAGCCAAAAGAGGAGTCACTGATAGCCAAAACAAAAGTAACCTGCAAATGACAGTGAAGACAACCTGCAAGGAAGGAAGGTACTAGAGAAAACTTGCCCAGAAGAAATGCCAGATATAACCGTTAAAATTAAAGTAGCAAAACAATAAAGCATATAGGCAGTCGCAAAGAGAGCAGTGAATCAGAAAAAAGAACTGTACTTAGCAAAATGCCATAAAAAAATCAAGTTTTGATATATGGGAGACTGATCACTGAAAAATTTATTAAGAAATTCATATCTATTTTTGATGAAATTGCACTTTAAAGAAAGGTATTTTCTTTATTTTGTTGCAGGAATGGAGAATTTAGGTGATAAAAGCAAAAATTATAAAAAGGAGCGGATTTGGAGCAAAAAGGAAGAAAATAATACAATTTGTCTTTGAGTCGCCGACGCGAGATTCAGCTCGCCGACGAGCGAGGGTACGATGAAGAAATTCTGAAGGATTTATAACCGTCTCGCCGATAGTCGAGCCCGAGCCCGCCGACAGCTGAGATAGCGCGGTTCAAAGACTTCTAGAAGCCTCGCCGACAATGAGGTAGTTCAGTCGCCGACGGCGAGCTAGTTCAAATGGCACGAATACATTGAACCTGGACACCTTTTGAAGAGATGCTTACACACCTCTTGGACCTTTGCCTACCTCTATATATAGAGGCCGAAAATCAGTCTTTTAAGAGTCTTTAAGTGCAGTTTTTGTGTGTCTTGTGTGTGTCTTGTGTGTGTCTTTTGTGTGTTCTAAGTAGTCTTTAGAATCTTAATTAGTGCAATTAGTGAGTCTTTAGTGAGTTTAGTGAGTAATTAGTGAGTCGTCTTTATCTCGGAAGGAAGAGTCAAAGGAACTACGAGGAGTCTGCATGGGATAAATCAAGATAAGTATTTGTATTTATTGTTTTTAACTTTAAATGAAATTCATGCTTAGTTTAGTTCCATGCATTCGAGTAGTTTATTAGTCTTTCTCCTCGTTATGAAATTAAGTGACTTGATGAACTAAAAATAGAAGTATTTATATATATATATATTAATAAATTGTGATAATTTTTACTTAAAACTTAATTTACTTTTCAAACTGGCCATTTGATTTGTTAAAATGTGTTGATTTACAACTATAGTAAAAATTACATCCGATATTCTGGGAATTCAAAAGCCTTGGAAGGAAGGTGCAAATAAATAGGGAAATAATATCATTGGGCGTAGAATTGAGCATTTTAGTGTGACGGACTAAAATATTCAATTCCGTCCCGTTGTTTGAAAGTCGAAGTGTAGATGTTAGCCCTCGGGCGAGGGGAACGTGGGAGCTCTGAAGTGGCAGTCGGTATCCTCCCAGCCTAGCCGCAGATTCAGTAATCAAACATAGGATTAGTCAATATTCTTTACACCCGGACCAAAGGGTAAAGAATAGGAATGCTCCTATTTGTCACAATATCTTAACATTATCTATTTAAATTCATCAATCACTTAAATTTCTAAACAAGGGAAAGATACTTTTTTTGAACAGTTAAGACTTATTTAGCAATTAGTTTAATTTCCCGCACTTTCAATACGTATTAATTTTCTACTTAGTTAAGTTACCTAATTAAAATACTTAGTTTACTTTATTGCGCTTAAATTTAGAATTCCAAATTTTCGTATACTATTTTAAAATTATTATTATTTTAAAATTAGTTGTTATTTAATTTTCTCTATCCCTGTGGGATCGATAACCAGGACTCCACTAGAGCCCCGTATTACTCGATACGATACGTATACTTGCGTAAGCATCCACAACATAAATAATTACAATTCTATACATATAATATAGCGGGGTCAAGTTTTTGGTGTCGTTGCAATTAAATTAAAAATATCATAATATAAAATCGTGGGTCAAGTTTTCGGCGCCGTTGCCGGGAAACTAAGAAAAATTTACTGTATCTAGCGGACTATTTTAAAATAATCATAATAAATAAATTAATATCTATTCTAAAATTGTATGCGCAAATTTGGAAACGAAAATTTAATACCTTACGATTCGAATTAGAGCGTACAATTAAAAGAATTAGAAAACAAAAGAAACAAATTATAAATTTAACACAAATGACAAATATTCCCGAAATTCAAAATATGAACCAACAAAGACCATTAAGAGATTATGCCAACCCTACATCGATGAAATTCATTTAACTATTCAAAACCCCGATGTAGTCGCTAATTCATTTGAACTTAAACCCGCAATTATCCAAATGGTACAAAACAATCAATTTAGTGGTTCACCTACTGAAGATCCTAACTTACATCTTGCTAGTTTTCTTGAACTTTATGCTACTTTTAAATATCAAGGAGTATCTGACGATGCTATAAGACTTAGACTTTTTCCTTTTTCATTAAGGGATGAGGCTAAAATGTGGTCGAATTCGTTAAGCACTCGGATCTATTAAAACTTGGGGAGAATTATCACAAAAATTTCTATCCAAATATTTTCCACCATCTAAAACTCGCTAAGTTTAGAAATGATATAACTTCTTTTTGTCGATTAGATTGAGAATCAATATATGAAGCTTCGGAGAGATTTAAGGAACTTCTTAGGAAATGCCCACATCATGCGCTACCGTATTGGCCGATTATTCAAACCTTTTATAATGGATTAGTAGGATCTTTAAGATCAATCATCGATGTCCTTCTGGAGGTTCATTAATGTCTAAACCATTCGATGAAGCTTATGCACTAATCGAAGAAATGGCAACAAATAATTTCCAATGGCCTCGTGATAGAGTAAATCCGAAAAGATAGCCGACATTCATGAAAACGATGCAATATCTATGTTAGCTTCTCAAATTGCTGCTATATCTAAGAAATTAGATCATTTTGGAATGAACTACTCTCCTACTTTAGAAGAAAACTCATCCGGACAAATCATAGAATCTCAATCTAATTATGAAACTTTAAATGCTATTAATAATAGAACTAATAACCCTTATTCAAACTATTATAATCTCGGTTGGAAAACTCATCCAAATTTTAATTGGAATAACACATCTAATAAACAATGGATGAATCAACCTAATCAAGCAAATCCAAACTATAAACCTAATTACCCACTTGGATTTAATAACAATAACCCTCAATTCAAAGATAAGAAATTATCTATGGATGAATTAATTTTGAATATGGGTCATCAACTACAAAATCAAGGAAATCAACTACAAAATCAAGGAAATCAACTACAAATTCAAGGAAATCAATTACAAATTCAAGGAACATCTATTAAAAATATCGAAACTCAACTTGGACATATTACTATCGCGCTAAATAATAGAATACCTGGAACTTTTCCTAGTAATGTGGAAATAAATCTTAAAGATCAAGGAAAAGAACAAATTAAAGCAATACAACTAAGGAGTGGAAAAGAATTAGAACCTCAAATTCAAAAAGAACTTGAAAGCCAAAAAGAGGAAGTGGAAATTGAAAAGGAAACAATTCAACAAGATTCAAACTTAGAACATCCTTTAATACCTATGAAAATTTATGTTGAAAAACCTCCACCACCATTTCCTCAACGACTAGCTCAACATAAAAAAGATAAACAATTTGCTAAATTCATTGAAATATTAAAAAAATTAACAATCAATATACCTTTTGTCGAAGCTTTAGATCAGATGCCAAATTATGTAAAATTTATGAAAGATATTCTAAATAAGAAAAGAAAATTCACTGATAATGAAACAATCGCACTTAGTGAAGAGTGTAGTGCTTATTATTCGAAGAAGCTTCCGAAAAATTGAAAGATCCCGGTAGTTTCACTATACCCCGCGCTATAGGAGAAAATTTTTATGGAAAAGCTTTGTGTGACTTAGGAGCAAGCATCAATCTAATGCCTCTATCAATTTTTAAGAAATTAGGATTAGGAAAAATTACACCTACTTCGATAACCCTTCAATTAGCCGATCGTTCGGTTACCTATCCTAAGGGAGTTATTGAAGATGTGTTAGTAAAAGTGGATAAATTTATCTTCCCAGCAGATTTTATCGTTTTAGATATGGAGGAAGATAAAGAAATTTCTATCATTTTAGGAAGACCATTTTTAGCTACTTGGAAAAGCTATGATCGATGTTCGGAAAGGAGAATTAACTATGAGAGTAAATGACCAAAAAGTTACATTTAATATTGCAAAATCAATGAAATATCTCACGCTAGAAAAAGATGATGAATGTTTTCGGATGGAAATACTTGAACATTTACAACGTGAACATTTTAAGGAATATTACGAAGATAAATTAGAAAAAGAAAACACCGAATTAATCGAAGATAATAATGAAGAACTAGATTATATTCAGGAAAGATTTGAATTTTTGGATAATACCGAAAACACCGACAAGAATATAGTTTCATCAATTATTAAACCTCCCGAACTCGAGCTAAAAATATTACCCGATTATTTGAAATATGTTTATTTAGGTAATTCTTCAACTTTACCAAGTTATTATTTCATCCGCATTAAACGAATCTCAAGAACAAAAACTTTTAGAAACTTTAAAAAAATATAAGAAAACTTTTGGTTGGACTTTAGCAGATATTACAGGAATTAGTCCTTCAATCTGTATGCATAGAATTATTTTAGATGATGAACATAAACCTAAAGCAGATCCCCAAAGGAGATTAAACCCGATAATGAAAGAAGTAGTTAAGAAATAAATTTTAAAATGGTTAGATAATGGTATTATATATCCTATTTCTGACAGTGCTTGGGTAAGCCCAATCACTGTGTTCCTAAGAAGGGAGGAGTGACCGTCATCGCCAATGAAAATAACGATCTTATTCCTATAAGACAAGTTACCGGTTGGCGTATATGTATTGATTATAGAAAATTAAATACCGCCACCAGGAAAGATCACTTCCCTTTACCATTTCTAGACCGGATGTTAGATAGATTAGCTGTGACATAAGTATTTTTGTTTTCTAGATGGATACACCGGTTATCATCAAATACAAATTGCTCCCGAGGATCAAGAGAAAACTACATTTACTAGTCCTTATGGAACTTTCGCTTTTCGAAGAATGCCTTTGGATTATGTAATGCACCAACGAACATTCCGAGAGATGTATGATGTCTATATTTAGTAAGTTAATTGACAATGGAATAGAAGTATTTATGGATGATTTCTCCGTATTTGGAACATCATTTGACACATGCTTAACTCATCTTGAAAAAGTATTAGAAGTATGTGAGAAAACAAATTTAGTTCTAAATTGGGAGAAATGTCAATTTATGGTTGCGGGCGGCATTGTATTAGGGCATAAAATTTCGGAAAAAGGCATGGAAATGGACCCTGCAAAAATTCAAGTTATAGCTAAATTACCACCTCCAACTACTGGTAAAAGGGGTAAGAAGTTTTCTTGGACATGCTCTGGATTCTACGGACGCTATATAAAAGATTTTTCAAAAATTACTAAACCTCTATGCCAACTTCTCGAAAAGGACAAGAAATTTGAATTCTACAATCGAATGCCCGAATGCTTTTGAACTCTTAAAAGAAAAATTAATTACAAGCACCTATAATAGCTTTCACCTAACCGGGAGAAACCATTTGAGCTTATGTGTGATGCTAGTGATTATGCTTATAGGAGGCAGCTTCTGGCAAAAATATGAAAAGATTTTTAAAGTTATATACTATGCTAAGTAAAACTCTAAATAATGTTGAAATAAATTATACGATTACTGAAAGAGAATTATTAGCGGTAGTATATGGTTTTAATAAATTTAGACCTTATCTGATTGGAACAAAATGTATCGTGCATACCGATTATTCTCGCTATCAAATATTTAATGCAAAAGAAAGATTTCAAACCAAGATTAATTAGATGGATGCTATTAATGCAAGAATTCGATTTTGAGATCGTTAATAAGAAAGGAACCGATAATCAAATTGCGGATCATTTATCAAGATTAGAAAATCATGAATTATCCGATATTGAAAATGAAATTATAGACAATTTTCCCGATGAACAACTATATAATATCAATGAGTGGAAAATACCATGGTATGCTTGATATAGTAAACTATATAGTTAGTAATATTTTACCACCTATGCTAACTTTACAACAACGAAAAAATTCATCCATGATACGAAAACCTATTTTTGGGATGAACCATATTTATATAAGCAATGTAAGGATTTAATTATTAGAAGATGTGTACCTTATGAAGAAACCGAACCAATTATTCAAAAATGTCATGATTCGATTTTGGAGGACATTTCGGGACTGATAAAACTACTTATAAGATTCTACAATCTAGATTTTACTGGCCTACTCTATTTAGAGATGTATACATATATATTAAAACTTGCGATAAATGTCAAAGAGTAGGAAATATATCTAGAAAAAACGAAATGCCTCTAAATTTTATATTAGAAGTTGAAATTTTCGATGTTTGGGGATTAGATTTTATGGGACCTTTTATTCCTTCGTTTGGAAACTCATATATATTAGTAGTCGTTGATTATGTTTCCAAATGGATTGAGGCACAAGCTTTACCTAGGTGTGATGCTAAGAGAGTGTTTCAAAATTTCTCGATGAAAAATATTTTTACTAGATTTGGAATGCCGAGAGTGATTATCACTGACGGAGGAACTCATTTTAGAAATAAATACATTCACAAACTAGTAGAAAAATACAATATTACTCATAAGATATCCACTGCTAATCATCCACAGACTAGCGGATTAGCTGAAGTATCTAATCGTGAGATTAAACGTATTTTAGAAAAATCTGTAAACCCAAATAGAGTTAGATTGGTCTATTAGATTAGACAATCGCATTACGGGCTTATAGAATCGCTTATAAAACTCCAATTGGAATGACTCCTTACGAGCTTATATATGGAAAAACATGCCACTTACCAAGCTTGAATTATGAACATAAAAGCATATTGGGCGATTAAAGAAGTTAATTATAATATGAAGGAAGACTTAGTGAGAAAAGATTGTTGCAATTAAATGAATTGGAAGAATTAAGAAATGAATCATATGATAATGATCGGATTTATAAAGAAAAGATGAAATTATGGCATGATCGGAAGATTAATCAAAGAAATTTTGAACCGAGACAGGAAGTTTTGTTATATAATACTAGATTGAAATTATTTCTGGAAAATTGAAGTCTCGATGGTTAGGACCTTTCACCATAACTCAAATATTTTCATACGTGAACTATAGAAATTGAAGATCCAAAAACTCGGACATAAATTTAAAGTTAATGGACATAGATTAAAACCATATTTCGAAGGTATAAGACCTAACTATAAAGAGGTTTTAATGCTTAGTCGACCCGATTAATAATTGAAATTAGGTAGAGTCGACGACGTTAAACCAAGCGCTTTATGGGAGGCAACCCATATTAGTTATCTATTTTTATTGTATCTTAATAGTTAGTCTATATTATTGAAACTTTACTACTCAATTATTATTAAGAATCATCACATATTCGAACCATTATGATGAGAAAAGAAATTATTCGATTTAGAGAGAAATTAGACATTATTTTGGAATCTCGCCGACGGCGAGGTCGATACTCGCCGACAGCCGAGGTTCGCGCCTAAATTAGATTCGGTTTATTTATCGAGCTCGGCTGACGACGAAACGTCCCCGCCGACGA
Organism: Papilionanthe hookeriana x Papilionanthe teres; assembly: GCA_022702705.1. Taxonomy (NCBI): domain Eukaryota; kingdom Viridiplantae; phylum Streptophyta; class Magnoliopsida; order Asparagales; family Orchidaceae; genus Papilionanthe; species Papilionanthe hookeriana x Papilionanthe teres. The sequence goes on along the minus strand of CM040436.1, from coordinate 10,400,433 downwards.
GCGAGAACATGAGAGTGCGGTTTTATAAGCCGAGTCGCCGCAGCAACGAGGAAGTTATAAAGATGAGTTATTTATAATTTGAATGCCGATTTGGACGGTTTCAACACCAATTCCTTTGTAAAAACCCATTCTTAAATCATTCTAGATCTGCCTTCTTCACTAGAATTCATTCCATTCACCATAATGGCCTCCAAATTCTTAGATTCCTCTAATTCTGGAGTGTTTAACCGGAGGAAATTGTGAGTGCGGAAGCGTAGCGGATCTTCAACAAGGTTTTGGTAAAGAAAAGAGTTATCAAGGAACGGGGATTTGTCAATCGAGGATTAGAGAATTCCACTACGAAGATAGAAGAAACGATCGCGCGGCGGACTTGGAGGTATTTTGTTACACTACATCCGCTGTTGTTATTCCAGTTGTGAAAGAGTTCTACTCTAACTTACATGCGATCAACAATGGGAATGTCTACGTCCGAGGAAGATGGGTGACGTTTACTCCATCAAGAGTAAATGAATTATTCTCTATAGAAAACACCCCGGTATGTCACTATTCAAATTTTGTGCCTTCTCGATATAATATGAATGAGATATTTCGATATCTGACTGATGAACCGGAAGATTGGGAAATGCGTGAAGACGGGTATGTTAGTTTCTCTGCATCACTTTTGAATCTGTCTCAAAGCACTGGCACTTTTTCATCTCATCTAAATTGTTACCTACTATGAGGGTAAACAAGGTTTCGAAGGAATGCGTTTATATTGAATTATTGTATTCAAAATGGATCGCTTTATTGATGTTGGATCAATAATTGTTAAGTCCGCATTGGGTTTAATTGTGCATGGGTCGGTTCACGGACTAGGACACCCATCTACTTATTTTTGCATTATGCGATCGGTACCGGGTTTCTTATGAAGCTTGGGAAAAGGTTCTGTTACCTTGAAGCCGCTTGATCCTACGGATATGTTCCCTACTTTGGACAATAATGAAGACATTACATTTATCTCCGATAGAGCTTCACGGAATAATCCTATAGCAAGGCCTATTTCGGATAAAACGGAGTTACTTATGAAGAAAATTAAAGGAATGGAGAAAGAAGCTGCAGAAAGTGAGAGATTCGATCGACAATATATCCGATTTATTGGATCACATTGATTTGGAGGATGAAGGAACACTTTGATCATTCCGGACACCCGGAAGCTAGCTTTCTTCATTTGCGAGACGAAGGGTTGGATCATTGAAGAATGCCGCTCGGAATTTACCTTTAGGCCTTTCTATAACTTATTTGTGCATCATCGTCATATCGGAAATATCGAGAGAAGATGAAGATTCGACATTGAAGAGTAGTAGTAAAGATTTCCATAGTATGTTTATGTTTATGTTATTTGATTTGATTTAGATTTTATTATGTGTGGAGTGATGATTTGAATATCTCAAACCTAATTGAGATATGCGTCATAGTTTTGTATCGGCATTTAGTGTGTCGTGGATTGGTTTGCGATCTTGATTAGTAGTGAGGATTGGAGAATTGAAGTTTGATTATAAAGTTTAAAATTATGTTAGTTTGTACATCTCATGGATTTCAATATTAAAGTTAATTTGTTGTGTTGTGTGAATTTGTTTGTGTATAAGTAGCTAATCTTCATATTAAATTAATAAATGATGTGATCGAAAATATAATATAAGGCAAATCAAAGACGAATGATGAATGAGCTAACACTGCATAGGAGGAGTTTTGAGCAGTTTGGAGAGACAATGGGGAGAAGATTTGATCATTTTGATCAAAGGATTGATAATTTGGAGAGAAGACACGATTATGATAGCGAATATCTCCAGCGACATTCGGAATACGAGATTGCATACTATGAAGTTGAACGTCGTTATAGGAGTGGTGATTTAGATGTTGTCTTTCCTGAGTGCCCCCGATATTCACAGTATCATCCTGCTCAGTCTTCTCAGCCTACAGATCGAGGAGGAGATGATATAGCACAGGACTTTGATTTATAAGATTAGAGACTTTGTTTTGTTTGTTTTGATGTGATGTTATGTTATTGGAAGACTTTATTATGTTTGTAATATTTTGTAGTTATGTGGATTGTGAATTTAGATGTTTGTTTGATTATTTTGCTTGAGCTGTGTTTGTTTGATTATGTATTAGTTATTTGCAAATTTTCTGTTAATTAGAATGTTAGTTTTTCTTTAATATGTTTGTTAGTAGTTATAAATTAAATTTTTTTTTTATGTTAGTAATTCATATGTGTAGTGTAGAGTTAATTTTAATTGTTGTATTTAATACTTATCTCAGATTTTATCCCTGCATTTTCTTTAAATTGTTATATATATGGAGAATACTAACGATACGGGTTCAATGAAAAATGAAAAAGCTCGCAAAAATTTCAAAGAAAAAAGAAATACCTAAACTTCAAAGGTATGATTTATTTACTTTCCCTTTTCATTATTTAGAGTAGATATAAAAATTTAAGTTTGGGGGGAGTAAAATACAAATTTAGTTATTAACTTGTTCTCAATTTCTATTTTCAAATTATTATAAAATGATTTTTATAGCAAATTTTTCAATTTAATTAATATGAATTATTTTATTTAATTATTATAAAAGGTTAAATGAAATATTTCTAGTGCTTTAATTAATTAAATAGAATAAAATATTTGGTTAAAGGGAATAAGAATATAGTAAACTATTTTTAGTAAGGAAAACTATATTCTAAAATTAAAATTCTTAAGTATTCAAGTGAAAAAGAAAAGATTGAAAATCAATGAAGTAAAAACTATGAAGTATATATAAGCTAAGAAATATTTCTAAATTTCAAATTTAGGAAGATGAAAATGAAGTTCAAAATTATTAACAGGCTCTCCAGATACAATAAACCTAATTAAAAAAAAAAGAAAAAGAAAAAGAAAAAGAAAAAGAAAAATGAGGAGAAGCTTGAGGAGATGCCTTATCAAAAATTGGCTTCATTTGAATTAACCTAAAGGGAAAAACTTAGATATTTCCAAACTTATGTTTATGGATTAGAATTTTACCTAATAGTGTTTTCTTGAATTTCTTATCATATGAATATCTTAAGTAGTTATTCTTTTAAATATAGTCATTCCCGAAATGAATAGTAAGTTAGAAATCTTAGACACGATAACTAAATAATTTATTTCTATAAGATTAATTAAATTACATGAATTATTTTTATTTAACTTTATTATGATATTAATTAATCTAATTCATAGTTTATTTAAATTGAAAAATCTTATTATAGAACTCATTATTTTTATGTAATACTAAAATTACTTGAGGACAAGTAATAAGTAAGTTTGGGGGATTTTGATCATTGAAAAATTTATTAAGAAATTCATACCTATTTTTGATGAAATTGCACTTTAAAGAAATGTATTTTCTTTATTTTGTTGCAAGAATGGAGAATTTAGGTGATAAAAGCAAAAATTATAAAAAGGAGCGGATTTGGAGCAAAAAGGAAGAAAATAATACAATTTGTGCTGAGTCACCGCGGTGAGATCGAGCCCGCCGATGGCGAGGGTACGAGGAAGAAATTCTGAAGGATTTATAACTGTCTCGCTGACAGCGAGCCCGAGCCCGCCGACAGCGAGATAGCGCGGTTCAAAGACTTTCTAGAAGCCTCGCCGACACCGAGGTAGTTCGTCGCCGACGGCGAGCTGGTTCAAATGGCACGAATACATTGAACCTGGACACCTTTTGAAGAGAAGCTTACACACCTCTTGGACTTTTGCTTACCTCTATATATAGAGGCCGAAAATCAGTCTTTTGGGTGTCTTGTGTGTGTCTTGTGTGTGTCTTGTGTGTGTCTTTTGTGTGTTCTAAGTAGTCTTTAGAATCTTAATTAGTGCAATTAGTGAGTCTTTAGTGAGTTTAGTGAGTAATTAGTGAGTCGTCTTTGTCTTGGAAGGAATAGTCGAAAGGAACTACGAGGAGTACGCAGGGATAAATCAAGATAAGTATTTGTATTTATTGTTTTTAACTTTAAATAAAATCCATGCTTAGTTTAGTTCCCATGCATTCGAGTAGTTTATTAGTCTTTCTCCTCGTTATGAAATTAAGTGACTTGATGAACTAAAAATAGAAGTATTTATATATATATATTAATAAATTGTGATAATTTTTACTTAAAACTTAATTTACTTTTCAAACTGGCCATTTGATTTGTTAAAACGTGTTGATTTACAACTATAGTAAAAATTACATCTGATATTCGGGGAATTCAAAAGCCTTGGAAGGAAGGTGCAAATAAATAGGGAAATAATATCAGTGGGCGTAGAATTGAGCATTTTAGTGTGACGGACTAAAATATTTAATTCGGTCCATTGTTTGAGAGCCGAAGTGTAGATGTTAGCCCTCGGGCGAGGGGAACGTGGGAGCTCGAAGTGGCGATCAGTATCCTCCCAACACTAGCCGCGATTCGAGTAATCAAACATAGGATTAGTCGATATTCTTTACACCGACGAAAGGGTAAAGAATATGAATGCTCCTATTTGTCACGAAGACCTTAACATTATCTATTTAAATTCATCAATCACTTAAATTTCTAAACAAGGGGAAAGATACTTTTTCCGAACGATTAAGACTTATTTAGCGATTATTTTAATTTCATGCACTTTCAATACGTATTAATTTTCTACTTAGTTAAGTTACTCTAATTAAAATACTTAGTTTACTTTATTGCGCTTAAATTTAGAATTCCAAATTTTCGTATACTATTTTAAAATTATTATTATTTTAAAATTAGTTGTTATTTAATTTTCTCTTTCCTCGTGGGATCGATAACCGAGGACTCCACTTAGAGCCTCAGTATTACTTGATACGATACGTATACTTGCGTAGCATCCACAACATAAATAATTACAATTCTATACATATAATATAGCGGGGTCACGTTTTTGGCGTCGTTGCAATTAAATTAAAAATATCATAATATAAAATTGTGGGTCAGAGACTTAAAGAGTCCCCAACTAGGTAGGGTCGCAGAGACATGGGTGAGTTTAACCCCACCAGAGGGAGAGTACCAGCAGTACGAGCCAACCAGTCAGCATGGGTGTTTCCTTCCCTGTAGATGAAGTTTCAAACAACATTCATATGATTGGCAATAATAAGTGAATGAATTTTATGCAGCAAGTAAATAATGTTCCAGTAGGGAGGAGATTTGTCAGACTAAATATCATAAAGAATTTTAGAATCCATCTCAACACACAAATTGTTAAAAGAGAAAGCAGTGGCAGTTTGAATGCCTAATAAAACGCCCAAGCATTCGATCATAAGGGGGCTATCTGAGATAACAGGTGAATTAAAGTAACATAAACATTTTCCCAGATCGTCCCTAAAAACACCCCCAACAACAGCAGAAGTGGAGGACCAGCAGCCATCCACATTTAGCTTAACCCAACCCAAAGAAGGGGGGTCCAAAATACTAAAACAGATATGGCAGCAAATATAGGGGGAATAGTGAATTAGGTGGTTTTAAAACATTTATAAAAATAAGCTAAAATATAAGAAGTAGTTGAGAGGGAGGAAGGAGGGAGGTATTATACTTTTGACCATTTCTAACATTCCAAAGGAACCAAAGAGCAATAGAAGGAAAAGAATGTATGCAAGCCTTTAAATACTCCTGGTGTTTTCAGCACCAGAGATAGTTCATCAGGGTGTTATCATGACGCCAAGTAATACCAAAGTGAGAACCAAATAGGTTCCAAAAATTTAAAGAGTAAGTGCAGTTGAAAAAAACATGAGTGTAAAGAGGGCAAATAAAAACAAGCCTCAAGCCTTTGAGCTTTAATATATCATCCAAAGGTACCAGATTAAGTTTCCCCAAAGCCACTCAGGATAAGAGTGTTTTTTAGCATAAATAACCTTGCTAATGGACTGGGAGGGAGCCTTCTTCCACATAGGAGTATCTTTAGTGTTAGCTTAAATAGGAATAGTGGAAATCTGTAAAGCATTAGGCTCTCCCACCAAAGATGAAAGTAAGTTCAAGTCCCAATCCCCCTGATTCCAGCATTCATAAACAGTTAACAATTTTGTGTGAGGGGGGGGGGAAGTGTTTTAAAGAGAAGGCATACCCCAGTTGTCTAGCCAGAAGGATAGGTGACCCTCCCCAAGATCCCAAAATATAAGAGAGCTAGCCATAGCTCTATCATTAAGGATGGCTTTCCAGATCTTAGAGTCTCCCACCTTCCAAACCATTGAAGAAGGGTGGGAAGATCTACAATACTTAGATAGCATAAACTGAGACCACAAAGAGGTTCCCATACGAAATTTAAACCAAAGTTTACACATGTTAATTTCAACAATATGTTGTAAGGCTTTAAACCCCAAACCTCCAGACTTCTTAGGTTTACACAGCTTATTCCAAGAAATCCAGATTTTCTTTGCATTCCCCCCGCACCACAAAAATTTGTTAAACAGTTTTTGTAAACTGTTTAAAGAACTCTTTTTGGGGCTTAAGACTTGCATAGCATAAAGTGGAATACTCAAAAGCACACTAGAGAGAAGAGTTAACCGGCCCCCATTAGAGAGAAAAACATTCCTCCAATCCACAATCTTCTTTTTAATTTTATCAAAAACCTCATCCATTTGAGTTTGCTTAGTCCTCCCTCTGAGCAAGTTAACCCCAAGATATTTCAGGGGCAGAGAAGTATGTATATACCCAGTGAAGTTATCACCCCAAGATAAAGTAGCATTAGGGACATACTTACCAAAATAAAAAAAGACAATTTTCCCTGTTAAAAGACAAACCAGAGCAGCCCTGAAAATCATCTAAAACTAGCATTACTTTTTTAAAAGAAGTTTTAGAAGCATTAGCAAAAACAATGACATCGTCAGCATAGGCCAAGTGGCTAATCATAAGGTTGGATTTGTGTATAAACTGATTGGTGGGGTGGGAACTCTGAAAATGATTAAGCAGTCTAGAGAAATAGTAAAAAACGAGAATGAAGATAGTTGGGGAAAGAGGATCCCCCTGCTTGATGCCTCTCAAGGCCGAAAAGAAACCATAAAAATTCCCATTCACCATGATACTGTAATAGTTATTAGATTACCATCTCTTAACAAGTTTGCAAAAAGCAACATCAAAACCTCTTGCCTGTAAAATGCCAATAATAAAGTCCCAGCTTAATGTATCAAAAGCCTTTTTTATGTCAAGCTTAAGGAAAAGATTGCCACTCCTATACTTATGATCCATATCTTCAATAAGCTCTTGAGCAAGTAAAATATTATCAGATATGTTATAAAAGTAGACTGCTGAGGTGAGATAAGAAGGTTTAAATGAGGTTGCAACCTAGCTACAATCAACTTACTAGTAATCTTAGAAATAATGGTAGTGAGAGAAATAGGCCTAAAATTTTTTCAGTTACTCTTATCATTATTCTTAGGAATTAAAACGATTAAAGCAGCCATAAAATACTTACCTGGGTCTTCCCCCAAAAAGAAGCTTTGTCTAGACAGAGTTACCTCATGTTTAATAATATCCCAGCATGAAATATAAAATGCAGAGGAAAACCCATCAGGACCAGGGGATTTGTTAGGATTAATATCTTTAAGCACAACAAAGATTTCCTGCTCAGAAGGAGGGCCAGCAAGGGATAGAGAAGCCACATAATTCCTTTCAGCCTGGAAAAAGGAGGAGTTAACCAAGGAGACCTGCAGGTTATCAGCATAAAGAGATGAGAAATAAGCCACAACATCAGCCCCAATTTGATCCAAATCAGTAAGAACCCTCCCATCATCAGTAACAATTTTAAGGATAGTATTGATATTCGTCTTGTGCTTAATAGTAGCATTAAAGTATTTAGTATTTCTATCACTACTAAAAAAATGAACATCATGAGCCTGTTGTCTTAAAAATTCTTCCTCAATAGAGATTTGATTTAGAAGGTGTTGGTGGGCTTGTGCCACCTCATAAAAAAGAGAGGGGTTGGAGTCAGCCTGAGCTTCTAAGTCATCAACAACATTTTGTGCATCAATAACATTAGTATGAAAATTACCAAAAACATCAAAGTTCCACTTCCTAAGGGCTGCAACTAGCTTTTTGTGTAAATGCCAAATGATATACCAGGGAGTACCAACGACATCAGGTTTCCAAACCTGATTAACCAAACTTAGAAAAGATGAGTGAGAGGTCTATGCATTAATGAATTTAAAGTGATACTGAGCAGGCTTAGATTGAAAAGCCAAAGTGAGTAAAATAGGATTATGATCAGAGGTGACATGACTGTGGTGGTTAACTCTGTAGACATTATAATAATCCAACAAATTAGCATTGTCAAGAACCTGTCAAGCCTTTGCAAGAGAGTGCCACGACGCCAAGTATAGGGAGAACCAGAATACCCTAAGTCAAAAAGACCAGCATCAGTAATAGAATCACATAAACGAGAGATTAAAGAAGAGTCGGGTCTAGAAACCCCCCCCTCTCTGTTCCATAGGGGACATAATCATATTAAAATCACCACCCACAACCCAGTTACCAGTGATAGAGTTACCCACGTGAGAAAACATTTGCTAGAGAAGGATCTTATCAGGTAATAAAGTACTAACACAACAGTCACAGTGCTCTGGGCATCCGAGGGGAGACCATTTGTGTCAACCAGAGCAGAGTGGGGATAGTAATAGCAGGGGCCTAGTCAGAAGGGCTAGGGAGATCGAGAGGTAGAGAAGTGTCAAAGATGGGTGAGGGTAGAGCTAAGTTCTGTGTAACAGGGGCTTCAAGGGTAGGGGGCCTGTGAAACAGGCTCAGCATCTGACGGCAAACAGGGGGAGGGTGCAACAAAGGGAGTAGCATGAGAAGTAGGAGCATCAGAAAGGGTAGGGAGTCCTGTGAAACAGGCTCAGGCAGGACATCAAAAGACAAAATGGGGGTGGGATCAACAAAGGAAGGAGCATGAGTAGCAGGGGAAATAGAAAGGGGTTTAACAGTGCTCGGGGACTTTAAATGAGTGTGCAGCCTGTAACAAATAGTAGAGTTATATCCAAATATAGCACAGTGTGAGCAATAGGGGGGATGAGCCCCTGTAACCACCTTCTGCCAGTAACCATTATGATGGAACCAATCCAAACTTCATCAAGATAGGGTTGAGTAATGTCTCTCTCAACCAAAAAACAAGCATTAGAAGGCTGGGAACGGTCTAAGGTGGGATTGTCCAATCGAAGAGGTTTGTTAAAGCCCTTGGCTAAAGAGAATAAAATTTCATAATTAAAAAGGTGATACTTATACCTAGGGAATTTTACCAAGACAGGAATAACAGGGGATTCAGCTCGAGGGACAAAATCCACAGTCCATTTAAGAAGTTCATAATACGATTGTCAACTCTTAACACTTTACGAGTGAAAACAGTGGTATAATCAATGTTGTTAGACAATTGTATAAGGATTTGTCGACCATCTAAATGACCAATGTGCCAAGAACCAGTTAATTTTAACATATCAAATTCCTTACGAATTAGATCAAGTTTTGGATGACCATAAAGAAATTTCTCAATCAAAGCAAAGTGACAAGAAGAGGCTAGAACGTTGGTTTCCTCATCAGTAAGGAAAAGAGCAGGTTTACTATTTTCCCGGATAAACTGGTAATCACCACCTCCAACTTCGATAGCATCGTGAAACGCTTGTGGGAAGAAGCAGGAATGCTTAACAGCAGAAGGAGTAGAGTCTCCCGAGACCACGACTGCAAAACTCCACGACATTAGGAGGAACCCTAGCCCTAGCTCACAAAAAACGCAAAGCCCAGAGGCAGAATAGAAGACAGAATTCGAAACTACTCAAGAGAGAAACAAAACACAAAAAACTAGCAATTCCTCGCAGAACATCCGAATCTAGAACCAAACACCGAACCAAAATCTCCAAAAACCCAAAAGCTAACAGATTTGCGAGTTTTGCAAAGTAAATCGCGGAAAACCTACGACAATCCATCGAAACAGAACCAAAATCCGAATGCAGAACAAAAACAGTATCAAAAGCAGGAAAAACGGAACGGAAATAGAGAACGAAATCACCATATGTGAAGATTAAATGATCCATTGCTGAAACCCTATGCTCTTCGTCGCCCAGGTCGCTGCTCCCAGCTCTTCCAACGGCTGCACCCTAATTTTCGTTATATATATATATATATATATATATATATATATATATATATATATATATATATATATATTGATGAGCTGTATTTTTAAAAAATTTAAAAGTCTTAAAATCAATTAAAATTATTATTAAGTAAATAGAATAAAAATTCTTAAATTAGATTCAAATGTTGTTTTAATGGAAGCTATAATTCTTAAATCCTTTAACATCTTATGATTACGTGATTAAGATTGTCAAAACGACTCTTTATTTGTGAAAAGCTAGTGTTCGGCTCGCTAAGCAAACGAGCCAAATATTGACATACTTTATGGGCTCGAAATATGAACGAGCCGAACACGAGCTGAGCTTGGGCTCGCTCATGTTCGGCTCGTTACACTCCTATTTGCATACCTACAATCAATTTTATGAGTTTACATATGCACAAAAGACAAGGGGTTTGCGTGATTTTTTGGAAAAAATCTTATGATATTTAATTACCCAACTTTTATATATTTATAATTCTTAAATGTGAGAACTCGGAGTCCACTTACATGCATACAAAAAAAAGCCTATTTATTTACACATCTAACACCAGAACATTTATTTTTATTTATAATTTTATAACCCAAATAATTTTTAAAATTTAAAATAAATATATATTTTTAATACATATAAAAAATTAATATAAGTAGGATATAACAAAATATTATTATCTAATATTTAACTATTTCGAGCCAAAATGAGATGAATAGAAAAGAACAAACTTTAGTTTCTGTTTAGCCCATTTATATATTGGGGTAACAAAAAAATTTGTGTTCGGACCGCTCGATTAACAAACAAATTGAACTCGAGTTGTTTAAGGAGTTGAACACGAGCTGTTAGCGAATAGCGAGATTTTTTGACAACGCTACACTGAAAACATTACGAATAATATTTTTGGCACCTACATTATATTTTAGGCAAAACTTTTGAAACAATTTTTTTAATAAATTTTATTAAATTGAGGATATTAGTTTAAAAAAAAACTAAAATGGAGAAGTCACGTGTAATTTGGGAGACGTGCCTAATTAGTAGTCGCACAAAAATTAGGCTTTGGGAGCATCCGACCCGATCGGCCTGACCGACCCAGTGGGTCACTACACCCCATAAAATTTACTTTTTTTTATCTTAATTAATTTAATAAAAAAATTAATTTAATATTAAATTAAATATGACCTTCACTACTTTTTTTTATTTAATTTAATAAATTGATTTTAAAAAATGAAAATTAAGTCAAATACTTTTTAGAAGTATTTATCAAAATAAATTTTATTCTTTAAATATAAATTTAATACTTAATTTTTTTATTTTTAATTTGAAAAAATATTACAATTTTTTTAAATTATTGAGGTGAATTAAATGGTGACATTAAAATATTGCAAATCTTCTATAATAATTACAAGGAATATTTAAATGAAAAAGATCATTTATTATCATAGTATAATATATAAAAAGATAATTTTTTTATTTTAAAATTTTTGAAAATATTCAATTTTATTAAGATAAAATTTTATAATTATGTATAATATTAATAGTATTTTTAGAAAATTTCAATTGCTCAAAAAATTTATCTAATAAATTAAAAGTATATTTTACACTTGCCAATTTTTTAAATACAGACTAATAGAAATAAATTTCTAGAGGTAAAATTTTTCTTTTGTTAGTTGATACAAAATAAATTTTATCCCTAAGAAATATATTTGCAAAAAACATATATATATATATATATATATATATATATATATATATATATATCTTTAAATTTTAATAACTAATTTCTATAGAACATAAAAAGTTATCACCATAAGAAAATTCAAAAATATACATTAAAATTAAAAACTCATGAAGTCTTAATTACATAACAGTGATACAAAAAAATATGCATCTACGATCTGATGTGTATTTATCTGAACCCGTTCTTGCTTGATCATGGAGTTGTCACAACAGTCTGACTTCTTATGGGCATTGTAGTTATATCTCTCTTATCTTACTTTTTCTTAGTTTTTTAGTTATGTATATGTGATTTGGTTTGTCTTCTGAAAAATATTAAGTAGAATAAGTAGATTAAATTAAAAAAGTAATAATTCATCCCTCATACTTTCTAGATTTTATTGACATGTTGATCTATTATGGCCTGACTTGATGACAATAACAACACAATATTTCAATCAATTGTATTACGGATGCACATTACCTTTGGTCGACTTAGTCGACTTCTAATTAGTGATGAATTCAACTCCATGATTCCATGTCCAACATGATAAATTATATGACGATTAAAATCACATTTACAATATTCACTTCCTTTAAAATCAATTCGAAACGTTCAACATGAGTTATCATAACTTACTATTCATAATGATTTATAACTTTGGTTAGGGTAATTTGCATGTTTCTCTTTCATATCTCTGAATCAAAATTTTGTTATGCAAATACATTTAGATTCATTGACTAATAATAATTGTTTTGCATCTTTTGTTCATTCTTAAACATATAACAATCACGTTATAAGACATAACATAAACTACTGCTGGTATAAACAATGTAGCACTATAAACAATGTGCATGCCTGTCTAATGACACAATTGAAGGATTCAGTTGCGTTAGTAATCATTTTTCCATAGTAAAACCACCGTCATAATTTAAGTTTCACTTTGTGAAATCTTGTTCAACTAGTCAATCATATACTTCTTTTTTTACATTGATAGATCATACATTTGCATCTTAAAAACTTTTTCATTTATATTTTCAGTAAAATGAATATTCTCAAATAATATTTCTAATATTTGCATAAAACTTTTTAAAATTCTTTTTTAAATGATAGGAACAATTATGACGTGCAACTTGAGAAAATATTTCCCTATAATCACAAACCAAACTGGAATTCTTATCTGCTACTTTACAAAGTTTTTTTCGACGTTAACAACTTCAGTGGACTCACATATATTACATTAAAATTACATTCACGAATCATTTGATTTGAATTCAACAATGGCAAATGCAAGTGAGAATATACCATTGTTAGCATCAATACCAACTGCACTAAAGTATGTTCTTCTATATTTTCCTAATAAAAAATATATCATCAAGACTTAGGGCCCGTTTGGGACCCCATTTCTCCAACTTTTACGTTGCGAAAAAGGAGAATTGACGTTTAATAACCCTTTTATTTCGAGTGTTTCGCTGATTGGGGGCTTCAGGAAATCAAACACCGAAACGGAAGGGAGAGAGAGGTGCCTTTGACATTGCTGCCCCTTCGGATTTCCGTTAATCCCACTCTCTATCCTCACATATAGCCTCATCTGTTATTATTTATCACTCGTATTGTTAGGGTTGAAACCTGGTTCTGTACCCTCCCTCCGTTCGGCGCCGATGACTTGTTGTAACATTCCTGTGAAGTTTTCTCCTCTATGGATTTTTTTTTTATGGTACATTCGCTGTCTACCTCTATGCTTTTTATTTCTTCTATGAAAAATTGTGTTTTTTATTTGCATATGTATTCATTGATGTATGATGGTCGATTAGCTTGCTTTTTCCCATGTATATGCGTGGATGAAAATTTTGTAGAGAGATTTGTGAGCACTTATTTTTTTCTTCTCGTATTGCATATGCTTTGATGAAAAGTTAAAGTTTGTAAAATAGATTATTTAACAGTATTTATAGTAATCCTGATCAAACAGTAGAAGCTATGAAAATGAAACATATATGAGTTTTGTTCTTCTATTTTTTAAAGATTTATTATTTTAAATTTTCTGACTGTGGAGTAACATTTTAGGGAGGAGAATGTTGAGCAGTGCTCTCTTTTTTTAGTTTTTAGTTTTTTTTTTGCTAAGATGAAATAAATAGAATTGCATATGCTTTGATGCACATTTGAAATTTGCATGATAGACAACTTAGCAGCACATTTTCACATTCTGAATAATCCGTAGATGTAAGAGATGAAATATATATAAGCAATGCTCATCTTATTAATTTTATTTTTTTATTGGTTTATTTTCTTTAGAAAGGTATATGAACATTGGTTTTTAGTTTGTCTAACATATTATGCTGGTCGAATTATTTGCACTTGCCTCCTCCTTAGTGTGGAGTAATATTTTGGGGGAGAATGTTGAATATTTTTTTTTTAAAGTTTATCTAAGTCTTTTATAAATAGAATTGCATATAATTTGCTACACATTTAAAGTTTGGATGATAGATAACTTAACAATATACTTAACTGTTATGATCAATCAGTAAAAATAATGAGATGAAATATATATGAACATTTCTCATCTGTTTATTTCAAATTTTTTTGTTGGTTTTTTTTTTTTATTGATGTATGAGAACTGGTTTTCATTTTGTCTGACGAATTTTGCTAGCTGAATTACGTGCTATTTCCTCCTTAGTGAGATAAAAATAGAAATGAGATCATTTTTGTATTTAGAGAGAGATTTTCCTTAAGCATGTTGTATTTTAACACTGTCAATCACATTCCCCCACCACTTGAAATTCATAAGTGTGTAAGAAATTTAGTTATATATTTTATATTATAAGTAAACTTACTGATTGAAATCACGTAGTAGTCTAACTACGAAACATATAAAAAAGAGAAAATAGTAATAATATCCTGAGAGAATTTCACATCTTTTCTAGTAATTTTTTTGTTGATCCATCTGCAAGTTTGACTAATCTAAAGTTAGAAGTCTCTTGATACTCAACTAGATTATTGATGACTTTGATCTTATGATTAAAAGATCCTGAACCTATGATCTCTCATAACAGGTAACATGGAAGAATAATATATTATCTTAGTGTGTCACGAAGTTGGTGGGCAGTTCTAAATTACCTTTAAGGCATTTTGCCAGTACTTTCAAGTTGTTCTTTTATGGATGGTTCGAAATTAACCTCCAGAGTAAAACACGAGGTCTTCATCTTGTACATGTTCAAAAACCCTATGCATATTTAGAGTTGATGTTAGTTGCCCCTGCTGCTGCTGGAGGTGAAGAATGTGTACTTGTCATGAAAGGTGGAGATTGGTTGCAGAAGGCCTGCAAGTTGTTGGCTACAGGGAGAAGACCCAGTGGAGGACTTGCAGGGAAACAAGTGGCTGCAAGGAGAATTTCAGTATTGGCAGCTGCAGGGAGAAGCCCCAGCGGGGGGCCTATAGGATGACGACGGAGAAAGGAGGGTATGAAAGCGACTGCTCTAGTGGAATACAGCGACTGCTCTAGTGGAAGATATCAGAAAAACAATAGCCTGCAAGGAGCTGAAACGCAAGCTGACAGTTTCTTGGAGAAATCCAACATGGATAGGGAGCAGGAGCCGGCATTGGGGAGGGTCTGTAGGATGGCTGATTGTTGCAGGGATGAGTCCGATGCTGGACTGTTGTTAAAAGAATCCTTACTAGTCGTTTCGACAACTGGAGGAGATTTCCCAAGTAGGCCTGGTAGAAAAGAGGTAAGACTGCATAAAGGAAGATAAGCTCTGGCAGGAAGGAGATATGATGACTGGAGGAAAACCTGTAGGAAAGCCTGTAGGGAAGAACAATGAAGAAAAAAGGCTGTAGGGAATGGTTCACGCCGTGAGGAGCATTTGGGAGGTCGGCAGAATTATTTCAGCTCCTCTGTTTGCTCTGGAAGGAGTTTCCCGCGACAGTGTAGGATGCAACCTGCGGCTGCTGCAAAGAAGGACAACCTGCAGGGAAGAATTCCGGTTGCCAAAAGAAAGACTGCTTGCAGGGAAGAGTTCTAGCTATACAGGGAAGGGCTGGAGTTTCAGATGCAGAGGAAGGCCTGCAAAGAAGTACCGACTGCATAGGAAGGCCTGTAGTAAGTACCAGCTACAAGCTAACAGAGAAGATGTTCAACGGACAGAGAGGATTTTCGGCGGCAAGGGAAGTTTGGCTTGTTTTCAATGCTCTGATACCATATTGAGAATCTATTTGGAGAGAAATAATTCTCTTAATTGTATTATTCACATGTAATATATATATATATATATATATATATATATATATATAGAGAGAGAGAGAGAGAGAGAGAGAGAGAGAGAGAGAGAGAGAGAACAATTACTCCAAAATTACAAACTTATTAGATATATCTAACAAGTAGTAAAGAAAATAAATCTTAAATAAAAATAAAATAACAGAATAGGAAGAGAATGAACTAATTAAGGATTTCTTAAAGTTGTCTCAATCAATTAATCGACAAGAGCTTCTCACATTTCCACAAATTTTTATGGCTTTTCTCATGTACAAAACATTTTGATCAATGCTGCTCGGCAAGTACATATGAACTATGCTCTGGATATTACATATTGCATCGGATAAACTGACTAGAAACCAGCTTTTAAAATCTTAAATTCAATGTTTCATAGGCAAATCTACCTTTATAACTGTACTATCAACTGCTCAAACAACAGATAGTAGTCAGCCACCTTCGAAAAAGAAAAAAAAACAGAAAGAAAAAGGAAGCCAGCCAATATAATACAATTTTACGACTGCTTTTGCCCATTTCAGCAAACAAAATCAAAGGTGCTTAACCAATAAACTTTACAATTCAATAATTTATATTTTCAAGTTATCAAAAAAAATTCTGACAGAAATAATATAGGAGAAACTGATACATTTACAACACAAAATTATTGTTAGAAAATACCTTCACATGAGCCCCATAAAGTCAACAACAAGAGGAGAGACAGGGCAATAGAAGCATCGAAGATAGGAGTGGAGAATGGGAAGCAGGTTTACAAGAGGGGATGGTTTACAAGCAATAGAATGGGTTAAAAAAAGAAGATAGTTTAATTAGTGACTAAGGGTGATGGGGTAGTATATTTGAGTTGTTAAAGAATTTCAACTGTTATATAAGTAAACAGAAGGTTTGAGGTGTTATATTTAATATAGAAATATTGAATGGTATGTATGTAAATTCCTCTATTCTCTTATAAATTTTTTTATAATCTATTGATAAAAAAATTGGTCACCAGAACTCCCTGCAAGAACATTGGCCGTCTCTAAAATGATGAAACCTGCTCTTATCTCTAATAATGATTACCCTCTCCATTGCCTTAGATACATACTTGCAGAATTCATGGCAATCATTGCATATCCTTAGATTCTTCATAATTCTTATGGGACACTCCGAATTGTTGGAATGCATAAGGCTGAAGACAATAGCAAACCTCTCGCTATGCATCATTAGTGCTACTTCCTTCTCCTCTTCCTCCACATCATGCAATGCAAAAGTGGTCACCGGTCTATAACCAATGCCTCTCACTGTGCTAGTAAGCTCACACAAATAATGATAGAGCTTGTTAGAATGAGCATGGGATCCCTCAAAGAATACATTAACTTCCCCATCCAATTCAACAGAGCTATAACCTCCAACCTTCCTCAAATTGCTCAATCTCATCCATTCTCTAATCCTATCAACCTCATTCCATCTTCCTAAAGCAGCGTACATGTTTGATAAAAGAACCTGGTATGAAGGTGTCTCAGGTGCCAGTTTTAGAATTTCATCTGCTGCAAGCTCACCAAGCTCGGAATTACGCTGAATTATGCAGGCATTAAGCAGAGCTCCCCAGACTGCAGCATCCAGATCCATGGGCATGCTTTGGATGAAATTATAGGCTTCTTCAAGATGCCCTGATCGGCCAAGAAGGTCGACCATGGCGGCACAATGCTCTCTTGTAGGTTTAGCCATGCTATAAAAGAGTTCCTTTCCCTGCTTAACTAGCCCTGCGTGGCTACAGGCTGAGAGGACATTGAGCATTGTTACATCATTAGGCAGCATTCCTTCATCACGCATCTGAACAAAAACAGACAGTGCTCTCTGACTATCTCCATTAATAGCAAACCCTCCAATCACAGTGCTCCAAGACACCACATTTCTTACGGGCATTTCATCAAACAGCTTGCAGGCTTCGTCCATGCTGCCACATTTGGCAAACACGTCAAGAAGGGCGTTCTCCACGAAGATGTTAGACGGCAAAGTCCCTTCTTTTATTCTAAAATGAAGCTTTCTTCCCAGTTCTAAACACCCCAGATAAGCACAAGAAGAGAGAATACATGCCAGAGTTATCGTGTCGGGCTCAACACCAGCGGATTCCATCTGCCGGAAGTGGCCAATAGCCTTATCTGCACGACCGTTTTGAGAGTAAGCAGATAAGGCGGCATTCCAAGAGACCAAATCCCTGCCATTCCCCATGCTTTCAAACACATCATCAGCATAATCTGCATCGCCAAGCTTTACATACATGACAACGAGTTCAGTACTCACAATGGTGTTAAAGTCGAGGCCTTGCTTCACCGCCATGGCATGGACTGCCATTCCAACCCAACCGTCGAGCAGTCCAGTGCATGCCTTGAGTACAAACGGGAATGTGAACTCATCAGGAAGGACACCAAGCCGATGCATGTCGTGGTAGATCTCAAGCGCCTCGGAGTATAAGTTACCTTTGACGTAGCCTCTCATGAGCGTGTTCCAGATGAAGACGCGTGGTTTGTGCATTTCGTCGAACAGGTTCCGAGCGTAGCACAGTTCGCCGGAGAGCGAGAGGGTTTGGAGGACTTGGGTGAGGAGGCTGTTTTTGAAAGAGAGGCCAGTGGTGAGGATTAAGGCGTGTATTTGCTTTAGGTGGTTGGGGTAAGAGTAAGAGCGGAGGAGAGCGGCGAAGTTGGACTTGGTTGTCGGTGTCGGTAGGTGCGGCGGCGCTGCGATGGCGTGAAGGGAACACCGCCGGAAACAGAGCTTGATATGGGGAGCACCGGTTCGGATACAACGGAGGGAGCAGAGAAGCATGGCCGAGAAACTTAAATCATTTGACTAACCATTTCTACCTTATTCTTCTGCAGCATTTACATACATATACTCCAGTGTGTACGTCGAAAAATATTATATGAGACGCAATAAGATTTCAATAAAATTGTGTCACATGTCCTGATGAGTCGGATTATACATTAAAGTATATAATATTTTTATTTAGTGAATCTATCGTATGACATGATGCAATTTTATCGAGTCATGATTTAATATTTTTCAAGCCGATGCATGAGCCGCTTTAGGCTGGCTTCATGGGCTCCATCAGTCATTCATGAGCTGGGCAAAATATTACATTTGGACTTCGCACGTAGAGTTACGTGCTGAGACCAATCCATGGGAGCCACGTGGAATCCCGCAATGATGCGAAATAACACGGGAATAACACGAAGGAATATTCCTCGTGTTACTACGCGATCAACATTGTTTTGGGCGGAATGATATGAGGAATAACATAGGAAATATTCCTCTGTTATTCCGCGTTATTCAAGTGTTATTGTGGTGATATTGTAACACTACCACAATAACATATCAATACTACCACAATAACACTTGAATAACACGGAATAACACGGAGAAATATTCTCAGTTTTACAATACTACCACAATAATACATGAATAACGCGGAATAACACGGAGGAATATTCCCTGCGTTATTCAACCCAAAATACCACTTACTGCGGAGAACACGAGGAATATTCCTTCGTGTTATTCCGCGTTATTGCAGGATTTCACGTAGCTCCCATAGATTGGGCTCCGCACGTAACTCCACGTGCGAAGTCCGGATGTAATATTTTGCCCATGAGCTGAGCTCGATATAAACTAGCAAATCAAGTCGACGCTCTACTCGACTAAACTCACTCATTTAAAAAATATTAATATAAAATATACTTAAACTATATTAAATTTTAATATTTTATTTTATTTAAAATAATTAAAAATTGATATTTTATAATTAATTTCAAGTGATTTTTTATTTTTTGATATCTTAACTGTTCATTCTATTTATTATTCTATTTTAACTTTTGCTCAAATTAATATTATTTTCTTCTTTTTATAATAAATAAGTTGGCTCGTCAACTGATTCTAACTTGCAGACTTAAATTTGAGCACGAGTTTCAATCTTCATATTTTTTAGTTCAATTCTGAATAAGAATATACAAATATTTCAGAGAAATATAAATATGTAAATGATTAAGTTGTTTTTAAGAAGATTTACATACATACAACACAATTTCTATGGATATATATATATATCAAATCATTGAAACTTCTTATTTATTTCTATATTACTTAAAATTCCTTAAAAGCTCAATTATCAGATCTTCTTAGCTTCACTTGACAGAAAGAGAAAAAGATCAAATGTAAGCTGCGTTCAGACAACAGATGCGATACATCTGAAGAAAAAAAATAAATAATAAATTCAGATGTGATGTATCTAGACTCCAGACATAATATTTTCTCCACTTGACGAGTGTGATTTGCAGAAGGAGAAAATTTTGTACGTCTGAGGGCTAAGTCGGATTCTACAAAGCCAGATTAGAGTCAAAATATACAATTTTAACGTTTAAAAGTGAAAAACACATTTTCATGCATAAGGCAATATATATGCAAATACTGAAGTTTTGGTGTTCAATATGTAAATACATAGGAATTGAGTGGTATGTATGTAAACCTTCCTAAGTATAGAATACCTCCATTTTATTGTCATCATCATATTATTGCTCTGTTAAAAGGAAAAAAAAAAAAGGCTTGCATACTCTCAATTTATTTAATTTTTCTTATATAATAAGTTTACACTCCAAACCAACACTATCATGTCGAGTCCTAAGGCCTTGGTGTTAGAAATGAAGGTTGAATTAGGAAGTCGACAACCAACAAAAAATTTGTCGAAAAATCATGACATATCCTTTTGATTCTTGTGTCATACTTTAAAATTATGAGAGAGGGTAGTTGAATATAGGTTAAGATGTATTACAAAGATTTCTAATAATCATTTTTGAATTTATGACGGGCATGTCTACTATGAAAGCTATACATTTATTGAGAGGTTTGATGGAGAAGTATAGAGAGAATGAGAAGGATCTAAGCATATCTGAATCAAATTAAGTGCATTAACCCTGAGCTTTAAGATAGGTTTACAAAGTTAAAACCTATCAGGAACATTGCAATAGGGTTGGTTCTCTTTCAATTAAATTTATCATTAACTTCATAAACACTAAGAGGTCGGGAGCTACTCGTCTAGCCATCAAGACAATATTGGATGTGCTTGATGTGGCGTAAAATGAGGTGCGTTCTACGCTCGCTAACCAAGGGAATATTTCATTCGATGGTACTTCAGAACATGGGTTGGAGAAGAAGGGCATGGCAAAAAGATGGCAAGAGCATCAGCTTGTAGAGCTGGATTTATTGGTCCAAAGGTGGGAAAAAAATTTGCATACGTAAAGCGTACGCAGCGCTGTGTACGTCATCCAACAAGAAGATGCCATGTATGTATAATCTTCATGTAACTTACGCATAGCAAAAATAAGAATGTTATATAGAGTTTACAGGCAGACAATAGGGAGGTTACAACGGATAAAATACAGAAATACCCCCATGTAACCTGCTGGACGTATGCAACGCTGCATATGCTTTAGGCAAGCAAATTTTTTCACAGCGGTGGAGGCTGGTTATTGAAGAGAAAGCAACACAGATGTGATATTGCTAAGTTCTGTCGTTTACTCTTGAGTTTGATTGAACTCCATCCCCTTTTAATTTCGATTTTATACCTTTACTTCCTGTTATGTATATTTTTTGTTACTCTCTGTTTGTAATACCAGATCTACTTACTCTTATATGAAAGCTTGGGAAAATTATAGGAATGCTACAGCTTATGAACTTCTTACTAAGGGTTTACACATCCCCATTCCATCTAATTATATGGAGGCTCCCTCTGCCTTGCTCTAATTTTGGTTCATTCTCTAACAGCCGTCCCTGAATTGGAGCTCCATAGTTACTTTCTTCCAATGGGGATGGGACCTGAGACTCAGTGGTGCCAACCTTATTTTACTATTTATTCTCTTCATTATCTGCAAGCATTGAAAACGTTTCATTAGCACAAGGCGCTTTTATGGTCTTGATTCCTAGGCAACTAATACAAGAATCATAAGCCATACTACATCCAATCCCAGGCAACCAGATTCCTGTAGGACCCAAAAACCAGGAGTTAACCTTGCTAGATGTAGAGACATGAGCTTCGCTTTCATTTAATCTCAATCATTTCTTCTAAGCCCAGGTCAAACTAAATACATTAACTCGGAGACTCAGAGTTTTCTTCACCAAATGTAAATACATAACCCCAACTTTCACAATATACTTTTGAGCAAAATTTGTTCCGAATACAACAGTATTGTCTCCCTAGGGTCTTCTCTACCTACTATAGATGAGCTAGTCTATCATATGCACGTTTCCATATCAAAAACTATCTACATGATGAAAACCAATTTCAAATACTTTAGACAAACCATACTATAATACCCGTTGTTAAGTAAATTTCGGCTCAAAGCTTAAGCCAACTCAAGCCACTTAGCGAATGCACCAAAATGCCCTCTACCATGCATTATTAAATTCAATAGTATATCTTCGAGAAAGGCACAAGTAAAATGATTAATATAGATCACAATCTTAAGGGAATCCCACAATGCTCAAATCATTATGTAGAAAATGAAAATTAAAGAACCAGATTAGAATTACTGAACCAGCCATGACATAATTTTCAAGTAGTTTTAGTATCAATCAATCATACTTAATGCATTACAAAATCTAGAGGCCATGCAAAAATATCCCTGAATCAGTAATAGTATAATGTTCCTTTGAGAAGCGTATATTCCAAAAAAATTTATTTTGATAAAAAAGAAATTTTGAAATACCATCAAACATTATGAAATAATAATTATATGGAAGCTGTAGCAATATCAGGCATCGATTGTGAAGCATTGAAATATCAAATCGAGTTGGAGAAGACTAACATCAACACAAAATAAAAAAAAAATCAATTTTGAGTCAATTAAAGTTCGAGAGAAGTTTAAAATCTTTGATTCTAGTTGAATTGAACTGATCTCAAACATATCATCCTCAAAGAATTTTCCTATAAATCAAACTTCAAGTAAAAATAGAGCAAGTTTCTATTTTCAAGCACAATTTCCAGTCATACATCAGGGAGATTGACGAATCATTCCCAAGTGTATGGTAATAAGAACAAAGAATTAGAAACAGTGCTATAAGATCCCCCTTTTTTACACTACTTTAGTGAAAAACCTCTTTTTTTTGTTTGTTTCAAACAAAATACTAAGAAGAGCTAAAACAAAGAGTATTCTGTTTTCAAAAATACATCTCAAGATACCTTAAATGCCGAAAGCAACATTAACAGCAATAGCATCATCATCATTATCCTCTTCATCATCAACAGGAACTAGAAACTAATAAATCCTAAAGGATAAGTTTTGATGTGATTTTATCATATTTTGACAACAGTTTATATAAGTTTTTCTAGAAAAAGCTCCCTTAATTCACAAAATGGTTTACAATAAACTCAATCTGTTAAAAGTAATCAATTACGTTCTGAAAGATGATACACATCTTCATAAGGATTTGAACTTCATAAACCATGATATATACAATGACAACAAAATAGTTCATAATATATTTAGTTCTCCACCATCAACAACATTGCATCACTAAATTATCATTTCAAAATATGCATGGAAACCAGAAAGACGGTACTTGCAAGCCAACATGGATTTTTAATTAAAAAACAGAGCATAGATCAAAACGACATGCCATTCATCACAAACTTCAAGTACTATGTTTCATGCAATGTCTTTAAAAAAAGGGCCACTTACATACATAGCACACAATTCTTATGCACTTACACATACCTAAACTATCAATATTTACACACAGCACTCAAAGCTTTAATTCACAACAAAAATAGCACTATTATTACTTTTTAAATGTGAAATATACCTCTTCATGCATAAGTTTAAAACACCAAAGTGCCATGTATGCAAATATAAAAGTTTAGGTGCAAGACATCTAAATAAATAAGAATTGTGTGCAAGTATGTAAATTTATCTTTAAAATTACCTAACAAACAACAGTCAGTCAGAAAAGCGTGAGTAGAACACATCCAGTTTTGAACACAACTACCTCAGCAATTTTGAACGCCTTTAAACTGTTAAAAATCTAGGCAAACAGGTGGATTTTGAAAATGCCTTTTGGATTATTACAGAAGCAGAATAAACAATCAAGGACAATAAACAGTGCCGATATCAGCATGTAAAAAGGTGAGAAAGAGCACCAATAAAGGCAATATAAGGTTCCCAAAAACCTAAGGAAAAAGCTCATTGATGCACTGATGATACCTAATATATTGCTCAACCCAAACAAACCCATTCATCCACTTTTCACGAGATCCATTAGAAATGCTCCGAGAAATACACACTTACGAATCCTACGCTTTGTTATCAATACAATTGACATGTAGTTCTGCAGCAACATTTACAACTGTGCTATGGGTCTGCTTGATATCACTCAAATAACAAACATTATTTTGAGTGCTAAAATGTGCAACCATGAAAAATTCTGACATACCAGAACAAAATCATTAAACACAGTGAGGGTCATTAATCAGTAGAGACATCATTAACAGGTAATAAATCCATATAAAAATATAACATTAGGGTTTCATATCATATGAACTATGAAAATGATAGACCTTCTTTACTTCACATACCTTCGAGAGATCAGATTTATGAATGTCAATCTTAAAGGGTATTTAGTGAATCTAAAATTGACATGCTTGGATTTAAATTCCAAAGAATTGAGAAATGCATGAATTCACAAGTTAGAAAAAGAAAACATATAGTAACATAAAGTGAAGCAAAACATAACGCAAGTCAGGCTTGATGCACAGCAACATAATTCACTACAGATTCCAGTCTATCCCAAGCGTTCATATAAGAGTCACTAGATCTGGTATTACAAACACGGAGTAACAAAAAATATACATAACAGGAAGTAAAGGTATAGAAACGAAATTAAAAAGGGATGGAGTTCAATCAAACTCAGAGTAAAGGACAGAACTTAGCAAGATCAGATCTGCGTTGCTTTCTCTTCAGTAACCAACCTCCACCTCCGAGCTAACAAATCCAGCTCTGCAAGCCGATGCTCTTGCCATCTTTTTGCCATGCCCTTCATCTCCAACCCTTGTTCCGAAGTACCAACGGATGAAATTATGCCTTGGTTAGCAAGCGTAGAACGCACCTCATTTAATGCCACATCAAGCACATCCAATACTGACTTGATGGCTAGATGCTTAGCTCCCGACCTCTTAGTGTCCGCCGAATTGCTTATTGGAGGAGTAGGTGGCTTCTCCTTGGGGATTTCCTCTGGAGATGCAGCAAAATTAGTACCATCTATGGATCCATTGTGTCCGATAGAAGGAAGAGGATCCATGCATTCTTTTTTGTACTCAACGGGAGAAGTAGATGGAAGGGGTAGGGGAGGATTTGAAGGTGGCAAAAGAGCGCTCTCCAAAGCAACGATAACCTGATGAGGTGAGGATGAGGCTCGGGCCCTGCTAGTCGGGGCCCTAGGGTTAGGCCGGCGGCGCTTATTGCCGGCGTTTCCCGCTGCGACGGCATCGGGGGCGGAGAATGGGGATGTGGAAGCATTAGAAGGATCCCAAAGGCGGGTAGAAAGATGTAGTAGGTCCCGATCGTGCTGGGAGAGTCGGGACGGGTCCTGCCCACGCGCGATACGCCCGGCCATAGTTCTGTACTTCTTCCTTAGCCGCCTCAGCTTCTCGGATAGCTGTGAGCGGGTGTAGGGCTGCGACATAGACTCCGAAAAACGATCGTAGAATATGTTGAGATCCCTAGGGAAGACCAAGCCTTGAGACCAGCAGCCGAGAAGACCCTGCAAGAAGCGGATCTCGTCCGACTCTGGCCAGATCCGGTGAAACTTGAAAGGCAGCTGCTTTGAATCGCCGCCCTCGTCCTCGGCCTCCTCATCCTCATACTCGGCGTCGGGATCCTCATCGTCGAAGGAGTTATGAGAGGAAGGGCCAGTGGGCGGATAAGAGGAGAGGGGGATGGGATTAGGGTTAGGATTGGGGATCGAGATGGGAATAGGATGGGAGTTGGATGCAGGTTGAGCTTGGGGTTGTGGGAGATTTTTGCGCTTGATGGGGAGTTTGCGCGCGGCGGACTTGATGTTGAGAGGGGTTAGGGTGGCCATGGCGATGGGCACGGACCAGCCTGCGCAGGGCAAGAGAGCTGGAGTCCGGAAGGAGCTGGAGTCCGGAAGACGGGGTGGGGTTCGATCGGCAGAGAGCAAGAGGGTGAGCGAGATCGAGGGGATAAGGGCTGGGCGGAGTCAATAGAGATTGGGGCGGTCAACATTGAGAACAGCTCAATAAATTAAAAAAGGGATTTTTAACATTCGTCACAAAAAACTTGTCTTTTTACATATTTTACGTCTAAATGTTAATATTTACGGAATAAGCACTTTAGAGTATGTCAAATGATAAGTTTAGAAAAGAGAGGGACCGTTAATATGCAAAATAAGTTTTGAAATGAGAAGGGAGTTTTCAAGGTCTTATTAGGTCAGTCTGATATAACACATATGACGGTATATTACTGGGAGTCCGCACGTAGAGCTATCTTCGGAGTACAAACAGAAAAATTTTCACTTATATGTAATATTTTTTAGTTGGGTCCGATATAGTATATATGACAATATGTTAGTAGCATTACGTAGAGCTACGTCCGGAGTCTGGATAGAAAAATTTTCCATTATGATGCCTACGATTGACTGGTGAAAATTTTCTTTGATAAAATAAGCACTTGTTGAAAAATTTTTTTAGTTGGGAGAAAGAAAGGTTTATGTTGAAAAGGTTTTCAACTGTGCATTGGAGGAGGAAAAAAGAAGGGAGTTTTGAAGGTCTTGTTATGACGTCGCGTTTCCGTTCCAGCATTTCCGCTTTCTCGTTTGGCGAGTTCGTGCGAGATGATTTAACACTGTTAATGCGGGTGCTTATTCCATAAATATCAATGTTTAGAGGTGAATATATATTTAAAAATCCCATAAAAAAATTCAAAATTTAAACCATGATGTTAGAATTCAATTTATTTTTATTTTTATTTATTTAAATAAATGATAAATTAGATTATCTTTTATTTTTAAAAATAAATTGACTTTCTCAGTAGACATCCATATGTAGTAGTTTTAACTATTTAACGCTTTTTTAGGAATTAGATAATCTTTCATTAAGACAATTAATACTTACTTTAATCAGAGGCTTATGTTATGCTTGAAATAATTAATTAAGTTAATTGAAATAATATATTGACAATGATTGATTTAGAAAATAATTAAATTTTAAATAAGTTCACAAAATTTATTCTTTCTTCTATTTTGTTGCATGCTGAAAAACTAATAATAATTTTTTATTTTTTTCTAAGGATATTGACATAAAATTTCTGATGTCTCCCATATCAACTATTCTTTTATCTGCGAGAGTGTGTGTGTTTGTATGTTGGATCTTCGTACAATGCAAGTAGGGCTGTAAACGAGCTGAGCTTGAGCGAGCTTAGGCTTGGCTCGTGTCCGGCTCGTTCAAAATTGCTCGTGTTTGAAATCGGCTCGTGTTCGAAATTGGCTCGTGAACAGTGTTCGTGTTCGGCTCGAATTACATATTCTCGTTCGTGTTCAGCTCGTGTTCGGCTCGAAATTGGCTCGTTAGAACTAATTGGAAAAAATATATGCATAGTGCTGGATTCGAACCTGGATAAAATGTATGGAAAAAATGTGCATAACCACATTACCACACAAGCAATTATGATTTAAATTTAAATATAAATATATATAATTTATTATTATATAAATAATATGTATAATAAATTATTATATAAATAATTATACGATTACTTTTTTATTTCGAGCTAAAACGAGCTGAACACGAGCGAACAAAGAGTTGCTCATGTTAAGCTCGTTTGTAATTCGAGCTTAAAAAATTTCTTCGTGTTCGACTCGTTTTCTTAACTTCACGAGCCGAACACGAGCTGTTCGCGAACAACGAGCTTTTTTGACAGCCCTAAATGCAAGAATATAAATATATTACTCTTCTGCAATAAGTTTTCTAAAATGCAAAGAGTTATTTGTGGGAAATGATTTCGAACATACTATAGATAGTTCTCTATTAATTACTATTAATTTCTTAACTAAAGAGGCAACCAATTTAAACTTAAAATAAATGAATACATTGGATGGAGGAGCATCAAATCCAATTCATTTAACTCTTAATGGAAACTAGCAAATAGAGGGCACCATCACAATATAATGGATATCACCAATGTAGATTATAGGAGTCTTCACTTTTAAATGATTCAATCCTCCGACATCTCAGTCCGATGGGGTTCAAGCTATCCACTATTGAATCTTATGATGGGGTGTCTGATCTCTATCAATATATTATTCATTACAATACTATCATGAACATTTAAAAAGCCCTTAATATCCTCGTTTGTTAATTATTTCATACTACAATTAAAGACCAAGCTCGCACCTCGTTCTAACATATTCCGACGAGAACTATTCAAGCTTTTAACTAACTTCTCTTTGCCAAGCAATGTTTTATGAATTAAAGAATTTTTAAAATCTCTTCCAATCTTTCAAGAATTTACCAATATAAAGGTGACTCGTATAAAGCATAAGTTCATAGATTATTTTCTAACTCATCAAATATTAGGAGTAAATCTCGAGTTATTACAAGAAATATTTTCAGAGGGCTTCAACTCAGACCTTTTACTCGTCTTTAATGTGAGATACAGTTTGCTTCTATACTAACCTCATTCATCATGTAGAAGTACAAGTTACATTTGATGAGACAATCAATACACATAGAGTGTAATTCGAACAATCTTCTAGTAAGCATAAGGATACCCTTGAAGTTGCTATATGAATGTAAAAATTAAGTACAGAATAAGAAAGCCATCATTATCACGAAAATGATATGAGCTGACTAATTATATTCCTTTAAATACAACCACGGTTAATATTATGACTGAGATTCAAAATTTTGAATTTCTTAAGTGGACAATACCACCACAAAATTAAATGTTTGAGATCAATCCCATTATTCTCAATTTTATCATCAAAAGGGCATTCAATTTATTTAATAATGTCTATGGTTACAACCTATTTTGCCTTCTCAAGAGATCATTTTCCCTTACATGCTAAAAGATATAATCATTGGAGCAATTCAAAAAAAGTTCAACATCTCATTTTTAAGAGACTTTCTATCTTATTTAGAGACAAAGACATAAGTTTGAAGTAAATTTTATTAATAAACTTTTCTTTTTATAAATATTTTTGTCTCTTATATAACTCTTAAATAGCACACTCAAGAGGTAGACTTGATAATAAACTAGTTGTGGATAAAATTCTCACAAAAAAGATCCCATGAAGGCAAGTGATAACTAAGGTATTGATTCATACCTTAGAAGACATGCCCATTTGGATTCCGTGATTAGAAGTTAGTAGTATTTAAGATCATCACTAGAAAGATTTCATTAGAGAAAGTGGTTGATAAGATCTCCAATCAAACAAACAAGCTCAAAGTGTTCAAAGCCTTAAATGGTACTAGTATACTTTAAAAATCTTGGATGCTAAGAGCCTTGTAAGGTACATATACATTAAAAATCTTGGAAGGCTAAAAGCTTAGAAGGTATAAATATATTTAAAACATATCAAAAAAAAAAGTATCAAATATCACAAATACATAAAAAAAAATCTTAAAAATCTGATGGCCTTATAAGGTACATACACATCAAAATTCTTAAAATCATAAAAAGTTTCAGTGTTCACCATCATTTGGTGATGTTCATAAGCGATCCTTCTATATTTCTCCTCTAAATAACCTTTTTATTAAATTCATTACATTAACTCAAGGTAGAGACTAGAATAAAATAAATGAAAGATGAAGAGATATCCATAAGGTGGACTTTGTAAGGTAAATATGAGACAATAACTCTAAGAGGATTAAACAGTCTCACTCCTTTTAACCTCAAAGAAGACTTACGAATATTCCCCACATACATAAAGAATCAATTTTATTTTTTTCCAGTACATGCTTACTTCTAAGTGAATATTGATTTAATTAATTATATCTTGGGGGATATCTAAGTATATTTTTTATTAAAATAATCTTGCTTATGTTTTAAATTCTATAAAATAGGATATCAGGGATGTGGGGTCATCATTTCAATATTGATCACCTTGTGCATCAAAGCTAAACTAGGCTATAGGATAGAGGTTGAATTATTATATCCTAAAAGTTGGTAGACTCACTGTAACTAGGGAGCTACAAAATTATATCAATATAATTTATTAATAGAATGGGATGGGCTCAAAAGAGATATATCAAAGGATAGCCAAGGAATTTCTAGAGTGCTGGATGCAACTCAATCAAGATTCCATGGATTCATCCTTCAGAGTCATCAAACTTTAAGATTACTTAACCATAACCGTAGTTGACCCTATGCAACATGAGCTACCATGTTAGCAATCTAAGAGTTACATCATCCATGGGAACCCCGTGAACTCAAAACCAATATAAGAGAACAAATAAGAATCTTATAACTCTATCCATGTAGAATGAGGTGTAAAATATGACTTACTATTACCACATAGATGGTTTGAGGCTTAGAAGTAGGTCTCCTGGCAAGGTCTTGGAAAGTTGGTTGCTTTATTTTATTTTTTTCCATAATGGAATAATTAGTAGGTTCTTCAAATGTCATAATACGTAGACCATTATTAACATACAGATTAAGGCCAATGAAATGTTATTTACAAATTTGTAATCATTATCTAAATAATAATCATAGTAACAAAATCCTATTAAAGTATTGAGGAAATTATGATTTGAATAATTTTAACTTAGAATTTGAAGCTGGTCAAGAAATGTCTTATCATACTATCTTGGACAAATCTTGACATTGAGTCTTTCTTTCCTTACTTCTCAAGTAAGATTAGCCTTTTATAAACTATATTTCTTTGGTAAATGTTGGTCATATAAATTTTTTTCCTTGCGTGATGATTTCCATCTTAACAAAAGTGACCATAAGCGAATCATTCATGTTTTTCCATAGATACAACTCTTCGATTTTCACAAAATAATCCAAAATTTTGTTAAGGTTATGGCCACAACTATAATTCTCTTAGTAGGAATAATAGTTTTTTGACCCATCTATTCTAGTGATTTCATCTGCCTTGTCCCCAAAATATGTCACCTTATAAGGGCAAATTAATACTAAGTTCTATGTAAGGCTCATTATCCCCTAAATTAAAATTGGTATGGTATGTAGGTGAATGAGGTTAGCTATTTCTTTTTTTGTTACATTTTATCTTTTGTCACCAAATAATCCATTTAGTTATTTACCTTATCATTTATTACACACACTTAGCCAATTTGGATATAGCTTACAATAAAATTTCTTTATTTCTCATTTCAATTTAATGGGCCTTAATATCTAAAATTTCTATCATTTCATTGTACCCTTAAATTATCCATAGGGAGTCAAATTCAAGGCTAAACTCACACTAAGAAAATTTTGTGAATGTATGAAGTTAAATATTAATATAAGTGAATATGTCATGCACGCATTTAAGAATTTAAAATCTTTTATATTAATTTTTGAGCAAGCATAGGGCACATACATACCTATATATATATATATATATATATATATATATATATATATATATATATATATATATACATATACATATATATACATATACATATATATACATTTTTTTTTGAGAAAAGCCCAAATGACTAATTTTATTGAAAAAGAAAGGATACATCAAGGGTGTATGAGAGGACTTAAAAGAGACACCCATACCCATAAGATAGCAACATACAATAAAACCCCAACATAAAGGGATACAGACTAAAAAAAAAATCTAAAACATACAAAAAACAAAACAAGTAGCTAGGAACGAGCCATTTTTGTTCTGACTCTTCCTCTAGTTTTAGTGACGGAGCCAGATATCAAACTTTGAAGTGTCGTGTCATTGCTAGGAGTAACCAAAGTGTCATCCATTAAGTTTCCAAGTTGGAGTGTGCCCCCAGCCTTCTTCTTCCACCGATATATATATATATATATATATATATATATATATATATATATATATATATATATATATATATATATATATACATACATATGTCCACACACACACACACACACACACACACACACACACACACACACACACACACACACACACACGTATACATACATATAGACATGCGTATAGATACATATATACATGCTTATAGATACATATATACATACATATATATACCTATACATAACATACATATAGATACATATACATATAAATACGTATAGATACATATACATAAACATAAATATAGATACATATACATATACATATACATATATATAGATACATATATATAAATACATATATATAAATACATATGTATATATGTATATATATATATACAAGAGACCAAGAGAAAGATTTATAGTAAATGGCTTTGGTAAAACTCTAGTGTTTATAAGCTTGCCAAATTATATTGTCAGGTCTACTTCTATCAAATTGGATTTTGGATATTTGAATGGCAGATGATTCTTGTAGAATGGCCTTGAGAGCGGGGAGTGACCAATTGTGGCCATCCCAGCAGTCAGCCACTCTGATATTTGGATCAGTATTCTTAGTACAAGGGACAAACCACTTCTTTGAGAACCAGTTATCAAGCCAAAAATGAAGCTCACCATTTCCCAGGTCTCATAAATAAAGACCTCATCAAGATGTCTGATTTTAAGCATCCTGACCCAAAGTTTTGAGTCCCCCAATTTTCTAACAGTGAGGGAAGGGTGTTGGTTTCTACAGTATTTCCCTTTGAGGAATTTGGCCCATAGGGAGGTCTGAGATATGAAATTTATCCATAACTTACATAAGTTAACCTGCAGAAGGTGTTGGAGCCCTTTAAATCCCAAACCACCAGCTAGTGAAGTCTTAGCAACCTTTTGCCAGGAAGCCCAATGCAATTGCCATCTTTGGCCTGACCATAAAAATCTATTGAAGGCCCTCTCCAGCTGCATCTGTGTGCTTTTCTTCATATTTGTTATTTGCATAATATAGGAAGGGAAAGTTGTAAGTATACTCTTGAGCACTGTGATTCAACCTCCATTAGAAAGGAAAGTGTTGGTCCAGCAATTGAGTTAGGAGGTGATCTTGTTCAGAATATCATCAAACTAAATTTGCTTAGCACGACCATTAATGAGGGGTACCCCAAGGTACCTTATAGGAAGTTGGGAACTAGAGAAACCAGTGGATTCCATGATCCATTGTTTAGTGTGAGGAAGGAGTCTCTTGGGGAAGATTAATTGACACTTCTCAGGGTTAAACATCATGCTTAGAATAGATTTAAATAGTGGCTCACTTTTCTCACAACATTCTTATGGGAACTTGAAAAAATCATAATATCATATGCATAAACAAGGTGTGAGATTACAATATTAAATTTGGGGTGATACCTTGAATAGTTCTGATTGAGGAGAGACTTGTTTTGCATTCCAGATAGGTAGTCCAATGCAAGAATGAAAATGGTTGGGGAGAGTGGGTCTCCTTGTTTTAAACCTTTGGTAGCACTAAATTTGCCCCAAGCTTGACCATTGATTAAAACTAAATGCTCATTATTAGACAACCATCTCTTTAAAAGATCACAGAAGTTGGTGTTGAAACCCCCAGCAGTAAGTATCTCCATGATAAATTCCCAATTTATAGTGTCATAAGCCTTTTTGATGTCCAATTTGTAGATCAGATTCCCCCTCTATAAGGCTTGTCTAAATCCAGAAGCAATTCTTGTACAAGGAGTACATTGTCAATGATAGATATTCCTTTAACAAATGCAATTTGATTTGGGCAAATCAACTTATCAAGGTGAGACTAGAGCCTTCCCACAATAATTTTAATAGTAGTCTTACTTATAACAGAAGTAAGACATATAGGTCTGAAATGTTCCCATTTATTCTGAATTTCATTTTTAGGGATCAACATAAAGTTGGAAGCTTTGAAGTAACTAGGGAGGTTGTATCATTGGAAGAAACTTTGTATAACAACAATGACCTCTAGTTTGATAATGTCCCAGGCCTTTTTGTAAAAATTACCAGTGTAACCATCTGGACCAGCTGTTTTGGAACTTTCAACAGAGTTGAGAGCCATCCAAATCTCCTGTTCAGATGGGATATCAATAAGGTTCAGATTGGTAGTGTACATAAACTCCTCATTGAAATGAGAGGCATCAAAAGAGACTCTTTGCTCAGTGGTTTGATTCATCAGCTGTTGGAAATAATGAATAGCATTCTTGGAAATCTTAGAATTATCCTGAATCCACCTCCCCTCAGCATTTTGGATGGAATGGATAGTGTTACACTTTCTCCTATATTTAATATAGACATGGTAATATTTAATATTTCTGTCACTTTCTTTAAAGGTATTAATGGTAGCCTTTTGTTTCAGCAACATATCTTGTCTTTCTATTGCAATCAGTAGTCTGTTCTGTGCTGTTAATAATAGTTCCTCTTCAACAATGCCATTCTGTACACCAACTTCCAGCCTCAGCACCTCTTTTTTAGTTTCTTCAACAGTTTGGAATACATCACCAAAGGAACTCCATCCCCACTTTTTGAGAGCTTTACCTAGTTTGACCTGAAGGAGGTTTAATTTGATGAGTGGTAGAGGGTGTGAAGTATCCAACCAATGGGAAGAAACCAATTGGAGAAAATCAGGATGAGATGACCACATATTTAGATATCTAAAAGGTGAATACAATGTTAGCTGAGTGGGAAAGCAATTGAAATAAGCAATGATCTGTGGTCAGACCCTGCAAGACTAAAGTGTGTAACAAAGGTGAGGAGCCACTAGGACAGCCAATAGTTATTCACCAAGATCCTGTCAAGTCTCTCCCAAAATTTACCTCTCTTCCAAGTGAAAGGAGACCCACTGAAACCAAGATCAAATAGATCAGCAGACTGAATGTTATCACTGAATTTTGTTAGTTTAGATAAATTTGGTGCCCTGCCTCCAATCATTTCAGCTGTAGAGCTAATGCAATTGAAATCTCCTCCAATCAACCAAGGGGAGGACATCCGATCTCTTATATTGGGGAGACTAGCCATAGATTTTTTCTGTCTTCTTTACTGCAACTTGCATAAACAAAAGTGGCCAAACCACTTATCCCATTTATTTGAAAGGACAGATGATCAAATTGCTGATGATCCACAATTACAGACCAAGAGATCTCCTTCCTATAGAAATTCCATATCTTATTGTTGTTGTTAGCAAAATGAGTAAAACCAATGAGCTTACTGAGAATTTTTTGGGGGTATTTATGCACCAAAGGCTCATAATTGGCAATACTCCATAACTTAACTTGTGCTTTCTATTAAGATAAACGAGTCTTTTGATGGATAGGGGACGAGCAACCCCTAATGTTCCAACAAAGGAAATTAATCATGTTAATTTGGGGGGGGGGTGGAAGGAGGGTTGAGATCTTGATCTAGACCTTCCTCTTACATGCTTGGAAGATCCAACCAAGGGAGTTCCCCCCTCAGAAGTTGGTTGTGCCCCCAGTTTCTGTAATTCAGAGTTGTATTTCTTTTTCTTTCTTGATGTTTGGATATGTCAGTCATCCTCCAAGCTATTCTTCATATCATTAATGACTTCCTTTGTTGGGGCTAAGGTTTCCAATTGTACTTCACCTCTGAATCCCTCACCCCCAGTAAATAGTCAGAGGATTGAGTTAGGGTAACTATTCTCACTTCCTCAATTTCTTTTCTGCACCATGATGTAGATGCTTCTTTGGCTGTTGAAGGAGAGCCTATAGGGTAATCCACCACATCAGGTGCAAGTGGCAGGGAAATCCCCAACAGGGAACTCCCCAACAAAAACCTCAACAGTCTTAGAAGGGATGGTTTTTGCTAGATGACCAGGCACTGCCTTATCAGAAAATGGTTGTGAAGGGGAACCTGAGAGGGAAATAATAGTACTAAGAACTGGGGCTTAGTCAGGTTTGACTCCAGTGGCAGTCCCAGTAGCCTTAGGAGGGAATCGTTTTGTGGGAGGGTGGAGTTTATAACATCTCTCCTTAGTAGGACCAAACATACTACAATGGTTGCAGTAGTAGGGCTTTTGTTCCATTACCACTTCTTGCCAAGCTGCCTCAGCCTCTGAACCAATCCAGATTTGAGGGACTTTAGGAAAAGTAATGTCTCTCTATATTAGGACTCTAGCAGTAGCAGGTCTGGACTTATAGTGGGTAGGGGGATCCATTTTCAGTGGGGTGCAAAGGACTTTGGAAATATTGAACGAGGTGCTTTTATTATAATATCTGAAGAGGAGACCTGGAAATTTGAACGAAATGGGAACCACAGGGGGTTCCTTCCTTGGGTCAAAATCTGGTGTCCACTTAATCTGTTTCATTTCTACCCCAGCAATAGTAATAGCCCGTTTAGCAAATATTCTAGCATAGTACTCTTCAGTAGAGAGCTAGACTAATAAATGTCTGCCATCTAATTGCCTCAGTTTCCATGCTCCAATAAAGTGGAAAGAATCAAAGTAATTTCTAACAAGTTCCATTTTTGGATGTCCCAAAGCACATTTCCCTATTATAGTAAATTTCACTTAATCATTGATGTTGGGCAGCTCCTGGTCAGTGAAGTAGACAGCAGGTTCCCCCTCCTTAACCCCAGCAAGATGAATGAAAGGGCAAGAGACTCTCTTAGCAGCAGCATCATGCAGTGTTTTAGGATCACTAGTTGGTTTGCGTGAAAGGGAGTCTCATTACTTTTCCCCACCACACCTGCATAAGTGGCTTTGCTCCATTGCACATTGGTATCCACATCAATCGGGAATGCCATGAGTAGTAGAGGAAGCTTTACTACAAATAACCAACAGAGGAGGCTAAAAAGGAAAGGACCTCCCCTATGTAATAGAAAATTTGAAAAAAGATGAGCCCGGGAAGGGTCAAAACCCCTCAAACTCCAGCAACCACTCCAAGAAACCAATGAACCAAGCTCCCAAGTTTCTCCTCCAGCCATCGCACCTCCTACCCACCGGGCAACCGCCGTCACTAGCCATCCAGAAACCCTAGTAGAGCACCTCCCTCCTCAGCCGCCATTTTTACACACACACAAATAATATATATATATATATATATATATATATATATATATATATATATATATATATATATATTGGAGAATCTCGTAGGGTATTTTATTGATATCAAGTAATAATTACACAAGATTAGACGTAGATCCTTCTATAAACCCAAAGGGATACAACCCACACAAAATGAAAAACCTAAGGTTCCACCTCCAATCAGTATACAACTCACTCCACCAATGAACCCAATATCCAAAAGAGCAACATAATCATAAATACAGAAAAATCACTTCTTTATGTAAGGGATATTCAATTTATCTCCATTTATCAGGCATTGCAAATCTTTAGGGGGGCATCTTCCCACTTCAACTCCATCAGTCTTTGCACCTCCTTTAGCTAACCAATGAACAGGTTTGTTCCCTTCCCTGTAAGTAAAACTCCAAACAAAATTTTTAGGTTAGCTTTTTGTTTATTAATCTTGCTAAGACATAATGCCATCTTCCAAGTTGCCTCTTTTCTTCCTTGAATGTAATCTAGCAAATTAGCTGATACAACTTCAATCTGCAAGGAAAATTGATTTGAGTAAAAAGCAATTTTAATAGCAAGCCATACGACCCATATTTCAGCTTCCTCATGACATTCAACCACACAAGGGGAATTAAAAAATAATAGGCATCTCCCCTCACTGTCCCAAAGTATGCCACCAACCCCAACATGATTTTCCATCAATGTTGACTTTGATGAAATTTTGATGTGTTTTAAGCCAATGAACCCATTTAGATAGCCTCCTCTATACCCTTCTTTGTCCAATCCCTTCCTCACAGCAGTAAGGAAAACCATTGTAAAAGAAGGGTTTAAAGGATCCATATTTAAAGAAGTTATGAACATAAGAAATAATATTAGCCATCACCTGAGTTTCAACATTATTTTACCCCAAGTGTTTAAAGGAATTTCTAGCCATAAAAAAAATCACATAGTAATAAAAAAAAATATTTCAACAAAGTGGTTAGTTTTTCCCTCAGGATTCCAAGTTGGAAAAAAAGCATTTCAATCCCCCCAACCCATAAAAATATTTGCTTTAAAAAGTGCACCCAACCTTTTCCAAATGTTTATGGCAAAATGACAGCTGAAGTAAATATGGTTTTCACTTTCCTCTTCCCTTTAACATAGTAAACACTGGGAAGCAAGTCTTAATCCTTTAAGCTTTAGAATATAATCATACGACAAGAGTTTATTGAGATGTCTCCAAACAAAGAAGGACATTGAAGGA
The DNA here is from genome assembly GCA_022702705.1 of Papilionanthe hookeriana x Papilionanthe teres. Lineage (NCBI taxonomy): Eukaryota > Viridiplantae > Streptophyta > Magnoliopsida > Asparagales > Orchidaceae > Papilionanthe > Papilionanthe hookeriana x Papilionanthe teres. The sequence continues at coordinate 10,361,997 of CM040436.1, read as the reverse complement.
GTGAGAGCCTTTCCCCAAATCAATTTTTCCCATTTGACAGTATTAAATTTATGCAAATCCTCATAAATGGTCTTTGTGATAGAAATATTATTTGGAAGTTTAAATTTGGGTGAATCCTTTTTAACCTTTCACTATTGGGTTATTGGAGATGTATATTGCATTATCCTCTCCCACATTTTATTTCAACATAGGGAAATTCTACTCCTCACTAAGCCAAAAATCCACAACTTTCAAATTTGAAGTACTTTCATTTTCCACATATACTAGTTCTTGTAAAGCCCAATTATCCTTCCAAAAGGATATTTATCGATCCCCAACATCCCAATAAGTGTAATTTGAAGCCTTAATCCTTGCATTTAACATTGATTTCCATATTTTTGAATCACCCACTCTCCATAAAACCTTAGAGGGGTGGAAGTATTTGCAATATTTCATATTCATAAAAGCAACCCATAATGATTCACCCCTTCTCAACTTTAGCCATAGCTTAATAAAATTAATTTTAGCCATATGATGCAATTCGTTAAAGCCCAATCGCCCTGCCTTAGTTGGTTTTCACATAGCCTTCCAACTAACTTAGAGTTTTTTGGATTTAGCTCCAGCCCAGAGAAACCTGTTGAAGCATCTCTCTAAGGTTTTATGAGTACTAACCTTTAGCTTTAGTACCTACAATGCATTTAAAGGAATACAGTTTAGTACACTCCATAATAGAGTTATTCTCCCTCCATATGAAAGAATACTATTTTTCCAATCCATCATTTTGCTTTTGATTATGTTCACCACAACATCCATCTGAGTTTGCTTCTTTCTACCCCTTAACAAATTTACACCAAGATATTTTAGAGGGAGATCAATTAAAGAGAAACCAGTGTAATTTCCCAACCATTGTGACACAACATTCTTCACATGTTTCCCCACAATAAAATGACATTTGTTTTTATTTAGCATCAAACGTGACACCCCTTGAAACTCCAACACCTCATACAACTTTTTAACATTACCTTTCCCAGCATTTGAAAAAAAATGATTGCTTCATCTGCATATTCTAAATGAAACACCATAATTATGGCATTGTGTGAGAATTGATATTTAGGGTGCTTCTCTTGTAATTTGTTGATCATTCTAGAAAAAATAGTCAAATGTAATAGCAAAAACTATAGGTGATAAGGGGTGTCCTTGTTTTATACCCCTCTTAGCTGAGAAGAAACCGTAAGTACTGCCATTTACCAAAATACTGTATTTGTTGCTAGACAACCATCTCCTAATGATATCACAAAATTCTGCTTTAAAACCTTTAGCTCTTAGGATTTAAAGAATGAAGTCCCGACTTATAATATCATAAGATTATTTAATATCAAGCTTTATCACCATATTACCTCCTATGAATTTCCTATCCAAATCCTCAATTAATTCTTGGGCTAGCAAGATGTTATCAGAAATTTCCCTACCTTTTGTGAAAGCAAACTGGTTATCAGATGTGAGTAGAGGGAGATGGGGTTATAGCCTTGAAACAGTTAATTTTACTTATGATTTTAGATATGACAGAGGTTAAGCATGTTCCAAATAAGAAACTTAAGCATGTTGTACCATTTTACCCCTTCAAGTAGCTCTAGTCAGGGTATTCAGGTGTTCACCTTCAGAATAATACAAGACTTCATCATTAAAGCTTTTGCCTCCATTAGATGTAGGAGTTCATACTTTCCTTTTTCTTCTTCTTAACTTTTTACATTTTCCATTCCTTATAAAAAACATCTTGCACAACCTCAACCCCATCATCCCTCATAGTAGAGGGACCAACCCTATCATTCTTCAGCATATGAGCCTCCACAACCTCAATCACCCCCTCCAGCAACCCAGCCCCTCCCTCAACCCCCTTTACCGGCTCCACCACCTCAACCAACCCATCACTCAACTCCCCCTCCTCAACAGATACCCCCAACCCCTCACCACTACCCTCATCCAAAACATTCTCTACAAAATTCACCCCAAGATCAACCTCAGGCACCTTCATCACCTCAGCCTCCCTCATTTTACAAATAGATGTGAGTTCAAGTTGTATGATATAAAAATTTTACAGGAGTGGCCAAACATTCGACAATTAGAATAGTAAAGCGGGTGTTGTCCAAATTCAACTCTCTATTTTTATACGCCGACCTAATCCACCTTTCATTAGATGCTGCTTAAGTGATGTCTCTGTTAACCAGAACACTATCCACAGCGGGTCTGGTTAAATTGAATGTAGGTTAATACATCTTAAGTGTTTTTACATATATGGAAGCAATAAAAAATAGAATCTCATGGTTAAACAAATTAAATTTTAGACCCAAGAACCAAATCCAAACAGGAATAATCAGGGGCTTAGTCCGAGAATCGAAATCCACTGACTATTTAAGAAAATGCTTAGGCCTTGTAGGTGGCCTATTTGGAGTTAACATATCATATTATATGCTAATCACAAAGATATAATAATACCATTATTTTTCATTGATATCCTTATATTAATAAAAAAATATATTAAATAAATATAAGATTTGAGGTTATCAATCGGTACATGATATTATTGATATATCTAACAAATTAAAGTAACAACACTTGAGGCTCTAAAATATCCCTTGATGAAATTACGGAAGTTAAGGGTTCGACACTAATACCAGAATTTAACTACAATTAGAGGCATGAATAAAGCTTCTAAGATATATCGAGAAAGAATAAGAAAATGTGGAAAATCCTCAGATGATTAGGTAAATTTTATTTAAGGTGTGGTCAGAGGATGTACATTAACCATTGTAATTGGAAATTATATACATATTTAAATCACATTAAATGCATTAAATTCATTTGATTGCACATTTTTTAAAGATTTTTCAACACTCATTATTTAACTTTTACCTTTTAGATGCACAAGAAAAAAGTTTGGAAATCGAAGAAAATATAACCAAAAAAGGCTTATCAAGATGAATCAACAGATTGGAAGTAGAAATGGTGCTAAGGAGACCGACATGATGACCACAAGTTGGCCGACACATAAACTCTAGTCATAGGCACCTGAGGACCATACCTAAGTGCTCTATTACTAGGCCAGACAAATGAAGCAGCTAGTAGTAGGCATCAACTCACGAGCTTAGTGACTAAGCACCACTCATTAGCAACTAGGAACCAAGCACCTAAGAGTCATTCACATGCATCAATGTGCTAGTTTTAAGATAAAATCATTAGCTTAGTGCCTTGGCACCAAAGAATTAATTTAGAAGATTATGAATATATTTTAATTGAATATTTAACTTTATTAGATCATGTATAATTTACTTATTTAAGAAGGTATTAAAATGAATTGAGGCATATTAGAGTAGCGCTTAAGTAAGATTTAAAAGAGTTTCTCCTAAAGGTTTCTCTATAGAACGTTGGGAATAATTTGAAGATGAAGATAAGTTGATGGAGCACGGTGGGATTATTGAGGAGGTTTCCTAGCTATCTTTTGAGTTTTCCTATTCCTCTTTTTATTCTTTTATTTTATTGTAATAATAATTATGTTTTGTTTATGATTTAATTTCTTCTTTAACATGTAATAAAAACTCAATTTATAGGGGTTGAATTTAACATAAATAGTGCCTTTTTGGTTGGTTTTAACGTTAAAGTTATGTTATTTTAGTTTTCTATCTGCACTACTGACCTGACCCACAAGTAGGTAACTTCTTTAACTTCTTAATGATGCAAAAACTTAACCTAATTTATATTTAGCTGGTAGTGTGCAAAATAAATATGATATAAAATTATTTAATAACTTACACACTAGGGATACTACGCAAGTATACATATCATTTCAAGTAATATAGAGTTTTCTTTTAAAAACCCCAGTATCGAACCCACAGGGAAGTAAGGAAACTTCTATCCAAACTTAAAAATATTTCTACTTAAATTGTAAATAAAATTTTGCAGGAGAATGATATTAAACAGTTTGTAAATGAGTGTAAACTAAAGTTTGCTAATTCTAAATTTAAGCAAAAAGTAAATGCAAATTTTCTAAAAGTGTAAAAAAGTACAATTAAGATAAAAAGTTCTTTCCCCTTGCAAAGACATTGTAATCAATGTAAGAATCAAATGCATAATGATAAAAATGAGGTTTCGTGACAAATAAGAGCATACCTATTCTTTACCCTCTTTTGAGTGCATAAAGAACATTGGCTAACTTTAAGTCGTTTCGTTAACAACTCGATTACCCTGTCAGAACTTTTTAGCCTCTCACCTTCAGAGTCCCATAGTCTAAGCCACTATATTGGCGTAATTCTCAGAGTTAAAGTACTAAAATTTAAGTCAAACTAGTAAGGATAAAGCCTGTCACCCTAGAAACACCAATTTTACGCCCATTAAAACTTATCTCCCTATCTATTTGCATCTCCTTGGATTTGGAATGCCCTTCCTACAAAGTTAAGAGTGGTACACATAACTTGGATGAAATCATAGCCCTTCCGGGTCATTATGTTTGGCAACGAATTTTAATATCACAAATGACTAGTTTGTAAAGTAAATGAAGAACCATTGATAATACCGTCACAATCTTTAGAAATAAAAAATATCTTCAAAACATTCTAACCCCACACATGATAACTTCTTAATTGCAAGGAGAAAGAAAAGAAAACTGCTTAGGGGTAACAAAAAAAAAAAGATATATATATTAAAACTAGGTTTATAAAACAAAACTTAAACAAAAGAACAAATATTTATCTCAAACTCTTTCCAAAGCAATTCGTTGAAATTCCCTAACCTTCCTTGACTCCACAAGACTCTCACAAGACTCAACACACACTATGGTGGCCGCCCACAACTATGGTGATCCAACCCACTAAAATTAACCCAAAACTACTAAAAAATTTTCTCCCACTCAAATACTCTTCTTCTTCATGTGGAATTCATTTATTTTTATAAAGCTCTGAAAATAATCAAGGGTTGCTTAAGACAACTTTTCAGAATTCATCCAAATTCATTGAATATAGGTCCAACCGTTTCTGGCATCTAGGCGCCACGTCATTTTTTTTTTCTTCCAATAGCTCAATTTGACCCATTTTTGCTCTCTATTTTCTCCTTTTTCTCCTAGACTCAATTTCTTGTACCTGAGATCAAAAACACATAAAATAATATCCTTAAAAAAGTATAAAATACACATATAAATTTAGGTAATTTTAAGGCGTGTCAACTACATGTTTTTCTCTAATACATAATTAATTATTAATTATATGATTACTTATGAATAACTTTAGAGATTTATTTGAAATTTAAAGGTGAACATTTAACATGTCATGAGTATAAACACAATAGTGAATGTCATAAGTTAGTGATAACTACAAAAAACCCATGTGATTCTTTTGAGATCTTAAAAGCTTTGAAGAATTTATTTGAACTAAATTTATCACTGAAAGGTAGATTGGTTATGCAAGTAAAATAAAAATATTTTTCTTGTGAAAGCATGTTAGTGGACATCATTGTTGGACCATAGTACTATTTAAACCAAATACACTATTTATGTTGATATTTCTACTTATTTTTCCAGTTTGTGTAATATCCAAAGCTTAGAGCTCTTCTCCATGAATTAAACTTTCATGAACAGTGATTTTGATCTTTTAAGTATTATTATTTTATTTACAATTTTAATTTATTTATTGCACCACCATAAGTCAATTGTTTAAATAACATTTACTGCTCTGCTTTTACTATTCGTTAAAAATCCTTGTGGGATTATACTTTTACTCATATTTTATTATTGTGCAACTGCATGCTCTTATGTGTGTGCAATATTTTCTTTAAGTTTTATCCAGAATCAGAGGATACATGCACTCTTCTTATCTCATGTATAGTATGACAAAGTTTATCGAGGTTGAATTTTTTTCATTTTCACTAAGACATCTTCAACAATTCCCTTTGGTTATTCGATGGAGTTATCTATTAGTTAAAGGGATAATATGGTAGGTATGGTCTCACCCATCCCATGCTCTTTACATTATATTAATGGTGATAGATATCTGCACTTTAAAGTTGCAAAATGCTTTTTTGATAAAAAATATTGCTTATGGTATAAGAGATGGAAAAAATTATGGTGTTCTTCACTTAAGAGGACAATCCTTTGTAGAATGGAATTACACTCCATTATATATGCAACTATTTTAAATTCATCTATGTTTCTCTTCTATGATAAGCTTTTCATCATAAACTTCACATAACTCAACATCTTCTTTATTGCATCTCCAAAGGAATGTTAATGTGCAATTTCATAAAATCCATCTAAAAATATTAAAAAAATTTTATCCAATTTTTATTTTTAAAATCTCTCGGGGTGTGATAATAGCAACAAACCGAGTGTTAGATTATATGGGAAAAGTTTGGACTTCTTAATTTTCTCTTTAATTTTTTTGTCCTCTTTTCTTAGAACTTCTTAGTTTTCTGAACCGACAGATATGCGTAGAAACCCTAAACTAAGGATAGAGTTAGGAAGGAAAAGATCTCTGGATGAGAAATGAAATCCTAAACTCTACAAAGAGTTTTATGGACGGACTAACCTAGACTTTGGGAATAACGTCCCCAGTCAAGATGCTCATGGCTTTCTGTCATCCCGTGAACATTGGTATCCATCGAATATGACTAGCCTTATAACCGTGAATCCCCCTTAAATGCTGGAGCATGGAGAATTCGTAGTTTCATGATAGTCTAAAATACCTTTTTTAGTAATCATGAGTTACTTCATTATAAGGTATTCCCTCTACTCTCAGGGGGTAGGTTTATTGTTTTGCGTGTACTAGTCCTTAGCACTAACTAGGTACCTAGACTAACCTAGGTTCTATACCTAGACTAACCTAGGTTCTATACCTAGACTAACCTGGTGTAGGTGTATGACCCTCATTTTGGTGTTTAAGTTACTTAGCCTAAGGTTTATGTCAGATCTACCTAGGTTCAGTTCTCGTTATTTATCATGTTGTGTTATAGATATTTATTTGAACTTCAATATTTGCATTAATATCTTGTTTGATTCCTAGGCTTTTCAGTTATGTTGCGAAATCAAGGTTTTCTATGTTCTAAGTTTTGTTTAAATATTTGATTTTTGATATTTGTGGAGAAAACCACCTCTTGAGAGGTTTCACCTTTGTTTTTCTTTTATGGATATTTCACTACTTTTTTTCTTTTTGTTTTGAAGTATGAAATGATATATGAAAGAAAACAAAGCATGAAACCATATATGAAACAACATATGAAACATATAAAGTAGTACTTAGTCTTGTATTAGACTTGGGCTAGCGTTGAGCTGAGGTCCAATATAAATTAGCTATTTTAGGTCTAGGTCAGACTTTGATTGTCTTGGGATAAGTTGGATTAAGTTTTAGTTAACTTAGGTTAATTTGGGTTTGTTCTAGGTTAAGTTCGGGTGACCCGGGTTAAGCTGAGTTGGACTCAGGTTGGGTTTAGTTATGTTTAGGTTGAGCTAGGATTGATCCGGGTTTGCGGGTTGACCCAAATTTGGTTAGGTTTGATTTGGGTTTGATCCAGGTTGAGCTGGGTTGACCCAGATTGGCTTAGATTTGGTTTAGGTTTGACCCGGGTTATGTTAGGTTGACCCGGGTTGGCATAGGTTTGATTTGGGTTTGACCCGAGTTAAGCTAGTGTCGGTCACCAGATTGGAGTTGTTGGTTGCTTTGAGAATATATTTAATTTAATATATATGTTAATTTTATTTTGAAAATAGTGTCTTAGTTTTGAAAATTACGAGACCGTACTGATCTCATACATTTAATAGTTTAAATAATTGTGCGCAACACTACAAGTGATGCACCTATCCTAAGGAATAGACACATTACTTGATAGTGAGGCTTGATTAAATAAACTAAAGAATTTATGCCATCTATTGGTCTGTGAACATTTTATGTTGACCGACAAGTTACCCTATCTAATATTATAATTAGATAGGGTTTATATTACATAGGTGCTCTAGTTTCCTATAAAGGCAAGCTCTATAGTTAATTACGTCTTAAGTGACCGAAGCCACTTAAGAAAACCCTCGATTTAAATCAAAGGTATTTGTCTTCATGAATTCAACATTTAGGGTTTTCAAGGTTGGACATGAGAAACTCAAGTGACAATGATCTTAGGATCACTGGAATTATGGTTTGTAACAATTTTGGCAGAGTTTCCTTAAGGTTTGTGTATGTCTTCTCCTTGGTCGTGTGGTGGTGGCTTATTTATAAAGGAGGAAGGAGTACTTAATTGGGCTAGCAAGTGGGTGCAAAAGACTGCTTAGGTGGAGAGAAGAAGAGGGTAAGTTACTTATTGGGTTGAGCCTGCTTGTATGAGCTTAATTATGTGTTTTCTCCATTGCAGCCAGGGGAGGTCACCATCTTGCTCAGGGAGATCAGAGCTTGGTGTTGGATAAGTCAATTGGAGGTGGCCATGTGTAAAGGCTTGGATGTATATGGAATGAGTTTGCATTGATTTTGGGGAGACTTGGGTCAAGTCATGTGTTTGGGTTGGGTTCACTCACCAAGATTGCTTGGGCTGAAGAGGGGCTAGCTTGATTAGCATGGTGAAGTACTCATCCGAGTGGATTAGCGTTAATCATGGGCTTAAGTGTGTCATGAGAGTGATTAATCACATTTGGGGGACCATTAAAGATGATCCTCCTTTTGTCATTTAAAGCTTGGGGACATTAGCATGACTTGCATGGCTTACACGTGGCTTGGGGACATTAGCATGACTTGCATGGCTTACACGTGGCTTGGGGATGGCTTCATGGCTTGTCCTTGGCCTGGTCAATTGCGTGAAGGGGAATTTGGAATTTTTGGACATTTTATGTAGTATTAGGATAAGTCCAAATGTGGGGAATTTCAATCAAGTATGGTATGGTGTTTGGTTTTGATTCAATAAAATGTGTGATGAGGAGATTTTTCATGTGGGCTTTTTTTTTATTTGGGCTTCAAATCAAATATGAGAAGGTTAATTTTTGGGTTGAATTTAGGCCTTGATTTAATATTAATGTGATTAGGGATTAATTATGGAAAATTTCATGAGGCTTTAGATGATGACATTTTGGATTTATATATGGTGAATTTTAGGTTTAGGGTTTGATGAAATTGGATTTGCACTTGGGTTCAATTTTGGTGAAATTAGGTATTAGGGTTAATTTGGGGATATTTTTGGTATTTTGGTAAAATTGGGCATTTTTTGTTAAATTTGGCAATTTTGGGGTAATTGGCTAATATGGAGAGGTTTAAAATGATTTTTGGTGAAGAATTGGGTATTTAGGTTATTTTAGGCATTTTTAGAAATTTGGGGGTATTTTGGTAATTTGGCCAATTTTGGTGGGTTTAGAGAAATTTGGTAATTTTGGGGACTTTGGGGTAAATTTAGGCAATTAGAATGATTTGAAGTGTTTCAACATGATTTTTCGTGGAATCTTAGGAATTTGGGTAATTTAGAAAATTATAGGGTTCTAGGGGTATTTTGGTAATTTTAGGGAAAAATTGGGGGTTGAGGGCCAAAATTGGATATCTTAGGTGGAATTAGAATTGATGGGATAGGGTGATTATGCAAGCCATGAAGCTAATTTTGGGGAAAAAACTGGGGGTTGAGGGCCAAAATTAGATATTTTGGGTGGAATTAGAATTGATGGAATAGGGTGATTATGCAAGCCATGAAGCATTTCTTAAAGCCACAAGGTCCATAATAGAACTCATTTTGGATCCTCCAAATGTTGATTCTATCCATCCTAACCAAAGGCTACGGGCTTGGGACCACCCATGTGAGTTTCCAAAAGAGTCAGGAGGTAGGTCCAAATGTGTGTGACTTTAGAGTTTGGGACAATGTAAATTTAGTGGGCTTAGGTGTGTATGTGAGTGAGACCAATCCTGAGCCACCCAGGGTTTCCTTATGGCCTGACAATCCTATGTGGGCTCTCTCTGAGCTTCCTCATGTTGGTTTTGACCTTCTAAGTGCTGGAGGTCACAACCACAGATGTGAAACTCCAAAAAAAGTAAAAAATTGGTTTGAGATTCTAAGGGAGGTGGGCTCCATCACTAGTCCTCTAGAATAATCAACAAGAAAGTTCTATGGCTAGATCCTAGACTCCTAAAAAGAAGAGTTATACCTCAACAAAATTGAGGTCAACAACTGAGTTAACCCAGGTTGGCTTAGGTTTAGTTTAGGTTTGCCCCAATGTAAGATAAAGTAAACCATGGTTGGGTAAGGTTTAGTTTAAGTTAGGCTTTGAGCTAGACCTGGGTTGGGTCATGTCTAGGCTTTAGGTTAGGGTTTGAACTAGACCTGGGTTGGGTTAGGTATAGGGTTTGGGTTAAGGTTTAAGTTAGACCTGTGTTATGATAGGTCTAGGGTTTGGGTTACGTTTTGAGCTAGACCTGGGTTATGTTAGGTCTAGTGTTTGATTTTGGGTTTGATCTAGACCTTGGTTGGGTTAGGTTTAGGGTTTGGGTTAGGGTTTGAGTTAAGTGAATATGGGTTAGGCTTCGTTCGGGTCTACATGAGTTGAACCCAAACCCAGGTTATTGAGTTAACATAGCCAAATCAGACTTAAGAGAATAACTTTTTTTTTAATTAAAAAATAAAAGAGGAGGAGTTTACTAGAGAAGAGGTAGAAGCTTGAATGGAGAGGAGGAGAAGGCTGATCGGAGAGGAGGAGGAGGCTTGCCAGAGACTTCTTCCCACTTCTTCTCACTGCTTCTATCGTATGTTTGTGCACCAAGATGAGGGGTGATAGCACCTATTTATAGGCAGTGAAGGCGGTGGGAGAGCCCGTCGAAGACATCCAATTAGGTGGCGCATCGACAACGGAGATAAATTTGACAGTTAGTGAGCCACATATTTTCATCAACAAAATGGTGCATCGGTTCGTGTTATGATCCATGGACGAAGGACAAAAATTGATGGCATCTCAACTGGCTGTGGCTACACCCAAGGCTGTCGTGACCACACCGAGGTACTTTCAGGTGTGGTCACGCCTAGACCAGGCTTGACCACACTGAGGTTTGCTTCTTCAAACTGGAAAGGTTACTTACAACCTCAGAACTATATTATAAGAGAGAGTACAACATAATCTAAATATAATTTGATTTTCATCAAGCCAAATGGATTAGAAAAAGAAAAAGAAATATATAAAATTTTCTAGATTATACAAGAAAAATCTTGCATTAAAATGATCAGATAATAATTAAGTGTACTTCTAAATTAAATGTAAATCTTGCTCACTATAAATTATATGTATATATTAATTTAAGTAAATAATATTGTTATAAATTATGGTTGAAAGAGTTTAAGTCACTAATTTAAATATTTTTCTTAAAAATTATTAGGCTTAAAAAATAAATCTATAATAAAATCAAATAACTTTATTGATCAAGAAATTTAACTATAGGAAACATAATCTAAGACGCTAAAAAAGTATTTCATCATAGAATGGAGATTTTTAAGAAATATAAAAGATGAAATTTGTAAGCGCAACAAAGAAATATTTGAGGAAAAAAAAAAGAATACAATTTACTTGATAGATTCCAAAGAGGCTTTTGAATAATGATACTTGATCTTATCAATATGTAGCATAGTTGAAGTAAAAATGTAGACTTATCTCCTTACAAGTTTGCTTGAAAGAAAGAAAGAAGAAAAGAATAGGCATTCGAATTTTGAGAATTTAAAACAAATATGAAGAAAATGGGGTTATTTATAACTAGAGTATAGTTTTAATTAATTTCAATCCATAATAGTATTCTAATATTACTTAATCAAATAAAAATATTTTGTCAATAATTATCATTAGACCCAAATGGATATTTAATGGTTAGTCAAAATAGGCAAGCCAAAAAAATATTTAATTAGGTACAAATGGGTGTGTAATGGCTAGATAACATAACAAAAATATATAATATTTATTATAAAAATAAAATTGAACTAGAAAGTAGCTTATGCAACATATCATAGCACATCTAAAAAATTCATTAAATCCAATGAAGTAAATAGAAATTTAAAATTCAGAATTTTTAATTAGATGTTGGCAAACATAAAAATTTCATTAGTTTATAATAAATCTTTTTTTAATTAATATTAAATTAATATTAAAATAGTTTATTTTAAAAAACTTATATATTAAAAAATTTTCATAAAAAATTTAGTTATAGTAAAATAAAATAAACTTGCAATTTTCAGTACCCTAATTCAAATATCATAATATTATTTTAATAATTTTGATGTAATACATGAAGTATTTTAAAAAATTTAAATTTGATTAGTTATCTAAATTAGTTTTTACTAATATAAGCCTATTTTTTTTAATGAATGTATAAGAATGCGAACATAATAACTCATGTAAGCAAAATCCTATGTACAAATAAAAATATTTTAATCATAGCTCCAACTATTTATCTGGATCATTATTCAATGCTCAAATCAAGATCAAACTTGGGGTAGTCCATAAAAGTAACTATCTTCCATGTCTATAGAACATATGCACCTGAAATACTGAGTATACCCATAAGTACATCCAAGCAATTGTTGTTTATCTTTAAAATTAATACGATAAATATTAAAGCCTATAAAGAGAATAGCCCTAACCGTCAATGATGGAATCATATATGTTGCCTAAAAAATTGATGGCAAGACATCCAATCATTTGCATTTTGTGTCATTCACTTTTTTCCTTATGAGATAAAGGATATGCTTGTTTGTAGCTTTAACATGATCATTGGTTTTTAATATAGTGTACTGAGGTAATTTGAATTAAATATCCTAGGTTTTTTTTAAAGATTTTGAGGTTTTGGTGATGTTCATCCATGTTTCTCCATGCTAGTAAATGATGTTGGTTCCTTAAAATATGTGAAAAAGTTTTGAAATTTTCTTAAAAAGTTGCTTTATCTTTGTCCACTTGGTAAAGTAGTTTATCATGATTATTGTTAGTTGCTTCCGTATAATAACTAATTAGAAATTTCTAATTAGGTTTATGCTCCAATTGATGAATAGCCATGAACATGAAATTATTCGCAACTTGTGTGATAGTTAAAGTTGCCTAGGGGCAAATTTATAAAATTACAAGATTATTTTAAGCAAATCTCTCTTGTCTTTTTTCTAGTAGACAAAATGTGTCCCTATGTTAGGATCTAATTTATAAGTGTTTGGCCACTAGGGTGATTATTGCATTTAATCAAGTGAACTTTTCCGAATATGTGGTAATGACACTAACTTTCTATATGATTTTCCTATGATCAACATGATTTATCCTCATTGGCAGTAGGTTGCGTAGTCTAAGGCATTATTTTCATCAGGTCTTTTAGCCTATTGTTGAATATAAATTTTATATTAGTCATTCTCTTGCTTTATACTTCCTATTGACTTAGTTGACCTTCAATTGACAGCCATATTATACTAATAAGGCTTGGATTAGACTCTTATTGCAAATCTTACAAAAGAAATTATGGTTTCATAATCAAATTAATTGTTTACATAAAAACCAAATCAAAATGAATTGAAATTCCACACCTGTTTGGTTTTTTGATATTATTTTAATGCTAACTACCTAAATTCTTGAGCTAAATTATCCTAGAGTTTCATAAGTAAGTCAGCTTCAATAGTTAGCTCTCTGTCTACACCTTCAAAAGTGAAGTCACTAATAAGTTGGCCAATGTTCAAACTTTGTTAGCCATTCTATTTATTTAAGTAATTTGGAACTTGCTTAATTCCATTATCTATTTGAGAAGTCATCCTAAATTGTCAAGTTTTGTTTGCGATTTTTTTAGAATATAATTGATTATAGCTTGAAACTAGTGTACATGAAAGTAAGGATGAAGTCATTGAGCTATTATGATTACTGTAAAGTTGTGTTCCTTATTGTTGGATAGTGGAACTCATGATTTATTAGTGTAGTAGATTTGTCATTGGTTCTTCCTATCTTCATATAGGGATAGAATTAGAAAATCCTTTTTGACTCCTAAGTTGGTAGCAGGCAGAGGTGTAATAGACAATAGCAACATACATACATAAATGACATTCTCCTAGTCTTTATTCCATACAAACTGCTTGATGCTTCACATAATTTAAGGAATGCCAAACACTTTTTATGTGATTCTGATATGAATTGGACTAAAAATGGCAATTCAACATGCAAGCTATTTCAATGGTTGACTTTTCTGGGTGATACATCTTCAACATTGCTTGCACCTTACTAGGATTCATATTAATACTTTCTAGTGTGAGTAGAAATAACAATATATTTTCCATTCTAGCTAGATTTCAAAATTTTGTTTTAAGTGTATGTTGCTCCAAATTTTCTCCCTTTACAAGTACGCTATCTACAAATACTTTAATGTTTATCCCTTTTTCTTCTTGAATAGTAGGTCATTCTTTTGATAATTCACTTGTACTATCTTTAGTGCTAAGAGCATCACATTGAAGTATAAAAAGTCATCTCGAATGATAAATATAGTATTATATGGATCGGCTAGGTGCATATTTATTTGACACTAGCCTAAGAATATGTCTAAGAATTTTAAGTCTTGTAATCGGCCATAGATTTAACTATGATATCGATATGTAGTAATGGGTAGTTATTATCGAGACGAGCTAAATGATTGTTTATTATATTAACCCAAATTCTACACTCGAACAAAAAAAACCTTAATAACATTTTAAATCCATTAATTGCAGATATTGAACTTCACTTATAAACCCAACTTTAAAATTTCCTAAACTTCACTGAGATGAGTTCTAACAGTATGCTGGCAAATGCCATTATTTTTGCTTAAATGCTCTTAACTTTCACATCAACATTAAGTATATAGTATAAAATATTTCTAACTATGCCAAACAACTTTGATGCTAACCAGGCAAAAATACTCCAAATTTCTCACAAAAGTTGCTTATAATTTGGCTTCATACAAATTGCCTGCTTGGAGCATGAGACTTTAATCATTGTTGGCGCTTCTTCAATTTCATTTATGGTCTCCAACACAGAACTCCTCAAAATTCTAAAGTTCATGGAATATAACAAATAGCAGTCACGAGTCTGCCATTACTCTTGGAATTTACAAAAAAAATGTAATATTTAGCTGTGTGGTGATGCAGGAAATGAAAAAAATGAAAACTTTATGATCTATTTAGTATTATTCAATTGTGATGAATATTATCTAGAATGCACAATGCCCCCACAAATCATTATTTTGAGATCTTAAATTATATGTTAATCTGAACTATGCTGAAAATTTCAGATACTTTGCAGCGCAATTGATTAAGGCCTATCCATGATCCATAACCTCCGAAAAAAGCCGCCATCTCTGCTGCTGAACCAGCGCCCAACGGCGTGGATGTTCAAACAAGTACCCAGCTGCAACTTCTGCTTCTTCATAAGCCTCTTGACGTAGCGCTTCCAGCTCCAAATCACTCGGCATCACCAGCAGCAGTAACGCCAATGAGAGCAGGAGCGGCATGAAGGAGAGAATCGCCTTTAAAAAATCAAATAGGTACATCTGCAACAACTGATGTCATATACGATGGAGCTCTCAGTTCGCCATTTGTAGAGCAAACATAGACGTCAAGGGCAGACTCCTACTCGCTTTCTCGTGGGTGGAGGTCGTGCATTACGTGAGAGAAAAAGAATATTAATTATTCACAGGATTTGTCCAGTTTTGTGGGTAAAAAGAAAGTTACAGACATCTAAAAGCCATTTCTAATGGTGAAGGAATGGAAGATCAAAGGCAAATGTATTTATCCGAATCCATTTTCGTCGTGTCAATTTATGGAAGACATTACCGTTATGAACTTGATTTGAATGTTGCCAACATTTTGTAGCAGCTCTTCAAAAGCTTTCGTTGGAATGGACAAGTATGGCTTTGATAAAAATCAACAACATAAGTCATCATGCTTCTGCCCATTACTTAGAACCCATCAATAGTTGGCGAAATACTTGGAGAACTATTAACCAACAATATATTGAGATAAACAATTATTTAGACATGCAATGTAATATTACTCGTTTAGTCAAAATGTAGTTGTTGAATTCAAAAATTTCCGGTGGATCACAGCCAAGGCATTCAACATTTCATACAACATTGGAAGGATGAGAGGAACAAAGAGAGAAATAAAAGAAAGCAAAGTGTACTGTAAAAACAATTAAGAGAGGGTAAATTCAGTGGTCTCTTTTTTTTGAAGAAATGACCCCTTATTTATAGGTTCTAGAGGTACTTAAAGAAAATTACATATTTTTTTTCTGTTTTAATAGGGACATTACAATTCATTATTACACATTTTCATATTTATAATTGACTCCAGGACCTTTTAATATCTATAACTGACGCTGACACGATTTAATATTCATAACTGCTCATAAATGGGCGTTTAATGACCTATTGGTGTTGTCATTCGGTCGTTTGGAAGGCTGAGAAGTCTTCAGTCAGTCTCCTTAAGAGAATCCTCAGTAGATGCCCTCACTTCGTTAGGACGAACTTAAATTGTCAGATAGAGGGTGTATCACTGTATTTTGATGAGCAGCTCTCCTTGGACAAGGGATTTTCTCAAAGGATTAGAATGATATAGTGGGGTGTCCTGAAGAATCTCGGAATCACTTGAGGAAGCTAGCTATAAATGAATGTCCTCAGATTAAGTGCCTCCCATTCTTTTGCTCTATTGCGCTTTCGTTTGGTTGGTCATAGTTCCGACCAAGGAAATGACTCTTGGCATTTCCATCTTTTGACTATCCTGATGCAGTCCTTTAGTGTCCTTTAAGCAAACCGGTTAAACTATTTGGAGATTTGTACAATCATATTTTTTATCTACATATTTAGTTTCCTGATTCTCTTACTTCTTGAAAGTAACAACCGCAGTAAGATAAGAATTAAATGTTAAAAATTAACCTATATATTGCGTATAAAACTTTTAATAATTTAACTTTCTGAATTTTCATGCCCGCATCCCCTATATATGGTTGACCAGCACTTTTTCATCACACTTTATGAATTTCTGCTCTTTACTTAGTTGTTAATAGAAGAGTGTAATGGCGAGCAACAAGAAACCCTCGAATGAGGTGACCTTATTGAAGGCATTCAGGCTTTCAACCAAAAAATGTTTCCCTCCCGTAGGAGAAAATATAAAACCAAGAGTAATAAGACGGCAATAAAGAAGAAGCCCATCTATAAGGGTCTACTAATGGTGGGAAAGAGGTAAGAGGGAGAAGGACAACCAGTTATATCGAAGAGGCTGAGAGAAGGGAGTCTACAAGAAGAGCAAAGTTGATTGAACAAGTGATACAAAAGAAACAACGGGTGAAGGAGACAGCTGAGTCATTTGACTCGATACTAATCTATCGTGAGATGGGGAGCAGGCCCGACATGTATGTTACTAGTGCAATGGTCTTTGCCCCGAATCTGATCTATCAGCGATTGGTTCATCAGACGGCTCAACAATAGGTTCAGGTGTTGCTGAGACCCAGGTCGAGCCACACAAAGGTGCAGCTCTCCTTCCCTCGATCAGTGAGGTTAGTCAGGTGGTTATCTAACCACTTGTTGGTGAGAGCCTCCTCTCATCTGAGATGAAGCGAATGATTGATACAAAGGAAATTATTTTTCTTAGAATTGGTTGATTTATTAATTTCTCTTTTTATGATATTTGCTTACCCTTACAGAGGAGACCGTCTATATCATCAACTCCTTAGTAATGGAAGCCATTGAACCCTTTACTCGAGTAGTGGTCGAGGGGTTGTCTGTTCCATTTCATTACAGAGGCAAACCCGACCTTTTTTCTATCCCTGAAAAAGTTTTGAGAGGGAGATTGAAGGTCATCAGGGATTGCTGAGGTCGTTGACCCATTGGATGGATAAAATGGTGGACTCCATCACCTGGGAAGCTAACCTGCAGAGGGAAGTAGCAATATCTAACCTGAATGAAGAGCTGAAGATCCTTTACATAGACATGGAGACTCTCCAGAAAAAGGTGATAATTCTTTAAATGGAGCTAGTGGAGGTTCTAGCGACTAGTTCGATCTCTTGTGTCGAAAATGAGGAAGAGGGTGTCCAGAAGTTTAATTTTAGGGGGCATGTGTTGTACCAAAGTCATTTAATTTAAGGGCTAGTGTTGCCTAAGGTGGTCGAGGACCCATATGTAAAATGATTCCTATTATAAATAAAAATTTAATTCTACCCATTTCTAAAATTTTACATCATTTTGATTTCTCAAATTTTGTACTGATTTGATATGAATTTCCAGAGACAAGAGGTATGGATTTGAGGTATTTTGAATCCCCTGGATACCCTATATATAGGTTAAAAGAAAAAACGGGTTTACGCTTTTTTAGATTTTTCTTTTCCTTCCCTCCTTGGGTCAATTTCCTTCCAACGTTCTCATGGCCTCAAAATACTCTCCAAAGTTGTTCGGCTTGGTGCTAGTGACAAAAACTTCTACCCTCACATCATTCGATGTGAATCTGTTAGAGGACACTTGCGTATACAACACAAGTATAGTGCTCGAGCCGGTGGAGCTGGAGGTGAGGGCGACCGACTACTCAAGGGTAATTTGATCTTTTATGGGGATCATTTTAGTGAGAACTCTAACAGCCATTTTGCTATGAAATTTGGTTGATACTCAATCTCTACGGAGTCATTCTTGTGTAGATAACACCAAACACAACCATAATAATGATGACTTCATTAAATTTTGATGGATGGAGATCCCACAATCTTAGGAGTTTTACTCCTTCATGTTTACTTTCAAGATGGAGTTGTACGACTATGTTGTATTTAGCTTGACTCAAAAATTTCATTTGATTGGCTTGTAAATAAAATCAAGGATAGGAAGTTCTGATTCCTTCAGGGCGTCTGTGATAATTAAGGAATTGCAACAATGCCGACCGGAGAACCTTACATAAAGAGAAAGAAGATGAAGAATAAGAAAAAAATAAAGAAAAAGCAGAAGAAGGATGTCCCTCAATTCAGCTTGCTTCGACTATCATGGATAAACATATGTCGGTCATTCAATATATCGACTACAGCATAACGAACTAGGTGTTGAACCCCACCTAGTTCGGTGCAATGGCCCCTGTATTGTGGACCGCTCTCATGAGGTAGAGGAGAAGAGGCATATTTAAAAGGCTGCATGACTGTTAAGGAAGGAGTTGAGGAAGAGTAAGGGTGGAGCTTCCACGTCATGAGGGGAAGAGGCCAAGGAAGAGGAGGATGAAAATCAGGCAGATGAGAAAATCAAGGTTCATAATTAATTAATTTTGTCTCTGAAACTATAGTAGTTATTCAAAATACTGTCACCAATGAATTAATTGTGATAGAGTGAAAACCATCCTTGTGGAATTTAGGAGCTTTTAGAGATCGACCCAAGATGAGTCAACACCAAGTATCCTTCGGTTGGATGTGTTAGTCATAATTTTGGTCGGTCACTTTTAAAATAATTTAATTTAATAAATATGTAAATTTAATTTTGAAAAATATTTTTTTTAATTTTGAAAGATGAGACCGGATAAATCTCATATATTTAATAGTCAAGGTAGTTAAGAACGATAACACAAGTAATATACCATCTCAAAAGATAAGCACACCACTTGATAGCAAACTCAATCATTTAAACTAGGAAATATATGACTCTACTTCGGTATTTGAACCTTTTATGTGTGACTGACAAATTCTCCCACCTAATATAAATATTAGATATGGTTTATTTTACCTGGGTTCTTGGTTTTCTATAAAGGCAAGCTCCTATAGTTAATTACATCTTAAATGACCAAAGTCACTTAAGAAAACTCTTGATGACTTCAAGATTTTAAAGTGTAGGTTTTCAAGGGTGGACATGGAAAATCTAGTGAGAGTGGCTCAAATAGGAACAATTGTTTTAGGAATCTAAAGGAGGGAAGAGTAGGGGATATCGTAGATCTTGAGGCAAACCTTAATGACTTTTCAAGCTATCCTACTGTTTGGCTTTACATTCTAGATGTAAAATTATTTAGTGTCTACTCCTGTCATTTTACAATTTAGAGCTTACACTTGCTTAATATCTGAGCATGCGATTAGCCTAGGGGGATATGAGGGTTTACGTTATGCCAGACGAATAATCTCAGAATCCTAAAAGGTTAGGACTTATAATGCGCAATATGGTTGTGTAAAAGCCTAAGAGATAAAGTGAGGAATTATGTCACACTGGGTGAATAACCTCAAAAACCTATAGGTGCATGTTATTTAAACTAAATAAAGGTTTAGTTGATGTAGATCTGCTCTGTTGCTGAGTCTTTATCATTGTTCGAAGTCGTCCTCCATCTTTTATAGTTTACTCCAAGCTCCTTGTTGATGGCGGCTCCAGGTTTAGGGTTCATGTATTTTATTTGCATGCGTCATTATTTTTTAGTATCAAGTCTTGGTGTAGTGTCCTCCTAAACATCAGTCTATTGTTCTCTACCCTAGAGACTTAGCATGTATATTAAAAATGTGCATAAGTAAAGCATGTTGTACGTAAGGTAAAGAAAAGTGCAGTAAAATAAAAGTAACGGTGCGTACCTGTCATTTTTATTACTGTTTTTAGTACGATAAACATATCATGCATATATGTACAAAGATTTGAATAACAACATAAAGAAAACACAGGCATGTAGAGTAGATTCAGTGGCACATAAATGGAAGATGGGAGCGGGGTAAAGGGGGAACTCAGAGCCAGGACTGAAGCCCTAACAATTCTTCCCAAAGGAACTCCGTAGGCACATTGGTAACTACCATGTATGTGAGATCCAACATAGGGTAAAAGAAAACCCACAAAGTAACCAAAGGCGAGTAACTCCCAACCTAGTCAGTGTGACTGACGTATGAACTGACATTCAAAAGTCCTTAATTTTACAGGCATAAAGAAATTTTTAAATCTTTCTTTTTTTCATACAAAATATGAGTATTCATTAAGAAAATTAGTCAAATCGTTTATATGTATTATGTAAATTAAATGGTCACATGTTAATTGCACTACTGGGCTGGAGCTGCCAGTAGCCTCTGAGGACAAAAGGGTAACCCTTTACTAAATGTTAGAGAGAAGTGATGCTAATCCTCGACCTTCAAGAGTCATCGAGATTAGGACATGCAACACTTCACACATACCTAGATGGCATTGTCCATCATCACTTATACTTACTTGAACCTCCGTCTTCTAGCCTTGTTGGATGCTACATATAAAGCCACGTCATGAATGCCTCAATGTGATTGAACGTTGTAATTGAACATCGCTGCAATTGATGCTAAAGAAAGTGTATGTGTATGTAGGGGAAGTTTACATGTATGTGGACCAATTTCAATGCGCTTTTATAATTCACAAAGCAAATCCCAATTTATGTACATGTGTCGAATTGCCCATATGTGTGTGTCATGTCATGAGGATCAATCAAATAAACTATAAGGTTCCCAACTATCATGTAACATAAGCCATTATACTGAACCAAAATAGTGAAAACATAGGGCAATAGAATTTTCAAATCATATCCAATACTAGCTAGTATGTAGCCCATAAATATATGTCTAAATTCTTTCCCAAAACAGCAAGGAATCAACTATAGAACTAGTATTCAAATCATCCCCAAACAATGAATATTCAACCTCATAATTTAGTATTTAAAGCACTCAAGATAACATGTATGTTGGATCCAAAATCAGCATTTAAAGCATTTCAAAAAGCACATGCATCAAACCCAAAATTAGCATTTCAAGTGCTCCAAACAACATATGTATTAAGCCTAGAAATTTGCATTTAAAGCATTCAAGACAATATTTGCAATGAGTCCAAAAATCAGAATTTAAAGCACTTAAATCAGCACATAAGTTGAACTCAAAATCACGCCTTAAAGCATCCCAAATAGTACGTAAACCAACCCAAAATATAATGGATATGCAAGGCTCAAAACAACATTCTAATACTCTCAAACAATGAGCTCAAAGCAAAAAAAAAGGATGTCATCTATCACTCCCAAAATAATGAGTTTGTAAAGCTAAAGAATAAAACTTTATTATTCCCAAAGTAATGAATGTACATTGTTTAAATCAGCATATAGATCAGCCCAAATTCAACCTTTAAATCATCCAAAATAGCATGTGTATTAAGTGCAAAAATTGGCATCTCAAGTACCAAAACACTCATGTAAATCAGACCCATGACCAACATTTCAAGCCTTTCCAAAACAACATAGGGGTTCTTCCCAAAATAGTGGGTTTAGAAGATTTTAATACATCATTTTGTCACCCTAAAAAGAAGTGAGTTTACAAAGTTTTAAAACAACATGGACTTGTCTCCAAAACAATGTACAAATCAGTCCAAAATAATAGGAATATATTGCTGGAAGACAACCTTATCAAACCCAAAGAGTTTAAATTCTTCTTCAAGGAAAACAACACATGTTAAGGCCTAAGAGATAAATTTAGACCTTCTCCAAATTAGCAATTATTTAGCTCACAAAATGTGTTTAAAACCACTCCAAAATAGTAAATGTATCAGGCCCAAAATGACAATTTTATAAGCTTTAAAAAATGCACCTTGGTAATTTCAAATCAGAAAGCATATAGCCCCAGAAGTTCACTTGAAACATGTCAAAATCAACAAGTGAATAGAATCAAAACAACCTTTGAATCCTTTCCAAATCCTTATGACATTTTGTCCATCTAACAGATAGCTGATACACCTAAAATATATAATATTTTTATACACATTTTATACCTATTTTTGATGATATTGCACTTAAGTGAAATGTATTTTGTGTATTTTTTTTTCAGGTACGTTTAAATGGATGAATATGATGAAAGAAGTGAAAAAGGATCAAATTTAGAGCAAAAATAAAGAAAATTGAAGAAGAGATCTATGGAAACTAAGCACCTGAACCCACGCTTAAGTGCTAAGGTCCCGCGGCTATGCGCCCAGATCTGGAGCTTACGCACCAGAAGCCCCGCGGCTAAGCGCCGGAACCTCGCGCTTACACACGGTAGTTATAAAAGAGGAGTTATTTAATTTTTGAAGCAATTTTGAAGAGGTTTTTGAGGCATCTCTTGGTAATAACATGGGTAACTTCGTATTGGCGCCAAAATTAATTGAAATTACTCTTGAATGGATGCATCTCTTGGAAGATTCATTGAATCTGAACACAATTTGAAGATATACAAAGGCACCTGTTGAAAAAGTATTAAAAGAAGACTTGAAGATCAGTTAAAAGAGAGCCCGGTTAGAGAGATTAAGAGAGTAATTAGGGAGAGTCTTATTGTGTAGTGAGTATTATTATTGTGGTTGTTGTAAAGTGTATATTTAGTGTAAGAGTGTTATTTCACTAACTACTACTCTACTTCACTATTTCTACTTAAAAATCAGTTTGTATTAGGATTATATTAGAGAATTGGAGTCCTCAGAGTTGGGCACCATCCTCTAAGGAGTATTGTAAGGAAAAAAAGTTACAAAGGAACTTCAAGAGTGTTGTGGAGAGGATTTACCGATGAGTCTTTATCTTTGTTATTACATTTGGTTTTTAATTAAGACTTCTTGCATTTTCACTATGATTTCTTATTTTAAACCAAGTTGTGATTGTATTTTCTCCATATATCTTGAGTAATTTTCTTTATCTTTTTCCTTAATATGATGAAGTAATAATGTTATGGGAGAATGTTGTGTGAAGTATAGGATTTCAATGTTGGAAGAAGTTGTGATGATTCAAAACCTTACATTTCATTTACTTCTTGATTTAGCCAATTAAGATATTAAAATTTGTTGTGAGAACATGTAAGAACCGGTATGGTATTGTCTCAGTCAACAATTGGAAATAATCACATGAGATTATATGGATGAGAATGTAATCCATATGGTTGAGTGCAAATAAATAGAGAGATATACTTTGATGGGTGTAGAATTAGAGGCCTTTAGAGTGACAGACTAAAGCCCCTAATTCGATTTGTTGTTTTATGTTTTGATACGAGATATTAGCCCCCAAATGGAGGGAATAAAGGAAACTCTAGAGTAAGAGCTAGTATCTTTCCTGCCTAACCCATCTTCAAGATTATAAAATAATAAATTAACCTATGTTCTTTATAGCATCTCTAGTAAGGGTAAAGAATAAAATTGCTCATATTTGGCACAACACATTTTAGATACTTCCACAAAAATAATTTCCATGACTTGTTACTAATTCATAAAAATGAAAAAGATATTTTATTTGCATTTGCTTACATTTTATAAAAGTTAGTTAAAGTTGCTTACATTTATTTCAAATTATAAAAATTAACAAAAAGAATCAAAATTTTTTTTGAGAATATTATCTTTAGTTTGAGTAAGATCTTTCTTAAAAAGTAAAAAGTTAATTTTCTGTTTTCATTGTTTAACACTTTCCCTGTGGGTTCGATACCTCGGAGCTTAATCAAAAAATTCTATATTTACTTGATAGCGATACATATACTTGTAAAGAATCCCATATTATAATATCATTAAAGAGACATTAAATCATATATAAAATATAAACATAAATATCCAGGAATCAATAGCCTCTAGTTTCACATTTAGGCATAAAAAAATGTTTCATGCCAAGTTAGAGATGCCGCCTTATTAATACTTTAAGAAAATTAAACATACTTTCTCATAAGTAAGGTAAAATGCATGCAAAGAACCATGTCTTAATGGTTTCAGCACATTCCATAAAATGTCAAGCTCAAAAGAAAACCATGTTTCAATATCTTCAGCATATTCCACAAAGCTCAAAGTATATGCAAAACAAAGCTCTATCTCATGCAAGAAAAATTATTTAAAAAAAGATGAAGTAAGCTCGTCCTTTAATAAAGCTTTAAAAAGGTCATCTCCATTTGTAAATGATAAGCATTAATCCTAAGTTAGGGAAGGAAACTACCAAATTCCCTATGTAAAAAAAAAAGGTTAACCCTTGCTGCAAACCAAAATAACTTCATGAAAAAAATCAGAGAGGAATCAGACAGAATCTCCCCAAGGTACCAAACCTTCAAAAACCACAAACCCTCCCCCTGTTGGGGTTTTTATAGCCAAAGGGGGGGGGGAATAAGGTTAGCCTATGCTTCTCTAAGGTGGGGCGACCAAAGAGGATGATAGGGGAAGTGGCGACAAGGAGTACAAATGAAGAGTGGCGAGGTGAGCAGGAAGAGTGGTGACAGCGAGGAAGCTATTAGCCATGGTTAGGGCACAGAGGAGGGGGACCTTGGGGAAGCTTTGCAAAGAGGGAGAATTTGGTCAGCTATGGCTTGCATTGGGAAGAATCTCGAAATTTAAAGTAATTTAGGCGGTATTATTTGGTGTTATTTGGGTTGTATTTAGGTGTTATTGGTGTGCTAGTGCGGTTCAGTGGAACCAGTACTATTGAAGGTGTTATTGCGGAAGTACCACAAAATTGGTGTTATTGAAGGTAGTATTGCGGGCTTACCGCGGTTCTCGTGTTGTTGGAGGTAGTATTGTGGGAGTATTGCAAGGTTACCATTGTTCCACAATATTTGGTGTTATTCGCGGTAGTATTCAAGTTGTATTACAGTATTATCGTGGTTCTATCACTTCTCACTTGTCCTAGAAAATTGTTCTACATCTTTCATGAGGGTCAGCCTAAAGCAGCATTGCCTCTGAACATGATGTGCTAAAGAATTTCCCCCGAAATAACTTCCACATTCTCCATAGTCTATTTCCCACAAGATCTCATCCATCCATTTTCCTTGTTGCATCTTAGGAGTAGTGAAGTGGCTAACCTTTGCAAAAGTTTATCTTCAATCATGAGTTATTACACAACATTAAACTGTGAATCCCCTTGGATTCTTTATTGCTTCAAGGTTCTTTTTTATTTCTATATATTGGATGTAGGGATCCATCCAACTCTTAATGATCTCAGCTTATACCTCCACGGCCTCTTATTCTTCATCGGCTGACTAGAGAGGCCTCTGGGCATTCCCTCTTTGAATAAAATGTTCCTGATAGAAGGTTCATTACTTGATTTTCTTCCCAACTGATGCTCAATTCTGATGTCTGCAAACTTCTCTATCTCTATCTTTACCTTGTTGAAGTAAATAACCATCATTTCATCTCTGACTTTAAAATTTTTCATTGAATTAATTTACCACCGATTGCGAATTTGACTTCATTAATAGATATCAGATGCCCATTTTAAAAGCTAGATGTAGACCGACCGTTAATACCTCATATTCTGCCTAGTTGTTTGATTTATATTGGGCAGGTATACAATGGAATCTATACATTTATTGAAAGGTTTGATGGAGAATTTTAGAGATAATAAGGAGGATCTGTGTATGATTTATATTGATTTATAAAAATCTTACGATAAGGTTCCAAGAGATATCCTTTGGAGAGTTCTTGAGAAGAAAGTAGTTATGTGACTTATATTGAATTCATTAGATATATGTATTCTAGAGTTGTTACTTGTGTTCGAACAAAAGCAAGATTGACCAAATATTTTCCTATTTCTATTGAATTACATCAGGGATCAGCTTTAAGCCAATATCTTACTGGACATTTACAGGAGGATGTACCTTGGTGTATGATTTTTGCTGATGATATCCTTCTAGTGGATAAGAGAAAATACTCAGTAAAAACTTGAATTATGGAGGTCTACATTGGAGTCCAAAGGCCTTCATTTGAGTAGAACTAAAACTGAATATATGGAATTTATTTTTAGTGGTAATAGCTCTAGTGATAGAAGTGTAACTTTGAGTGATCAAATTATTAAAAGGTGTGAATAATTTAGATATCTCGGGTATATTGTTAAAAGTGATGGTGATATAGATGAGGATGTTATTAGTAGAATTCAGGTTGGTTGGTTGAATTAGAGGAATTCTTTGGGCCTTTGTGTGATAGAAAAATACCACTTAGACTAAAAGGAAAAAAAATAAAAGATGGTGGTGAGAACTACAATGCTCTATGATGTTGAATGTTGGCCTTTAAAAGAGAAGCATAAAACTAAGTTAAGTGTTACAGAGATGTGAATGATTAGGTGGATGATGGGGTTAAATACAAAATGTAAAATTAATATATTCGTGATAGGGTTGGTGTAGCTCCAGTGAAAGAAGAAATTAGAGAGAGCCATCTTAGATGGTTTGATTACATTAAATGTCGACCATCTGATGATCCGATTAGTGGAGTAGATGTTTTAGATTCAACTTATGTTAAGAAAGGAAAAGGTAGACCTAGGAAGACTTGGGCATATTGTATAAAAAATGATGTTAATTTATTAGATTTGAATGAAAATGTGACACTAAATAGGATGCAATGGAGAAAAAGGATTCATGTAGCCGAACCCACTTAGTGGGATAAAGGTTTTCTTGTTGTTATTGTTATATTCTGCCTAGTTGTTCTCGAAATCAAAGATGATCGAATGATGAAGATGTTCCCTAGTTAAACTACTCAGTTCTATTTCAATTTCTACTCTCCCCTGACTCAAGGCTCCATCAATGTGTAAGTTCTAGTTTTTGTTTCCAGTATTAGTTCTTCACTTGGTTCACCTTTTTCAGATAAATTTGCCATAAAGTTTGTTATTGCTTAGATTTTAATGACCATTTGCGGAATTTAGGTGGTGTCATATTCACTGAGCTCCATGATCCACTTCAAGAGTTGATCGAAATGTATCATTTGAGTGAGCACATATTTGAGAGGATGGTTGGTGATGACCCTGATGGGATGCATATAGAAATATGGTTGGATCTTGAGAGCAGAGAAAAATAGAGCAAATGTTAGCTTTTCCATACTAGGGTATCTAGCCTCAGTGCCTCTGAGAACCTGATAGGTGTTGTAGATTGGAAATTATTTTCCTAGCTCCTCTCTGACCATGACCTAAGTGATGGCTTTAGGCTCAACTCTCAAATATTGAGCGAGTTCTTTCTTTGGTTTAGGTTTTTTTAGTTGCAATGGTGTGGCAAGTGATTGCTTTATATTGTGAAATGCTTGCTCACACTCAATCAATCATTCAAAGCTCTTTCTTGCTCCATACTATCATCCATCCAGGGTATCATGTCTGAGATTTCTCCAAATAACCCTAAAGTGTCACTATCTCCCTGTGGCATGGAAACTTTACCGCAATGTGGTAGGTGGAGACAACATCTCTAAATTCATTGGGCAATGGGAGACCAAAGATCGTGTTAAAAGTGGGTTGTGCATCAACCAACAGGAAGTCTTCTATATTGATGAATTGGATGTCACCTTCTCTGCAAGAGAATGATAGTTTGATCTTCCTTTCATTCGTTAAAAAAAAAACTATAAGGTGAACTAGTTAGCGCAACTAGGCGGTCAACCGATAGATACACTTTATTAAAGGCTGAGTTGAACAATATATTTCCTAAATTGTCAGTTTAAACTGAAAGACTACGCACATAGTGGTTATTAATCATCGACGGGATTATTACAACGTCATTGTAAGGATTCCCCTTCGGGGCGAATCCATGTCAGTAAAAATAAGCAGGGGATGAGGCTTCCACTTTAGAGCAAAAGCAATGACGTAGACTTCCCCCAACAATGGCCTCTTATGACTGGCTTGTAGGACTGAATATTCTCTTAGGATGGTTGACACTATCCCCGTGATGTGGATAGCATTGGTTCAGATGGGCTCATCTCAATAATCATCTGCATGGGATTTCCCTTGTCTTTGGGTTTACGCCACTAGGGTGTTAACCTCAATTTCAAGATCTAGTCTTTCTTCCTTATGATCCTAGGATCTAGCCATAGGAATTTCCTTTTGACTATCCTAGAGGATTAGCAATGGCACCCACCCATTAGAAATTCAAGACACTTCTTTACTCCTCTTGAATTCTACATGCTTGGTCATAACCTCTAGCACTTAGTAGGTGGGAGCCAAATATAAGGGAGCTCAAAAGGAGTCCTCATAAGATTGTCAAGCCTTAAAAGCACCCCCTTGACCTTGGGTGGTTGGAGCTTGGTCTTGTGCACACACATACTTGAACCCTTCACCTTCAATTACAGTCCAAACCCTAAACTAATATCCCTTAACCTGGTTCCCTAATTTTTGGAAACTCATGTGGGTGGTCCCCCAAAGCCTTAGCCTTAGGCTAGGTTTTGGTTAGGACCAACACATGGAGGATCTTAAATGGGATTTCCTTTGGTCTCATGTCTCATTAAGGGCGATTTTATGATTGACATCTTCAATTGATATCAATTCCACTAAAAATCCAAAATTTGACCCTACCCCTAAACTTTTCCAAAATTACTAAATACCCTCGGAACCCTAATTTTCCCAAAAATGCCCAAATTCTCAAATTCTCTTCAAAAAATTATTTCAAATCATTCCAAACCACTCAAATTAACCAAAATACACAAAATTCTCAAAATACCCCGAAAATTGTCAAAATTACCAAAATACTCTTAATGGCCCAAAAATTCCTAAATCTCTAAATCCATTCCAAATGTCCCCAAAATCAATATCAATCATCCATCCAACTTAATTACACCAAATTCACCAAAATTTACCAAAATTGACCAAAATCCCTAAATTACCCCTAAATTCCTAAAGTCTATAATTTACCCCAAATTTCCACCAAATTGATTTCAAACTTCCCCAATTTCAAATATAAACTCAAATTCAACATGTCCAAGCTCAATTGAAACAAAATCCAAGCCTAATTGAACCCAATTTAAAGCCTAAATTCCAGGCCCAATTTAAAATCTCTAATTTGACCCAACTCTAAAATCCCATCAAATTGAACCCCATAATCAATCCAATTTTCCCAATTTTAAATACTAAAGTCTTCATAACATTCCCCAAGACCAATTTGAATCCTCAATTGATCCAACTCTGGACCCAAACCTAACCTAAACTCAACCTAGAACAAAACCCTCAATTTTGCCCGAAAATTCAAAATCTCCCAAATTGAACTCCATAACTCCCAATTTCAACCCAATTAATGCCTAAACTCTTCATAACAATTCTGTAAGCCAAATTAAACCTTAAATTAACCAAAATACAAACTCTAGTCAAGCCCAAACCCAATTCTAAGTTTAAACCATGATTTTGAACCCAAACCCCAAATTCACTTCAAGCCATTTGGTCTAGCCCAACCTTGGCCACCACAACCACCATTGGAGCCCTAAGATCTGACATAGATCCACCTTGCCCACCCTATATAAGTCATGGACTAAGGGTCCCCAAAATTAGGGGATTTCTTCCCAAATATGGTTAAGCCAAAAGGATCCTTACCACCAGCTTTCCCAAGCCCCCAAACTATCACCATTAACTCCTTTGAACTCACTAAGCCAACTAGCCACCAGCTCTGCCTTAGCCAGCATACCTAGTTGCCAGAAAAACCTAACCCAAGAAGACCAATCCCACCATTTTAACCCATTTTCACCCATCCAAGGTGGCTAGCTCCCATTGGTGAATTGCATTGTTCAGCCTTCCACCTCAGCAACACTTTCCACTCCCTGGCTTGCCCTGGTAGCCACCATGGCTGTGCCCATTTTACCACCACCCCTCACGGACCAATAGGGAGAGTGCACTAAACATTGATGAAACTCTGCCAAATTGTTCCCAAAGCTTCTCACAGCCTTCTTGAGTTCAATCTCAACATTTTTCAACCACCTTCCCATCGCCTGAGCTCATTTTTAGAGCCCAAACCCAGAGCAGTTTCTAGTCATCTCTCTAAACTCCACCAATCCTTCAATTGATCATTCCAAAAGTTCCACCACATCAAACGAAGAAGTTCCCCACCAAAAGCCCCATCTTCAGAGCACCCTAAACCACTTCAAGACTAAGCCCAAGTCACCCTTTGATTGAGTTTTTAGGCAGGCTCAACGAGAGCTTAAATTGGCCCTTGGAGGAGCTTCACCAGGTCCCAACGAACGTTAGGAACCATCCCAATCTAGGCCTCACCTCTTGGGATCAGGTATAGACCATTTTCCCCTAAACCGAGCTCAGTTTAGGATTTTATGAAAAGAAGTTTTATTCCATGCATGGTTAACCGTATAGATAGATTTGTCTTGACTAGATGAAGGTGTAGGAACAAACCCATATGATTTAGGTGAGTATCAAGTGAGAACTTAGGGTTTTAGTGTGGACGATTCTCTATTTATACTAGTTGGGGACGAAGACCGCGCACCGTCTGATCATGCGTGTATCGAATCAATGGACCAGATGGCGTCAGACAATGGAATGGCGCGTGAACGCAAAGCCCCATGACAGCTGACGTGAAAGTTGGAGACAAATGGGAGCGCACTGAATGGAGAGTACATAGCCATCGTAGGGTGAGTTGGATAAGTAGAAAAATGGGCATTTTCTGATTTATTTAATTTCAGAAACTTTGAAAAATCATAACCTGGTGTAGAATATTCATAAAAATAAAATAAAAATACCATGTTGTTCAATGAATAGAGGAAAAATTTATGAACTAAAAATAAAAATTGTTTTTCATATATTTTATTTTTACTTAATTAAATACTCCAGAGAGCGTGTTAATTATATTTAATTAAATATTAATCATTTTGGCTTGAAATTTGGAGGACATATTTTGCATGTTGTTATAGATGTTCTCTGATTTTTTCAAAGTTAGAGAACCCTCTAACCCAAAAAGTCCTAGTTTTCAAGTCTAGTTGCCTATTTTTAATTAAAAAAAAATATAGCAATTTAAATATAAATTAAAAAAAATTCAAAGCTTGTTGAGTAGGTTCATGTGATCATTGGACCCTATGAAAAATATAAAATGAATTTAAGTAATTAAAAATATCATACTATATATTTAACTCATTAAAACCCACAAAAAGTTAAGAAATTATAATATGATAAAAAAATTATAAAAATTAATCCTCACTAGTAGTAATGATCATAAGAACCCTCTATTAAAACTTGAAATTAATATGAATTGATTTGACCACCAAATTTGATTTTCTAAGTAAAATGGAATTATTGTACAAAAATAAATATTATAATTAAAATATAATTCAAAAAATAATAAAAATAATTTTGGAAGTTCCTTGTGATTAGGGGCACTTAAGAAAAATAAAATAAGTGTTAAAATAAATTCTTCATTTTAAGCTAATTTTAAATTCAATAATAGTTAAAAATAATTAAAAAATCACAAAAATCGCAAAGTTATAAAAATGTATTAAAATGTTACAATTGGTTCCCTGATCACTTGAGACCAATTAGAATATTTTTCCTAATTTTCTAAAAATAGTTATGTATTTTTAAATGCTAAAAATGAAAATTTCTTTAATTTTGCACCAAAATAATAATAATAAATGAAATTAAAATAAAAAAAAGATGTAAAATTTGTTTCTTTGAGTTCCTTGGACTAGGAGGACTAATGAAAAATGTAAAAGTAATTTTCAAAATTTAAATCATATTTTTCGTTTAATTAATCAATAAAATCAATTAAAAAGAAAATTATAAAAATTAAAATATAATTCAAAAAATAATTCTTAGGGGTCTTCTGATTTAGGTGACTCTCCAAGGATTTTTCCAAGGACAAATGAAATATTTTTAGGGATTAAATAAATTAATTTGGAAATTTCCCTATTTTTGAATTAAAATAATTATAAAAAAAATTAAAAAAAAATCATAATTTCTCATCTAATGTTTAAAATGTCCCATGTGTAGGGTAACATAAAAATTTCAAAGTCATTTGAGTTAAATTTAAGGAATTATGAAGTGATAAGTCTTAAAGGGCAAAATAGTAATTATGAAAATTAAGACCCTAAGAGAATATTTAGGTTAAATCAAAGGGATATATGGGTAATGGATGATACTACTTAGTTCTCTTGGATGATTGAAATATAAGGGAGTAAGTGGTAGAATCCAACCCTTTCTTCTTTTTATATACTAACAAGGGAAAGACTGTAATTTTCCATTTTATTATAATTTGGAAGTTAATTGAACGGAATGATTTGGGTTGAGGGGTTTGATTTAAGAAGATCATAATTCACTAATTCAAAACCCCCAGAAAATGGTGAAATGATGATAAAATTTCTAATAAAGATTAAGCATGTCTCATTTAAAATTTTCCTAAAATTACAAATTACCTATAAGAGATAAGGGCTAAATGGTGAGCTAAGTTTGATTAAAATTTTACTTAATTAGGTTTAAAAAAAAACATAAACAATCATGAATACATTAAACCACCACTAACCTTACTTAAATTAAAAAGAAAATGATAAACCTTAACTACCTAACTTGCCCTTAAGGGTTTTTACCTACATAATTCTTAAATGAAATCACAAGTGAATATTTGGTTACCCTACTTTGGGAACACTTCAAAACATTAAGGCTCACTGAACACAAGTGAAAACATACTTATTGAACTCTAATTTGACTGGGAATGAATGATTTAGCAACATAATAAGTCTAGAAGAACTTGAGATGTTCCAAGGGATTCTAAAAGTTGTTTATGGTTACACCCAGAACACTTTTCAAATCTTTTGGATAGCTTGAAGAACAATTTAACGTATTATATCTTTGCTCAAGAAAATCATTCTCAAATAAATGAATAGGGACCCACCAAGTTATAACTCAAAACCCAGTAGGATTAGCTTGAACCTTCTTTCTTGTTTTCTTTCCTTACAATTTACTTAATCTTCCTACAAAATTATATATATATATATATATATATATATATATATATATATATATATATATATATTGCTAAAGCTAACATTTCAGCGGATGCACGAGAAGATGCCAGGTACACATTAACATTTTTGTATCGCAATTTTACTTCCATTTTCGTTATTGCATTTTCTCACCTGCATTTATTTGTTGTACCTACAAAACACAAAAAAACTTGCATGTAAAATCGAAACCAAAACCAAAACAAAAATTCTTTTTCAAAATTAAACAACATTTTCAAAACAAAACATTGAACTAGATTAATTCACCTCTTTTGGATTACAGGAATCCCTTGGAAAAGATAACCTACGGCAGCTAACGAGATTTCCCCGGTCTGAGTGAGTTTAACAACTCACTGGTGTGACTTTTTTAAATTGCCAAAATTTATGAACTCATATATATATATATATATATATATATATATATATATATATATATATATATATATATATATATATATATATATATATATATATATATATATATATATATATATATATATATATATATTGATTTAGTTTTTAAGTGAGTCACACAATTAAAAGCAAGTATACATATCGCTCAATTAATACGAGGCTTTAATGGAGTTTTGGTTATCGATCCGACGAGGAGGTGTTTGTTGACCTCATTTTTGATGAGGTCTTCTCTTCTTCTTTTTAGTACTTAGGATCTAGCCTTAGGCTTTTCCTTTGACTATCCTAGAGGATTAGAATTGGGACCCACCACTTAGAAATTCAATCCACTTCTTAACTCCCTGCAAACTCCACAAACTTGATTGTAGACCCCTAATCACCTAGAGGGTTGAAATCAAATGTGAAAGTTTAAAGGATGAGTTCCTATAGGACTCTTTGGCCTTAGGATTGCCCTGGGTGGCCTGGTCTGGTGAGGGCTGACTTACACACACACTACACTTATACACTACACTTTTACACACCTCCTAAAACCACACCCATACCCAACTTGACCTCCTGACTCATGAAGGTGATTCACATGGATGGTCCTTAACCCCTAAGCCCTTGGCTAAGAGGGTTAGGAACAACATAGTGAATGCCTCAAATGAGTCCCTTCATGGTTCATGCGGGCTTGATATGGCTTCATGGCTCAACCAAAATGATTTCATTCCACTCACATTTACCCAATCTTCAATTTTCCAAATTTTCAATTTTTGACCCCCGGGACCCCAGACCCGCCTAGCCTACCCAAAACCCTTGAAATTACCCAAATTTTCTAAAAAATCTCCAAATCACCCAAATTCCTCAAAACCAATCCCAAACATTCCCACATCACTCAAATTGATCATCCATAGCCAAAAATACCAAAAATTCCAAAAATACCCCCCAATACCCTCCAAATACCCAAAATGCCCCTCTTGACCCAAAAATCCAAAAAAATCAGAAAATTCCCAGAAAATTCCAGAAAATCCCAAATATTCCCAATTTCATTTTATTCAACTATACCATGGGCCAATTTTGTCAATTTACCCCACTTTTGTCAAAATCCCCAATTTGACCCATTTTAACCCAAAGTAAACCCAATGTCAAACCAAACCTACCCAATTGACCCAAATCCTGGTCCAATTCAATTCTAAACTTCAATTCAACATCCCCAACACCAATCTAGACCAAATCCAAGCCCAATTTGATTGACATTTGAATCCAATTTCACTTTTGACCTTAAAGCCCAATTTGGACCCATGACCCAAACTTAGCCCAAACTCACCCAATTCAACTCCAATTAACCCCAAATCTTTTCTAAACCTTCCATAACATCCCCAAAAACAAAACGCTAACATAATTTGCTCAAAATTTAGGCCCAAACCCCACTCAAATTCAACCCAAAGCTAAAAGACCCAATTTTGACCTAAACCCAAACCTAACCCAAATAAGCCCAAACCCCAAAATCAAAACCCAACCAAAGTCAAAACCTCTTTGAAACACTCCCATAAACATTTCCCAACATTAATTTTACAACAATTTCAACTCTAGCCCAACATTGGCCCAAGTTAGCCCAATTTGACCTACATTGGCCCATTTACCAAAGAGGCCCAAATCTAACCCCATTCAAACCCAAATCACTCCAAACTCATTTCAAATCACTCATGACATATCCCTAAACCAAACCCAACAATTATTTGGCCCAAACTTCTACAAACTCCCATCCATGAATTCATTCTTAAACCTAAAGGCCCATCCCCTTAGCCTTCCTAAAAGCCCATCAAAAATAATTTCAAAAGGCCTAAAGCCCACATGACAATCCTCTATCATCATCCATTTGATAAAACCATCTCCTAAGTTCTAAATCCATGATAAAATAAATCCAAATCAAGCCATATGCCAAATCCCATCAAATCACCCCTAAATTACCAAAATTTTTAAAGCCTTTTTCATGAAATTGACCAAACTTTTCCCCAAGCCAAAGGTGAGCCATGAGGCCATGCATGAGCCCCATGGGAGCCATGAGAGCCATGGAATCTACTTTCCACCTCACCAAACCATTAATGGCAAGAGAGGGGATCTCTTTCTTAAACCCTTTTAAGCCCTTTTTTACCTTAAGCATGTCACTCACTAAACCATGCTTAGCCACCTCACCATGGATGGAGACTTCACCACTCCTTCTAAGCTGACCTAAATGATTCCCTCAGCTCAAAATCAGGTCTTGGGGAGGTGCACCAAGCCTATTTCCATGGGTTGACCCAAACCAAGCCAAAAATGAGCCTTCTCCCATTCCATTTAAATCAAACTCCTTTACACATGTCCATGGCCAATTGATTGCACTAAACCCCAGCCCTGACCCACCCGAACAAGATGGTGACCGGTGCACGGCCGGCCGACCACCGGGCCGCCGGAAAACACCATGGCCAAGACCTCGGGAGGAGCCGAAAAATTCGATTCTCCCTGCCGAGCCGCCCCATGCCCAATGGCCACCCCGGCTGTTCTTCCCTTGTCTTAAGCAGCTCGATCTCAAGCCTTAAACCCCCCGGGAGGCCCTCCACCCTCTCCTATTTAAACACCACCCCCTCTCGGTCATGAGAGGTGCTGAAACAAACCTTAAGGAAACTCGCGCAAAATTGTTCCGGACTACTCCCCACACATAGAGAACTTGATCCCCACTCGAAATCCCCCTGCCATTTCCTCTCTGCGAGCTCAATTTCGAGTTGAAATCCAAGCCCAAAACCGGGACACTTCTCCACGGTGAGCCAATCCCCAAATTGATTGGTCCTACACCTTCACCGGACCAAGAGAAGAAGTTTACCAACAAAAGCCCCCTCTCCGGGCCAGCCATTGCTTCCGACCTCCAAGCTTTGTGATCGGGCTTGGTCAAAATCATACCTAGACAATTCACCAGGCCAAGGGACTTCATCTGGAGCTTGCTTGGACCCCATCGAAGGTGGCACAACTCTCAGATCGAAGCTTCACTTCTCTGAGCAAAGGTATGGACTCACTCTTCTTCCCGATCTTATAGAGATTCTCTATTTAATTTGAGTCAATTTAAATACATGTTTACCATATGGATGTGTTCGTCTCTTCAAGACGAATCCATAGAGCATAAGAACACAAAAATCTGTTGAGAATTGAGTGAGAAATTAGGGTTAGAAGGTTGACGTTCACGGGTGCACACCAGTCGTAGACGATGACTGGGAGCCGTCAGATCGAGCGTGTATCGAGTGGATGGTCTGGATTGAGCCGAACAGCGCGATGGTACGTGAACCGCGGGGCCCTGGAGCGCTGAGTCGGATGGCGGCGCCGAATCAGGAGACGACGCGTGTGCGTTCGGAGCTGCCGAGGTTGAGCTGGCGCCGCGTCACTTAAGTAGAAAAATAGGATTTTTCTTATTTATTTAATTACCATAACTTGGAAAATTCATAACTTTGTGTAGGAAAATCCTAAAAATAAAATAAAAATACCCTCTTGCTCAGTGAACAGAGGAGAATAATGTGGAAAAGAAATCATGTAATTTCATTAAGTATTTTATTTTTAATTATTTATTTACTCTCTGCACTATTTCAATTCTCCATGCATGTATACAATTCACCATGACATGAGACCATAGGGCTTTTGAAGCCTCTGAATTTGGGAACATTCCCTGAATTTTCCAAAGTTAGAGGCCATCCCTATAAAGAGTTATTGATTTTTCAATTCTAGGTCACTATTCTGAGTATTTTAATTCCAATAATTAGCATGTTGTGAAATAAATTCTAGGAAAATTTGGTGATATTTCTTATGACCAGAGGACCCTAGGGAAAATGGTTTTTGAGTTAACTCACTTGTAATAACCCTAATTGGCTTAAACACCCAAAATGGGGCTTTAATTAATTAGAGCTAATCATACATCAAATTGACTTGAAATCAATTCTCCACTGACTTTTAGGATCAGACGAACCCACCATAAAAGTTTGAAGTCAATTGGACTTGGTTAGCCCTATCAAATGGGTTGATTAAGCCATTTAGCCAAAGGCAAACTTAAAAAATTCATAACTTTCAAAATACTTTTCAAAAATTCACCAAATTGGTTTTGGAGCCTCTCTGATATCAGGGGAATTTAAGAAAATTAAAATTACAATTTTTCAAAAAAGTTGATTTTTTACATTATTTTAATATTTTTAATATTTAAAAATAATAAAAATCACAAAAAATAATAAAATTCACCAAAATGTCACATTTTGAATTCTAACCACTTAGGAACAAGCCCCATATTTTTCTTGAGTCTCTATGGTGAGATATTAAATTTTAAATCCCTAAGGTAATTTTAAAATTAAACAAAATGTATTTTCTAGCATTTCCACTAAAATAATTCTAATAAATCAAAGAAAAATCAGAAAATTGTAAGAATTGGTTCTCTAATTTTCTTGATATCAGAGAGACTTTTGAAAAATATAAAATTCATTTTTTAACCTTTATTTTATTTTTAAATTAATTAATACTCCAAAACTTAAAATAATTATAATAAAAAGAGTATAATTCAAAAAATCACCAAAATTGGTCCAAGTGGTCCTCTGGTCATTAGGAATGTCTCATAATTTTCTTAAGGGTAGAAACTTTCCCTTGGTCATGTTATTAAATTTTCCTTGAAAATCCCTATTTTCCACAAAAAATAATTACATAAATAAATTAAATACAGAAAAATCACATTTTCTCCTCTAATGTCTTGATTGACATATGAGTGAAGTCACATAAAAATTTCAAATTCATTTAAGCTCAATTTAGTGAGTTATGAAATTAGTAAGTTTAAAGGGCAAAATGGTAATTAAAATTTTAACCTATAATTAAAAAATTTTAGGTTTAATTAAAATGAAAGAGTAAAATATTTGATCCTAATCTGATTTGGATGATTGAAATTTAAATAATTGAAGGGTAGGAACCTACCAAATAATTTAAAAATAATTAAAATAAACCTTAATTAAATAATTAATTAAATTTGGAAGAATAATAAAATTGCAATTATTAATATAGGGATATTATTAGGAAGAGATTTGTTCTTTAATTTAAGAATCCCTAAATTAATCACCTCAATAATATTTAATTCCTAATTAAAATGATAATCCAAATTTAAAATTTAAAATGCTAAAAGACTTAATCATTAAATTAAATTAAAGCTAAATTATTTAAATTAAATCCTTTTAAAATTTCGAGTTAAATTAATACTTTAACAATTAAAATTAAATCATCTTTAGAACATAAAAAATAAAATATTAAATTAAGATTAAAAGTAAAATTAAATTAAAATTTAAATTAAATTAAAATCTAAAATAAAATTAAATTAAAGTTTAAATTAAATTAAATTAAATTAAAATTAAAATTAAATTAAATTAAATTAAATTAAATTAAAACACATTAAATTAAATTAAATTAAATTAAATTAAAACATATTAAATCAAATTAAAATAAAACCAAGTTAAAATTAAAATTAAATTAAATAAAATTAAATTAAATTAAAATTAAAACTAAACCAAATTAAATTAAACTAAAATTAAATTAAATTAAATTGAATTAAAAATAACATCACTTAAGACATAAAGAACTCAAAATAAATCTAAAACAACTTGAACACTATTCCAAACTTAAACCCATTAATTAAAATTAAATTAAATCACAAATCACTTGAACATCAATTTGCCCTCAAAAGCTCTCGTTATCATAACTCCTAAACGGAGTGTTAAGTGAAGTGTTACTTCACTCATAGGATATTCAAATGTCCTAGTTCACTGAGCAAGATAACAAAACTTGAACTCCTGGATGATTAATTCATTTGTATAATTAAATTCTCTTGGACTTAAAACAATCCTAGAGGTATTGAAAAGATGTTTAAGACTCGTCTTAAGCACTTCCTCAATATGATAGGGTATTTATAAGAACAATTTAACTTAATTGTTCTTTGATGAAGAAAATCGTCCTTAAACCAAAACACAAAGAACCTAGACGTCATAGGAGATGACTAGCTATAGGATTAGGAACTTAGTAGAAAACCATAACCCTTCCCTTAGCTTTACCTAGGAACTTGCTTTAAATGCTTAAATATTCTAAATTGTGTTTAAGTGCGGCTTGGGATGACGGGAAAACCCTCCAGGTACGCTTTTATTTTATTGCAATTTACTTATTGCAATTTACTTAATCGCATCGCACTTACTTTTCTTGCATGATCAACAACTGTTGCATGAAAACCCACACCTTTAGGATAGTCCCTAAAACTGAAACAAAAACTAAATTAAAAGTCATTACAAGATAAAATTCACCGCCACAACATTTCAAAATATAAAACAACTCAAAATTTTATCACAAACAACACAACAAAACTACAACTACAACTAAATTAAAACGTCTTGTTGGATGATCGGGAATACCTCGGATGATGTAACCTACGTGTTGCTAACGGGATTTCCCACGGTCTGAATGAAAGTGTGGAACTCATTCAGTTGAGTTTAGCAAATTCATCTGGACTAAGTGAATCCGATAAAAATAACGATGTCGGAAGGATGGAACCGTGGGATCTTAACCGGTGTTGTTATAATCAACTTTAAGATTTGTTTTAATTAAAATATTAAAAACACTTGGACTTTAAGATTTCTAAAAACAAAACATTTTTCTCATCTCTTGATTTTCACCTTCTATAATTAAACCTCTGCAACAACAAGGAGCTCAGAGCATGGTGGGCAGCACGACCATCGTCATCAGCAAAACCTGAGTCTACTTCAGCAAAACTTTCTTAGAATTAAATAACCAATCCATAGGACTTCGAGGTAGTTTGCCTAGTGCAACATAAATCCTCAACCTTTTGTTAGGCATTTGCATTGCAAATTAAGCCCTAATCGGTCTTAGGGTTCCGAGGTAGTCGTCCGATATGACATAAACCCTCACATCTTCGAGGCTATTTGTGTGATCACATCACACGAATATAAGTCCTAATTAATTAAAATTGGCAAGATTGAAACATTAAATAAACATTAAGGCCTTCCTAAATTCAAGCCAAACAATAGGATTGTTGGGAAATTACCAAAGTTCGCTTCGAATCTGTGATTTCTCCTACCTTACTTCCTTTGAATTCCCAAAATAAAATGTTCCAAATTTGATCCATTCCCTATTGAAATTCCAAAATCCAGTCCTTTGAAAACCTTAAACTTTGAAATTCTTGAGAGCGTAACTACC
This sequence comes from Papilionanthe hookeriana x Papilionanthe teres, assembly GCA_022702705.1. NCBI lineage: Eukaryota > Viridiplantae > Streptophyta > Magnoliopsida > Asparagales > Orchidaceae > Papilionanthe > Papilionanthe hookeriana x Papilionanthe teres. The sequence continues at coordinate 10,320,775 of CM040436.1, read as the reverse complement.
GATTATTATCGAGAGTTTTCTTAGGTGATTCCCGTCACTTAAGATGTAATTAACTATGGGGCTTGCCCTTATAGGGAATTTTAAGAACCTGGGTAATATAAACCCCGCTTAATTCATTTATATTAAGCGGGGAACTTGTCGGCTTATATAATTGGTTCGCAGACCAAACGGATGTCACAAATCTCCTAGTTTATTTAATCGAGCCCCATCATCAAGCAGTGTGTCTATTCTTCGGGATAGATACACGGTTTGTGGTGCGGTGCTCGTTTCTATAAACTATTTTGGATATGAGATCGGTTTGATTTCATATCTTAAAACTTTTAAACTTAAAATTACTTTCAAAATCAAATGTTATCTTTTAAACTATATATTTAAATTAAATTTAAAATATAAAAAAAATTCGCCGACAATTTCTGTAGGCGACCCCCTTTTCAAAATAAAACACACAAACCTAAAAATATGCCGATAGTGTTTAATTCTATAATGGTAGTACATAAATTACTACTCGAATCACAACACAATTGCAGTAATTACCAATATTATAAAGATGACAAAACAATTGCTATTACTAATCTACTAAAGCACATTCTAATTTTCTAACATAGTTAACTAACACAAGACTAAATTTATAACAAAAGTTCAAATGTAAGAAAGAATCCTCCTCCTCTCCAATCATAATGTGATGATTTAGTGATACAGATCAGTGATGTAATAATATTGCGCCAAATAGGAGAATTCCTAATCTTTACCATCTTCTAAGCTATATAAAGAATATTGGCTAATCCTAAGTTTAGTCCCCAAATCCGTGGTTAGGCTGGGAGGATAGCAGGTGTCACTAGGGAGCTCCCACTTCCCTTCACCTGAAGGCTAACTCTCGCTTTGGTTTCCAAACTCTAGGGCCAAATTGGGGATTTCAGTCTATCACCTAAAATATCAAAATCTACACCCATCAAAATATATTTTTCTTATTTATTTGCACCCAGCCCCCATGAACTACATCACTCATTAATAGACATTGAATGTGACATTCACTTTTGTTGTAGAACTCCTAGTCCTTGTTGACCTCATTTTTTATGAGGTCTTTTCTCTTCTCTCTCCTTAGTACTTAGGATTTAGCCTTAGGCTTTCCCTTTGACTATCTTAGAGGACTAGAAATGGAACCCACCACTTAGAAATTTAAACACCTCTTAAACTCCCTGCAAACCCCATAAGTTTGATTGTAAACCCTCAACTCACTTGGAGGGTTAAGATCAAATGTGGAGGTTTAAAGGATGAGTTCCCTATAGGACTCTTTGGCCTTAGGACTACCCTGGGTGGCCTGGTCGGGTGAGGGTTGACCTACACACATTACACTTTCACACACATTCCAAATCCTAAAACCATTCATACCTAGCTTGACTTCCGACTCATATAGGTAATCCATATGGATGGTCCTCAACCCCTAAGCCCTTGGCTAAGAGGGTTAGAAACAACATAGTGAATGCCTCAAATGAGTCCTCTCATGGCTCTTGTGGGCTTGATATGGCTTCATGGATCAACCAAAGTGATTACATTCTACTTAAACTTGATCAATCTTCATTTTTCCAAAATTTCAATTTTTGACCCCGGGGTCCTACACCCGCTAAACCTACCAAATGTCCTTGAAACTACCCAAAATTTGCAAAATTGCAAAAATTACCCAAAATTCCTCAAAATCAGTCTTAAACATTTCCCACCATTCAAATTGATCATCCTTAGCCAAATATACCAAAATTTCCAAAAATACCCTCAATACCCTCCAAATACCCAAAATGCCCTTCTTAACAAAAAATTCCATAAATTCCAGAAATTCCCAGAAAATCCCAAATATTCCCAATTTTATTTTATTCAACTACACCATAGGACAATTTTGTCAATTTAACCCACTTTTACCAAAACCCCCAATTTGACCCATTTTTAACCAAAGTAAGCCCAATGTCAAACCAAATCAACCCAATTGACCTCAACTTTGACCCAATTCAATTCTAAACTTCAATTCAATATCCCCAATATCAATTTAGACCAAATCCAAGCCCAATTTGATTGACATTTGGATCCAATTCCAATTTGAAGCCTAAAGCCCAATTTTGGCCCATGACTTAAACTTAGCCCAAACCAACCCAATTCAACTCCAATTAACCCCAAATCTTTTCCTAAACCTTCCTAATATCCCCACAAACAAAAAACTAACAAGATTTACCCCAAATTTGAACCTAAACTCCACCCAAACCTAACCCAAAACCAAAATCCCCTAAATTGGCCTAAACCCAAACCTAACCCAAATGGGCCCAAATCCCAAAATCAAAGCCCAACCAAAGTTGAAAACTCTTTGTTGCACCCCCATAAACATTTCCAAATATTAATTTTACATCAAATCCAACACTAGCCCAACCTTAGCCCAAGTTAGCCCAATTTAACCCACTTTGACCCCTTTACCAAAAAAATCCCAAATTAAACCCAATTAAACTCCAAATTGTTTCAAACCTATTCTAGATCACTCATGATACATCCCTAAACTAAACCCAACATTTGTTTGGCCCAATCTTTTACCAAACTTCCATTTACCAATTTGTTTTCAAACCTAAAAGCCCACCTCCTTAAACCTTTCTAAAGGCCCATCCAAAATAAATCCAAAAGCCCAAAATCTATCCTAAAGCCAAAATGAAATTTCCCCTCATCATCCCCTTTGATTTAAATCACTCCCTAAGTTTTAAATTCATCATTAAACTTTTCTAAACTAAGCCATGTGCCAAATTACCCCTAAATATCCTAAATCCTTAAAACCCATTTTCATGAAACCAAGCCAAGCCATCCCTAAGCCATATGGAGCCATGGAGCCATGCATAAGCCATATGCAAGCCTTGGGAGCCCCTTTCCACCTCACCAAGCCATTAATGGCAAGAAGAGGGGCCCCTTTCTTAAGCCTTCCTTAAGCACTTTTAACCCCATTCATGCTACACACTAAACCAAGTTTAGCCACCTCACCATGGATGGAGACCACACCATTTTCTCTTGGCTGACCCAAGTGATTCTTTTCAGCCCAAAACCAGGCCATGGGTGGTGAACCTAGCCCAAAACCATGGGTTGACCCATTTGGACCTAAAATAGCCTTTCCCCCATTCCATTTAAATTCAACTCCTTTACACATGTCCATGGCCAATTGACTACACTAAACCCCAGCCCTGACCTCCCTGACCTTGAGGGTGACCTGACCCTGGCCGGCCAGCCACCATAGCCGCCGGAAACCACCAGGCCGAGAGCACCCATGTGAGCCAATTTTTAAATTCTGCCTTGCTGACTTGTCCCATGCCTAATGGCCACCATGGTTGTTCTTCTCCTCACCGTAGCAGTTGATCCAAGCCATTAAACCCCCTTGGGAAGTCCTCCAGCCACCTCTATTTAAACCACACCACCTTTCGGCCAAATAAGGTGCTGAACCAAATCCTACTGAAACTCTGTCAAAATTGTTCCAGACCACTCTCCACACATAGAGCACTTGATCCCCATTGGATTCCAACCCCAATTTCCCCCAGCTGAGCTCAATTTCTGAGTTCAAATTCAAGCCTAAAACCAGGACATCTCCCAAACCTCCACCAAATCCAAATTAAACTCACCCACACCTGCACACGACCAAGAGAAGGAGTTCCCCAGTGAAAGCCCCCTCTCCAGGCCACCCAGTTGCCCTAGCCTCCAAGCTTTGAAATCGGCTGTGGACGCTTTCATACCTAGACAATTCCCCAGAGCCAGAGACTTCATCTGGAGCTTCCTTGGATACAATCGAAGCTGACACAACTCTTTGTTTGAAGCTACACTTCTCAGAGCAAAGGTTTGGATTATTCCTTCCTCCCGAGCTTCCAGTAATTATCCATTTCATTTCAGTTAATTTCATGGCATGTAAACTGTATGGATGTGTTCGTCTCCTTAAGACGAATCCATAGAGCATAAGAACACGAAAATCTGTTGAGAAATGAGAGAGTTCTTAAGGTTTTAGTGTGGACAGTCACGGGTGCACACCAGTCATAGACGATGACCAGGCGCTGTTCGATCACACGTGTATCGGTTGAACGACTCAGATTGCATCAGATCAGAGGAAGGAGCGAGACAGCGGGACGCGTGGCGGCTGACTCAGATGGAGGCATCAAATGGGAGCGCGCCGCGTGGTCTTGCGATCCGACGTAGGTTGACGCGGCGCTGAGTCGGATAAATAGATAAATAGGATTTTTTCTATTTATTTAAATACCCAGAACTTAGAAAATCCATATCTTTGTGTAGAAAAATCATAAGAATAAACTAAAAATACTGTCTTGCTCAGTGAATAGAGGAGAACAATGTGGAAAAGAAATCAAGTTATTTTGATGAGTATTTTATTTTTAATTAATTATTTACTCATTTCAGTATTTTGATTCTCCATTTGCATAGACAATTCACCATGGCATGAGACCGTAGGGCTTTTGAAGCCTCTGATCTTGGGAACATTCCCTGAATATTTCAAGGTCAGAGGCCATCTCTATGGAATGTTATGTATTTTTCAAGTTTATGTCACTATTTTTTGTACTTTAATTCCAATAATTAGTATATTGCTCAATAAATTCTAGAAAAATTTGAGAAAGTTTCTTAGGACCACAGAACCCAAGGATAATTATATTTTGAGTTAACTCATTAATAATAACCCTAATTGACCTAATTACTCAAAAATTAACTTTAATTAATTAAGGTTAGCCACACATTAAAATAACTTGAAATTAATTCTCCATTGATCTTTAGGATACAGAGAACCTTGCATAAAAATTTTAAGTCATTTGGAAATGATTAGCCCCACTAAATGAATTAATTAAGCCACATGATCAAAATTAAAGTTTAAAAATTCATAACTCCAAAAATACATTTCAAAAAATTCACCAAATTGGTTTTGTGGGTTTTCTGATATCAAAGGAGTCTATAAAAATTAAAATTGGAATTTTCTAAAATTTTTCATTTTTAATGATATTTTTTATATTTAAATAATTAAAAAATAATAAAAATCATAAAAATGTTAAAAATCATAAAAATGTTATATTTTGACTGCTAATCACTTAGGAACAAACCAAATATTTTTCCCAAGTCTCAAAGTAAAGATATTGAATTTTAAAGGCTCAAAATAATTTTTAATATTAAAAAATATATTTTTCAATCTTTTCACTAAATTAATTCTAATAAATAAAAAAAAATCAGAAAATTGTAAAATTTGTTTCTCTGAACTCCTTGAGGTTAGAGAGATTTAAGAAAAATATAAAATGCATTTTTTAACTTTAATTTTTTTTTATAATTAATTAACACTCCGAAACTCAAAATAATTATAATAAATAAAATATAATTTAAAAAATCACCAAAGTTGGTCCAAGTGGTCGTCTGGTCATTAGAACATCCCATAATTTTCTTAAGGACAGAAACCTTTCCTTGGTGATGTTGTTGAATTTCCATTGAAAATCCCTATTTTTTTCACTAAAAATAATTATATAAATAAATTAAATTCAGAAAAATCACATTTTCTCCTCTAATGTCTTAATTGACATGTGAGTGAGGTGACATAAAAATTTCAAGTTCATTTAAACTCAATTTAGTGAGTTATGAAATAAATAAGCCTAAAAGGGTATAAAGGTAATTAAAGAATTTAAACCCCTTTATTAAAATTTTAGGTTTAATTAAAATGGAGGGTAAAATATTTGATTTTATTTTTCTTGGATGATTGAAACTTTAAGAAATTAAAAGGGTAGGAACCCATTAATCACTGTTAATAAACCAAAAATGAAACTTTAATTATTTAAACAATTTAAAATTTGGAAGATTAATGAAAATTTGAATTATTAATAATAGGGATATAACTTGAGAGGATATTAATTCTTTAATAAAAAAATCCCTAAATAAATCACTTCAATAATATTAAACTCTTATTTAAGATTAAAATGATAATCCAAACTAAGTAAATTAAAAATTAAAAAAATATACAACCCTTAAATTAAAGGAAAGCTCAAAATATTAAGTGGTTTAACAATTAAATTAAATTAAATTAGAATTAAATTAAATTAAATTAAGTTAAAATTAAATTAAAATTAAAATTAAATTAAATTAACATTTTAACAATTAAGTTAAATTAAATTTAAAATATTGAAATTAAATTAAATTAAATTAAGTTAAATTCGTTTAAATTAAATTTAAATTATATTAAATTAACATCATTCGATAATAAAAGTAAAATAAATTTAAAATATTAAGATCACTTAAAGTATAAAGATTTAAACCAAAAATAATTTGAACAATATTCCAAACTTAAAATTATTAATTAAAACCTCATAATTAAACTAAATCACTTTAAACCATTAACTCAAACTTCAAATTAAGAATGATTAAAATTCTCAACAAACCAACTTGCCCCTAAAGGCTTTAGTTATTATAACTCTTAAATGGAGTATTAAGTGAGACGTCACTTCATTCATCAGGTAATCAAATGCCCAAGTTCACTAAGCAAGAGACAAAGCTTAACTAAACTCCTGGATGATTAATTCACCTGTGCAACTAAATTTACTTGGACTCAAAATAATCTTGGAAGTATTGAAAAGATGTTTAGGACTCGTCCTAAGAACTTTCTCAATATGATGAGATGTTTTAGAAGAATAATTGAATTTAATTGTTCTTTGATGAAGAAAATCATCCATAAACAAAATACAAGAACCTTGACGTCATAGGAAATGACTAGTTATAGAATTATGATCTTGGTAGACAACCAGAACCTTCCCTTAGCTTTACCTAGGTACTTGTTGAAATATTTAAATGCCTTAATATGTGTTTTAAGTGTAGCTTGGGATGACGGGAAGACTCTCTAGGTACGCTTTTATTTTATTGCAATTTACTTTATTGCAATTTACCTACATGCACTGCACTTTACTTTTTCTTGCATGTTAAAAAGGATTGTTGCATGAAAACTAAAACCTTTAGGATAGCTACAAAACTGAAACCAAAACTAAATTAAAAGTCACCACAAGATAAAATTCACCGCCACAACATTCCAAAATATAAAACAACTCAAAATTTAATCACAAACGAACAACAAAACTACAATCGCAACTAAATTAAAACGTCTCGTTGAATAATCAGGAATACCTCGGATGATGTAACCCACGTGTTGCTAACAGTGATTTCCCACTGGTCTAAATGAGAGTGTGGAACTCATTCAGTTGAGTTTAGCAAATTCATCCCGACTAAGTGAATTCGATGAAAATAACGGTAGTTGGGATGATGTAACCGCGAGATCTTAATCGGTTCTGTTTAAACAACTTTAAGATTTGTTTTAATTAAAATATTAAAAATATTTAGACTTTAAGATTTCTAAACCAAAACACTTCTCTCATCTCTTGATTTTCACCTTCTAAAACAAAACATCTGCAACAACGAGGAGCTCGGAGCATGGTGGGCAGCACGACCATCGTCATCAACAAAACTCGGGTCTACTTCAGCAAAACTTTCCTTAGAATTAAATAACAAAGCCATAGGATTTCGAGGTAGTTAGCCTAGTGCAACATAAATCCTCAACTTTTTCGTTAGGCATTTGCATAATCATATTATGCAAATTAAGTCCTAACTCGTCTTAGGATTCCAAGGTAGTCGTTTGGTACGACATAAACCCTCACATCTTCGAGGCTACTTGTGTGATTATATCATACAAATATAAGTCCTAATTAATTAAAATTGGCAGGATTATAACATTAAATAAAACTCCTAAATTGAAGCAAAACAATAGGGTAGTTTGGGAAGTTGCCAAGATTCTTCTTGGATCCTCAACTTCTCCTACTTTTCTTCCTTTGATTCCTAAAATAAACTGTTCTGAATTTGAGCTAATCCCTTTTGAAATTTCCCAAAACTCAATCCTTTGAAACCTTAAACTTTGAAATTCTTGAGAGCAAAACCACTGATTATTATCGAGAGTTTTCTTAAGTGTCTTCGGGCATTTAAGATGTAATTAACTATAGGGGCTTGCCCTTATAGGGAACTTTAAGAACCCAGGTAATATAAACCCTGCTTAATTTCTTAATATTAAGTAGGGAAACTTGTCGGCTTATAAAGTTGGTTCGCAGACCAAACGGATGTCACAAATCTTCTAGTTTATTTAACCGAGCCCCATTATCAAGCAGTGTGTCTATTCTTCGGGATAGATATACGGTTTGTGGTGCGGTGCTCGTTTATATAAACCATTTGGGATGTGAGATCTGTTTGATTTCATATCTTAAAATAATTTTAAACTTAAAATTATTTTCAAAATCAAATGCTAATTTCTAAATTATATATACATTAAATTAAATTTAAAATCTTAAAATTCGTCGCACAATTTCTATTTGGTGACCCCTTTTCAATAATACAACACAAACCTAAAAATATGCCGACAGTCCTTTCGGAACATATGTTTCACAACAAGTTCTAACAGTTCAATTGGTCAGATCAAAAAGTAAATGAAGTATGAAGTGAAAAGATCATCACAAATTCTCCATATTAAATCGACACATCATTTCTATATCACAACATCAACACATCACTTGCAAAGGAGGAAGACAAAGAAATCTACTCAAGACTCATGAGGAAAGTACAACGAAAGATGGATTTTATATATAAAAGCAACATCATACAAACAGAGAAAGTAAATACAACTTATCTCAAACTCTTCCCCAAACGAATCTCTTGAAATTCCTTTGACTCCTCTTCTTTCTTCACAATAACACACCATGCTCTCTTTAGATGAGTAAGGAAGAAGAAATCTCTATCTTTTCCTCTCCTCCTACACTCCTTAGAAGAGAACACACATAAACCCTAGATTCACTCTAAGTGACTCTCTACACTAGAACACTCACTTTTACACACACACATTGAAAAGACTATAAAAAAACTCCTCAATTTTTGCTCCAAAATAGTTTAAATTCATGCATAATTGATTTCCCAAGAGTTTTCTCAAGAACCCATCCAAAATCAGGCCAAATACATTGAATCTGAATTTAAATCGCGATAGGGCGCCGTCCGACGCTATTTTCTAGAAAATAGCCCAAACTCTCTGTAAACTAGCACGGTCTAACGCTGGATAGAGCGCCGTCCGGCGCTCCAGGTCAAAAAGTACATTTTGCTCCAAATTTGCTCCTTTTTGCTTCTTTTGCTCCAAAGGCCTAAAATCATCGTACCTGCATGAAATCATGAAAAATACCCTTCTTTAAAGTGCAATATCATAAAAAATAGGTATGAAATAGGCATTAAAAAGCTATCAAATTTTCAGTGGATCAAGATCCTCCAAACTTAACTATTACTTGTCCTCAAGTAATTTAGTTACTACATAAAATAATGATCCACTGCAATGAACTTTCTTTCTATAATACCATAATTCTGATTTAGGTAAATACAATAATGAGGTTTTCAGAAAGATTTTTGAGTAATTCAAGTAAATTCTGCAAGTGTAAGAATATATAATCATCAATTCTAAGAGTTCTAGCCTTCTATTCATTTCAAAAATGACTGTAGATTGTCCTATTAAAACACATAAAAGGATTGCATGAAAAGAAGTTTATGAGCATACTACTAGTAAAGATGCTAATCCATACATATAAGTTCAGGAAAGTAATTAAGTTATCCCCTTTAGGTAGATACAAGTGAAGCTAATTTTTTATTAGGCATCTCTGTTGACCTCATTTTTGATGAGGTCTTCTCTTCTTCTCTTTAGTACTTAGGATCTGCAGCTTCAGCTTTTCCTTTCGACTATCTTAGAGGATTAGAATCGGGACCCACCACCTAGAATTTCAAACCACTTCTTAACTCCCTGCAAACTCCACAAACTCGACCGTAGACCCCTAATCACCTAAAGGGTTGAAATCAAGTGTGGAAGTTTAAAGGATGAGTCCCTATAGGACTCTTTGGCCTTAGGACCGCCCTGGGTGGCCTGGTCTGGTGAGGGGCTAACTTACACACACACTACACTCATACACTACACTTCCATACACCTTCTAAAACCACACCTATACCTAACTTGACCTCCCGACTCATGTAAGTGATTCACATGGATGGTCCTTAACCCCTAAGCCCTCGCGCTAGAGGGTTAGGAACAACATAGATGAATGCCTCAAATGAGTCCCTTCATGGCTCATATGGGCTTGATGTGGCTTCATGGCTCAACCAAAATGATTTTATTCCACTTACATTCACCTAATCTTCCATTTTCCAAATTTTTAATTTTTGACCCCCGGGACCCTACACCCGCCTAACCTACCAAATGCCCTTGAAACTAGCCAAATTTTCCAAAAAATCTCCAAATCACCCAAAATTCCTCAAAATCAATCCTAAACATTTCCTCCCCACTCAAATTGATCATCCATAACCAAAAAATACCAAAAATTCCAAAAATACCCCCCAATACCCTCCAAATACCCAAAATACCCCTCTTAGCCAAAAAATCCAAAAATTCCAAAAATTCCCAGAAAATTTCAGAAAATCCCAAATATTCCCAATTTCATTTTGTTCAACTACACCATGGGCCAATTTTGTCAATTTACCCCACTTTTATCAAAACCCCCAATTTGACCCATTTTAACCCAAAGTAAACCCAATGTCAAACCTAACCCACCCAATTGACCCAAATTCTGGTCCAATTCAATTCTAAACTTCAATTTAACATCCCCAACACCAATCTAGACCAAATCCAAGCCCAATTTGATTGGCATTGGGATCCAATTTCACTTTTGGCCTTAAAGCCCAATTTGGACCTATGACCCAAACCTAACCCAAACTCACCCAATTAAACTCCAATTAACCCCAAATCTTTTCTAAATCTTCCTCAACATCCCCATAAACAAAACACTAACATGATTTGCCCAAAATTTAGACCCAAACCCCACTCAAATTCAACCCAAAAATCAGAAAGCCCAATTTTGACCTAAACCTAAACCTAGCCCAAATGAGCCCAAATCCCAAAAT